>CM061524.1:71418118-72145618 GCA_030068015.2 Neoceratitis asiatica | reverse complement strand
AGGTGTGGATTTATACTCAAAGTACGATAGAAAAAAGCTGTTAAAAAGGAAGCGCTCACAACGAATGCTATAAAGAAACCCAAACAGAATAGACAATCCTTATTAACCTGTAGACAAAGGCAGACAGCGGCACAGAAATCGGTGATGACATTCCATAGTCGTGTGCATAGTGGCGGACGACGCAACACGCTAGAAGATGGCGAAGAGTTCGCCTCGATATGTATGGTGTGGTAGGTGCGTTCACAAGGTGCAGCATCGGTGCTGGAGCAGCTTGTGGGACCCATAGTTTCGGCTGCGACAGAGGTTGCACGCGGTGCATTCGGAGCTTGTGTTAAATCGATAATAGTCGGAGGTTCACGTATTTTAACTATAGCCGATTGCTCCGTAGGGCCCAAAAATTTACTTTTCAGTTGTGCAGAAGTGATATCGGTGGTCTCGGTCACATCAGTGAAGGTAGTATTGCCAACAGTTGTATTAGTCTGTGGTTCTTTTATGAATTCTAGATTGAGCGCGTTTACAATGTCATCCTCTGTTGGCGAGAGTTCTTTTGCAACCGATGATGCTAATTGGCTGTAGGAAGTGCTGGCAAAAGGTGTCATATGTACAGCGAAGTAATCTGATGTTGTTTGACACCCTATAGTGTTCAGACTTTGTGTGGGTTGTGTACTCTTTGTACATGGAGGTAATTCGGCTATACGTGGCGCTCTTTCTTCAAGCAATTCCAAGCCACTGACGGTGGTAGCCATATCTCGGTAGATTGGATCCAAGGCAGTTTCTGCTTGTTGGGGTGTGTTTAGCCGCAAAAGACTCTGCTTCATAATTTCCTCTGCAAGTAAGAACAAATCGTGATTTTTCAGCTGACAAGTAAATTTTTCTCTCTTTTTCTCTATCTCTCTCTCTAACTAACCTTTATTTGAATCCCCTTTGCACTCGCCATGTACTTCCAAGTAGAACTCGTTATAGACATTACCACCACCCGTAGCTTCAGTGACACTAGCGGTACCGGCGGCATTTAATTCCGTATTATGCGCACTTTTAAAACTCAAACGTCTACGCAGCGGCGGCGCTGTATTTTCCCCAACTTTATCGCTCGGCTGTAACCCCGGCATCTCCAAACTCTCCAAATTTTTAGTGAAGCTATCGAACATTTCCATTATTTGTTTGAAACGTTCGGCAATTTCTTGATTTTCACGCTCCACTTGCTGAAAGTCATGGCGTTCGGCAATTCGCTTCACTTCCGGCGAAATATTCTCAGCCACAATGCGGTCCACCTCTTCATGGGCCAGTCGTTCGACTTCTTCAAAGGCACTATACTCATCGCTAAGTCTGCTGGTGAAACTCAATTCCGATACATCTTTTATGGTTTCCAACTTAAGCGTTTCCATTGGCAAGTCTATGATTTCGGCAGCCCCTGCTTGTGGAACACGTGTAGGTGAGATATCTGTTAAATTATCAACATCCTCTATACGTCTTTCAATTTGTTTAACATACTCGCGCACATTATCGACCACTTGGCTTGTGGATAGCGTCGGAATATTTAGATCTTCCATTACATGTTCCAAATTAGCAGACTCAAGCATTGCCTCTTTTTTCTCTGAGTCGGTGGCTGTGGCTGTTGTGTGTGTGCCCTCGAGTGTTACGAGCGGCATTGGTCGTTTGAACTCTTTAACGCTTGAGACAGCATGTAAACTGTCGTCTTCGTCTGTTTCCGTATCTTCTTGATTTTCAGTTTCTCTTATGCTTTCGGCAGCTTTACTCTCTTTTCGTTTTTTGAGTTGTCCATTACGTGGTTCGTTGCCTTCATCACCATCCCTAGATTCGTTATCATATGATTCTGCAGTGTGCTGTTTATCTCCTTTATTATCCATTTTTAATATTAATCAAAAATTTACAAAAAAACTCTGAATTTTCTTTTATATAAATCCAATTTTATTTATTTCTTTTATTATTATTTTGATGTTTCCTTTTTCAAATTCAAATTGTTTATCAATATCTTTGTCATGTTTTTTTATACACATTTTTCCTGACATTTGTGCTGTCAGCAATATGTTGAGCAATTTGGAGTTAGTGACAGAGCTTACTTTCCTACAGAAATGAAAATATCGAGGAAATTGAAAAACTTTGGAGCTGATAAAACATAAATGAGTCAGAATTCTTAAAGAAATTGGATCTAGGGAACTTAAGCGAGTAGTTATAATGATTATATAAATAAATATTTTAAAGAACTATTTATTATTGGAGCACTTGAAGAGATAGAAAAGGATATATATATACATGTTACTCGATTTAAGGGGATACAATCTGAAGTCGGCAGTATTCAGATACGTCATACCCAATGAAGCGCTTAGAATTATGAAATAAAAGATAACGCCTACAACAAGAAAATCATACAAATATGAAAGCATCCATACCTTCTAGCTTTTCAAGTAAGAGTGGAGTGTGGGTGTCAGAGTTCAAAGATTTTGTGGATTGTTTGAGGCAGCCGGAAATAAAGTTATAGCTATTTAGGGTATTCTGGGTTATTTGATGGGATCATCAAAGATGGCCAGGACGTTTCAAAATATGTATGCACAAACGTATAAAAATATTTTCTAGTTCCTTCTTAAAATCTTGATTATATGATTTTATATATCCGCTCTAAGAAAAGGTAATGGACTGTAAAAAAATTTGGATTAAGCTCGCTATTTCGAAGTTTTTTTTTTAAGTTGACTTCTACTTGTGGCGACTGAACATAATTTTTCAATTCCTTTCAATGTATGCCTATTTAAACAATTAAATTTGCCGAGTAAGCCAACTGAAGAGTTAATTAAAAAATCTGTAACCGATTAAATTTGTCTTCTTCCATGCTGGCGAAGACACCGCTGAAGCGACTATAGCCGAGTTAAAAGTAGCAAGCCACTCCTTCCTTTTTTTCGCTGTTCGGCGCGAATCGGTGCTTATCCATCTAATATTTTCAACAGAATGGAGGAGCTCAAGACCTCAAACGGTCAGGCTGCACTGTCTCTTAATTCGCTGCACTGTGCCAATGCCGCCGTATATCTCGTACAGCTCGCCGTTCTATCAGCTGCTGTATTCGCAGTTACAAATGCGCAAAGGATCATAAATCGTCGCGTCAAATGGTAGTCTGTCACGATTGAGACGCTCCATCCTCCCTGGTATCTCCTTTATAACTATTTAATATCTCTATGAAATCATTCCCTGAACTTTTCACTAATATCATACATTTTATGGAGACTAATCAAAAAGGTAGAGAAGAAACTGTACTTTTAAGCTCATTATGCAACCCTTAGCTTGATAAAAATTTCCGTGACCTCTTCAACCAACTTTATGTGAAACGGTGATAGAAGAACTTTGTGAGCAAAGCACAAAAATTTCATGCAGAACATTATTTTCGCAAACTCTCCCCGATGCCATTTCTTTTTGATACAGTTATTTTTTCGGTTTCCATCATCTCATAAACACAAAAAGCAAGTGAGTTTTGTCCGGGAAAAAAAATCGTTTTGGAAACCCGGAAAAAACAACTTGTTTTGCACTATGGTATTCCAGCTAAACACTGCTAGAGATAATGCACTTTGACATTAAATCATAATGTTCTAAGATACCATGTACCAAAAAAGTGTCCTCGATACGATCATATCACACAGAGACTACCGAGCATTGCACTTGCTTTTCTCGTTTTCTTTTGAGTGTCATATAAAAGTTAGGATATCATATTGTCCAACAAAGCAGCAGATAATTACGATAGTAAAACCAGGTAAAGACGCAGCTCTGCCGTCATCATATAGACCAATCAGTCTGTTGCCTTTCATTTCCAAACTTTTCAAAAATTACCTGCTATCAAAAATTTCATCAGTTTGGTTTCAGCGATAACCATGGCACAATTGAACAAGTACATCGTATAAAAAATGAAATAAGAATGGCTTTAGAATTCAGAGAGTATTGCTCCACTGTTTTTCTTAATATGGCTCAAGCTCTTGAACATATATTCATGAAATAAAAAAATAATACCTAAATTATTTCACATTATCCTCGAATCCTACTTTTTAAACAGGCGATTCACTGTAAACCAACAACGACAGGCGTTCCGCAAGATTCAAGTCTAGAACTCTAAGAAATATAACGGGCGCAGCATGGTGCTTGAATAAAAACATTAACAAAGACCTAAACGTACGCACCATTAAAGAGGTGTTAGAAATTGTTACACAATTGTTCCGAAGTGGAAGTAGATTCAGTAAAAAAATTAACTATTTATTAAAAAAAAAAGTTTTTCTGGGTTTCCTTGTAAACGGCACACGTGAATGGAAGCATATAAACCGACATTGTGAAGCATAACTATTTTAAACCTTCAATATTGGTTCAGTCAACCAATCCATTCTCTTGTGCTTCTCACCATATCTAAATAAAGTGAGAAATGTTGCTGGCAAAATCAAGTTCTAGTTCTTGCGCCTTGATCCAAGCAACTCAGCAGAGTTTTTGGGAAGTTTAAAATCTCTTACCCAATAATTTATCGGACTACTGTCATCTTTAAAATTAGACGGTTTTCTATACAAAGTTTGCAGTCTTTATGAGACGCCCAATTTTTATTTGTATTTTTATTGCAAACCTTTGAAATCTGCAATTATGCTCTAAAAATTAGTATTCATTCCACAAAACTCATACGGCTTTGTAAATTGACCCTGGATAATACCTGAAGCGCAGTTAGAATTGGGAAGGATCTCTCGGCGCCGTTTGATACCAAACGAGGTTTCAGACAAGGACACTCTTTATCGTGTGATTTCTTCAATTGTATGCTGGAGAAAATAATATGAGCTACAGAACCAAATATACCAGGATATTGATATAATTGGTCATAACAACCGCACCGTAAGTTCTGCGTTCTCCAGATTAGACAAAGAAGCGAAACAAATGGATCTGGTAGTGAACAAGGGAAGACGAAATATCCCCTGTCGTCAAATAAACAGTCATCGCACTCGCGACTTGGCTCCCACGTCACTGTTGACAGTCACAACTTCGAAGTCGTAGGTGATTTCGTCCTGTCAGCCTTGTAATCCAAGGCAGAATCACTCTTGCCAACAGGTGCTACTGAGTAGGCATTGAAAAATAAAGTCTTCTCTCGATGAACCAAAACCAAACTCTACAAGTCGCTCATCATTCCCGTCCTGACATATGGTGCAGAAGCCTGGAGGATGTCTACATCCGATGGGTCGGTTTTAGGAGTTTTCGAGAGAAACGTTTTGCGGAAGATTTATGGTCCTTTGCGCGTTGGCAACGGCGAATACCGCAGACGGTGGAGCGATGAGCTGTACGAGCTATACGACGACATTGATATAGTTCAGCGAATCAAGAGACAACTGGCTAGGTCATGTCGTCTGAATGGATGAAAGCGCTCAAGCTTTGAAAGTATTCGATTAAGTACCCGCTGGCGGAAGCAGAGGAAGAGGAAGACCTCCACTCCGTTGGAAGGATCAGGAGGAGAGCGACCTGGTTTCACTTGGTATTTCTAACTGGCGCCAAACAGCACAGAGAGAGCTCGAGTGGCGCGCTATTGTTTATGCGGCTATAATCGCGTAAGCGGTGCCTACGCCAAAAAAGGAGAAGAAGAATTAGTATTCATATGTATATGAAAAATAAATATGATTTTTCTGAAATGTATTTCGTTTTTTCTAAAGTATAATTTATGTAGGAAAATAAAATATAAAATAATATTTTGACCTTTTCTACAAGTATTTTAAAATTTTTTGTTAAAATTTTTTTATCCTTATCTATATTTATTTTAGGGTTCCCTAAAACACATTTCACTGTATTAGATTTGAGTCAAGCCAAACACATTTAATATTTTTTAAATAACCTTTATTAAACTAGTTAGATTTTATTCCACCGTAAATTTGAAGGAAAATGCATTTTTTAACCCTTCCAAGAGCCATTCTGCCATGAAGAGGTTCAGTTTACTTGTACTATTGAAGATTATAAAATAATAAAATAATAATAATATTTCTTCATAAGCAACAAATATGAATTAAAATGAAAAAAAAAATTAAAACTCTTTTTTGAGTCCATCTAAAACTTTTGTTCTTATCTTCTTGCCCATAATGAAGTAATAAAAAATAATGTGAATCTATTTTGGCAAAAAATTTAAATACGTTAAAAAGAACTGCCATTATTAAATCTTTTTTGTAAGCGCCAGCTACAAGCTATTAACATACTTAGACACTGTGCATGACAATATCAGCAACATATATAAAAATCTGAGTTAATAAGTTGTTGTTCGACACATTTACATTAAGGTGATCTCGAACTTCACTTAAAAATAGAGCTTTTAAATTTGTAAAAAATATAAAAAAAATACTCATGAAATGTTTCTACAATTATTGTAATGAAAAACATCACACATAAGATGATATTATTTGGTTTAATGAAAATAATTTACTTATTATTTTTAATAAAAATAGCCTAACAAAATATTAAAAAATCATCACGAAATTTAGGACAACAGATTTTATACGGATTTATTAGTTTTTGATTATTTTCCTCCTTTTTTAAATGATACAAAAGGAGAAAAATATATTTTTTAATTTTATCATACTATGCGTTGAAAGAACATATACAAAAATGTTTTTTGGCCTCCCTAATGCCCATCTCAGTCTCCATAGCATAGTACCAAGCTATTGCAGATTGCATAGACAATTGTGGAGCAATTGCAATTGCCTGGCGATGAGTGGCTGCACTAACTTGCTAATTCTTCACACTTCAGCGTTGAAGTAATATGAATGCATACATATGTACACACACATAGATACATATAAAATAATTAAGAAGCTGATGATGGAGCAAAAGAAGAAAAACAAAAATGATGCCAAAATCATCATACTCACTCGCTTGCTAAGCAGCAGCGTGTACTACAATTAGCATGACATGCAATGTGCGGCAAATCATTCACAGCGCCAAGCATTTTGTGTTGCAGCAATCGGTTGTTGCATGCTACATACGTTGTATACAAATGTTGTTAGACGACAACAGTAGCGAGATGGAACATTGCGCGAAAATATGTGTGATTACAAACAGACAAACATATATATATATATATATATATATATATAATACATACGTATATATAGAAGTAAAAAAATATATGTTACGCTCATATGGAATGTGCAAATTCTTGCACACTCATACATATGCATAACATACTATGCATATATGGCTGTGAATAATATGTATGTTTATAGTTTATTGTTAAAGCATTTTTCTCTTATTACATTTTCATGTGATTTTTCTCGCGTAATAAATCCATCACTTCGACGGTGGTGTTCGAGCATTTACTTACGTAATTGAAAAAAAAAAGTGCTGTAATGCAAGTGCACGCATGTATGTGTGGATGCACAGGTGTTGCAATCCGGTGATGGGAAATTTGGTGCATGCGAGTGAATAATTTTTTATCTCAAATATTTGTTTATACTTACATAAATGTATGTATATCTGTATGTATGTAAGTCGTGATGAACATTATAAGAATTAAATGAAATAAAACAAAAATCGACTTTATCCCAACTAGGGATGGAAGCTCTTAACGAAGACAGCACAAGAAAACACCTTTTAACTCAATACGATATAACCAAATGAAAATTTTATCCTATCACCGGATCCGAGAGGTATCGATTGAAGTGGTAAGCTGGCATCATATGGATAAGGAAGTTTAAATTAGACGGATTATAAGGACAATTGAAAAGTCTCCGGCAATGGTAAAACCATTTTTTTGGTTAAAATCATTTTTTCTATTCAATACAGTTCACTTCACGGGTAATACACTGATTATAGCGACCCCTCTAACTTTTCGATACCATTTTTGTGGTAGCATTTGTCGTTTGCCTCAAAATAGGCCTCCATTTCGGCGATCACCTCTACATTAGACGAAAATTTCTTCTCAGTAAGCATTCTTTTGAGATCTGAGAAAAAGAAATAGTCACTGGGGACCAGATCTGGAGACTGAGGAGGATGTGGAAGCAATTCAAAGCTCAATTCATGAATTTTTGTCATCGATTTCACTGACTTGTGACACAGCACTTTCTTTTTCTTCAAATGCGGCTATTTTCGGCAGTTTCGTTCTTGAAACGATCCAACAGCACTATGTATTAGTCGCTGTTGATGCTCCTTCATTTTTCAAGGTATTCAAAGACAATTGTTCTATGCGCTTTCCAAAATAAAGACGCCGTAGCCTTGTCAGACGACTGTTGCGTTTTTTGACGCTCTGGAGCGACAGTTGATTGGACTTCGGAGTGAAATGATGGAGCCATGTTTCATCCATTGTCATATATCGATGCAAAAACTGGTGTTGATTACGCTTGAACATCTCCAAAATCTGCTAATAATCATCTCGTCGTTGTTTTTGGTCAAAGGCGAGCTCACGTGGCTCTTTGCACAGAGCTTCACTCTTTACGACACTGTTCCTCGGCAAAGAAGAATGAGCCAAACAAAAGTGTGGTAATCCTACCGAGGAATACTTCATTGAAACAATCATTCAAGCTACCAGATCATTTTGCAGTCTCTTGCAGACAGAAATTTCCGCTATCAGGGAAGCTATTTAATTCATTGGAAATGAATCTTTAATAAGAGATACTTTTACCTTAAGTGGCAGTTAGGTTAGGTTAGGTTGAAGTGGATGCCAGTTATGAGCTCAATTGGGCCGCTAAACAGACCCATTGTGATACCACTGAGGATCCAATTGGCCCCCGCCCACTAGTTGTTGAAGTCTCCAAAGCTAGTCGCCACTAGAGACTTCATTAAGCTGCTTCATAGTGCGGAGCATTCACAAAGTTTAAGGTTCTCTCTCCTCTCTATAACTCCTTCAGAATTCGCCAAATGGTACGCCCAGCCCAGATATCTCCTTTCTTTTAGTGAGTTAAGTTCTATCGATCTTCTTTTAATACATGTCGGCCACATTACTCTAGTCACATTTGGGACACATTCATATTAATTTCATTGATCTGTTCTTTTAATGGGAAACAAAATCCTAACTTAACTCAGATATACAAATACCTACTTCCCACATACCAAATCAAAATCCGACCGGTCCGAAAAATATCACCCAATTACATAACGATCGGTTGCATCATTTATTTTATGTGTGGCGTTAAAAATCATCACCGAAACTAAGGAAAGACTTAATAAATATTATGGGAACTTTGAACAAGTGACACCGAACGTTCAGGTCGCACAAAGAGGTCGTAACGCCAGAAATCGTCGATAAAATTCATGGAATAATATTGAACATTTAGAGAATACAAGTGTGTGAGGTGACTGAGGCTGTGGGAATCTGAACTGAGTGAATACATTACACTTTACATGCATGCTTGAAAATGAAAAATTTATCCGCGCAATGAGCACCGCGATTTCTCACACTATCACTATGTTCAAGCGCAATCCAAACAAATTTTTTGGCCTTTTCGTTACCGTAGACTAAACAGAGATCCACCACATCACAACATAGATCAAAGAACAATCAAGGCAGTGGGTTTCCCTAGGTGAACGTGCGCCAAACAAGGCCTAGGTGGGTCTGTCAACAAACAAGGTCATGAACACAGTTTTTTGGGATGCGCGAGGTGGAGACTTCAACGAGGTGACATTCACATCGATTACATTTAACGATGGTAAAACGATCACCAGCGAATATTATTCAGAGATTTTCTATTTATCTCTTTCGTTTCCAAAACTGGAAAAAATTGATGATAGAAAAAAAATTCAGGAAGAAATCGGAAGGAATATAAAAATTTGAAAAAACGCTAGACTAAATGTATACCGGTAGAGCTAAACGGAGACTATGTTTAGAAATAAAACGCTTATTTGCCGAAAAAATATATATTTAGTACATAAAGTCACTCACCAATCAAACGACCCTTTTCTGTGAAATATATTTGATTTTTTGCTTATCTAAAATGCAATTTTAACATGATGCAATAAATAGAGGTGAAGAACTTAGGCAGCTTTTCACTCTAATTTCGCCATGATAGCTGCCTTAGAAAAACAATGTCATTTCATTTACAATTTGAGGGTGATTTGGAGGAGTTTAGTTGAATAAGAGTAAAAAGTAGAAGAAATTAAGAGTCGGGAACACTATTTAATACTGTCTGTTATTATTTATATATTTCTGGATAGTATTTTATAGCAGACTATGAATCGCTCAAAGGTATATTGGCAATTTTAAAATAACCGTTACAAATAAGAAGATGTAGATCCGGGAAACCCTATTTAAAGTTTATTACTGTACATAATTCTCATTTGTATAAGCCCATAACAAATTTGTAAGTTCAATGACTAGATTTTTACAGCTTTGATCCTACTAACGACCACATATACTTAATAGAACTCAATATTTATTTTGAACATTTTCCACGGCCCGAGCAACAAAAGCTATATCTGTTCAATACTCTTTATTCATTGAAATTTTGAAGAAGGTTTGACAAATCAAATTGAACATTTTTCTTCTGTAGATCGAACTGTTCAATTGGCACAAATTTTTAAACAAATCTTTGAGCAGTTGCGCAATGAGCAAGCATTGAGTTGCTCGCATTGCTCCTTACCCGAGTATACAGGATTCAATAACTTTTATACATATATCAATCGGTTATTAAATGCTCGGTTCCACTTAAATTTACCGTCCCTTATCTGGTATATAAATAAGTTTGAATACAAAAATTTTATTATTTTCGAGATACGAATGGTTTGAAATGAACGAATAGAACGGATGTCTAATTCAGGGTAAAGGGCAGCTTATGAGCTTTCTAGATAGCATATCGAGCGGCTTGGGGTCCGCTTAATCTTCATAAACCGGTAAAAAATCATGCATATTTGAACAAATTTTCGAAAATAATTTAAAAAAAATTAAAAATATTAATTTTTTATGTCAAAAGTTGACTTTATATGAGAAGATTAAAATGATACCATAAAAATTAAACAAAGCTTATATGAAAAGTTTCATTGAGATGGAGCGATAGAGGACAGAATTAATGATATGTAAAAATTTCTCTAATTGGCGCTTGCTAACCGCTAAAGCTTTTTTTTGTTGTTGCTTTGCTCCAATGTGTATACTTGCCTTGATTTTTTCCAATAAATGGAGAAACCTAAATTTTTTTAATCCACCTTTGAATGGCTAATGGATTTTTAGAGGAATATTTTTGTTTTATATCAGAAATACAGTCGGAGGTGGTTCACTTTATATGCCAAAGGGCGACCACAATTGAAAAAAAAATCAATTTTTAATATTAAGTAATTTTTTTTAACCTTTCATGAACATTAAATGGTATATCGATTTTGGTTAGAGATAAGTAGGTACCAGAAGAAGAGGAGATATACCCGTAAAAATTAATGTTATATGAACAAAAAGACGAGCTTATTTGGCAATGTTCCTACGGCTGTCTGTCTGGTGATAACCTTTCTTTTGATTCTGAAGTTTACTTCTTTAATTTCGTATGCATTTCAAAAAAGATTAGAGATAGTGGATTAAGTATTAATTAAAATTAGTCTCATTACTCAAAATATCTTTTTTTTTTACTAGATATATTTTCGTTACGAATAATCATTAATATAAGTAAACTCTAACTCTGCCTTATTTCCTTTGATTATGATCCAGATAATATTAGAACTAAAAATTTAAAGTTTTTCCTAAGAGCGGCCGTAATTTATTTCCGTTTTTCCAAAATACAACGTTAAGCTATGGCAGCTACAAAGCGAGCTGGCACTACGTATATTACCTTTCTTTATCGTATCATGCAATTTTAATATCTGAAATATATTTCAGTTCCATTTGACATTCTTGAAATACAGTTTGGAAAAGTTGCTTGATGGAATAAGACAGGAAGAAACAAAAAAGAAGGGGGAAAAATAGTAGTGGAATTTCATAAATATTTAGTTTGTTAATGTTGTTGATTTGAACTCTTAAAGTAGTCCTCTTATATAATTGCCCAAAAATTACCTAATATTTGATTTTTTTTTTTTTTTTGAAGAAGTAAAATAACGCTGTTCTACAAAATGTTTATTTAGGTTTCCTTTATACAATCGAAAAGTTTGAGTGCCGGGTGCCAAAAATAGCGGCTCCAGCAAAAGGTGTTTTGAAAACCGACCTCATCTTCATGCACGATACAGGTCGCAATTCGTCGTCTACAAACAGAAATCAGATCTTGAAGATTACATTCCATAGAGGCACCCCAACCTAAAAAACATTAAAAAATGCGTTATAGAAACAAAATGACGACTACTTGAAAATTAAGTATCGTTTTTTCGCATGATTTTTCCACTTTGGCCGGCTGTAAAAAATTATTAATGATCTAAATATTGCGATTTTGTAGGTTACAGCGCCAGAGAATTTTGTCTTCTTTTAGAGGGGCAAAATGCGAAGTTGATGTGTTAAATGGTTCAAAAACGAGGATGTCCGCAGATTCGAAAAATCTTCTTTCGAGAAAACACGTGTCAAAGTTTGAAAACAGTTTTTCGTGTACAATTTTAGTTACTCCATCCATTTGTCTAAGAGGAAGTGAACTTATAGGTTTCTACGGTAAATAAACACGAATTTGAGGTTAGATTTGAAAAATTCAAAATGGAGGATCCAATATGGCGAACTTAAAAAATTAAATATTTATCAATTTGAATGAAGCTTCGATTATATTGGTTTTTCGCGTCACTGAACACAAATTTGAGGTCAAATTTGACAAATTCAGAATGATGGATCCAATAAGGCGGACTAAAAAGTGAAATATTCATTAATATCAATGAAACTTTTAATACAAGGATATTTAGAGTCACTGAACACGAATTTAAGGTGAGATTTGAAAAATTGAAAATGTCCGATCCAATATGACGCCCAAAAAGTAATCTCGAATAATGTATATGAAATTTGATCAAAACAGATGTTTACCTTCGATCCGTATAGTAACTTGTTTTGGAGCGCGCGGCAAACTTGTTTCTGAGCGTCCGCCAACGCTCAGGACATTGGTCCGTTCAGAGCCATGTAGCGACGGAACTAATTCATAGATCGAAAAAACATTTTACGAACATATTCTAGACACTTCCAGCCTTCGATTTGTATAATAAAAAAATCAATCTTTCGTAGATTTTTTAGAAGAGGACCCCCTTAAGTGGAATAATTATTAATAATTGTTTCTTTTTTAAATAAATAAATAAAATATCGAATATATGAAATACTTGGGAGGTTAGAAAAATTAATGGAGCAGTAACTACACAATAAATTAACGTAATTAACCGTACCACAAGCAACAGTAGTGAAATTGTGCAACAACTACTAGTGCAGGGTGGCTACAATTATACTTATAATCCGCTTTTGAAATATTTAGCAGTGATTTGAGCAGTTCGCCATGAATTGCTATAAATTTCAATACACGGTCTTAACAGTAAGAAAAAAATTCTCAATCTGTAGCCTAAAAATTGTAATGAACAATATTATTAGTTGTAATAAGGTTGTCCCTTTATATAGAATCTTTGTATTTAGTAAAATAAGGGTCTCACTTCCATTTTCACGCTATATCATGGTTGCAGTCTCCAAAAGAACTTAGAAAATAATAAATGTTATTATCTGTAAAAAAGCTAATAAATTATACTTATATTATATTATATTATATATATATATATTATATTATTTTACAATTAAAAATAAATAATTTTCCACATGCAAGGTACAAATACAGTTTGAGCTCATTATGGCAATAAAACCAAAAATTAAGCAACCTTAACTTATTCCAACATATAAAAATGTTAATACAAATACAAGCAATTAGCGACAAATAACAACTCCCATTTGTTGCTCTACTTGGCAACACCAGTGTATGAAACTGTTTCTTTTTTTTCGTTTGTTGTACAAAACCAAATCAGAGCTTGTTGTGCTTATGGAATTTCCCATTAAACACAGCCAACATCATTACTTCGTTGATGGTGCTGCTGCCGTAGCTGCACTCATAAAATCATTTCAAATAATGTTGTAGCCGCGCTCGAATTAACCGAATTTGGTAAAAGCATCATTTGAAAATCGAGTGCATTTTTGGACAGCGGCAAATTAGTCGCACTATTTAATTTGTCAATTGTGAATTTGAAATTACCAAGTTTTTCATGGCACGCGACTGAATTAGCGTGCTGCGGAGCGAATCTGTATATATTATTTTACTGTTTTGGAATTTCGCTGTTTTGGAATTTGGCTGTTGTTAAGTTGGAGGTGAAGAAAATTAAAATTGTATAAATACTGGTTTGTTGTTATGACCGAAAATTAGGTTGTTTTTAATCCCAAATATTGGTATGTGCAGTTGCAGCGCGTGACAGGCGCTGAATGACAATGACTGTTTTGTCACAAAAAGATACAGACAAAATAGGAGAATATTGATTATTTCAAATTAAAATAGTATTTCCAAATTTAATTTTTCCCACTGAACAGCAAACAACAACAAATGAGATCATTAGCTTTACAAATATGTTTTTGGATTTGGTGATTTAGTGTTTGGAACATAAATATTTTAGTTTTCTCCTCAAAGTTTTTCGTGATAGGCTACCATGCTTGTGAAAAAATGACGCATGGAATGTCAAAATAATGCATAAGAGGATAGATAGTTCCTTTAATGGCCAAATAGATAGCTCCAAGAACTTCTACCCTGTAACTAGGTTGCCGTCTTAGCTTAAGCCGCTGAGAAGTAAAGGGTGATCCAAGTAGCGGTACTTTATTCAATAGTCTTTTTTGACAGATCACGCGTGAGTCGTGTCAAGCTGCCATATTATTTTTGTTCAGTATTATTTGGCATTTCATCATGGAAAGACTTACGCCTGAACAAAGTTTTCAAATCATTCAACTTTTTTACGAAAATTCATGTTCTGTATAGAATATGTTTCGCGCGCTTCGCTCAACTTATGGTCAATATAATGGTCCTACTGAGCATACTATTCGCATTACCATCACCCATCTTGAGACCAAGCATTCATTACTGGATGATATTCGACCAAGTAGACCACGTCCAGCAAGCAGTGAAGAAAATATAGCGGCCATAGTTGAGAGAGTAGAGAGTCGATTCGGCTCCGTTCGCAGCAACTCGGACTGAAGTATGGAACGACTTGGCGCATTTTACAGCGAGATCTTAAATTGAAAGTGTACAAAATACAGCTTGTACGAGAACTGAATCCTTCGACCTTCCCAGGCGATATTGCTTCGCTCTATCGGCTCTTCAAAAATTTTCAAGAAGATCCGACGTTTTCGAGCCAAATTTTGTTCAGCGAAGAGGCCCATTTCTGGCTAAATGGGTATGTAATCAAGCAAAATTGCCGCATTTAGGACGAAGAGCAAACAGAAAAGATTCAAGAGCTGCCATTTTATCCAGAAAAAATAACGGTATTGGTGTTTTTTGTGGGCCAGTGTCAGCCAGAATCATCAGTCCACATTTCTTCAAAAATGATGCCAGTGAGAACGTAACCATCAATGGTGACCATTATCGCGCCATGATCACCGACTATTTGATGCCTGAAATTGAAGCTCGTGATCTCCGCGACATTTGATTTAAACAAAACGGCGCCTCTTCCTACACTTCGCATCAATCCATGGATTTATTGAGAGAACACTTCGGTGAGCAGATAATTTCACATTTTGGGCCGATCGATTGGCCACCAAGATCATGTGATATCACACGGTTAGACTTTTTCCTCTGGGGACATGTAAAGTATAAAGTCTATGCGGACAATCCCGCTTCGATTTTAGGCTGAGCTCAGGCCGCCTAGGGCTTTAGCTTGGCGGGCTGTAGATGGCCTAAACATTTAGGCTAGCTGTGAATACCCAATAAGCAGCCCCTGACCAAGAGCGACAGGAGAGGAGGGTTCGGCTTAAAAGGCCTGAAGCATCCTATGAGTCTCCGGTGACGAGGTGAATAGATGCCGCTTCAAAATAAGCATCCACAGACCCCAATGGTTGAGATGGAACTCCTGTTATTGCGCCTGGCTAGCTCTGCACACAATCTCCCATAAGGAATTATGTCAACCCTCGCGAAGACCTACCATATGCGTAGGCAACCTCGGGCTCTTTGACAGGGCGACTGTGCAACGTGCAGAGATAGCGGATTGAAGCCGAGACCCATAAAAATATGAATACACCTACAAACAAACAATTAGAAAACAAACAACAAGAACAATCACAATCTAACAAGGAAATTGAAGGCCATTGCAACATTTTCCGTAGAAGCAGCAGAATACTGCGGTCATCGGTGCTGGATATGACACCGAAACCACTTACGCCAGTATTGCAACCAAGAGAAAGGGCGCATATCCCACAGGAGCAAAACGGCTCAAATCAAACCAACACAGCAGTAACAGAACCTACCCAGAAAAATACAACAATAGGCGTTGAAACTCCAATGGCCTCGGCGCCACCGCAGCTTTCCCAAAACTCTCCAAAACAGGAACTCATAAGGAAGATGAGACTTGCAGAGGAAAAAAGCCATAGAGAAATACAGCAGGATAGTGCAGAAAATGAAGCAAGCAATGTCGAAACAAAAAAATGTTAGTCTCGATGTTAAAAACGGGGCGTCGCAGCTGGATGAGCTGTTTGACATAATTAAAAGTTACCGCATGAATTGGAAAATGACCGAAAAAGAGTCAAGATGTATTTCTTTGGCCAAACCACACGATGTTCCCATATCAGAGAGCACACCAGGGCAATCCACTTCAAAATGACGTGCTACTAGCCTGGTAGACTCACCAACTTTAGTGGGGGCCCGCAAGGCAGATGACGGAAAATGGCAAACAGTGTTGTCAAAAAAGAAGAAACTACAACAACCCCACTAGAAAAAAAGAAGAATAGACAAAGGCAACCGGAAAAGACAAACCGCCGAGTAAAACAAGAAAACAATCCGAAGTATTGATTATCAAACAAGCAGAGGGGAAAAGCTACACTGAAATCCTAAGAAACATCCGAGGCAAGATAAAACCAGAAGAGACAGATATAAAAATTAAGGGTATCCGAAATACACGGACTTGTGCGGTATTACTAGAAATGGAAAAAGGTCAAATCGTTAACTCAAGCTTCCGCGATATGCTTAAGAAAACCCTGCTGAACATCGCTACGGTAACAGATATAAAGCCTAAATTGACGGTAGAAATAAGGGACCTCGACTCCCTAACGACAAGGGAGGAAGTACAAGACGCAATTAACAGTGCGCTTGGAGAACCTGTCACTGATACTAAAATCAACATCTTGATACCAAATAGCAGAGAACAAGTAAGAGCCTACGCAACCTTACCAAGCCAAATGGCAGAAGCATTGTTAAAATCACCACGCATTAAAATCGGCTGTAATAAGTGTAGGCTACGGCTGAAGGAAACCATTCAAATATGCTTCTTATGCTTTGGACCAGGCCACTTAACATGGGACTGCAAGGGGCCAGACAGGAAAACTCAAGGACTATGCATAAAGTGTGGCCAACCAGGACATAAGCTAAAAGTAGGCAGTAGACAACCGCTCTGTTGCCTATGTTCAGACTCCAAGATTAAACATACAAATCACATACCGGGCTCTACGAATTGCGCGGTATATAAAGGTCATACACCAAAATGAAAGCCCTACAAGCGAATATGCATAGATGATAAAAGGAAGGAGAACGGAATATGGCTTAACGACAACAGCGGAACTGCCGCAATGTGGCTTCCTACCGGCAGTAAGCTCTGCATCACTGCCAGAGGCAACGGAAATAGCTACGTTTGGGCCAAATTCCACAATTTCGCTATAATCAGCTGCTATTTAACAACTAACGATAGCATTATTGACTTCCAAACCAAGCTCGATAGTATAGAAGACGTAGCGCGAGAGATTGAAGGAAACTTTGTAATTGCTGAAGACCTAAACTCGAAAGCAATCGAATGGGAAATGCCAAATACTGACTCCAGAGGTAAACGAATACTCGAAATGGCTGCCCGACTTGGTCTTTTGGTGATTAACACCGGCGCTGCAACGACTTACAGAAGACCAGGATGCGAGGAAACTACAGCAGATATCACAATACCATCAGAGCGTATAGCAGGTATGGTAAAAAACTGGGAGGTACTTGAAGATTACAATGGTAGTGACCACCAATATATATCATTCACAATAGATTTACAAAACCGATCAACACAAGGTTAACTTATTGGGCACAAATGTAACACGCCGCGCAAGAGACCTCTAAAATAACATATCGACTCAACAGGCTGATGTAATATATCGGGGGATCTACCTACTGATGACGGCAACTATGACTATTCTACTTTACGGTGCAGAACTATGGGCAGATACATTAAAGAAAGAAAACCGGCGCAAGAATAAAGCCGTTCTGGTAATAAGTGGAAGTGTGGAAGTGTACCTATAGAACTCCTGGCACTAGAGAGGAAACAAATTTGGGACTTTGAGAATCAAGGATGTGGGAAAACGCAAGAGACGATCTAAAACTGGATACCTACAATCGCTAGCAAAGCCGCTGGGAACACGGAAATTGCGGCAGATGGACCGCCAAATCAATTAATGACGTGAAACTCTGGGCACAGAGAAAATTCGGGGATGTGAACTAGGTAGGCCCGCTGGATGCGGACAACATCGTACCAGTAATGCTCAGGGTGAAGTAAGCTAGAAATATATATCAAACTACGTAGAGATCGTACTACGTCAGAAAAATCGGGACCTGGACGCAAGTGGCGAGATGTAATCTCACTACGAGAAAAATGGAACGCCACCCTGAAGTAATGCAAAAGCGGTTTCCAGGGTGGGCGACGGTTCCTTAGAGGAGAGTTTTTTAGTGACCTGCAAGTGGCACATACCATTGTTTGTGACGACACAATGATGATGCGGAAGGCATTTTCCTTCTCCTCACCCGCAAAAAAATAAAATTAAATTAAAAAATCCCGCTTCGATTCAGGCCTTAGAGTAAAATATCACGCGTGTCATTCGCCAACAAATAGACCATCTGAGACCAATTCCAATTCCAGATGGTGTTTTTTTCGAAAGATAGTAAACATTCCCCATTAAATTTGAACTTTTCGTGCTTTTTTTTTTTTTTTAAAGAAAGTAGGGAACCTTGAAATGATCACCCTCAGCTTAAATGTAATGAGATGAGTTCCATTTATTTAAGAAAGTATGTTAGGATTTGCTTTCTCATAGTGGTAGTGAGAGGCCATCATCATTTTTCAGCTAAAACCCATGTAATATGTATGTATCCATGATTTGCGACGATTCGATCAAACAACAAATCCACCCGGCTGGCTGGCATAACAGCCTCACTTGTACGTTAAGGGTGAATCGGTTTATATTGCTCTACATGAAGTAGTCGGAATAACATAAACATCCATGCAAATACCAAAGTACTATTCTGCGACTTTCATTAGCATAGATAGAACTTTTATTGATAGAAACAACACCGTATTGATCTCTACTGTCCCATTTTGGATCAGCAATAATTTGCTGGAATTGTTGAGGCATATGCAAGGAATTAGACGGACCGTAAACAATAGTGAAAGTGTTGAAAATATTTCTGAAATCACGTGTTACATGCCACAGGATAATATCTTGCCTTCGCTTTTGTTTAAGAATTTGATTAACCAATTTATCCAGCTGCTTTCAGCGGAAACTTTAAGGTAGCGTGCTACGCGGATAAACTCGCTATTTTACTTATATATTAAGGCAAACATATTAATCGTACATCGAAGGCGAGGCCATAGGTAATAGGGTAGATAGTGTAGGTATCTATATCTTTGTTGATGCGTCTAAAAGTGAGTCAAACACAAGAGCATAACCGCTATGACGAAGGTGGCTTCAGATTCAATGACTACAACTCAGAGGTTGTGGGCGTTACTGAATATTTCCAAATGGCAACCGTTTTCATAGGAAAATCATTAGGTTGCTTTTAGACGCCCAAATGGCAATGACGTGTGCCAACAAAAAGTCCATACGTGTGAAAAGATGCAAAGAGGCAACGCAATAAATATAACTTGGGTCCTCCCGCTGGTGATGCTGCCAGACATTTCCCCGCATTCAAATATTATATGAATCAATGGACTATAAAGAGATACCTAAGGTCCTGGAGCACTTTCAACGGAGCATTTTTATTTAACCTTTTCAATTAATTTTCTTCAATTCTGGATGTTGGTTGGACAGATCTTCGTTGGACAGATCAATCTGCACAAGTTGAAATCGGCTGAGTGTAGAACATGAGCAGAAGGTGACGATATAGTGAAGCACTGTCTTTGTGAGTGACCGTCCTTCAACCGAACTTGACGTTATATCCTTCACGGTACTCCAAGCTCTAGCATTATGGAGATGGGTGGAACAATATTATAACGGTTCATAAAATGGAGTGAGCAAACAGATAGTTGAGATATGCCGACGAGTACAAACTGCCTCTCAATAACCTAGGTGTCGCCGCTTGCTGTCAGGCCTTCAACCAAGCATAGACCAACTAGCATATGTCGGTTTGGGGTTGTCGAAGAGAATTTAATATATAAACATGATTTACTGCAAGTTATTTGGCAAGATCTGAGAGAGCTATAAATTCTTTTGATTGAAAACTCAATTGCCATCCGGGGTAGAAAAACACAAAAGCTAAAGACCGCGTCACCGCTGGGCTTTTATATTAACTAACAGTTAGAACAATAAGCATATGCTTATTAAAAGGAGTATTCTAAGAGAAATCTGGTAAGAAGAAGATATATAAATCTCGATGACATTGAGGAAAAGGCAACTCCATGCCATATCAATACCAAGAGAGATAAGAGAAGAAAGAAGAGAAAAAAAACGAATGAGCTGTCTGAAAGCGGTTTAAAATTGTAGGCACCTTCATGTGGAGAAAAAACAATATAATATATATACACTAAAAGTCGGAAAAGAAGCTTCGGCGGAATCAGCTTAAGCAGTTATAGAGCATCTGATGTGTGGTCGATTGCATATCTGATACCTTCTCCTCACATATACCGATATTCTATTCAATGAAAACCGTGGAGACAACTCCAGAGACCTCATCACCTTGCGCACTAAAAAAAAAGAGAAAATAAGATAAGATAAGGAAGCCCAAAATAGGGAAATTGAATTTAAAAAAAAAAACTCATTTTAATTAGAAACTCAATTAAGCAACACTAAACTAAGAATACAAACGAATAACGAATGCCACAAAAAAAGAGTGACTTCAGTTAAACTCAATGAACGCTACAAGCTGTATGTAGTTGCTGTCAAAGTTATGTACAACTCGCCCTTCTTACAGCACATTTTTAAGGCTGCGCCATGTAACTTAAATCAACGAAGCGTAAAGAAGCACCATCTATGTATACGCTTTGACGCTCACAATAAAAGGATATCACAACCACCACAAAGGGAACAACAATTTCAGTTAAGCAGATGAGCAAGAACCCTGACCATAATATTCTTTGAACTTTCTCGCCTACAGTTTATCCAGCGCAAGGAATTCACCTTTGTATACTAGCTCATCAACAATTTGTTACACTCAAAATTAGATTCAACCATTGCACCTACCTATTTTACCTGCTATTGAACTCTGCGGCTGATAGGTTTCCATCATTTTTGCATCTGTATTCGTAGTTATCCAGCAAACTTTCGTCTTCGATAGCAGCAGCAGAAAAAAGCGCAGTTCAAATGGCTTTTATCCCGGGCTCCTCTTAAACAGCAGCAGAGTAGGTTTCTCTAATTAACACCATGCGCTCGTCTCCTTACATCTTCCACTCACTGCTCTCAGTCAGTCATACTCTCTGTCTATTTATTTATTTATTTGCTTACTCGGTTTCTATCAAACTAATTTACTACATCTCACATTCCTCCTCCTTCTCCTTCCCTAACTTACTTGAGTTAAACTTTATTGGCTATCATCGCCACTCAAAGGTTTTATGTTGCTTTATTTTCATTTTACTCTATAAACTTTTATGTTGTTGTTATTGCTCTCGTATTTACTTATGTTGTTGTCTTTTTTGTTATCTTTTAATTATTCATCGAAGCATTGGCTGTGAAAATTTTGTTTTTGTAATTAATTTAATCGCTTGAACGCGTCGCCTCAGTCGCCGGCATTTGCTGATGCTCGTCAATAACTTTGCTCTATAACAAACACATTATATACATACTCGCAAATTGGTACATACTTACTGGCGAGTTGGTTGACATTTTTGCGTAAAAGTATTTTTCACTTTGGCATTCGTTTCTCCTTCATAATGCTGCCGACAATTTTACCACTTAATTTCAGTGATTTAAATATTTTTATACAGTAGACTTTTCTGTGAATTTAGTATTATTAAGTGAAGAGCGGAAGAGACTTAACATACATGATGTGTAATAATATCAAACGCGGAGTGTAGTTGGAAAAAGCGTAAAGCGATATGCAGTGATACTATGAAGTGGTCTGTGGAAAAACTTTTACAAATCACGGTCCTTGTTCAAATATAAATTTTTTTCGAACTTAATTTTCAGGAAAATATATTTACATATACAGTAGCATCCATAAAAAAATTACTTACCTCAATTACTACCAAATCTAAAAAACTGCTGGACTCTCACAGATCACGCCTGACCATATAGAAAAGTCTCGTTTGGATTCATGTCCACAGGAATGCCTAGAGCACAGTGGGTTGCCACAATTAAACATGAATTATCAGTTTTTATAGAGAGAAAGTGTATTGGAGGAACCACAACTTGGCTTGTCACTAATTTTAGAATTATTTACGACGGTAATTTTCAGACCTCTTCAGGACCTAAACATGAATCCTTGATGACAAAGATTAGTGATGAAAAAATTCGGCGCTAGAACACCATACCCGGATTTCAACAGACACATCATGGAGCAAATGATAAGGCATCATTTCCAGTACGCGAGATATGGGAAAAAGCAGCACCTAAAAAATTTCTTACAGAAATACTTTATTTCACTTCCGAAGAGCTACAAATAGCAGCAAACAAGCTGAAACCGGTCGGTGGTATATTCGTCGTCATTGCCCTAAAATTACCTGACTTAAAACCGTTCTATATTCAGAAATCTGGAAAAGACAACAGATGGTACTTTAGTAAAGGGAAAGGAATTTCAAACAGTCAATGTGTATAGTGTTCTCCTGACATGCCGGACACCATCGGAAAACTGCTTTGAAGGAGTGCTTAAGCCTATAATACCAGTGATGGTGAACTTGCACAAAAGTAATCCGATTTTAAGCCTGGGAAACCAACTATTGACGCAATTGAGAACGTAATGAATAGCATCGAAGAGGCTCCACAAGTTTGTTGCAAATTCAATAGAATAGTTCTACCCGGCACAATGCTTACAGCATTGCCGTGATAATTATTGCGCGCGAAACGAAGATACACGTAGGAAGTTAAAACATGTTATGTTAAGAACATAAACTATCGCGGTGCATAACTCGCAACAGAAATAACCTGAAACATATACCTCTAGGAATATATACGCTCACAACCTAGGTTACATTGAGATCAAGAAGAGTAACTAGCTACCTAGCTGTATTATTGTGCCCATATCCAGCACTCGGCGAGTTAAGCTCGGAAATTTTGCGCAGGGTGCTGGGTTTGGGCGCAGTAAGGTCCAATCTTATCAGGAGGAAAGTTAGCTTCTAATGACAATAACTCTGAATGCCCTGCTTTACGGTTCTGATAATCACTTAAGGGGTGTAACTGATGAAAGGTTTTAGCCAAAGCGTATCGGGCAGTAGTTTTTAGGGTAAGGCTATAGCAGTAATAAGCAGAAGCGAGAATGCGAGAATGGGACGTCAAGACTAATAAAAACCAAATTCGAAGAGGTAGACTACTGTGTTACACAGAAGCTGTCCTGTCAATGATATTTTCAGAAATTTTTGCATAAACTAGGGAAAAGTCGAAAAAAATTAAAAGAGTAAGTAAATATGAACACTAAGAGCAAAACTGCACCTTGAGGTAGGCGTAGTGGGGAAAATCTCACTGCAGGAAATTGAACTCCACCCTGAAGTAATTCGAAAGCATTGTCATCTGCATGTGGGTACTCTGGCTAGGTTATCAGCCGTCAGTATGGACGATAATACTACAGATTTAGACGTTTTTGACACAGTACACTCAGATGAAGCAGAGCAAAAGGAAGACCTCCAATCGATTGGAAATATCAGGTGTGGAATGAGCTAGCTTCACTTGGCGCCTCCAATTAAGAGAGGGCGAGAAGATAATGGAGCGTTGTACTTAACTCGGATATAATCGCTAAGGCGGAGCGGAAGATGATATAGAAGCTAAAATATCGAAACCATTATTAATTACTAAATCTAAATACATTTACATGTACAAGAAACCCCAAATACATTTACATGTACAAGAAACTTCCCAATTTGCTCGCGTCCAACTAATCATTAGAAAAACACGAGCGAAAAAGTTATTGTTTTAATAGACCACTTAATTGAGAAAGCGGAATCTCAAACCGTTTCCATGTCATAAAACCATGGACCATTAAATCATGGTCATATCCAGTGAAAAATTGTGAAAAGTTTTTGTAATCTCTAGTAATACTCTTATTTGTGTGTTTAAAGACATGTGTCAGGGGCCTAAAAGTATCGACTTACTGTGTAGACGAGCTCAACGAGGCGTAATATACAAAAATTCAAAAGAAATTATATGTCGCGAAATGGTGAACCTCAATACCTACAGATTGACATCAATGAGAGTTGTTGGAGGGTTAACTCCTAGTCAAAAGTAAGTTCTTCATTGTATTAAAATAAAGCGTGAGGCAATCTTAAGACCATGATTCTTGTATAGTTTTGCTTTCAACTAGACAAACCGTAAGAATTCTACATTTAGAAAAATAAACCACTTTAGGTTTGCTTAAACGAAATTATGGCAGCATTGCTGAAATGCGAACGGCTGCTCTTTTTGGTAATAGCAATGGGTGAATGCTTAGCCAGACATACTGAAGCCACAATTTGAGGGATACGAAGAGAAGAATGTGACAATGCAAAATTGCTGGAAATTAATGACATACTATATAAGTATGAGTATAAATATATATGCTGGTATGTCTATATAATAGACTTATTGACAAGTGTCACACGATGATGGGCACATCACGTTACATCGTACATATGTACATATCGAACGATTGAGCGTGGAATGTTATTTTTACAAATAGTGAAAATGAAGACATTAATAATATTGTTGCGTCTAATGTGAATGCCCGCCATATTTATATACGTATGGACATATATTATGAGACAAAGGCATGTATATGCCTGATATATATGTACAATATGTATTTGAAGTTTAATTATTACAGATGTGCCTCTATGCGTATGTAAGTATATATTTAAGCGCTTTTATGGTTTGACAGTGTTTTAATGTTGATGTTGTCGCTCTTAACCTAAGTGCCATTCAATGTCCAGCGTCTGCATGGCTAAGAGCCATTACAAAAACAATCACACATACGAATGTATAGTATATATGGTATGTACTCGTAAGTATGTATTCGGTTGATGATATGCTAGGCGACATTTCAATGCATACGAGTTTTAGTCGTAAATTTAATGCTATGGATAGAATCGGCAAGAAGCTAGTAATTTGAGTGGTTCAAAATGGATGTCTTAATAACTAGTTGAACAGTGACATCAAGAAAATCATTTAATAAGACCTTCACTTCTTAACTGCTGTGTAATATTTTGAATGATTGTCGTTCGAGCTTTGCTATGATTTGGGATTCATCTGGGTTTTTCTATAAATGGAGTAAGCTGCACTGAGGCGAATGAATTTTTCTAAGAAGCTGTTATATTTTATGTCAAAAATAAACTCGAAAGAAACTATTACCATTCGCTGCTGAGATATAACCATATTCGTGTAGGGACACGAGCAGCTGACTATCCGACACGTAACGACCACCAATGCCAATTCGACTACTATGATCAGTAGGAATCAACAAGTGGTATTTCACCCAAATATTTACTTGAAATAATTTTTTACATACTTATTTATATAAACTAATATGCGAATCAATCACAAACTAATTGAAAATTGACCGTTACTAGAACCAGTATAGTTTTCTATAGCTTCAATACTGCTGCATATGGCCTACTTGTATATACTCATGATATCCTTTTACTAAGACTCACATTTATATGTAGATCTACAAACACATACACATATCTGTGTACTTATAACACTGTGTAGTTAGCTTTTGTCACATGCTGACAGGGTTTTATAAACATACAATTCTATTTGGTTTAAGAGTTTATTACAAAAGCAATGCATTGGAATTCGTAGTAAAGAAATATCATTTTGAATCCTTGACTTTAATTTGTATACTCTGAGTCAATTGAGTGTTATGATTTTTTGGTTAGAGGAATATACATAATAAATTGGCTTTAAAATATAATTATTTATTAATTATTAAATCTTACCTAGGTATGCTTATTGATTTTTAAATCTGTAAAGAAGAAAGTATTTTTATTAGTATTTATTTATATTTGTAGAACTAAATCTTTTATTTATTTATAAAATTACTCAGCTAGTGACAAATCATGGCTTCAAACTGGGGTAAAACTAGTTACACTTGAACTAGTACAAAGTAAGTGTAACTATTTTGGAACTATTCTTTTCCACTGTAAAATTCATTACAATCCCTTTTGCAATATTTGACGAGGTTTTATGATTATCACCACCCAACGAAATACATTAAAACTGATGATAATTTTTGAACTAGTTACGTAACTTTTTTTTTTAACCGGTTAAAAAAAACTACTTGTATAACTATGACTGTGATGAGGCGAAATTGGTCATTTGTTTACACTTTTGGATTAAAGAATAAATAGTATTACTAAAAACTGGGTGTGGTTTGAGTGTGTAATTATATTAATGTATTTAAAATCTTGTTTTCAAATGAAATTTACGTTACGCAATTTTTTTAATTGAATGTGTGTAAATGCATATTACTGGAAATATAGATTTAAGAAAATTTGGCTTAACTTGTTTCGAACCAGATAATTAGAAACTAGTCAAAGTTTACTGTAACTTGAATTTTAGGTAGCTATCGCTTAACTGCGAACTAGTTGATATGAAACTAAATAAAAAAACAAGGAAGAAGGACTGTCTTCCGCCCTGCCGATGTCTTTATAACTTTCATGTAACTACCAAATTTACTGCAAATTAAAAAAATCGATTTCGATGATTTTCAGTGTCAATATAAACTTGAGTTCATTTCTGAAGAACACTAAATTTCACGCTCCTGGATGTCTTTTTAGCGGATGTTTCGACCCAAACCCTCATATCGGCTGTATGGGGCCTATATGATGTAATATTCCGATTTCGATGGCTTTCAGGACTAATATTTATTTCAATTTACTTGCGTAGGATACTGAATTTCACGCTCACAGATGCTTTTTTTGACTCAGTTTTCACAACTGACTCGTATCTGAACAAATTGGTGTATGGGAGCCAAATGTTATAGTGGTCCGATTTCGATGATTTTCAAAATCAATATGCAGTTCAATATGGATGTGTAGTATACCAAATTTCGTTCATAGGTGAATTTTTGACGAAGTTATTACCTAAAACTTCAAATCTGAAAAATCGGTGGTATATATGCTATAGTGGTCCATTCTGACCGGTTCAGGCAAAACGTTCATACCTATAGGTGCACCTGCCCACAAAGCTTGGTGATATCTCAAAAACTGAGGGACTAGTTTGTGTTCAAACAGACGGATGTGGCGAAATCAACTCAACTCCTCATTCTGAAATGATCGGTATAAATTTCCGAATGTCTATCTCTTCTCCTTCTGGTACATACATACTTCGGACCATAGTTAATATTCCCTTTTGTGTACATTAATTTATCCTTATTATAATAGTCATTTTTTAAATCTCAAAAATTCACACTGCACAAAATAATAATACAAAAAGGATTTGTAGAAAAGATTGCATACATATATATATGTATATGTATTTCAAGCAGTATTTTTCTAACAATGTGCAAAGTCAAAAATAACTAGAAATATTTATTTAGGTATACACGCATTTTTTCAAACATTTTTTAATTAACATATTTCTTAAACCTATTTCTTGAATATTTTATTTTCTCTTTGATCTTTTTGTGTAAGAAACTAACGACCTCGCGCATTTAATGCTAAACATATGCAAATTTGTCGCGCGCGCATGCGCCTGATCCCATACATATATTCATGTATGTTTATTTATGTGTGCGACTGGGCGTTGGCGGTCACAGTGGCGGCAGCTGCTTCCCACACCTTTCGCATACTCATTACTTTTTTTTTTGTCAAGTGATCAATAAAATGGTATAAGTGATACACATAAGTAAAAAGAAAATAAATTTTAAATAAATATTTAAATAAATAAATGCACATACGAAACGCATAAATTAGAAAAGGTTTAACTGGCAATAATTAAACACAAGCTAAAAGACACTATAATAATAAATATATACCAACAACCGGTGTTTATGGAATTAGCTTAAATTTCTTGTCAATTTATTTGATAGTAGTAAATAAAAAAACAGAACAAATATATTCATATATACATACAAACATATATATGTGCTTTGTATAAATGTTCTTAGGGTCGTTGTTGTTATTTGAATTTTATTGCTGTTGTTACTGATGCTTCGGTTCAGACTTGCCAACGCATGTTGGGTGAAGTATGCTATCGAGTTTCACTTCAGCCGCGATGCGAAGTCAAACTAATCCCAAGGCAACCCACACAAATTCATTTATTACGTATAAACATATGTTTACTGATATGTGTTTTGCAATCAGCAATAAAATAATGAATGCTCATACCCTTAAACTGACATGTTGCAATAGATACTACCAGCATTTGCAATTAAAAGTAAAAATGTTGTAATTTTTATAGTTTTACGATTTAACATTTTTACAATTTTTTTTATGATTTCTGCTTATTGCAAAAAATTTCCATTGTAAAATGTTTCCGCACCTCAAAGTGCGCGCGACTCGGTGACTCCTACACACGGCCAGAGTGGTAGCTGTAGCAGCAGCAGCAGCAAAAGTGACGCTAGTGTTGCAACTCTATCATTGTTGTGGTTGTTACTTCATTGTGTTCAATTTGTGTTTAATTAGTTTTTCTATAATTTTGTTGGTTTACCAAAAAGAACACAAACTCATTTAAACCGCTTTAAAGCACAACTCTGCGGTGCCCATGAGCCAAATTTTGCATCGAAAATTACAAATTTTTTTTTCCCAATTTTTATTTTCTTGTTTAAATGTTCATCTTAGCGCCGCGCGAAGGCGTTAACATTGTTAAGCTTTGATGCCAAGGTAGAATGTTTGAATACATTAAATTACAATTCAAAATATATAAATTAAGTTAGTACGGAGAGACGCGGAGTTAAAAATATGGAGCTAAATTTTAACAGTAAACGAAACCGGTTGGCACTAGTTTAGGCTTATTTGGATTAAGCAAGTTAATTATTTTATTTTATTTCCTATTTTATTTCATTTTAATTTATTTTATTTTTAGATTTTTTATATACTATAAATTTATTTTTATTTTTATTTTTTATTTTTTTTTCATTTTTATAATATTATATATATATATGTTCCGACAATTTAATTATTTTTTTTATCTTTCCTTTTTACTTCATTACATTTTATTTTATTTTATTTTTTTTCTTAATTGCTTATTATAATTTTTAAATTTTTAATTTAATTTTTTTTTAAATTCAGTTCAATCAATTTCTTAATTCTTTCTATAGCATTTTGTTTAGATTTATTAAAAGATAACTGAACTTTATTAAACTTTTATTTTATTTTATTTTGTTTTATTTTTTTAAATTAATTTATTTTATTTTATTTTATTTTATTTTTACATTATTTTATTTTGTTTTTTTCTTATTTTTTCTATTCTATATTATTTTACTTTTTGTGCTTTATATTATTTTATTTTTTATTTTTATTTTTATTCTATTTTTTTATTTTATTTTATTTTATTTATTTCATCTTATTTTATTTATTTTATATTATTTCAATTTTATTTATTTTATTTTAATTGTTTTTCTTTATTTGTATTTAATTTTACTTAATTTTTTTTATTTTTGTTATTTAATTTAATTTTTCCCTTGTATTTATTATTCTTTTTTGCTTTATTATTATTTGAATTATTTTTATTTTTTTTTTAATATTTTTATTTTTTTTTCTTTGGAATTTTTTTTTATTTTATTACTTTTTTATTTTATTTTTATTAATTTTTTATTTTTTGCTTTATTTTTATTTGAATTTTTTTATTTTTTTTATTTTACTTTTTGATTTTATTTGCATTTTTTTCTTTTAATTTTCTTTTTAATTCTTTTAAATCAATTTTCAAATTTAATTTTTCTATTTTTTTTATATTTTTTTTAGGTTATTTAAATTTAGTTTATTTTTTCCTTATTTTTTTTTTGTATTTTTTATTTTTTTTTCGAAATTTTTTTTTGTTTTAATATATTTTTTATTTAATTTATTTTTTTTATTTATTTTATGTTATTTTGTATTAATAATTTTTTTTTCATTTTTTATTTTACTTTATTATTTTTTAATTTAGTTTATTTATTCTTTTTTAACTTTGTTTTATTATTATTTTATTTTATTTTATATTTTTTATATATTTTTTTTTTTTGATTTTTTTATATGAATTAATTTTTTTAATTTTTTTCTAATTTATTTTATTTTTTTATTAATTTCTTTTTTTTAATTTTTTTCTTAATTTTTTTTTTTTTTGTAATATATAAATACAAGAAATATACAAATTTTGAAATCTAAGCTTCTGCTTAGGGATTTTTTCAATTCATAAGGCTCGAAAAATTAATTTCCTAAAGTTTCTAAAAAAAATGTTTGTGACACACCTCCTATAATTAAGTAAGAAATAAATTAGTATATCAGCTTTAATGTAAAAACAGTAGTAAAAAATCAATTTAATCAAATGCACTTTGAAAGCAATCAGTTATACTAATGACTACCAGATTGTGGCTTTTTCTAACTACCACGAAAAAGAGTATATACAAACATATATGTGGGTAAGTAGATGTATGTGGTTGAGCGGTTATGTGGTTTGCGAAGCAAACATACATACATTTATATGGAAGTGCATGCAGTTTGTGTGAAAAACTGACTAGTTTTCAAATAAAATAAATTGAAAAAACTCGACTACTCAATTTACATATCAATACCATTCATTAGTGTTTCCTAACATATTATTTATTTATTTACCATTTTGTGTTAGAAATAACCACAATTAAGTCGTAATTGATAGCTGAGATTGGAAATGTGCTGTTTTTATATTATAAAATTCAAACAAATCAGCAAGTAGTAGCAATTAGACTTGACTAATTTTTAACACTAAACCCACAGATGCCAGGATTTGCTAGTGTTTATAAAAAACTCTCGAAAGCTAAGGGGGCGTGAGATAACTTATGTATTTATACATAGATATTCATTAATATATATATATATATATATATATATATATGCATAATTGTGGATTCCAAGTACCGCAATAAAATAAATCATATAAATAAATTATCCTTGCTTTCTTTTGTATTGTTGTATTTTCAATTAATTAAAAAAATATTTTTTAATCTTTTTTAGTTTGGCTTTTAATTTACTTTATTGTAGTTGTTTTATTTCATTTCATATATTTTTATTTTATTTTGTTTTATTTTAGTTTATTTTATATTATATTAATATTTTTATTATTATTATCAATATTATTTACTTTATTTGCTCGTTTTCAAATGGGTATTTACATTTCATTATTTGGCTATTTATTCTAATTACAACATATGCTGAGAGCATCTACACCTTTTAATAAATAAATATAAAAATAATATTAATTTCAAAATTACAAAGATAATGGAATTCATTCTGTCAGTCATTGCAACGGGATTGTAAGGAAGCGACGTACTATTCCAGTATTGCATATCAGAGCAGCCTTCTGCGTTTGTAGATATAAATCTGCGTCAAGGGATAAAGCCTTTAGTCCAGCTAAAAGAGTGGTAAGCACAATTTCCGTCGCTGACATAAGAAATGGTATGACACTCACCTTTTTACACCTACTACTCCATGATTATGTCACCGAGCTGACGATATTTTCTCACCTCAGTTTCTTACGAAATCAAAATCAAATCACGTGGGACATGGGGCAAATCTTTCCGTCATAACGTGATGTCAGGTCGATGGCTTTTTTGGTTTCTGTCAGCTAGTATTTTGCGGTCCCATTACATCTTGACCGACTCTGTTTCGAGGACAGTAACAGGAGTACAACCGTAGTATTCTATCACGTCGTTGGCGGTAAGATGTTGAAACTAGACTTCATACAACAACGAAGATTTTTTTATTTTATTTTATTTTTTACTTAATTAATTTTTTATATTTAATTTAATTTATTATAACTATATCTTTTTATTTTATATATTGGATTTTTTTTTGATTTATTTTTTTTTTGCTTTATTTTCTGTAATTTTATTTCATTTAATTTTATTAAATTTTCTTTTGTTTTATTTATTGTATTTTATTTATCTATTTTTTTTTATTTTAATGTTTTTATTTTTTTTATTTAATGTTATTTGATATTTATTTAACTTATTTTGTTTAAATTTTTATTTTATTTTATATTATTTTACTTTATATTTTGATATTTTTTTATTATATTTAATTGTAATTGCTGTTTAAAGTGTCAAATTTCACTCCGCTGCGGTTAAAACTTTAACTATACTAACGCATACCCAATTATCGATAAAATTGTAAAGTCACATGTGCTTGTAGTCTTTTATTGTAAACACACATACTTAAGCATGCGTTATAACACACACTTTGGTAAAAATAAATAAAATTTACAATATTTTATTTTGCTCATAAATTAATAGGAGGGACCTGTAATGGTTACGGCTGGCTGTAGAAAATGCCTCTTTTTTTAAATTTCCACAGCACTTATTTATATTTGTGCTTATATAATATATTGTAAATGCCTCGAGGGATATTTGGTCGGCAGAGTATAATTTATGGCATTATGTCGCTCGTGCATACCGCTCATCTTTTACTCACACGCACTTCATATATGTACGTACATGTGTGTTATATGTACGAATTGGCCTTTGTTCATTTGTGTTTGCTTTTAGTTTAACATGTGAACTTTATTTTAATTTATATTCCTATTTGAATTATTACTATATGCGATAACATTTCTGCTCATAGGAAAATAAACCGAATAGGGTGGCAGAGAAAAATTAACCTCTTTCTTATGTAATACTTTCAAAGTAATTTAAAATTCAATTAAATATGTCATTGAAGGAATATAATTCTCTACTGATTTATAAAATAAATAATATGAGTCAAGTTTTTAATATAGACTAAGTTGTAAAAAAATCAGCTTTAAGATTTCTTTAAAATTTATAAATCTAATCTAAATTAAGTTTTTGGTTACACAGAAAAAATTGTCTAATGTTGAAAAAAATAAGGAAGATATTTTAAGTGCGAATAAAATATCGAAAAAAATTGGAAATTAATACTTTGAAAAGAATTTTTTTCTTAAAACACCTAAATAGGTCATCTATTTATTAATTGAAGTCAACCAAGAAGAATACGAAAAAAATCTGAGAAGTGGATCTGAGATCGATCTATTCGAAAAAAATCATATCCTATTTAAAATTTTCTTTAAATTTGGTACTTAGGCAGCTTTAAGGATTGGTATAACATGGACACTACATTTTCTTCCGGGAAGTGAACCTCGGGCCTCGGATCTGGTTTCAAAAATCTTAATTAAGGTTCAATTCACTTTAATCTTGTTACATAGGTAGCTGTTTGGCCAAATTAAGATAAGAACAACTTTTTCTACCATGTAGTGTATTTGGGACCGATCCATTTCAAAAATCAAATTAACTGTTCAATTTCCTTGAAATTCTGTGTATAAGTGGCTTTTTACGAAGTTTAATATGGACACTCCGTTTTCTTTCAGAAAGTGGATCTGGGATCGACTTATTTGAATAAAAACGTATTTCTTTGTTGAATTTGCCGCGCAGTTACTGTAAATACAACTCCGTTTCCGTCATCTATTATCATTTAGTAGACTTCTGTCAAATTCGGAGTAAACTATGTCATTTAGATTTATATCGGAACGAATTTTCGTCATCCCTTGTCAATTTTGGTTTTGTAACAAACCGGTTTCGGCAAACCGCCATCTTCAGTGCTTGATTTCGTTCTCGTTAGTTTGCGTTTGAGAGCCTTTGAAAGAAGAAGTTCTCGTGAATTTTAGCGAAAATCTAAACAAGTGAATTTCATGGGCTAATAAAGCATTATTTTGCGTAAAAAACCATAACCGAAACCAAGGAAAGACTTAATAAACACCATGGGGACTTCGCACTATCAATTTCAATTGTTTACTGAGCTCCGTTTTTGGTGGTATCAGTATAAGTGACCCTTCCGGTCGGCCAAAGAAGTCATCTAGTCAGAAATCGTCGAAAAATCCATGAAATGGTTTTGAACGATCGGAGAATAAAAGTACGTAAAGTGGCTGAGGCTGTAGCTATCTCAACTGAACAGGTATATCACATTTTACATGAGTGTTTGGAAATGAAAAGGTTATCCGCGCAATGAGTGCCGCGATTTCTCACACACTATCATAACCGCAACCATGTAATTACCTCAAAGGAGGGTATGGCGATGTTCAATCTCAATCCAAACGAATTTTTGCCACCGAATAATGTTCAAAGTTTCGAAAAGATTCGTTATTGATCGCAACAATGCTCGGGTGTGCACGTGTGTAGTCTAAATTTCAAAAATTCATAAATACTCCATTGAGCATATTTTCCAGATTTAGTCCTTTGGCTGGGCGGTAAGAGGTTTGGGTCTAAGTAAGCATCCGAGAGAGGACTTGAGGTAAGCTCTGTTTGGGAAATTTTGACAGGAACAAACAAATTTAGATATCATATGAAACATATTTTTGAGTTATTTAAATTATAAACCTTGATAAGAAAACTCAAAATCTCATTTTCTTCTTAATTTCAAATTGATTCAATGGTATTTAAAAAAGAAATATAATAAAACGCTATTATTTTTTTACATAATTTTTAATTACAAATAAATTTATTAGGTCGATAAATAAAGTATTTTATATATACCTATCCGTATTACAAATTTGTGGTAAATTAAAAAAAAGCCCCAACTCCAATGACACCTCACCCATATATTGCTTATGTAGGCAAGTATGTGCATTCAATGAACAACTGTACGTGCACGCGAGAAAACATAAATATCTGTAAAAGTATAATTTCATACTTTTATTTGCACAATAATTGCATTCGTAAAGTCCATAAACCTTAATATATATGTAAATCGCAATTGAAAACGTGTAAATAAATTGTGGTGAAAATATGCAAGCTTGTGGTGAGTATAAAAAATTTAACATGCGGTTGAAAATAATGTCAAGTGTGTGCGTGTGGCAAAAAAACAATAAAGTAAAATAAATAAAAAAATATATAAAAGGAATAAATAAAAATGAAAAATATACGGAAAATATAAATAACCCATAATATTGCATAAGTATGTATGTGTATGTGAGCAAATGATATACGGTACACAGGGTTAAGATGAGCTGTGGTACTATTTTAATTAAAATAATACAAAAATAATAATACAAAAAAAAATGAAAGAAAAAACTGAAACAAAGTGCTTGCTGACGCATTAGTGCGTATTACTTGTGTATGTAAAGGGTGTTTTTTTATAGAGGTATAGAACTTTAAGTTGCAATAAAACAACGATGGATTATTCGATTGACATGAATTTCATTTATCCGAAAGGTAATCTTGTGGCATTACATTTTTAATATGATTTATGGCATATGACCGCCACGGCTGGCGCGGATATAGTCCAATCGGGACGTCCAATTTTCGATGACTTTTTCCAACATTTGTGGCCGTATATCGGCAATAACACGGCGAATGTTGTCTTCCAAATGGTCAAGCGTTTGTGGCTTATCCGCATAGACCAAAGACTTTGCATAGCCCCACTAGTCTAGCGGTGTTAAATCACAAGATCTTGGAGGCCAATTCACAGGTCCAAAACGTGAAATTAGGCGGTCACCAAACGTGTCTTTCAATAAATCTATTGTGGCACGAGCTGTGTGACATGTTGCGCCGTCTTGTTGAAACCACATCTCCTGGACATCATGGTTATTCAATTCAGGAATGAAAAAGTTAGTAATCATGGCTCTATACCGATCACCATTGACTGTAACGTTCCGGCCACCATCGTTTTTGAAAAAGTACGGACCAATGATTCCACCAGCCCATAAAGCGCACCAAACAGTCAGTTTTTCTGGATGTAACGGTGTTTCAACATACACTTGAGGATTACCTTCACTCCAAATGCGGCAGTTTTGTTTGTTGACGTAGCCATTCAACCAGAAGTGCGCTTCATCGCTAAACATCGCTAAAATGGACGTAGTGCGCGATACGTTTTCCGCACAGAACCATTATTTTCGAAATAAAATTGCACTATTTGCAAGCGTTGTTCAGGCGTGAGTCTATTCATGATGAATTGCCAAAATAAACTGAGAATAAATCTCTTGACAGCTGTTAAATCGGTCGCCATCTTGAAAAGTAATGCGAACTTAAAGTTCTATACCTCTATAAAAAACACCCTTTATATTCATATTTATCAGTAATAACATCCAGGAGTTACGATAAAAATTAAATCATTATAGGCAACAACCATAATAAACACACTCACATTATAACAGTATATATAAGCATAGCGCAGTATAACTGTACTTTTACATACATTAATTACTATCCAGCACACTAGTTAAACTTTAAAAGTTTGCCTATATGCCAATTATCAAGCAGCGAGCGCAAAATTTATTGATAGAAGTATTTATAGACGAATAAAATAATAGCCGATTTTTATTATTTTTATTTAATATTTTAATAGTTGAAGAGACTGGGGAAGAAATACATATTTCTTTCGCTTTGTAAAACTTCTACATCAGCAATAAGTCAAAGGAAGAAAGCATAACACTGGTCAATAAAAAATAAAAAAATAAAAATTTATTATATTATTATATTTAGTTAACCTTATATACCATTTTTACTTATTTTTGTAAATTTAATTGAACACTAAAATATATTTTTTTGTTGTTTACGATGAATTCTTCGAGAAGATGTTGTGTTCTAGATTCCGATTGGTTTTACTATGTTACGAACATTTATGAATATATATGCAATATATATGAGCAACATCCAAAATTATAGAAAAATTTATTTTTCTAATTGCGGTTGCCCCTGGGCAGGAAATTTCAAGTCCCCAGAGTGTATTTGTGACATCAAATAAAAGCTCCTCATAGAAACACATCGGTCGTACAAGAGAAGTGGCAGTATGCTGGAAATTCCCCGTGAAAAGGACAGACGAAAAGAGCGGCAGCAACTACCGCAGGCAAACGAATAATCAGCATATTCTTGAGCGCGTGAACAGAATGTTTGGACCATCGTTAGGTATACATATAAGGAGCGGCAACAGTTATTGCAAGCAATCGATTTGAAGACTCAGTTGAAATAACACTTGTGCAAAGTAAATAATTGTGTGATAAAGATTTGTAACGTAAAACATTGTGTATAGTGACGAAAATTTTAATTATTGAGTAAATTCGTGACGATTATGAGACCAAACGAACAAATCTTGGACTATTATTTGCAATCTAGTAACCAAACTCGAAGGATTTTGGAAATCATAGAGTGGAGCTACGAAAAACGTTACAATACACTTGTTGCTTCATAACCGCTGAAGCGATTTTCGGCAAAGCACGAAAACTTATCAGACTTTATAAAAATTGCGTATCACCAAAACTTCTAAATGAAATTGTGTAATCAGGACAACCCTGCAAAAAAACTCGCTTAACTCAGAAACGGAAATTGAATGGAGAAAAGGTATTTTTTTTACATAGGCATTTCAGTGGAGTTAATGCCTCACCAGCAAACTAATGAGAAGAGATTACGGAAGATCTTCATCTATCGATGTCATAAAAGTTCAAATCAGGAAGACCTTGTACAGAAGTGCTTGCAGAAACCATGAATTAGAAGAGAATGCAGAATTTCTTACGTTATACATTCCAAAGAACGAAGTGCTGTCCATATTTATATTACATTGTTCTACATGTTTTGAACATTAAATAATGAAGAAGTGGGATTTCTTTGAGAACAATTTCGCAGCAAAATCCCAAACCGCTGGATTTACAAACCTAACATTTCTATACGTTTGTACGCACAAAAATATAAATATGCATACAAATATAGTAAAATATATTCTGTATATAATGATAATATTCTAGAAAATGGAAATAATTTTATGGGATTAATGACTTAAATTCGTACATTTCAAAATGCTTTCCACAGTTATAATACATACTTACATAATATCAAAACGTTGCAGACAAAATATTTATTTTTTGATTTGCTTTTGGAAAAAATATGTGAATGTAAAATTTTGAAGTGCAAAAAAATATTTTGAGTTGAAGTTTTTTATGGAATTTTTGTCTAAAATCATTTCCAAATGTTTGAACACTTCTATAAAAATATTCATCAGGAATTCTCGAACGATTTGTATGTTCCATTTTGCATACACTTCAAGCAACTACATTGAATTTTTGGCATCTTTAGGTCCATATTTGCAGTAATAATAAAAATTGTAGACAGGTGGCAGCGCTGCTCAAAAGCCTTATTTCATTAAGCCTTCCCTTTTAATCTCTTCTGCTTGATACCCATATTGTAATATGCCATTTATTTTATTACTATTTTTAAATTTAAATGTCAGAACTGGTGGTAATCCTCCGATTGCAATCTAAATCATTATTAAGGATTAATTTCAGTTCAGACATTTTGCTTAAGTTCAGTCAAAAATCCACTTACAGAAGATTTTATATGGTATAAAAACAATTCAGAAACACATGGCAACTCTGCTAAATTATAAACTTAACCAATCTTGAATACGCACACAAGCACACACCCAGAATATATGGTCTATAAATATATGAAATTTAAAGCTGACATGCCCCTTTTTTCCGAATTTGGAAATACATAACCCATCTGCATTATAGCCGAGATACCCTGCATAAATTTGGCTGAAGTCAGTGAAGGTGTTTTCGAGTTATTATGTAATAATCCGATAGCCGTTCTGTGGCTACTTAAAGCTATACTTCGCCGTTTTTTAGAACTAATTATCATAAAAGATAACGGCAAAAGTTAGGAGTGATCAAAACGATTTGGTCAGAATAAAGTGTGGATTGATTTAACCATCTCCGTATGTTTGAGATATTAGAAAGATTTTTTTTTTTTGAGGTGGTTTCTTTTTTATGACTGTCGAAACGATTTTTCTGACAATTGTCTTGCGACAAATACGAATGGTTGATAGATTTTTATGAAAAGCTTCTATATATTGCCAGAAATTGATCGGAGGAGATGGCTTTCATTATCAAGGAGAGAATGAGTAGAAAAATTAATTTTTTAATTAATTTTCAGTAATTTTGGTTCGAACTTATGACCTTCTTCATGGTAGTATGCACTGCCACCTACTTGGTTACTTTGCGATCATTACATTAGTCATTACTTCTTCAATTAACCAGGAACAGATTTTATGTTTTATGATTTTATGATTATATTGACAATAAGGAGGATAACAATCTAATCAAGTAGGGGAGGAACGAATAATGTTTTAAGCACAGATCAATCCGTAAAAAATCTGATCTAAAACAACTTATAAATTAGATAATTATAAGAAAATTTAGTATTTCCACAAGCATTTCACTTCAAATTGGTATTCCAATGTTTCTTTGATGTAACCATACACTTATATACACTCGCCGTGTTGTAGAGTAATTAAACAAAAACCAAAAATGTTGTGCACTTAAAATCAGACCAAAATATGGAAATATCCCACTTTGCCTTCCAGCGGAATGTATAAAAGAATCGAAAGAGTAATACTAGATTCCACTTTCATTTCCATATAACGCATAATAAACGCGAAAATATTAGGTCAATTCGGACCGTTCCCAAAAGATGACTTCACATGAAAGTTGTGACCGATTACTTTCTTCAATGGAAAGGTTTCATATCGGTCAACAATAATTATTGGCATCAACGTCTATTTCTAAGAAAAACATTGTTTTTCTTTTTCGAAAATTTCCGGATTTGTGTTAAACAGCATTTGCGGGAAGTTTTGATTTTCTATTCTAATTGGAAGAAAAGTGCAGCTAAAGCTAATTGATTGCTTATGGAAGTTGATGGTAACTCTGCGTCGACCGATAAGTCATGCTGAAAAAAGTGGTGATTTTAACGCCGAACACAAAGGCGTCCTGGCCAACTCAAAAATTTTGAAAATGCGGAATTATAGGCTTTACTGGATCAAGATCTGACCTACACGCAAGCTAAACTAGTTATCGACTACAACTAATGTGAAAGGCATGATAAGGTGATTTTACAACATGACAACGCTCGCCTGGTAGGTTTTTTGAAGAAATCAAGAAAAAAATTACCGAACAGGTGAAAAAGGTAGCCAATTCTTTGAGTGATATATTTACTTATTTATTTTTCAATAAAAACACTTTTTTGAACAAGAAAAATGGATGACATATATGTTTTCATCCCTAATCAAGACATTCTCTAATCGATAGCTGATAGAAGAGTTTCAATTAGTCTTACTATAAAACCACGGTTTACTTATATTGCATGCTAGAAATATGTTACAGTGGAAAAGGAGATGGACTAATGTTCGTAACACCTTTGTTTTGGCGCGAATTTCGAAACCATCTAGACGACTGATACTTTTACGTTGTGAAAATACACGGTATAAACCCTGCAATGCATATCTTATCTTTCTGCTCAACGGCCTAAAATAAAATCACAAAAAAGGCACAATCCAACACATCTAAACCTTTTTATAATCAAAATGCCTGTGAAACCGAACGAAATACATGAAGTTAAGTCTGATTCAGACTGTATATAAAGAAAAAATTGAAGCGGAAATTTTTGATGAACTACAGATGGGACAATTCGTGAAATCATTGACAGATATAACTCATTTGCTTTGGTTATGAGAAATATCCTAGTTGTGACTGATCTTTGAAGCGATTTTTTTTTAACGTAGGGAAATTCGAAATGGATCATCCTTTATTTAGTGTTAAGTTTTGACTACAAAGGGGTATTTTTCAGCATTGGTTTGGTCTTAACTGTAGTTTTATATTTTTGCTTTATCAGTTGTTGCACTTGGCGTACGCTTTGACGAAGAAAAATAAAAGCCACTCTGCATTTAAACGTGAAAGCGCGTTTACATTGTGCCTCATTCATACTGATCGGACCAGTAATTTATTGTTCCAAGTGCCTGATTTTTCAGAGTCAAGAGTTGAAAAATACTTGCACCCTCTCCCATCTTTATCATCAATCTGTTAACCAAGAAGAAGTGATAACACTTCACTGTGCACATTTCGTGTTATTACGTCTAAGCATCATTGCGATTGAATTTTCCAGCAGCTAATCAAAACATACATCAGGAATTAAGTCAATATATGTAAGCACGAGATCTGTACTGTATTCTCCAAACCTTTCCCATGTGTCACTTTTGTTACCGAAATTGAATAGGCAATTTAAAGGACGATAAAGACTATATTCAAGGAGGAAATAAATAGAATCACAAAAAAACCTACTTTTTACGCTGCCATAAGTGAATTGTATCTGCTTGGAATTATTCAAAAATAATTAGTGGGCATCAACGTCAAAAAGATCTGGTAACCACGTCGAGCTTGTTGAGAGCATGCTATCGAACTTTCAAAGCTAAGGAATATACTTCCTGTGCTCGCAATTAGACCAGTTATCACAAAAACCGTGATATATATGAGGAGCTGGGAGTTTCCAAAGATAACTACCCAAAGTTGTTCATTCAAGAAAATCTTATAAAAGATTATTTTTCTGTGTGTTTATGAAAGTAATAAAACTGTAAATTTCCAAAGCAAATGCTGTAAGCCAACTTCCTGTATTTGTTTATGGTCAAGCCATAGAAATATTAGAAAAAGTGGTAAACGATTTTGATAGTGTCCTTATCTGGAACTTTCCACCACATACTTTCTTTCTTTTTCCTTTTTTTTACGACCTAAAAAGCTTTTTAACCTCTGTCTATCATTTTTTTAATTTAATTTAATTTATGTTGTTTTCAATGGGGATAGTAAAATTGAGTTTATTATAAAAAAAATAATTGAATGGAATCTAACAAGGAAAGTTAATACAAAAGCTGAGAACAAGAAAACACACAAGGTGTTGCATAAATTCGTTCTGACTTAAGTGGGACCGAAAAATAATAATATAAAGTAATATAAAACGAAAAATAATCTAAATACCGAAATGTATGATGAAAAATAAATAATGAATGAAATACACAGAAAAATGTTAAAATGTGAAAATACTTTAAGAGAAATTAGTTATGCTTCTTAAGCTTATATAAAGAAGGACAAATTAGTCCTTGAGCATTTTTTTTATAGATTTTCTTTCTGCTGCTTTTTCTTGGGTGTTCGCTTGCATCCAATTCATAAAAGAATATATAATGTGAAAAAAATAATGTAAGAAATGTAGAATTATTCTTATCCACTTTAATTAGTTATGCAAAAAAGGTCAAATGCAGAGCTGTTTGCCTGAGGATGAAAATAAAATGAAAAGAAATTAAAGAAATGATAAGTAAAAGTGAGTCGAAAAAGTGAGAAGAGGAAAATTACTTAAAAATTCTTTTGAATTATTTTAATAAAAAATATTTAATAATACGTTTTTTTTTAATTTTACAAGTTAAAGGAAGGCAGGAAGTTTAAACTCAAACGGAAAAATAAAAAATCAAGACTTTTCGCCACATCACAACTGATATGCCATAAAATCGACTTTATTTGGCAATTTCCATTTGCGCACACACATGCTTTCATAATTATATTTTGCACTTAGTTATTAACATTTTTTTACCATTTTCACTTTCATCGCATGACTTTGTAAATTTTCTACAAGTATGAGTTAATATGCGTGAGGCAATTTATGGGCATTGGTTTTTTATCGTTGTTCATCTTCGTTGCTTTTTTGCAGTGCTCAAAATTGGCATTTGATTAAAGTTCCATTAGTGTGCGCCCACACGAGCGTGTGATGTGTCTGTGTTGACTGTGATTGAACATTGTCTTGCAATGCATATGTCAGTTTATATATGTATATATGGTTAAAAGTCAATAAGAAAATTTATTGGTTTTGAAGTGTTTCTGTGCATGATTATGCAAAAAATGTGTAAATTGCATTAAGTTAATTTGTTGAAGAAAATCACTTTTTTTCAGATGATATGATGTTATATACTGTGAAGTGATATGGTATGCTGTACATAAAGTGAACTTACTAGAGTGATATTTGAGTTAGAGAAGATATACAAAAATTTACATCAATTAATGCATAGTCAGTGGCTTATGTTTTGATGCGTTGTAGAAAGATTTGATGGGAGGTGATGTGGTGTGCTGCGATGTGATGTGATGTCGAGTGATGTGAATTCTTATATTACTTAAAGTGATTTGATAAGATATCATGTCTAACATATGTAATATCTTATAATATAGTTTTAATGTGATTTAATTTGTTTCCATATGAAACAGTTTGTTATAATATGATTAAGCAACAGCATCACATGCTTTATTCCTGATATTCATTATTTTCTTCCAGTCGCCCACAGCGAAGCAAGGAGTGTCGATGAAGTGTTATGTTATATATGTGAATGTTTTATGTATAGACTTAATGTATTAAAATTTGATGCTTCCAAACTACTAGAAATGAACGCGTTCTTTCTCAACCCCACATATGAGTTGTGTGCAAAAAATATAGAAAACTTTATATTTTGTAAAGAAGCCAAAGCAGATACAACTCACTTATGGCAGCGTAAAAAAGTAGGTTTTTTTTTGTGATTCTATTTATTTCCTCTTTGAATATAGTCTTTATCGTCCTTTAAATTGCCTATTCAATTTCGGTAACAAAAGCGACACATGGGACAGGTTTGGAGAATACCGTACAGATCTCGTGCTTACATATATTGCCTTAACTCCTGATGTATGTTTTGATTAGCTGCTGGAAAATTCAATCGCAAAGATGCTTAGACGTAGTAACACGAAATGTGAATAGTGAAGTGTTATCACTTCTTATCACTTAGGAAGCAAGTATTTTTCAACTCTTGACTCTCTGAAAAATCAAGCACTTGGAACAATAAATTACTGGTCCGATCAGTATGACTGAGACACAATGTAAACGCGCTTTCACATTTAAATGCAGAGTGGCTTTTAATTTTCTTCGCCAAAGCTTGCGCCAAGTGCAACAACCGATAAAGCAAAAATTTTGAAATATACCACCTTGTAGTCAAAACCTAACACTAAATAAAGGATGATCCATTTCGAACTTCCCTAAGTTAAAAAAAAAACAGAAAATTCAAATTTAATGGGGATTGTTTATTATCATTCAATAGAACATTATTTGGCATTTAATTTTTGAAGATTATCTCTGTCAAATATTGGCCGCGGCTACGTCTCAGATGGTCCATGTTGAGCCCAATTTTCGATGAACCGTTCGAGCATTTCGACTGGTAATTGGAGAATGACACGCGTGATGTGTTGCTCCAAGGCCTGAATCGAAGCGGGATTGTCCTCATAGACTTTAGACTTTACATATCCCACAGGAAAAAGTCTAACGGTGTGATATCACACGATCTTGTTGGCCAATCGACCGGCCCATAACGTGAAATTATATGCTTACCAAAGTGTTACCTCAATAAATTAATTGATTGATGCGATGTGTGGGAAGTGGCGCCGTTTTGTTGAAACAAAATGTAGTGGAGGAGCTTCAATTTCAGGCATCAAAAAGTCGGTTATCATTGCGCTATAACGGTCGCCATTGACGGTTACGTTCTCACCGGCACCATTTTTGAATAAATATGTACCGATGTTTCCACCGGCCCACAAACCTCACCAAACCGATGAATCTCTTCAGGTTTCTCTTCGTCCCAAATGCGGTCATTTCGCTTGTTTGTATACCCATTGAGCTAGAAATCGACTTCATCGTTGAACAAAATTTGGCTCGAAAACGTTGGATCTTTTAGGAACTTTTCAAGAACTCATAGAGGGAAGCGATGTTGCGAAGGAAGGTCGAGCGGCTTCAGTTCATACTCAAGCTATTTTCAAGGTTATTGAAAAAATTACCTCTACCCTTTATTTAGAAACAGTATGGGATAGGAACAAACGAGTAAAGAAGACAGTAGCAGACCTTTACACATGTAAAATAATGGTGCTTGGTAAAATGATTTGGGGTCTTTCACCAACCCTTACGCATTCCTTGCGGTCATGAGGTCAATGCTCTTACACGGTATTCTAACGTGGCGGACAAAATAACCTGTCTTAGAAGGATGGATAGGGTCTTTTACCGGAACATTCAAATCTGCACCTTCTGCAACGCGTCATGCGATACTGAGTAGGTCACCAGCGAACCTAGTGTATAAAAGCAGAGCATTCAAGCCGAGAGGATATGCGCTTCAAATCAGAACTTATGGACACTGCAGTATAGAGAAAGTTCTTAATTTCTTTGCCGATGGTTGTAAAATTACCAGTGGAGTGGTAGTTGCAGTTCATCGAAGATAAGAAAGTAATTTGAGCTGTCAAACCATTATATAACCTTCCAAGTTGAAATATTTGCTTTAAAAAAAATGGCACCGAGCTACGCCAAGGAGAAAGCCCTCAAAGAAGGTCAATATATATTTTTGTAAAAAGCCAATCTGCCCTAAAAGCCTTACTTTCAAACAGTACCGGGTTTGCCGTGATTGCACTATATAAGGAGCTGATCAAACGACTGGCTGAAAAAGGAAGGATTCGCATTTACTGGGTGAAATGACACCGGGCATCGAAGGCATTGAGATAGTTGATGAACTGACTAAAAAGAGTGTCGAAGGCATTAAGATAGTTGATGAACTGACTAAAAAGAGTGTCAATTTAACAAAAAACGTGGCTACGGACTTACCAATCACATTTAGAGAAGCGAGCGGTGTTCGGCAAACAGAGTCTGATTTTACTTTCAAGATGTATAGTACAGCTTTGGTTGTATGTAGTACTTATATTTCACCGTGGATGTGTTATCGTCCATGAGAGACTCAATAGAGTCAACCAGTTAAGCCTAACCTATCATCTTTAGTTAAAGTATAATATTTGAGAAAGGTTTCAAAAGTAATTGGGTAGGGATTTATATGATTTTCTCAGTCAAGTTGAAGTACTATAAGGAGGATGCGCCAGTTAAAGATTTTCTCAGACTCGTGTGGATAGGTGAGTTAAGATTGATTGGAAATCTTTAGGTCTCTCACCAAGTTTACGCTATTAAGAGGAAATTATGTATTCTTTTTGTATTTGCAAGCCACAGAAAATCTAATATATTAAAAACATCCAGATTCACTTCTGGGAAGAATTTAAATTATACCTCAGACATTTTCGAGCTCATTCTTGATGCTCCCTTTTTGCACATAGAAAAGCCCTTTCCTCTTTCTCTGCTTCTTTTCCTTTTCACCAACGCGATATGATAGAAAAATCTTCACTGTAACTTTATTTCGTAGATTTAATATACTCCATAAGGGACATATTTCAAGAGTATGACAATCAAATTAGTCAAACCATGAAGACGACAACGTAAGGAGAATCAAGAAGTTGTTCGCAACAAACAAGTGGCAACTGCATCCTGACGTTGCAGTTATGAGCCATTTAAAAAATGCAATACTTCTAAGTTTTCACGCATGTGTGTGTGTGTGTACACTTGTATGTGCATGCCTTATTGGAGGAGCTTCCGTACGTTTATGTTCTTACTAGAAAACTTAAAACGCAACCGGTTGTTAAAAAGCGTTAAAGCTTAATTGCCACTTTTTAAAAGCCACTTGAATAGGCAATTGGCTAATAATAACATAATAACAATAATTAATTGCCACAGTCAGAGCCATACTAGTTTTCGGCTTAACTTTGAGACTGATCTGGTCTAGTTTCACTAGTTAATGGGTATATACATATATGTAAGTATAAGATGCGTTTTCGTGCACATATATGCTTATGCAGCTGTGTCTATGAGCATGGGTGGCTCAGTTGAGCATGTCGATTTTACCTCGAGCATTTGCACATTTTAATGTTTAAAGCTCGTCTGATAACTGCATTCAGCGGTGGCTTCCGGTGTGGACTACTCGACGAAACGGTAATAGCACTGCACTGTGGGTTAATGAACGAAGAAAAAGTGGTTGGAGAAAAAGAAGAAATTTTTTGGAGTTCTATATCTCATGCTGCTTTTGAGTTCTAATACAAATTTGTGGCGAAAAAATAAAAAAAGTATTTTGTAACAGACTTTGTCTGCTATTAAGCAGAGCCTTACCTAACCCAGGCTTTCGATCTACAAGCTTCTTTCTGATATACATATTATGTAATGATTAGGGAATTTATATAAATTTAACGATAAGGTCTGAGGCGACTTTGAAGAACTGTGTATCTGCAGTTCGTTCGGTTGTTGTAGAACTTTTTAGTAGAAATCATTTAGTAAAAATCATGAAATAAAACATTCAGTACATGCGATTAGACAAAAATGAGAGTGATGCGTCACATAGTCGTCTAATGGTAAATGTAAGCTGAACCCGTCTTTAGGAAATCGGAATTTCGAAGGATATTCTTGGATATCAAAGTATTCTTACACAAGAATTAAATCATCATGCCAATACAGGGGTGTATTCCAAGCAAAAAATTTTCCGGAATTTGTTGAATGATTGAAGAAGAAATCTGGTTACCAAGATAGCTTTCTCAAGATTCAAGGACGGCAAAATTTTCAGTACGATCCAATTGACGATGGTCTAGAAATCAAAACAGTTAATCTACGAGCATTATATGATAATAACTATTATGCAGCACAAACAACAAAACAGAAAAAAGGTCAGGCCAAACACATAATAAGAAAGCAAGACAAAATTCAAATAAAAATGAGCAGATAATAAAATACGAATACATAAATACATCCTATCTATAAAAGTAAATATATATCTAAAAAAATTAAAATTAAGGGGGTATTCTACTCTAGAATTTTGGAAAATCCGATTTTTTTGCATATTTTTAAATTTTACCTATTTAAAAATATGTATTAAGAGGATTTTTTCAAAATTGAAATTATTTTCGGAGATACGGATATTTTTCTGACGCGGCATTTATATCAGCTCGGTATTTACGCAAAACTTTAAACGCGTTTTTCTCGAAACTACTTATTTCGATGCAGTAAAAACAATATCTCAAGTTCTATTATATGAACAAATATTTCTTAAGTTAAAAACAAAATTATAAATATTTTCTCTCTTTTAATTTATATCATCAAAAGCACTGTGCGAATGTAACCGCTTATACAAGCGTAGTCTGGTCTGAGCTGCTATGTTAAAATGTATAAAAGAAAATTATACGCAGAAGCATATATGTATACGCGCATATATACACATATAAGTATATATGTATATATAAATGTAAGTACTCCCAAGTAGGAATATATAAAAATAAATGATCGTTTCGCAGTTTTTAATGACTTAATTGACCTCCAACATAAATATATGTATGTATGTATGTAAAGAACATGACTCAAACAAGATTGCATATTCAATTACATAAATACACACACATACACACACCTTCATGGGTACTAAATATTCAAAAGCCCGGCCAGCCAGCCATAAGCAGTAAAATAAAATACATATTTACTTATATTCCTACTATATATAACATGCAAGTATGTGCATATTCTCAAAAGTGTGCTATTAGCCTTCCCATTTATGTTAAAGTTTGAATAATATGCAATTATTGCTCACAGCCACGCCGCAAAAACGTTTCTAAATGGTTTCCTTGATTGAATTAGTTACTTGAAAGCTAAGGCAGGGAACAAGACGGGCAGGCAACTTGATGCAATATTGCCTTGCCTCATTTTACTCTTACAAAGTGTAATATATTTTTTTCGTCAATTTTTTTTTTTTTTTTTTTTTTTTCCCTAAATAGCGTCTGCTGCGTAATTGATTTGTTTTAATATTTTCTTTGGCTCGATTGCACAAATTTAATTAGAATTCAGTTTTGCATGCCACCAATGGTGCGGAACACACTCAAAATAATATTATTGCAATTCGAGTAGCATTGGTCGTTATTTCTTAGTATTTTGTTGTTGTCTTCACTCAAGCAAGAATTTATATTACCTAACCTATTTAAATGCGGAAGTGATCAATATAAAAAACAATTACAGATATAAATTCAAATTTAAATAAAATAATTAAAATAAAATAAAATAAAATAAAATAAAATAAAATTAAATTAAATAAAATTAAGTTAAATTATATAAAATAAAATAACATAAAAAAAAATAAAATAAAATAAAATAAAATAAAATACCATAAAATAAAATAAAATAAAATAAATTAATATAAAATAAAATAAAATTAAATTAAATAGAATAAATTAATATTAAATTAAATTAAAATAAAATAATAAATAAGCTAATATAAAATAAGATGAAATAATAAATAATAAAATAAAATAAATTAAAATAAAATAAAATGAGATATCTTAAAATAAAAAAATAAATTAAAATAAAATAAAATAAGGAGAAAAACATAAAATAAAATAAAATAACATAATATAAAAAAAAGTAAAATTAAATAATATAAAACAAATAAAAAATAAAAAAAAATAAAAAATAAAAATAAAAAAAATAAAAGAAAATAAAATAAAAATAAAATTAATTGAAAAATAAATAACCAAAATTTTATTCAGTTTAATTAAATAATAAATAAAAATTAAATATATGAATGAAATAATAGAAAATGTAATGAAAATATTGAAATTTAATATAACTAAGGAAATAAAATAAAGAACTATTATAAAAATGAAAGATAAGAAAACCAAAAACAAATAAAGCTATAACTATTAACTATATACTATAAATGAATCAAAATAAAATAACTAAACAAATAAAAATTATATAATATAAAAGACACAATATTATAATATATATAATAAAATAAATAATAAATAAACGAAATAATTTTTTTAATTAGTTAAATTAAATAAAGGAAATAAAGTGAAACGATTAAAAAAAAATAATTATATATTAAAAACTAAATTAAAACATAAAAAAATTTAAAATTAATATTTAAATTAAATTAAAATAAATGAATTAAAAAAAACATAATAACATAAGATAAAGAAAATAAAATAAATAAAATATAAAATAATAAAGTAAGAAAAGTATCTTAAAAAAATGATAAATAATAAATTTAAAAAATTAAATTAATAAAAATTATATTAAATAAATTAAATAAAAAAATAATATGAAATATACAAAATTAGATGAGAAAAAAAATTAAATAACATGAGGTGAATTAAAGTGGTATAAACATAAAGTAAATTACATGTTACATATGAAAAACGAACTGAACAGCGAATATTTTAGGACCCAATAATTATCGATTAATTTGCAACTTGATTTTGGAATACATTTACAAATAAAATACTTATTAAAATGTAAAAAAAATGTGCTTATAAAAAATTTCTCTTGTTTTGATCATTTCAGGCGCTTCCATTGTTCCATTCAATTGCTTGTTTACTAAACTCCAAAGTATAAAATTGCCTTTTTCCTTTCACGCACCGCAATTTCTATTACAATTACAACTATTTTGGCAATGCGCCAGACACTATTGAAAACAGCGGATGCCTTTGACTGTCAAAAGATATATGTATATTTTTTTTACAACTAAACTTTGCTTTTCTCATACGCTCATAGGAAGCTTTATAGTCTTTTTTCTCCCTCCTTCTTTCTGCCTCATTTTCTCCCTACCCCACTTTTTCTCTTGTGATATCCTTTTACTGCCTTACTGGCGTAAAATTGCGGCAGTTGTGGTCAACATTTGATATTTGCGCTGAGTCAAGCTGTGTGCTTTATTCGCATTCTTGCCGCAGTTGTATATAGGAAGTGCCTGGGCTGACAGAAAAACTTAACTCACTTTGTGCGCCTAAATGTATGCAAGTGTATGTAGTGTAGCTAAGTTAATCGCACAGTTGGACTCTAAGGTTCACAGACACAATTATCTGTGTAGGTAGAGTGTTTTTTAATTTGATGAACTACTCTGAGCACTGCTATGAAAATGCTAAAGCTAAAGGAAAGTTCTTACTTAGCGCCTAAAGGCAGGCAATAAAAAATTAAGTTGGATGTTCATCACAAAGAATGAGAAATTAAAAATTTCCTTCACATTTTAAGAACTTTATTTGTTTGCATTAAAATTCGAAGAAAACAATATTCTAAAAAAGTTTACACATTTTGAGAATGATCGCAAAAAAACCTAATGGGTGTGGTTCTATGTTCGTCATGAATAACACGCTTAGACACTGAGTAATTCCTTCCAAAATTCAGAATCTCCTGAAAAGAATTAATCTATCTTTTTCCTCACAAGCTCTGAATAAATCATACGCAGAGCGAATTTCTACTCTAAATTATAATATTTTCAGCAAAAGCATTATAAAGCAAGCAATGTATGCACCGCTATTACATGCAACAGCAATTTTGTGCATTTCTGACACTAAATAGAGCGTCAACCCTGCAGCAGCTACAGAGAAAAGGCATTAGCAGCAGCACTGGTGATAAAGTGGCGCCCAAGTGAACGCTGACAGCAGAGCTAGTATAACAACTAAGCTGGTGTTAAGTGTGCAGCAGGAAACAACGAAACGTAAGTAGATAACATTTGTGCGTAAATACATATTTGTATGTATGCACAAATGTTTTTACGTATATCTGCATGCAATTGCATTTACATATGCTAACTTGGTTGGTTGTCATAAATTTAAATTATGCAAAGTACGAGTTTGAAGGGGGAAAAGTATAAGCAAATCCGTGACTGACTGCAAAAATGTATATCTATACAAAACAAATATATAAAGCGTCTACATAGGGGTCACATTGTGACTTTTTATAAGGGAGAGAACAAAAGTATTGTGTTCTTAAAAAAAATTTTTATATTATATAAATATATAAATATATATTATTTAATATATTAAAAAAATAAAATATAACAAGTAATTTTTTTTTAAATTCTTAATAAATTTTCTAGTAAAAAACTTAACAATATTTCAGATATTATTCTAGTGTTTAAAGGGGTCCTCTTCTTACTTTGTCAAATATGACCTCAAATTTGTGTTCAGCGACCCGAAAAACCAATATAAACGAACTTTCATTCAAATTGATAAATATTTTGCTTTTTAAGTTCGCCATGTTGGATCCGCCATTTTGAATTTTCCAAATCTAACCTCGACCGGAAAAACCTATAAGTTCACTTACTCTTAGACAATTAGATTGAGTAACTAAAATTGTACGCGAAAAACTGTTTTCAAACTTTGACACGCGTTTTATCGAAAAAACATTTTTTGAATCTGCGGACATTCTCGTTTTTGAACCATTTAACCAATCAATTTCGCGTTTTGTCCGTCTAAAAGAAGCAATTCTCTGGCGGTGTAACCTACAAAATCGCAATATTTTGATCAGTGATTATTTTTTACAGCCGGCCAAAATGGAAAAATCATGCGAAAAAATGATACTTAATTTTCAAGTAGTTGCCATTTTGTTTCTAAAGGGTGTTTTTTATAGAGGTATAGAACTTTAAGTTGCAATAAAACAACGATGAATTATTCGATTGACATGAATTTTATTTATCCGAAGGATAATCTTGTGGCATTACATTTTAAATATGATTTCTGGCATATGACCGCCACGGCTGGCGCGGATGTAGTCCAATCTGGACGTCCAATTTTCGATGACTTTTCCAACATTTGTGGCCGTATATCGGCAATAACACGGCGAATGTTGTCTTCCAAATGGTTAAGCGTTTGTGGCTTATCCGCATAGACCAATGACTGTACAGAGCCCCACAGAAAGTAGTCTAGCGGTGTTAAATCACAAGATATTGGAGGCCAATTCACAGGTTCAAAACGTGAAATTAGGCGGTCACCAAACGTGTCTTTCAATAAATCTATTGTGGCACGAGCTGTGTGACATGTTGCGCCGTCTTGTTGAAACCACATCTCCTGGACATCATGGTTATTCAATTCAGGAATGAAAAAGTTAGTAATCATGGCTCTATACCGATCACCATTGACTGTAACGTTCTGGCCACCATCGTTTTTGAAAAAGTACGGACCAATGATTCCACCAGCCCATAAAGCTAGATGTAACGGTGTTTCAACATACACTTGAGGATTACCTTCACTCCAAATGCGACAGTTTTGTTTGTTGACGTAGCCATTCAACCAGAAGTGCGCTTCATCGCTAAACAAAATTCGCTCATGAAAATCGGGAACAACGGTAATCTCGTTTTGGGCCCATTCGACGAATCTGCGCCTTACTTGATGATCGTGAGTCTATTCATGATGAATTGCCAAACCAAACTGAGAATAAATAACTTAACAGCTGTTAAATCGGTCGCCATCTTGAAAAGTAATGCCAACTTAAAGTTCTATACCTCTATAAAAAACACGCTTCATAGCGATTTTTTTTTAATTTTTTAGGTTGGGGTGCCTCTATGAAATGTAATCTTCAAGATCTTTTCAGTTTTGTGCTTGTAGACGACGAATTGCGACCTGTATCATACCCGCAGATGAGGTCGGTTTTCAAAACACCTTTTGCTGGAGAAGAAAAAGAAGTTGAAAAAAAATCTTATTTTTTTAGCTTTCAAAATTAATTCATACTTAATCATGCAGTATAAAGTGAAATTATTAATATTTTTAGGCAATTTGCTTGCACGAACACTTTACATAAACTGCATTTAGCTTTTTAATTAATTTTTAATTTATTTAATTTATTATGTTTTTTATCCTAAAAAGTTACGGTATAGATTTGTAATTAATTTTAAAATTAATTAATATAAAAAAAGTTGATTTTTTTATCAAATTCTGATGTTTAAATTTTATTTAAATATTTTTACAAAGCAAAAAGACTTTAAAATATTTAATCTAATTTTTAAATACCGTTTCAAGAATTCATTTTTTAGTTTTACTTTAGCAGTATTTTATTAGTAGAAATGCTCATTTCGAAAATATTAACTCCTCTATTTACATTTAATTTTTTCCACAATCTTTTACATCGTATCCCCCACTGTCTTCCTTCATCGCCAATATGAGCCCTGCTCTTTTCAAGATATCAATATTTTGCATGATAAAAAACGAGTGAAATTGAAACGCTGCAAGAATAATAAAATGTTTGTGTAATAATGCTTGATAAGCGATGAAAGCCAAATAAAAGTAAATTAATGAAATGGAAAAAAAATTTAACAAAAATAAAAAATTCTTCTGTTATAAAAAGTGCATGACATTCTGTGAAACTTAATCAGTTGCTGTAGTTGCTGCAGTGAATGGGTAACAACAGAACAACAACTATAACAACAGAATAAAAAGTGATAATGATGCGTCGCTACGTCAACAGCAAAGAGTGATATCAACAACGCCAGTCACAGTAGCGACAACAAGCCGAGCAGCGTGTCCCATAACGCAACGCGTATGCTTGTGGCGACCAACGGGGCGTATGAGTGATAAAATTGGGGAGATATAACACAAATCATTTGCACTCGCCGTTTGCAGTGATGCATGCAGAGATATCTTTCAAAGCATTATGCTGGCACATAACAACTAAACTAAAGGGAAAGAAACGCTACACCAATATAGGGCAATAAAAGTAACCACAATAATGAAAAGAGCAGAGGAGAAAAATCAAATGCGAAACAGTCAGTTATGGTGTAAGATTAAAAGTGTTGGCAATAAAACAAAAGCGGGGCCAACAACTTCCCACTAACAACAAAGTACGATTGACGGACCGAGGAAATGACCGCATTTCCCTCATAACACCAATTGTGTTTCAACCGGGTTCATTTTTCTTTAAAGTATTAGCGAGAAGCTTAGCTTATATGTTACCCACACTTAGTTATCTACATTAGAGTGTGCGTTAATAGTTATACCATTCATATGCATGAAATGGTATATTAACTTTGGTCCAAAGTATGTACGTAACTAAAGGGGAAGAGATAGACCCACAAAAATTTTATACCGATCGTTTCAAAATGACGAGTTGAGTTGAGTTAGCCATCTATCTGTTCGTCTGGCGTTTGAACGGAAACTAGCCCCTCAAATTTGAGATACAACGTTGGTAGGCAGGGGCACCTTAAAATTTACATGGGCATAGTTATAGTCCATTTTTCAGATATTTAGATCATAAATAAGACAAAAAAATTTCTAAGAGTGTGAACTTTCGAATTCTAGTCACATATAATGAATTGCACATTAGTACTGAATATCATCGAAATCGAAAGACTATATTACATAGCCCCTATCCAACCGATTTGCTCAGATATGAGGTTTTGAGTCAAAAAAAACCGTCAGTAAATCTTCTTAGAACATGAATCATCGAAAGTGGAAGACATCATATCCCCTACAACCAATTTCTTAGATATGAGGATTATTAATTATGTTTTTCTAAAATGTAATACAATAATTTTGATATGTTCATAAAAAGTATAAAACACTTTTTCTTGTTTAATATTATTTCATAGCCTAAGTTAAAAAATTGTTGGGGTTTTCATTTAAATACATAGATTTTGTGTTTAGTAAATTAAAATAAACAACTTTCAAGGTTTTTTAATATTTTTTTTCTTTCGAAAACTCAGTCAGCTCAAAGGAAAGCACTTAATATTATATGTGTTTTTCATACAAAAAAATTGTGAATATAAAGGATTTTGTGGATTACTAGGATTACTTTTATAATCGAAATCGAAATTTTTTAATAGATTATTTTATACTGATTACCTTTTAAATATATATTATATATACATCCTAATAATAATATGTAGATATATACAAGACTGCTACGTTGTTTAAATGAGTTAAGCGCACTGTTGATACTTAGCCTCTATCATTTTCTATCAATGGTGGGAAACACTGCATTGTCCGAGATACCCCTCCATTTTAATGTTGTATATTATGATGCATGGGAGTTGCGCAAAAACCGTGTGTAAATAAATTTTTACATTGGGTTTGAATTGTTACTCAAGAGAAAAACTACAACTGCTACAATTATGAATTTCTTATTACGTAAGAATTGTAAAAGCGGTGGAGATAATAAACATTTCTACTACTTTGAAGAGGGTGCATATATTTATGACAAAGTCACTGTTTCCGATATTTTTTTCGTTCAGTTTTCTGACCGCAATAAATTATTTTCAAGGAAATCACAGCGTTGGCATTTTTCTAGTTTAAATATTCAAACAAAAAACAACAACTATATGTCAGTAGATTTATTTAAAAAATATATACAGGGTTTTCCGTATTGCGGTTTGCAAAATAAACGTAAATAAAATGCATTTGAAAAAAATATATATTTTTTTTTCATGAAATTACTTTTTCATTAAAAAATTTGAACCTTGGTACAAACGCTCTTAAATTCGTGGAAGCTTCTATCTGTTTCAGGTGATTTTCGACACTTTTTAATACATATTTGGCGGTATCTCAGCCATACTGCACGAATGTTGAGTTTCAAATGCTTCAGAGTTAAAGGTTTATCCACATAAACACGACCTTTCGCGTAGGCCCACAAAAAAATCCAGTGGTCAACTCGCACGATCTCGGTGACCAATTCACATCACCGAGACGTGATATTAGGCAGCCGGGAATTTCTCTCGCAATAAAGCCATATTCGCTAATTTAAATTGGCGCGTGGCACCATCTCAATCACATCTCTGGACTAAAAGGCGCAGCAGACAGTAAATTAAGTTTGGTGTAATGGCCTCTCTTTAATTATTTGAGGATTGTGGGCGCGCACCGAGGGAAAAATGTGCTGATAAATTTGTATTGTAAAAATAGCTCATAGAGCACGAAACGTAACCAGGTTGAATCACCATTTTTTGATTCATAAATGCCTGACCTTTAACTAAAACAAATGTTTGTTTGACAGTTAAGTTTGAAAAATGGCAGAATATAGCCCTGCCCTTTCAAAATCATATATACATAAAAATTTTTGGTTGTGTGTTTGCAGGACTGAAATTTTGACAGTTTAATTCTATGGTTCTCGGGAAGATTAGCAAAAAAATCTGTGAATCGATTCCAAAAAATTGTATTTATGACTCTTTTTACTTGAAGTTCTTTCTTTCCACGAAGTTGACCGGTCTGTTTAAAAACAAATATTTATAGTTCGATTTGGCTAAATTTTTGAAAGGTATGTCTACTTGAAATATTTTTGTTTCACAGAAATAGACAAGCGACAAAGAACCAAATTCAATTTAGACAAAACATAAATAATACTTTTTTTGTGGGAAATTTATCACTGATTGATTGACAAAAATAGTATGATTTGGTTATATTTAAGCAGAGATCCTGCGTAGATATATTCACTGTGTTATGTTATTATTCTCAAGCTTCGGGTTGCAAGCTATTTTTATACGTCTAACTTTATTGTGAATAAGTGTAGATCCGAACGGTGCGTCCGACTTAATTTGAGGCATTCATAGTCACATATAATTGAGAAACTTTATGGGGGCAAAAAGCAACTCCTACAAAAAACTATGCAGCTAGATCACCATAATACAAAAAACTTATATTTCGGATAAGATTCTTAATTAAAACTTTTAATCACATTTTGTATTACCAATTACAATAAAAATTGGACAAAATATAGATAACCACAGCAACGTGTAGCTGAATCTAGTCTAGTTTATATATATATATCTTCCACAACAATTATTTATTTTTAATTTTTATATACTGTACATTTTCTAAACCCACTTCTACTTGTGTCTTCTATAATTTTGGAAATATTTTATAGAAAAAATAAAAGAAAATGATATTAGCGACCTATTAATATGCTCTACATATAAGTACAAGTATAATGTTAATTATTTGACATTTTCTAATTTAGCCCACTTATCGCAGTAAATACTTCATTTCGAAAAACAAATGTGTACTTCTTATTTTACATATTTAAAAAATTGCTGCACAACAATTTCTCTACTCACATAACTTAAGAGAAAATAAATAAGTAATACCAACTTGAACCGCATCAAACCGGAAAATTTCTCACGCTGTTGCTGCCTTTACGCAAATAACTGTTGTTACGTCTACCTGGCAATTGCGAAAGAAAATTGCGACGAGCGTAACAAATGTTTGAGTTCAATGCCTCGGTTATTTAATATTTTAAAATTTATTGTACGTAAAAGATATGTAAAATAAACCGCAAGAACATTGCATAACTTGGAACTTACCGAAAATTCATTGCAATTTTTTCAGAATTTATAAAAAATTAATAAATATAATAAAGAACTAGTTTACCACGGGTGCGCGAGATTTTTCCACACGCGAAATGGACTCATTTTTATTTAACCTTGTTTTGTGCTGTCCAATGAAGTGATCTCCGTCTTAAGGTGATTGGCAAAATAGAATTCACTGAAGGTTAAAGCAGTGACAGATAAGGTTAAATACATATATTTGAAAGTTGGGATAAAGTTGGTAAACACTCATACTTATATATGTTTGCTTTATAATCAAAGTGAGGACTTTTCTCGCTCAATTCGTAATGCTTTTGTATACATACATGGAAGCATACGCTCTTCGAGTGCGAGTTGTTACCTGTGTTGCCCGAATTTTTTAGGCAATCCAGCTAAATGGGCCAAAAATAGAAGCTAAAACTAGTCAAAAAAATTTCTGAAAAAATGTATAAAGAAGCTTAAAGTTTAACTTGAACAATTCGACTATTTTATTCGTTTTCATAAAAAAAAATCCAACAAAAGGGAAGATCCTTACATCTAAAAATTCTAATCCCATGTCAAAGCTTATAAGGTCTAACAATTTTGAAAAGAAATATTACAATTTCCTTGTGTATTTTGTATTTGCAAATATATGGTAAAAAAATTTTAAGTCATAATGTGACTAAATGGCTGGCATAGGTGCAAAAATAGACTTACCTATAGACTTTCTATTTTAACTGACTTAATGTAAAATTCAGCCGGTTCTGTCCGAACTTAGATATCCTTACTTGCTTAGATTTAATTTTCTAATGTCAATTAATAAAGAAAAGCTGGATAAAAAAATGAAAAAATTATTAAATTCAAATTTTCTTTCTATTGAAGGAAAAAGCTTATATACAAAATATTTATATATATATATATATATATATATACATATATATATATATATATATTTATGTATATGTATATATATATATTTATGTATATATATATATATTTATGTATATGTATATATATATTTAGCGCTTTGTAACTGCTGAAGCGATTTTTGGTCGAGCTCCTCTTGTGATTTTAAGTCTTGATGTTTTTACCAACAAATTTTATTGAAGCCGCCTCCGAAGGGCCGATGCAATTTTATGAGAAGCTTTTATATCATGCCGAAAATACACACAGATAGCTTGACATTCCCTGTCGAGGGGCGACTGCAATTAGAAAAATTAATTCTCTATAACTTTGGATTATGGTCGAAAATGGGCTCGAACCCAGGTCTTCCGAATGGCAGTACGCAATGATAACTTGACTATCGCGGCCGCAAGATATGGTTAATATCTACTAATATAAATTAAATATCTTCTTAAAATGCCATCAGCTGCTAGAAGGTTGTTTGAAATAAATTAATAGTTAAATATATTTTTGGAAAAATATTAAATTAGAGGAGGAGCAAGAACAAAAATACTTCAACGATTCTAAAGCCCTAATTATATATATATAATATGTGTATATATAAAACTCTCCTGTCTCCGTAATTATCATATACGAAATTTCATATAGATGTTCGTTAGGTCTGCGCATATTTTATTATTTATTTTTCATACTGGGAACTGGACCTGCGACTGACCTATTCGAAACCTTATCTATATATATAAAATTCTCCTGTCAGAGTTTCTGTGCTCGAACTACTCCAAAATGGTTTAACCGATTTGAATGAAAAATTCATAAAAATATAAATATTCGTTATGTAGGCCAATCAGCAGGAACTCTATTTTTCTTACTTATAGTTATTTTGACTTGAAAGTCTTTCTGCCAGGAAGTCCACCAACATATTTGAAAATTTATATATATATATATATATATAAAGGGTGATCCAAGTATCATGTTATTTTTGTTGAGTATTATTTGGCAGTTCATCGTGGACAGACTTACGCTTGAACAACGTTTACAAATCATTCAACTTTATTACGGAAAATCACGATTTCTAAAGAATGTGTTTCGCGCGCTTTGGTCAACTTATAGTCAACATAATCGGCCTACTGAGCGTACTTCTCGCAACACCATAACCCATCTTGAGATCGAACAATCATTACTAAATGATATTCGACCGAATAGATCACGCCCAGCGCGCAGGGCAGAAAATATAGCGGCTGTAGCTGAGAGTGTACACGAAGACCGTGGAAAGTCTATTCAGTGCCGTTTGCAGCAACTCGGTTTGACGTATGGAACGACTTGGCGCATTTTACGTCGACATCTTAAATTGAAAGCGTACAAAATTGATATTGTGTAAGAACTGAAGACGCTCGACCTTCCCAAGCGTCATCGCTTCGTTCTATCCGAATATTGTTTAGCGATGAGGCCCATTTCTGGCTCAATATATATGTAAAAAATTTCCGCATTTGGGACGAAGAGCAACCTGAAGAGATTCAAGAGCTGCCATTTTATCCAGCAAAAACAACGGTTTGGTGTGGCTTGTGGGCCGGTGGAATCATTGGTCCATATTTCTTCAAAAATGATGCCGGTGAGAACGTAACCGTCAATGGCGACTGCTATCGCGCCAACATAACCGACTATTTGATGTCTGAAATTAAAGCTCGTGATCTCCGCGACATTTGGTTTCAACAAGACGGCGCCATTTCCCACACATCGCCCATTCCCACAATCAATGGATTTATTGAGAGAATACTTCGTTGAACAGATAATTTCACGTTTTGGGCCGGTCGATTTGTCAACAACATCGTGTGATATCACACCGTTAGACTTTTTTCTGTGGGGTATGTAAAGTCTACAAGTCTATGCGGACGAGCCCGCTTAGATTCTGGTCTTGGAAGAAAACATCACTCGTGTCATTCGCCAGTTACAAGTCGAAATGGTTGAACGAATCATCGAAAATGGGACTCAACGGATGGACCCTCTGAGTCGTAGTCACGGCCAACATTTGAAAGAGACAATCGAATCCAATTCAAACATGGGTGCCTGGAAAGAAGTCTGATGAGAAAACTTGGTGGTTTCCGAAATAGCTATAACTTCTTCTTCTTACTTTTCCCAAAAACAAAATATAGTCTGATCAGCTCGAAAAACTAATTAATGAAATAATTTTGCTTCCAGGGACTGGGAAAGGGACAAATTGTAAAAAAAAATTATGACTTGGATATAAGCATAGATTGAAAGTAAGTACGGGTATGTTCGATGCGCAAAGTTATTAACCTGCGGCTGCGGGTTACAGTCTATTCTTATGCCACAATAACATGTGGCCGGGCCTGTTGTATATCTATAAACTTTTACTGAAAACACAAAATTTTTTATTGATAATAAAAAATTACGCTTTGATTGATGCAAATTTAAGAAATTATTTTTAAAATAGAAAAAATTGAAATTTTTTCGAGTAACTAAATGGTAAAAATTAGCTCATACTAGCCTACGATTTAGAGTGACTAAATTTTAAACGAGCTTAGCGTATTTTTGCGAAGATTGAGTAGGATTTAAAATATATTTTTACATAGTAAAAATTAGAAAAAAATACGTTTTTAAATCACAAATATATATATAAGAAGCAATTGGATTTTTTGTTTTGTTATTTTTTTCACAGTCAATGTAAATAAAACTTGCAGAGGCAATAACCAAACCAGCTGGTTGGCTGTTTGGTTAAAATTTTTATTATTCCACAGGCACATTTTGTTGTGGCTACTAGCATTGCCTTTCATTAGAATGCAGAAGAGATTGCAATGAAGAGCGTGGAGGATTGAGGAGAGCCTAGGAAGCAATGCAAACATTGACTTCAACGTAATGTTGTTGGCGTAGAAATGTGGCGTGACGCGTTTCAGGCGCTCACCGCTCGTTTGTTAACTTGTTTGTTTAGGCTTGCCTGTCGCAGAGTTTGTATTAAATATTTTTTCCACACTTTATTTGCTGACTTTACTTAAGGTTTTTTATTAAGCGTTTTTCTTTTCAAATTTTTTTTTTCAGACTTAATAGTTTTTTTTGTCATTTTTCTACTTAGCTTTTTTTAAACTTTTGCATATGTGATATGCAAGAATTTTCAATTTCTTTTCAATAAATCGTAGCAAGAGTGAAGAGTTCAGTGCAGGGAAGGGGTGCTAAGTGCTTGAACCTGTGGGTGCATGTGTGTAAGAGGAAAAGAAACGAAAAATTATTTTTAAAAAGTATATACAAAAAACTGCATAAGAGGCAGTTTAATTAGAATTACAAATGAGCAGCGCAGCTTACGACGCTGTCGCCCATTTTCTGCTACGTTGTGACAACCACAATCGTCTGCATTAATATTGTAACACAATGACAGTGCACTTTCGGGGATCACGCTAGCGGATCAGTGGGTGTGTTAGTGCTTCGCGTTCAAAAAAAAAAAAAAAAAATATGGTAAAGAAATTATAAGAAAATCAAAAAGAAATAAAAATGTTGAAAATATTCTATGCACAATTTTAAAACGAGCAATATGCCGTTTTTTATTACAATGTGTCAGCATTTTGTAGCATATAATAAGATTATATTTGCATGGCGTGTCACATAGTTACAATCTGTCCGTATATTTGTTATGCTAACATTGTATTGAATGATCTCAAAATGGTGATTTGTGTGTTTATCAGTATGAGGGGGAATTTTGCAGTACCAAATTTCTAATTAATTTTTTTTTTTTATTTTGTCTGCTGCAGATGTTTTTATAAAAATATTAGAGAGTCTAAGCTCATTGTAATTCTTTTTCACATATGCTTAATTTTAGTAATTTTATTTTATTTAATTTTTAGTTAATGTTTTTAATTCAAATTAACTTAAATTGATTTTATTATTTAATTTATTCTAACTAATTTCATTTAATATTTTAAATAAAATTAAATTAACTATAGTTAATTTTATTTATTTTATTTTATTTATTTTCATTTTTTTAATTTATATAATTATATTTATTTTATTTATTTTATTTTATTTTATGTTATTTTATTTTATTTTATTTTCTCTTAATTTATTTGTTTATATTTGATAAAATTATATTTTGTTTAATTTTGTTTAATTATATTTTTTAATTTTGTTTTATTTTATTTTATTTTATTTTATTTTATTTTATTTTATTTATTTTATTTTATTTTGTTTTATTTTATTTTATTTTATTTTATTTTATTACATTTTATTATTTTTTATTATATTTAATTTTGTTCTATTTTATTTTATTTTATTTTATTTAATTTTTTTCTTTTATTTATGTTATTTTATTTTGTTTCAATTTAAGTTATTTTATTTTATTTTATGTTATTTCATTTATTTTTTAATTTTTTATTTTTAATTTTTTATATTATTTTATTTTATTTGATTTTATTTTCATTTTATTATACTGTAATTTAGTTTATTTACTTTACTTGGTTTTTATCAATTTTTAAGTAAATTCTTTATTCCGCAAACTTTAGAAATTAATTAAACCGTTTATATCTTATTACTTCAATTGAATACAAACATTTCGCATGAACAAATTATATTTTCATTTGTCAACCCATTTAATTAGTCAGACAAAAAAAAAAAAAGAAAGAATTAGCCGTACATATGTTTACCTACAGATGTGTTTAAGTAGAAATCTATTTTCTTGTAATTAAGCACGGAGAGGAAATGTTTATATTATTCTTGCTTTTCTTCACATTTATTTTTCTACTAAATGCATATTTGATTAGACGCTCGAAAGCTTGTTATTCTGGCTTATTGAAGCGTGTGTTTGCACTATGTCAACACAGAGACGCAGGTATCTATATATATATATATATATATATATATGTATATATTACGTGGTGTTTATAACGGTCATGCAATTAATCAACAATTAATCATGCAGTGTTGGAAGAAATAACAGGAGCATTTGTAGATAAAAGGATATGCTATGGGGACGTACATTTAAACGTACTTAGATTGCTTGGAGATATTAACATGCATAACTATACATATATTTAAACTGAGATACTAATACTCACTAAAGCTAGCTATTAAATGCAGAACATACTGAAACATATACGTGTCACATCTTTGTTAGTTCACGTAAGACACCTATGAATATGTGTTTCTATATAAAAATGTTCTTAGGTTGTATGTATATATGTAGCTTTGTAACGCATACGAGCATCTATTTGAATGGCAGTCATTCAGCAGCTAATTAATGCTTGCGCTTGGTTGCGTTTTTATTCGCATCAAAAGGCAAAAGTAACCGCCGCCAATACACTCTTTTACTTTCTCTCTGTCACCAAGCTTTTATACATTTATTTGTTTTCGTTTTTCATTTTCGTTTTGTGCTCCTTTAACAGATTTCCGTTCGTCTGCTGTGAAAGCTTGGTAATCTGCAAAAGTTTACTCACTCAATTCGATCTTTTCACTTCCGCTCTTCACTTACGACTCGCCTCTTGTTAATTTGTAAACTTGCACATAATTCTTCAGTAGACTTGGCTGTGTCAATTAATGCCATCAATTATCTAGTATGTCCTCAGCAGGTGAAAATCTTTAGCAGCTGCCTGCTATTTAATCACCTAAAATGAAGTCAGGGAAGGAATAGGTCATTTTTATAAATTTATCCTAATAAAACTCATCTCTTTTTTTAATACTATTTAATTTAAGTTCGATTTAATATAGGTTGATTTAATTAAATTGTACGATTGGTGCTTTGTAGCAGCTGAATCGATTTTCGGCCGATCTCGTCCTTCTTTAGTGGTGTGCGTCTTGAAGTTTTTCCAACAAATGGAGGGGTCTAGAGTTTATACCAAGCGGCCTCCGAAAGGCTGATCGATTTTTATGAGGATCGTTTATTTTATAATATAAATACACTCTAGGATGCAAATCACTCGTGTATTCTGACCGTAATTAAGTTAAATTCAATTTAATTTACACTTTTATTTGAGCTCAATATAAATTAAATTCATAAACAGCAAAGCAGTTTTTTCCATAATTTTATTTAATTATTTCAACTTATTTCATCTTAATTAATATGAGTTAGCTCTTACACAATTAAGTAGTAGGTTCATACCACAATAAAAATGTAAAATGTATCAGAATGCAGTGACTGAAAGAATATAAAGAAAAGAAAGAAAGGAAGGACGAAGAAAATGAGGAGCAATAAAATTCGTGTAGTCGACAAGTTTAGTGTTTTTAAACAACTCTGTCTCTTCGAGCGAAAACTTCTCTTTCAGTTTTTGTGATATTTCAACCAAACTTGGTACGCGGTTACATTTCTGTATCGATAATTTGTCAGCACTCTATAACATATATATATCCGATATTCCAGCTTTGAGATTTCCGGTCATGAATCCGTCAAAAAAAGCGTGGAATTTGGTTTATACATATGAGGTCTGTTCAAAAGTAAAGGTGAAGGGTTTTCTCACTGTTTTCGTTGATTACAATGGTGCGGTACATCTTGAGTTCCTGCCAAAAGTCCTACACTTAATAAGGAATACTACAAGGAAGTTATGCAAAGTTTGCGTGAAGCAATACGGCTCAAACGCTCGAAATTGTGGAAAAACAAATCGTACATCACGACAAGGCACCAGCTCACACATCACTGCTTATCCGTGATTCCTGGCCAAAGGAAAACCTCAATCATGCTTCAACTACCGTATTCAGTAGATTTGGCTCCCTGCGACTTTTCCCTATTACCAACACTAAGAAACCAATGAAAGGAAAGCGATTAGCCACAATTGATGAGATCAAGTCAGAATCGAAGAAAGAGCTGATGGCCATACCGAATAGCGCACTTCAGAACTGCTTCGAGGATTTTCAAAAAGCGTTGGAAAATGTGTATTATATCCGAGGAGGATTACTATGAAGGGGACAAAATAGATATTGATAAATAAATAAGTACTTTAAAAAAAAAAATTAACCATTTCCTTTAAACACACCTCGTACATACAGTTCAAATAAATTTTCGCACTAAAAATCATCGATATCGGAGGAATATATCATATAGTCCCAATCCGGCCGATTTGTTCAGTAATGAGGTTTTGTTCAAAACTCCGTCAAAAACATCTTAAGGCATAAAGTACGCATTCTTCATATTAATTCAAATAAATCCACATAAACTGAAATTCATCGAAATGATTATTTCACTTTTTCTAGTTTCTATATAACTAAAATTTGATAACATATATGAAACAACTTAAACTTAATAAATAAGAGTGGTATGAATTTTCAAAACGTAATAACAAGTTGAAACTCCGTTAATTTTGATAAAACCTATACTATTAGCAATTTTGGTTGCATTGGAAAAACGAAGTATGAATAAGCAAAGGAGGATTATGTGTTACACGGCTACACGTTATCTACTGCTGGGGGATGCAACGTGATTGTCCTGCTACATGCTGTTTTTGGTGTAACTCGTATTTTCTATTCAATTAAAATTCTAGAACACTATATTTAGGAAATCAACATTTTTGCTATTAATGTAATAAGTATAGGGACTCATATTAAAAAAAATTATAGCTTCTTGACACCAAGGCTGACCCGTGTAGTTTTGAGGCAATAACCGCGACCTTAAATCAAACACATCGTCTTAAGAATTCTCTTCCTTGTCATCTCGACTACTGTACAGAATTTTTTGTTTTAACGAAGAACCCAGCGTTACTCAACCTCCTGATGGATAAACGTAAAATCCATCAGAACAGTGACCGAACACTTGGTACAATTCGGGTTGTCCTGAACCCAAAACCGGTCGCGGTTACATTTGCCTCTTATGCTGAACAGCTACAGCTTTACTCATCACCTGCTTTAAATAAATTTTGATTTAGAAGCGTTAAGAAAAACAAGAGATCATTTCTGAGTCTAAAACTCTCAGTAAATATTTCTTGATCCATAAATAGAGCCACATTAATCAAAGCTAGCGAAATGAATATTAAAATCATTACATAAACATTTCAATAGGTCGTACATTTCAAAATTTGTTTTATATACTTAGATTCTAATTAATCGCATTACTAATTGCGAAACTATGTTCAAAAATGAACCTAACGAGTGAAGTTTAATGTAATTTGGTAATGTATAGGTCATTGAACTCCTTAGTTTACTGTTTAATGTAAGCTAGGACCATTTTAGCCTTATTAGCACAAGAATTTATATGATTTCTAAAATCTTGCTTAGATTCCATTGTGACATCTCTTGCTAAATTATTTAGCGCAAGTTGCAAAAAATATCTATCTTCTATAGATAGAACTTATTTAATCAGCTTGATATCATCTACGTACATAAGTGCTTTGGACTGAACAATCACAATTGGAGAATCATTGACGAACTCAAGCAAGAGCAAGGGACCGTACAAAGTCCAAGGTACTGATATATCTCGTAATGTACAAGAGTTCTATATTACACTTTGCCTTCTACTTATAAAATATTATAAATCCATTTGTGTAATTATGGCGGAAACTTAAAACTAGCGCGTTTAAAGTGAAGTATTTAATGAGAGATATTGTCAAATATTTTGATAGAATCATCAGCATTACACCTAAAAAAAATTTTCATCAGTTTGTTAACAACAAAACTATTGTTGACATAGTAGTAAATTTAAATAAGTTCGGAGAGGTGGACTTACTTATTAAAAAACCTACGCTGTGAACTACTCAAGCAATTGGTAAAATTTTGACGAAATTTTAAGAGACTGGATCGGTTACAGATACTGTAGGCCTGTGCATCGTCGCTTTTCGTGCTCCACCTGAAATATCGGTGCTGTAAGTGAATGTGTAGCCGAAGACCTGAATGTGTCTATTTCCCGACGTTTTCAAGAGCTGGGACTTTCTTACGGTATATTATGGCGTATTTTGCACTTAGACTTACACTTACATCTTTATTAAATGAATATCAGACAACAATTAAAGCCAGCTGACCATTCACAATGCCGGTGTTACGTTGACTGGGTGATTGGACAACAAGCAGTGGGCCCTGATTTTTCCAACACAAGTATTGCAACGTTTTTTATAGCTACTCTCGATGATTTCCCAAATCTTTCGAGTCCGATCACTGGATTGATAAATAAAACTCCCAAGATTTGTTCGTTTGGCCTCTTAATCGTTTACTCAATGTTTATTTAGTCCTCAATAATTGCAATTCTTTAATATTCACAATGGATTATTTTACAATTCTTTATAACCCACAATTTTTATCCGCTTCACAAAGTTTATCAGTTTCTAGCTGACTGTAATGTTAGCGCCACTGCGTTTTCTATTCGTCTCCTCTGTGATAGCTGCTGCCGCTCTTTTTATACCTGTGGGTGACCCAAATATTCTGTTCACGCGCTCAAAAATAGGCTGATCATTCGTTTGCCTGAGATATCTGCTGCAGCTCCGTTTATGTCTAACGATGATCGAAACATACCGTTCATGCACTAACTCGCCTGACTGCGATAGCTACTGCCGTCTGTCCTTTGTACTGAGAATTTCCATCACACTGCCACTCCTTTTGTGCCCTTTGCATTTGGAATTTCCGTCACAGTCTATTAAGCAACGAGATACTTTTCTCACTCGATGGATACGTAAATAAGCAAAATTGTCGCATTTGTGGATAATTCTCAAATAGTTGAAGAGAAGCCATTATACCCAAAAAAAAAAATTTCTAACTTGTGCGTTCTTTGGTCCGGATGTGTAATTGGGCCTTACTTCTTTGAAACCGATATTGACGAGACTACTACTGTCAATTTGGAGTGTTATGGTCATATGATAACCGACTTTTTTTGGCATGCAATTGAAGAACACGACTTGGGCAATATGTAATTTCAACAAGATGGTGCCACATGCCACACAATACGAGCGAATAAGCTTAATTTTCCCGCCGCGTGGTCTCTCGTTTTGGCGATGTCAATGAACCACCGAGTTCATGTGATTTGACACGTTGGACTTTGTAGCCCCCCCGAGTGAGGGTGTTTTTCGGATAAAGATGCACTTTAAAACCAACATTCGTCAAGCTATGGCTAAAATATTGCCCAATGTGGCAAAAAGTGGTCGAAAATTACCTCAGTGGTCGAAAAATTCAGGAAGGTAGTCATTTTAATGATATAGTGTTTTAATGTCAAGGTTTAAGCTTTATAATATATTATAATAAAAAAGAGATTTCAAGAAAAAAATATTTTAAAATTATTTTATTTACGTTTATTTTGGAAACCGCAAAATGAGTAACTCTGTACAAGGCACTCTTACGATATCGAAAGAAGTTAAATTATAAATGTAAGTATTATTATTACTAGAAATTTCATCACTTATTTTTAAAGGTGATGAATTAATAAAACTATAAAATGGATTTAGAATATATGTCTGAAAACTAATGTAAACAATTTCCCCAAGATGCTGGCAAGATGCAAAAAAATATCGGGGAAGATTGAGCGTTTCAGTGATGCCAGACAACTGTTGCATGCTTTCAGATCCCTCCAGGTGCTTACCAAAAGTAGTCTAATTGTGTAAACAAAATATGTTTATTATTTGTTAATCAATCAATTTTAGACAAAAAAGATTCGTTTTGTTACACAATTTATAAGAAATCCGAAAAAAATCCAAAATAACTTTCAGCTTTTTCCTTGCAAACTACGTTTTGGTTTTCTGCATCCAAAAATTTAAATATTTCGACCTTTCCGATTATCCTGGTGTCTTTATTCAATAAGTCCTCGTATTTCTAGATATTCAATATTAAAAACTAACTAGATCTTAAGATATCAACATAACGCAATGATTTATTACCCCTTAATATCTTTAAAATTCAAGTACATTATTACTTACTTAGAAGCATTTTAAAAAGGTCATTTCGTAATTGATAGCAACTCTAAATAAAAAAATAAAAATACTGATAAACCCACAAAAAAAAGAGCTTAAAAAATAGGCAGACCTTTCTGCAAGGAAAAACTGAATTTTTAAGTACCATTCAGGCATCCACTCAACCAAACTCACACGAATCTCAAAAACTAAAAACAAACTACCAATTTTTTTTTGTACTTCATTAAAGAAGTTTTTCAATTTAAAAAAGGTCCGATAGAACACAAAAAAGATTTTGAGAAATAACAATACCTTTTTCGTACTTAATTAAACAAAAATATTGTATCGTATTTAATTTAAAAAAATTAAGTTCAATAAAGTTTATTTAAGTATTTGTGACAAAAAAAAATTTACCAAAACTTACAAATAGCTAAAATAACTTCCTAACTGCTAAAATAAGAACCTACGAAATGCGCTCAACAAAAATGTGTTATCTATCATAGGCTGACTCTCTGTTAATTCTCCCAAATGCATAGCCATCAAAGTGAATGATTCTTAAGGCTCCACTATTGCTATAATACTAAAATATTAAGTCCGAGGGGTGCATGTGATTGCCTGATTCAGCACTTAAAGTTTAACAATGTAGATATCCTGTCGTTCCACTGCAAACGCCTTTGGGCCACATACACCTCAGTATATAAAATACAATCCTTTGTTGTTCTCTTTCACAGTTACAACAACCTCTCTACTGTTTCGCACCACTCGCAATGTGCAGCTTAAATGGCTTATGCTTCGAGTATTTTCATCTTTATAGTGGCAGGCTTTCACAACAACTCAAAATCAATCAAGATTATGTTCTCAGCTGGACGTTGGCGAGAGTGCCGGTCGAACCGTAGGTAAACCATACCAAAATATTCTGCCGTTCATTGAGCCTTGTAGGTGTTCGAGTACGAGTATTATGCCAGCAAGGCTTATAAGCCGGCATATATATGTAAGTAAAGGGTTTTCCAATAGGGATGATATGATTTCTAGGTGTCCTTTTGCTCATTTTTAAAATGGCTTGATCTGTCTCTCTTTTTCATTTTATTTAGTAAAGTTTATAATTTCATCATGGCAAGATATACGCAAGAACAAAGGCAACGATTTAGCCTTGGAACAACTAGAAAACGATAACGATTTCTTTTTTTTAAATCATCTTCTCCGATGAGGCTCACTTTCATCTGAGTGGTGTGGTAAATAAACAAAACTGTCGATTCTGTTGCTAAGAAAATCCACAAGTTATTCATGAGAAACCATTACACTAACCTAACTTGACAGTTTGGTGTGGTTTTTGGTCTGGTGGAATCATCGGTTCGTACTTCTTTCGAAATGAAGCTGGTAGCACCATTACTGTCAACGGAGAGCGATATATATCGATGATAACCAACTTTTTATGGCCACAATTGGAAGAAGTTGATCTTAATAACATCTGCTTCTACCAAGATGGGACTACGTGTTACACAGCACGTACAACAACCGAATTATTGCACGAAAGGTTTGGAGATTCGATTATTTCAAGAAATTGTGACATTGAATGGCCTCCAAGAAGTTGTGATTTAACACCATTAGACTACTTCTTGTAGGGTTATTTGAATTCATATGTCTTTAGCTATAAACCAGACTCTTCTCAAGTTTTAAAAGTCAATATTGAACGTGCTATTCATGACATACGACTTGATTTAGTGGAAGAAGTGCTCAAAAATGGGATTCATGGAATTCGTACCTGTAAAAGAAGTCGCGGAGGCCATTTGAATGATGTTATATACAGAACTTAATTGTATCGATTGTACTTCACATTAAATAAAAAACCTTTGAATTTAACAATTAGTGTGTTTTTTTAAAGAAATCATATCACTCTTATTGGAAAACCCTATATAAGTAAGCTTGGCCGAGGTGGAGGCAAATACCAAATTTCATATTAATGGTATGTGTTGTTTTAAATACCTTTAATTTCTTTTAAAGCAATTTAAAAATTATCATGCCAAATTATAGCAAATACTTACGATAACATTAATTTTGTTATATAGAATTTTCGGGTGCTACAGAGCGTATACGGGACATTAGTAGTTTTGGTTGCTTGTAAAATTAAATGCAATATTAAACCGCCATAACTTTCAAAGGATGGATATCAATTATTTTAATCGAAATTTTAATTTTTTATACAATTTTTTAACTATAACCACGAATAATTGGAAAGTATCGGAGAGAAGAAGTGTTCTAATTTTGGAAGAGAAAAAAATTTCGTTTCAAAAAAAAAATGACTTCAAAAATTATGCTTAAAGATCACAACGAGAAATTTTCTTAGTTACATCCTAAGAACTATACGACATTTTGCGTGCACCCTAACGTGATAATCAAAAAGGGTATATACAATCTACTAATGTTTATTCTCGCGCCATTCGGTTGCAAGTTAACTATAGGTGCCTGCTTTTACTAATATCACAACATTTGGTGTGTGTGCTCGTAGGTGCGTAAAACCACAGACAGTCCATTGCCGACCGATACGCAGCCGAGTTGGCAATATATAGCCTTTTACGTATATGTATTTGTGCATGTAAATTCTTCATTGGACCTAATGTATGCGAGAGTATGTCGTTTGTAACTGAAAAAAATATTTTTTGGTTTGCATGTATGGACTTTTTTGTGAAATGTGCTGAGATGTGCATTTCCCATTTTGGTGACGCACACAAATACATTTTTGGGACTTTGTTTCGAAGACAAGCTTCTATAATGTCCGATGCTAACATAGAGAAAAGTAAGGCTTATATCATCAGTGTCCACCAAATACAATCGATAAGAGAAGAATGGAAGGAAATGACTACGAAACAGAGTTCTTACGAAGTTGGATTTGAGATGATAGTCTCTAGCTCCCAGCGGACAAACTTCTTAAAAAAACCGGAAGGAGTATATCTTCGGTGCAAATTTTTTAAAAACTTAAAAAAAAACTGCGAGAATGGTATATTTGGCCCAGTTTTCTTAAGATACACCCCTTACGACGAGCTTTGCGTAATTGGATTGATAACGTCGATAACTAAAGCAAAGCTATCTAGAATTCAGATTTCAGTACAAAGAAAAGTACCATTGAGATAATTGGATTTAAATACCGGTCTCCAATATTACAGCTCTTCGAGCACCTAAAATAAACTCATACCCATACTTTGAAAGACCCAGAATGCACACTATCTCTTTGCAGCGAAGATTTCACCTCTACAAGCAGAAGAAGGACTCGATGTTAAAAAGCTACATTCACAACAGACCGGCAAATATTTTTTCCTACACACAGTCCGCATTTCTGAGAACACTATCCAAAAACTTGAAGCAAAAGCGCTGTGGGAAGGTATTTTATTCTCTCTTCGTATTTCGGTCAAAGAAATTGGTTTTTGAAAGGTGCGGTGGAGAATGCTTCTCTAGATCAGAGAGAAAGAGTCTGCATATGTGGCAACGTTATCAAGACCAGGTGAGGGAAACAAGAAGTATTTGGAGAGTCAAAAAGAGTTTATCGACTCCTCGAAAATCTATCTGCGATATGTTGTGGAAGCTTAAATGATTTTATAAACGATTTTTTTCAGTAGGGAACCTAGATTAAAAGGGAAACCACAGTTGATGACCATTAAATAGATTTCCAATACCTTATTTTAGCAAAGTTCAAATAACTATTACTCATCTTAAGAACTCTGATAAAGGGTATCGTATGGAGACAATCATAAATATAAAGAAAAATATTAGTCAGAGTTATTTTTACCATCATGTGCCAATTTTAATCGCAGTTTTTAGTTCATTTTCAAATCGACTTCGTTTTTTGTTAGCAAAAAAATAGACTACGGAAAAGATTAGATCTAAAAAAGTAATATAAAATGTTGCCTACATTACATAACTTAGTTGAGACACTCACCTATCAAACCATCTTAATTGGTGGAATATCATATTTATTGATTTACGCATACATAGATAAACTGCACTCAGAAAATGATAAATTTTAAACTCTTATTTTTCATTATTCATTCACCAACTATTACAATTTACATAGAATCATACTGGAATATCCACTCATCTAACAAACCCAGATGGAAGATTATTCAAATAAAAATATATATTCCAACATCAACTAAATACTTCCTCATGTTACCTAAACAAATTTATTTCACAATGCAGTCACAACAAGCCATACTATTACATAACTATTTGCAAAGCGTACGTTCTTCATTCTCTGCTGCGCTATGCCGTGCTGAGTATTTTGTTGTTCTATTTATATAGTCTTCCACACTTTTGGCTACCGTTGCTGATGGCAGCTGAATTTTTCATTTACCGATGCGATAACTTCTGCCAGTAGCTCTCCCTCACCCTCCACCACACACGGACAACGCGCACTCAAGTAAGTAAATGCAAGTTACAACAACAACCTCGGATGAGCTGAAAAACTGAAAAAACACATACACAGAAATAAAAGAAATGAAACGTTTATCCATATGGATGCTTGCCACTACTAAAAATACGGATCTTCTCTAGACCAAGTAGTAATGTGTTAAGAACGGAGCGAACGGCGACTCCGACACCAACGACGACGATGAGCACAGGACATTGTGACGTTTGAGCAAATTTATTGCTCATTGATTTATGACCGAAATTGTAAATTGTGTAAAGTGCGAAATTGCAATTGCAAATTGTGCGAAAATTCCAATTCGCTTTATGGCGGTATGGCGGACATGCATACATATATACATGCACTTGTGTGTAGTAAACTACAACCATTTTAGGTCTATTTGTCTGTTGTTGCATTTGTTATTGTAATTCTTATTGCATACATAGTCCGTTCATTTGCCGTAGACAATTTTAACAGTTGCTAACAATGTTGTTATTGCAAAATTGTTATGTCCTTTCATTTCACTGGCGGCGGCCTGGCAGTGCTGAATTCGCTGCTTGGAAATTAAGTGCGTGTCTTTGTTGTACAGATGTATAATGTATATATGTATATAAGATATAACATGACAAGCATTTAGCCCAACGTGAAATTTGATCGCTAGCGTAAAATCTGTTTTTGTTATTGTACGTGTGTTTTTCAATTAATTTTACTGTTGGCCAAATGGTTGAAAAGGAATGCTGAGAGTAATTTTCTTGTATTTGTTCTGTTTCTTTTTTTACCTTCGAGCTGACTTGTTTTTAAACGATTACGAAGAATGTGAGTAGTAGTGTAAGAAGAGAGATGTGTTGCCCTATTTTTTAATAAAAAAAAATTTTTTTTTATAATGTTTCATATTTTTAATTTTAATTTCGTTCTAATTTTTTCAAGTTTTGCTGTATGTATATTTTTTAATTCTTTATTTTATTTCAACTTTTTTTTTACATTTTTGAGTTTTTTTCCTTATTCTTGTTTTTTTTTTATTCTATCCCATTTTTTTTTCTCACTATTAGTGATTTTTGTCAACTTTTCCTCCTCTTTTTAATCTGCTCTTTTATTATTTTATCTAATTATCTTTCCTTTTAATTACTTATAATCTATTTATATTACTTATTATTTTGCATATTATTACTATTTTTCATATTTTCTTAAACACCTCTCTTAAATTCTCCTACTTTCTTTCCTTCTCTCAACATTTTCCCTATAACTGATCTGCTCTTTCCTCTACGTTTTTTTGTTGTTGTTGAAATTTTACATCATTTCTGTTTCCTTTTTCTGTTTTAGTTTTCGTATCTTCAATTATCATATTTTCTTAAACATCTCTCTTAAATTATTCTTCTTTTCCCCCTTCTCTCATCATTTTCTCTATAACTAAAGAGAACTCTATAACTAAAGAGCACATCTTACCATTATTTTTATTTTTATTTTATTTTATTGCATTTTCTTAAATTCTTTTATTTCTTTTCTATTTCCTTTTTCTTTTTGATTTTCGTATCTTCAGTTTCATTCTAATTACCCCCCACATTCTTCTTTCTGATCAGATATCATCTTTCTTCTCCTTTTACTTAATATCTTTCCTTCTCAATATTTTTCTATAATTTACTTTTTCCCTACCTAATTTTATTTTATTTTATTTTATTTTATTTTATATTATTTTTTTGTTTGCTCATCTATTCACCTATCGTAGTTTTTTTTGTTCTTCCCTCTTTATATATTTATAATTTTCTCTTTCCATTCTCTTACCTCTTACATGGTTTTCTGACTATAGTATATTTTCATCATATGCCTTGATAATTTCCTTCCCTCGAATAATTTTTTATTCTAATATTCCTTAATGATTTTTGTTTTAATTTTACATTTAACTTCACCATAACATTTATAATTTTCTTCCATTTCAAGTTTTAGTTTTCCTCATTCGCTTCTTCTAATTCTTCTTTTCCGTCTATTTATACTGCTTCCTGTGCTTTGCTGTTATTTCGGCTTCTATTTCCACTTCTACTTCTACTTCTACTTCTACTTCTACTTCTACTTCTACTTCTTCTTCTATTTCTACTTATACTTCCACTTCTGCTTCTACTTCTACTTCTACTTCTACTTCTACTTCTACTTCTACTTCTACTTCTACTTCTACTTCTACTTCTACTTCTACTTCTACTTCTACTTCTACTTCTACTTCTACTTCTACTTCTACTTCTACTTCTACTTCTACTTCTACTTCTACTTCTACTTCTACTTCTACTTCTACTTCTACTTCTACTTCTACTTCTACTTCTACTTCTACTTCTACTTCTACTTCTACTTCTACTTCTACTTCTACTTCTACTTCTACTTCTACTTCTACTTCTACTTCTACTTCTACTTCTACTTCTACTTCTACTTCTACTTCTACTTCTACTTCTACTTCTACTTCTACTTCTACTTCTACTTCTACTTCTACTTCTACTTCTACTTCTACTTCTACTTCTACTTCTACTTCTACTTCTACTTCTACTTCTAATTCTACTTCTACATCTACTTCTACTTCTGCTGCCTCTTTTTGTAACTATTACCTATTAATAGTTTACCAGTTTCTGAAATTTTTGCTTTTTTCTATGCTCTTTTGATTTTCTTCGCTCTTTCTTTATCGTTCTAGGAAATAAACAGTTCATGCAAGGTCGAAACTTTGGGAACACCTAACGAAGGGTTGGACCCAGAAAAGAGCTGTAAATGAACGAAATTTTAAAGAAGTTATATGCTCTTTTCGATCAAATTTCGTTCCAGATCCCAACATATGTGAAGCTACTTGGAGATCATTAGGTTACCTGAACAGTGGTATCTACGATCAAGCCGAGATGGTTATGATTCAAATTACTCCTTGTCCCATAACCGATCAAGCAATAATAGTTCGTGGAATCCTTAGTAACATCTTGGCTGTTAATGATTAATATGTGGTAAACCTAAAAAATGAAAGTAGGGCTGAGAAACAATGTTGCTGTTATGATATAAGAAAACAGCCAAAGATGGCACAAACCTTAAAAGCAGCCTCCGTTTCCGAACGGATTAATTTCCTACCGGACCATCACCTGCACCGCATCACAGTTTTTGGCTTAACTTTATAGCACATGATTGCTCATATATCACGAAAAGAGATTCTTGTACGAATACTAAGCAATATTTTACAATTGACTCTCTGCGTCTCTTCTAATGGCGTTATTTTGGTGTGAATAGGCAATAAGTTGGTCATGTCACAGTCGATAACGCACGAAAATAGCCAAAATTGTCGAAGTCACCCAAGGCTGAGCTTAGCTTATATTGCAAACACATGAAACACGTACACACATACATATATTTCACAATTTTGAATTGCATAGAGAAAATGCCAAACACCAGCAGCAGTACGAGCAGATTTTGAATGCTCTTTGCTTTGACCATTACAGCTGCAACAGACTGCCCCTTCACCTTCATCACCGTCATTGGTGGTGGTGGTGATGGCGGTCTATTCAAAGTATTTTTTTGTGTCTTCAGCAGATTTCCGTTGGACGTCTCAAAGTAAATCTCTAAGTATGTAGATGAAATGTGTTATTGCAACGTGTTAAGTGTGCGTGCAACACACTTTATTTTTGTCTTTGTTGTACAACAAACATGCGTACATATATATATTGACAACAAATACATATCTAACGTTCGAAAGTTACAATCGAAATGCTTTAGAGCAGCCAAATACCAATTGCAAATGCAATGACGGCAATCATGTTGATTTGGCAGATCATTAATTTTATCCTGCCAACCAGGAATGACCAACAAAGCTAGAGGAAATAAACAAATATAAAGACAGACAACCAAAATGTCGTACCAGCTGGCTGGCTGTGTGACTGGCTAGCCTATCCATCTAATAACTAGTTAATTTTACTTGATGGAATTTATATAATTGTGCAATTCAATGCTCATACTTACATACATACATATTTATGTACATGTGTACATACAGTATTTGCCCCAATGCACACCAATGCACTTTGCACTAGTTTGAAACTACTTCGAAACTACTTCGAAACCAGTATTCGAAATATGGGAGTCAGCCTTTTCTGCCTACAGGTCAGTTTTCAACCATTTTTAACTCGTTTTCCTAGAAATTAATGGAAATAAAATAATAATACAATTTGATTAAAAATGTACTGGTCTCATACCAGTTTGAAATGTATCAGTTTAGAATCAAAAATAGTTTTATTCTGAGTAATTTTTTTTTAAGGAACTTACTATTTTACATCTTATCAACTTTAAATTAAAAAAAGTAGTAGTAAAACCATAATTTTTGGACTAGTTTGATATTTCCTTGCAATCCGCGTATGATGCCCATTTAGCAATGTTAGAAATCTCATCACATTCAGAGTAGTTATGTGTGTTTAATTGCCTAAAATATATTTGCTTATTTATGATAATAAATATTAAAAGTGTTGTAATATATTAAGCGATGAACAAACATACCTACTTTGTGTGATAAATCTGATAAGCTTTGCTAAGTAAATATATTTTAAGGAATTTTGCAAGTAGCTTAGTTAGTCATTAGTAACACTAGTTTACATGGTTATAAATCTGCTGAAGTAGCATTTAATTTAAACAACTCCAGAGATCTGACCTTAGCCGAAGTATATTCTGGATAACTAATAGACAAGCATTCGGAGGCAAGCTAAAATATGAAAACGAACACCTATGGTCGTGCGCATTTGATGAAAAAGAAAGGGATGTTTCACTAAGACAATACACCATGTCACAGGTCAGTGAATGGCAAAAATTCATGAATTGGGCCTAAAATTACTTCCGCATCAATTGTATTCGTCAGATCTGGCCCCAGCGACTATTCCCTGTTCTCAGATCTTGAAAGAATACTCGCTGGAAAGAAATTTTCGCCGAATAAAGAGATGATCGCCGAAACTGAGGCTTATTTTGAAGCTAAGGGGAAATCGTACTACAAAAATGGTATAAAAAAGTTGGAGGGTCGCTAAATTCATTGTATCACTCTTCAGGAGAACTATGTTGAATAAAAAACATGAATTCTCCCAAAAAAATTTGTTTTTCTATGGTAGGCCGAAGACTTCTCAATTGACGTGTTAAAATATGCTCGAATTAAATACAAACTTACGATAAACCACGAATTAAAGGCCCCTTTTTTATGACGACTCCTGCAAAAATTTTAATGATCATGATTTGTGGAATGTTCTATCCCATTTCTGGGAACGTGACGTTTCTCAGCTGGTATATATCCTTGTAAGACTAAAGACTGACCGACGTCCAGGAAATACGGTGAATGGAAGAAGTTAATTCCAATGGTCATATGAAAGGCGGAAGTTGAATTTGTGTTGGGAGAGAGACTTAGTCGTCGAGTATTGTCGTACACTCCGTCCACATTAAACATCACAGAAAAGTTCTTCAGACTTGCGCCTGCGACCCGCCTGCTAGATAAAAAGACTATAAGCGGGAAAGGCTCGACGTCAAAAATCTGTCATCACTAAAGTTAGCCAATCAGTTTTCTACTCGACCTGCTTCCCTGCTCTCTGAGAGCTTATATCGATAAGGGAACTTTATTGCAGCAGTTAAAACCATCAACGAATCTATTGACTTTCGACAAGTTCGGAAAATATATCGTACGATAAGTAATGGGAATATTATGAGAATTGCATTGTTTGAGCGTGCAACCCTGCGCAGCAGATACATTCTTATAAGTGAAGATGTTTCTAGTAAATATATACGACTCATCCCTGTTGGGTAGAAACCTATTAGCCCAAGCCCCGATGTTGCTGTCTTAGTCCTCTCTTTTTACGTGACCCTTAGCAGTAGCGACATTACGTGGGTTGACTTCTGTGCTTATTTCTCTTTTTATATACATGCTTCCAGTTTCTTAATTATAAAGAATTTACTCAATATACCCCTTCATTATTTACAACCATATAATCTACCACTCTCCCGGTCTACTAATTTCACTTTCATTCACTATAATACTGACTTGTCAGTGTATGAGATACTCTCGAAAACGAACATTCTAGATTCTCGAGAGCTAGTACATACTAGCTATCGGCCTCACCTTTTTATCTGACAGTTGTTTCGCCTTTTCGCCACAAAAGGCGCGATATATGTACATACACGTATTATCTACATACATATAAGAAGTATATATTATAAATTTTTCCATTTCTCTATTCTTCTCTCTCTCTCTCTTTCTCTGCCTCTCCCTCTCCCTGAGAATTTCACACTCGAAATTTCATTAGCGGACTTTTTCATTGTTTCTTAATTTTCAACGCCGCTTCAATCATTTGGCGGCTAACCGCAACTGCAACAAATAAACAAACAGAAAAAGGACGAAGAGCAGAAGAAGAAACAAAAAGTTAATAGTAAAGCCACAAATACTCCAGTGACAAAGTCAACTTGCAGTTTGTGCAATCTTATCCAAATTAAACACATGTTCACTTTAAAATCATCCCAACACTTCACTCGCCGTCAACACCGTTGCGAGGCAACATTTCCGTTTAACAAATAAAATTTCCTGCAATGTAACTAAGTGTTTACTTACGAATTTTCATTCTCTATATACAATTTTCATTACTTTTTTTTTATACATTTTCGCTTACTTTTTGGCCAACTTTTTAAATGAAAGGAGTTAAAATTTTAAGTGAAACCAACAATATTAAAAACAAAAACACGCACAAAAAAAAACAAGAAAAATTTGTTGGAAAATAAAAATAAATTTTATGTCGTCTGCATTTCTCACTGAATTAATGTTTTTACCGCTTGCATTTTCTGACATATTCATGTCTCACCGCATTTTCGGTTTACAACCTCACTTTTTTCAAATACTTTTTATTTATTTCTTTTTATTTCTTTTAATTTTTGGACTACGCTAAGCCTTCTGGGTATGCACTTCCTGCTTAAACCACATTGCCTTTAACGCTGATATATACAAAGCCTGTCTGTCTGCCTGCCTGCTCGCTTGCCTACCGACTTGCCATCCTGATTACCCTATCGCCGTCGTATTTCCGTGTGTCAGCTCACGCGGTGTTTGCAGCTTTCCTACTCCAGTTTTTACTACAATCGCTCAAATTCATTGCTACAATTTAGCTTAAGCTATTTAATTTTTTCCTCTTTTTATTATTATTTATTTATGTTTTGTTGTGGTTCTTTTTTCATTTGTTTGTTACCCACTCGTATTTGCAATTATCACGTGATGTTGTGCGCGTCATGTAAGTTATAATTTTCATGCTTATATGTAGTGTTGTTGTTTTTGTTGTTATTATTTTGTGTTTCGTTGCGGTATTCATGTCATTCATACTTACTCTTTTATTTTCATTACTTTTTTTTGTGATTTTATTTGCTGTCTAGCTGTCTGGTTGCTACCTACCAAACTACATAAACGCTTCCCTTCGTTGCTGCTTACCTGCAAGGAGAAGAATCAGTATAAGAAAAAAAATCCCATTAAATGTATTTCAAGTTAAAATTAAGTACTTAGGTAATATATGAAAGTAATGTAAGCGAGGGAAGAGAGTGTCGAGTGGTCGATGGAATGAGAAGAGCTGTGGGCTGTGATGGAGTTTGTAGTAATTTTGTGGTCTCTTGTTGCTGCAAGTTTTGTGTTTATCTCTTGATTTACAAAAATTACATGAGTTTTGTGTGGCGCTTTGGCGCTGTGTAATATGTGCATATAAGAAAAGTATAAACATAGTTGTAATCATGTAAGTAATGAAGGCAAGTTGAAGTTTTTCTGATGTACCGAACATAAACCGCGATAAAAATGATTAAATTACACATCAGTTTTTAAGTTAGCTGATAATATATTAGAGAAGAGAAGAAGAAAGGTCGACACACCCCTTAACATTAGTACTCGGCGGGTAGCTAGAATATCATATCGGATCCGAAAATGATATCCACCGAATAAGAAATGTGCATCGTCATTGAAAAAATTGTCTGAACTTGATTTTATATGGATGTAGGTGTAAGTCCAAGTGCAAAATACGCTACAATGTGTCGTAAGAAAGTCCGAGCTCTTGAGAACGTCGAGAAACAGACACATTCAGGTCTTCGGCTACACTTTCACTTACAGCAGCGATTTTTGAGGTAAAACGAGCAAAACGATAATGCGCAGGCCTTATAATATCTGTGAATGATCTAGTATCTTCAAACTTCTTTAATATTTTACCAATTGCTTAAGTAGTTTGACGATTATGTGCACCATAATCTCCTCTTAAAGCACGAAACATGGTAACGTTTGAATCCCCATTTTGTAGTAGGTTTCAACAATTTTAACGCGTTGATTGGTTTTTAAGCGATTTATTTTCATAAATGCCTGACTTTTAACCTAAACAAAATAAGTTTGGTTTGACAGTTAAGTTTGGCATATGTTAAAATGCAGCCCTGCACATTCAAAACCACTAAATGGATAACCCTTCAAGTTGAACACCTTGAAGCCCAGCCAATTTCTAAGACGATCCCAAGTAGTCGGAAGGAATATTATTCATCGCTTATAAAGATAAAGGTTTTTCAATAAGTGGAGAATACTAGGCTTAAAGAGAAAACAATTAATTACAAACCCCATAGCCCAGCCCTGGCTCTGACTGATTATTCCGGTTTCCAAAAATTAAAAAAGAGCTGAAGGTAAAAAAGTATCACCGGTGATGAAGTATATATTGAAAACGAAAAGTATTTATTATACTATCACTACTTAACTTCCATTTCGAGAACATAAAAACGCTCGCTAGTATATGTACGAAGCTCTACAGGAGCCTAGCAATAACATATTCAGGTATAAATCGAGATAGAAGGAAACGTCCTGAGAAGCAAAGAGTTGGTGGATAGAGTTGCATATCTAGTGGGTTCCAGGCCACAGGGACATTGTGGAAGAATTTGAAGCTGCAGGATATTTCAGTGCGAGATGAACTTACTTAGTGCCTTGTATCTCCCCACAGATCATGTGTGTGTTTTTTCTTCCACGATTACGAAAGGACTTCAGGACGGTTGGAGTCCAAATGACAAGTCAGAATCCACTGGCATCGCATGTGTGCCCAGTAGGAATCAAAGTGATACATGCAGGATATGTAGGGAAGCAGATATGAGCGAGATGTTAGACCATCACTTCGTTTCTGCCATTCAGCGTAACCTGACGTGTAGCCCCCCTCAAGCTAGAGCAAAAATATTTGAACGCCTGCACGATTAGGTCCTGCTGCATTGTTACATAGAAATAATGTGCTCACTGTCTATTACTTTGTACTGTATATACCTCATAGATTTAGTTCTGTAATAGATGAACACAGCTCCTATTTATGGTAGAACTTCGAGCTGGTTCAAATAGTAAAAATGCGGTAAGGCTGAAAAAACTTGTATTATTTTTGCTATTCGGTCTGACTAAAGTTTTTTTTTGTCATTCTCCACTTTTTTTTCTAACGTTTATGTTTTTTTTTTTTAATTTGCGTTTTATATTTTCATCAACATCATGACCGCCATTCCTCCGATTTTATGGAGAAACGAGTGGAAGCTTTTATGACCACAAAAACCCTGTACCTGACAGACTGAAACCTTGTTAATAGCTCTCAATTGTAATAAAGCTGCCGACTAACTACAGCTAAAACTACAACGTAGCTTACCTGCTATAGGTCACGAGTCTTCACAAGTTCATTTCCAATGAAAATAGTCCGAGCATTTAATTGAAAATGATTATTTAACACAATTTTCTCCTACCTTTCTCTTACAAATCTCCAAGGATCTTATTAATGCATATTGCATACAACAAATAAATAATTACAAAAAGTACTTCTGTCTATGTTTGGCAATTTGCTACGGGCCATGTGTGGCATGGCACAAAAAAAACAACTTGAATGTACATATGTGTGTGTATGTTATCCAGTATAACCACAAATACCCGTATATAGCTTTATTCGTAGAATATACTACTGCATATACCGTTATTGACGCCTTAATGTCTGGTTTTGGTAAAAGCTTTCATTGTTTGTTATTTAATTTAGCGGCGGGTGCGCTGGAATTCCATTATCCACACCATAATGTTGTTACCTCAACCGGCACTGGTAATAATAGTCATACGACACTGGTGATATACCAAAAAAATTTAAAAAAAAGAAGCAGAAAAAACGACGCTTGTGTTACAAAGCAAAGAAATATTATAAATGTTATATGTTAGTAGATACATAAGTATATACTTTGGCGTTAATGCAAATATTTTTGGTTCATGAAGACATGCAAATACCACCGAGCGGTGCCACTTTGTATTGGGGTTGATGAACAAGTCACCGCAATTGCCTTCTAGTTCAAGGTAAATGGAAAATTTGCAATTTGGTTTTATGGTAATCAATCAATATATTTACACTTTGGTGGAGTATCTGTTTGCGTTGAGGTTTAGGGATAAACATTAATTTCAATAAATCACTTACATAAGATATTCCAATTTTCCTGAACAAAAAATATATTGAATTGTGTTAAAATTGTTACTTTAGTCTGCTGCCGAAACGGTTACAAAAATTTCGAAATTGCTTGTAGTTTAATATATTTGTGTATAAATGGTGGGACCTATAGAATAAAGGCAGCTCAACAAGGCTAACAATTTTTAATGGAAGCTTTCAATTTTATGTCATAAATATTCTTAAAGGTATCACAATTTCTCTGCAGAAAATATTTTTTTTTTTTAAATTATTTTTTGGGGCCTTTGCCGAAATTTAAGTAAGTAATCCATGGTTAAGTATGGTATTTAAAAGGCTCTTAAATTCCTCCTCGTCAAACGACTTTGACTTGTTGTGATGACCAAATTTTTAGCCAAAATACTCGGATGATTGTTTAGTTTTGTTAGGTACTTTTATCTAACATGTTCAATCTCTTCTTTAATGGTGCATGTGTTTAGATCTTAATGTAGTTTACATTACGGATACACCATGCTACACCCATTATTAGTTTCAAATGTTTAGATAGGAATCTTTCTAATATGTCTATATTGGTATCGCAAGCTGTGCGCCATAACTGGATTCAATGTTTTTATAGTGACATTATTAAAAAGGATTTTGTTGTCGAGGCTGAGCCCATATCACGTCCTGTTTCTTTAGTTAACCGATTTACTTTTTCAGTTGTTCCATGTTTTCACTAAAGCCTAGCTGGTGAGTAAAAATTATCTAATTCATGGATAAAAGGAGACATTTTTGATGGCAGAACTTTTTGAAAAGTTTAGAAAGGCAAGGAGCAGGTCGAATGGTCAAGGGCTTGCATTTTTAATTGGTTCAGCTATCATAAATATATGCTATTTTTTCCAGGTTTGCGAGTAATATCCTAGTTTAAAGTTAAACACGGAAAAGCTCTGTAAGAAATTTGTTAGCATCTTTTATGTGGTATTTTTCAGAAATAGTGAATGTACAGTATAGTAACAAGAGCACATTATTATTTAGAGTAATATTTGGTTTAAATACTATAGTGATGTGTATTTCAAAACAAATCGCCTGTTCGTTTTCAGCTCTTAAATGATGTACTTTTAAATAACAAACCGATATTAAAAAAAAGTGTATTTTACTGCACCAGGTCGGATTCTCGCCATAAAAATAGTTTAGGAAGAAAGACTTCTTATAGCTTAGGCACTCATAAAACATTATTATCTTTGAAAGTAATATACATATATATTACTTCAATTTAGTCTCTTAAACAAGTGTATCATTATGAGTTTTATTAAAAAAATCGCTTTTTAATCATTATCTAGTGATTTAGTAATTTTCGATCATTAATAATTATTTTTCATAATAAAGTATTATCTATCTATCTATCTATCATTATCTATCTTTTTTAATAAGTTTTTGATGAGAACTAACGATTCCTTTCGAGTTTTATTTTTTATCATCAAATATATTCATTGTACATATAGTGTTAAAATTTTTGCTTTTTAAATGATTACAACCCTCTTCATAAATATAGAAATGTAATTTTTTTTTTTTTTTGACTATCGTAAACAAAAACAAGCATAATAAAAGGAAAATAAGGAAAAACTTTAAACAAAAATGATTTTTAACAACTATCAACGTTAAATCCTTTCAAGTGAACAGACTAAATGGCCCGAAAATTGATATTTGTATTATAGTATGAACATATTAAATCTAGTTTTGTACTAAAAATATGAACTAATCTCCCCAAGTTTTATGAGAATCGCTTTTGATCATACCTATAGACCACTCTCACATTTGGTTATGCAATATTTTTTTTATTAATTTTATTATTATTATTATTATTATTATATATATTTGGCGCTTTGTGACCGCTGAAGCGATTTTTAGCCGAACTCCTCCGCCGAGGGGTGACCGCAATTAGAAAAATTAATTTTCTATAATTTTTTATGTTGGTTGCATCTGGACTCGAACCCACGCCGCTGTGGCAATGCTCCTTATAAATATTTTTGTTTAAGAAGTCAGTCGCACATCAGAACCTTGGCATGAACCCAGAGTCCAATCGAAGAAATGAGACTAAATCAAGAAATGAATAAGGGTGTTATTCGAAGACCCACCTTTTGTAACGGATTTCTTATCCGCCAATATCCTCAGTAATTGTTCACGGAGGGGCTTCCGTTGATATTAAATTATTATCACTTATTAGGGGGATAAAAGATACTAAATTGATTTCCACCTATTCAAGCTCTTGATCAACACAAAGATGAAATTGTAATTATTGTTCCTAATATTAAAATAAATAAAACATAAATTTTCTTTGCAGAAGTATTAAAAAATTTTGATTACTACTGCATACGAGTTTCAATGCAGGTGGCAATCTTATGTTAATATGATACTCGAAGTGTAATAAAAATTTCCAAAATTTTTTTCTATTAATTTTATACCGTTGCTTTATATATTTTTTTACTAAAATCTTTCTTAATGCTCCTTAATTAAAAAGATACTTTGTAATTTTTCATTTCAAATCTCTACTAATTCTACCAATATTTTCTTTTTGATAAACATTAAATAACTTTTGAGTAATTATAATTGGAAAAATATTCCCTGAGGGATGAGTAACTAATTAAAACGCATATCATTTGTATAATTGCTAAGAAAATAATTATATTTTTAATGTAATCGCATGTGACACTTATATATATGTATGTAAGTACTTTGTTGCTGCTCCTCCGCGTCACTTTGGTATGCAAAGTATTTGCACCGCAATTAATTACTGCCATTTCTAATGGATATCATATTGTATTTCAATGACACAAACACACTGTGGCGAAAACATAAGTAAATGGGAATTTCCAATTACACACAGCGCACTTACTGCCACTGCTACTAGTAGCTATGATGACCTTGACCGCGAGACGTGTCCTTCACACAGTGCAAACGAACCGCAAAACAGCAAAAATTCATTTTCTCTCTCTCACACACTTTTTTTCAATTCAAATTTCGACCAAAGCAGGCACACCTTACGCTCAACGCACATACATGCATGTCTATATAAATGGAATGGAAGCATATATTATTGTAGGTATGTATATGGGTATGCTTTCAAATGAAAGTAGGTGTGTGTGGACCTACATTTGATATTAATCGCTGACAGAAAATTAGTATAATCTACCGAAATATGGGTTACATTGAGGGGAGTAGATACAATCGAAGCAACAAAAAAACACAACAAAAAATGTTAAAACGCAAAATATAATGAAATAAATAAAGCACGAATGCAAGAATAAAATGAATGAAATTACTGTTGAGCAAAATAAGAGCATAAAAAATGTATACTAAACGCCCAAATACAAAGCCACAAATATTTCTAATAAATATGGATTAGTGGGCAGAAATGTCTAACTGATGACAGGGTCTTACTTGTGGCTAACTAAATGAATGTGTGTACACACACATGCACACATACATTACTTGCATTCATATATATTTAGAGTTATTCATGAGTATTTCGAAATTTATTTATGTAATTGAATGTGTATGTGTTGCGACCTTGTTAACATGTCACATGCGTCGTCAGACAAACAGGCACGCTACCCACATTCCGCAGTGCCACAAAAAATCTCATGAGTAATCACTTGGTGCTTAAGCGCTTACTCGCTTACTCGCTTACTTGATTACTTTCACGCTGGCGTTCAAAATCCTTTACCACTCACACTCTTTAATGGTTGTAACGTAACATCATGGGAAATTAGTGTCGTCGTTGCTTCTTACTGTTATTTTGTAGCTGATGCATATTTCGTTAAAAATGTTACTCATACGCCCTAGCCTATGCGCTGGCGTAAAATAGTTGTAATTTAAATAATGTTGACTCATATTTTTGTTAATAGCTGCGTAATAAGTTGGTAGAATTATGTGAATTCATGGAGAAAAACATTTCTGGAAGAAGCATTGTTGGCCTATTTTTTGAAGCAGAAGTATATTTCACTTTGTCATGACGGCGTTTTAAAAAGGCATTAAAAACTGATTATCAGGCGATGGAAATTATCTTACAAGCCAAACCTGCAGACTATAGTAATGTTCCTCATAAAAATCTTCATTCTATCCCGTTTCGCTATAAATAATATTAGAGAACAAGGTATGCGAAAGGCAGGGAAAGGGAATTATTTTGCGTATTTTGCGTAATATTAAAATGGGTAGTATGAGAATGGCTGTAAGCTAAAATATCATGCGTGGCTTTTGACTAAATTTTAATCTTCGGTTGATAGAATGAAATGGCAATTGACCGTCGTATACGGGAACTGCCAAACAACAACACAACACTTGATTTCTCTAAGGAAGAGAGGGGTTATTAGGAAGTCAAAAGTCTCCGCGTCCGGCGACCTCCAGGGCTGCTAGATGGTACCCAAGAGACCCCAGCAGTACATCAGCATGTTTTGCACAGTGCCTTCACCGTACTTAATGCCTAAAACATCCATGAGTTCATGACCTTAACTATAATATGCGCGAACTATCTTGATATAACTGGACTTGTCCAAAACCTTTGTCATATCCATTCAGGCAGCGCTGCTATCGGTTACTGATATAACGAAATATGAATTACCTATGTTTGACAGTCATTGGTAGAATTTCGAGACTTCTGAGGGTGTTTGCTTGATCTCATATACTAGTGACAGCTAGAGAGTGGCATCTGGCCAAGATATTGAAGAAATCTGTTTATATGTAAACCGGTATTTTCTTCAACAGCTGGATGAAGCTGTTCGGACCGACCTGAATGTCAAAGCAATAACTTAAAGATTTCAACTGTTGATAACCTGAAAACTGCGTTTATCACAAAAACACAGAGCCACAACACAACCCTAAGATTGCTATCCAGCAAGTCGAAAAGATAAAAAGACGAAAAGATAAAAGTTGGTGAAGCACCGCTGAAGATGCTAGAATTTCATCACTTTTAGGGTCATAGCCGATAATTTTATAATGAACTCTGTTTAAAGCTTAATCCCCTCCAGGCACAGCAACAAGGGAGAACTTGACTTTACGGACTCTACTCAGCAGGAACAAGCTTTTGACAGGAAGCAGACGAAAAGCTGGAGTTGCCTCGCGAGAACCAGGTAATAGTGATGGTGATTAAGTTGTGAGTAACTATGCGTGCTCCTAAGCGGCGTTACCTAGCCGCTACAACAACAACAACTATTACTTCAGGCAAAGAACAATATAACTAATATTGAATAGAAAAAAATATATTTATATTATTACAACCAAAAATGTTTGGAGCTGGCACCGGAATCTTCAACCCTATACCTAACTGACATCACCGGCAATCAGCAAGTTGGAAGAAATAACACCAATACCACTTTAATGAACTTTTAGAAATCAATACAGCCTACCGATAGGCACGAGCTTATAGTGATCCAATTTTAAATCGCGAAGAGTATACAAAGATGTTCTCGAACTTCTTTTACTATAACCTTGTGGACTAAGGGATTCTTTGATCATGTATTCCACGTAGCCGGCTCACAATCATGACACAAACAGTTGGGCTCTATGAAGTTCGGAGTTGTTATTGAATGTCACTCAAGCAAAAATACTTCAAATACAGTTTGCGCGAGTTTAGCCTTAGAGTATCTAACTCCACAAATTCTAGTTTCTGTAATTAAGTCGCAAATAAGGAAAAACTAGTAAAAGACCCTCGTCGCAGTTTCGAACTATTGCGCAAATATACAGAAGTTATCTAGCATTGCTATGGCGGTCGCGATAGCCGAGTAGCTTGCATTTTATACTGCCATTCGGAAGGCCTGAGTTCGAGCTCAGGTTCGACCAACATCCGAAATAATTCATTTTTCTATTTGCGGTCGCCTCTCGGCAGAATATGTCAAGCCCGAATGTATTTCTGAAATGAAATAAAAACTACTCATAAAAATCCATCGGTCGTTAGCAGGCGACTTATAACAAATTTTAGGACCTTGTATATGTTGGTAAAAACATCAAGGCGTAAAATAAAAAAATTGGAGGAGGAGCTCGGCCAAAAATCGCTACAGTGGTTACAAACGCCAAATATATAATATATTTATATATCAAATAAAGTAATGTTTATACTCAACAAGGGGGCGTTTGAAAATCACAGAACTCATGCAACTTCCTGTGAAAATTACTGAAAGATACATTTGAAAAAGAAATTTTTAAACCACTCACCATTTAGAATAAATCCTTTCATGCCTGGATGATTCTTGAGATTTTTCTATACTTTTCAAATGAGCTTGAAGTGAATTTGGTTAGCAGACGGGAACGAAATTTCGCGAAAATTTAATTTGTTTCTTACAAACTTGTTTACTTCAAAAGATAGAATGGAGAAGAAAAATAAAATTATTTAATAATGTAAAAAAATGTTTTCCACTCAAATTCACATGCGAGCAAACTCATATATCAATCACATCAACGCGAAGGAAAGCATTTTGTTCGCATTACATCAACGCTATTGCTTTTTGGGTCATCGGAGACTATGTGTGTGTGTGTGTGTTGTTGGTTGTTTTGTAAAATATTTGCAACAACTGCATTATTTCTTCTTCTGCTACTTTTACTACATTTGTCTACATGCGCGCCCCTACATTTTCCATCATCAAGCTGCTAAAAAGTAAATATATCGTAAACATGCATGTCAATATTCTTTACATTACACGCATACACACGCAAGCTAACATGTGTGTTAACTAAACGAGTGTCTTAGCTTTTGTAAGACCAGCAACAACAAAAACAACAACAAAGTCATGTTTGTGCGCTTGAAATGGAATTGATGTGTTTATTTTTTGCGCTTTGCAATTTTATCTAACCAAACATTTATGACGCGAACACACATACATGCATACACAAACATACATACACAACAATATTTCAGCGACATCGCCAAAACCTCCAATGCCCCTCCTGCCCACAATGTCGTCGCTAAAACGCCATCAAAATCATCATCACTGTCGCCATTACCATCGCTCATCATGGTGGATACATACCAGTGTACATATGAATGTACATACATACTTGCATTTATTCTTCAATGGTATCTTATGGGCACATGATGAGGAAGTGGAGGTGACGAAGGAGCTGCTGTGTTATTGCAAATTTCAGACAGTAGTTTTCTTAGTTTACAGGGGATTTAGTTTTTCCCATCCCTTCTTCTTCTTCTTCTCTTTATTTTTGCTCTTCTTCTTCCGCCCATGGTTAAACAAACAAATAAATCTATACGAATGTATAGAGTTCCACAGCTGGGCGAGGGTTAATATTTGCGATGCATAAATATGTTTAAAATAAGTAGAAAAAAATTAAATTATATACATACATGTTTATATATATGTACATACATATATACGCGTGACCACATAAAAACAAGCGCTCAAGCGAATCGATAGCTTTTTAATATTGACACAATTATCTCAGTCTTTCATACATACATGTATATTTACATATTTGCAAAAGCTTATATGTATGTAAACACCGTCATGTGTATTTAATATTTAAAATTATTAGATAACACGCAATAACACCAGGAAGTTGGAATTTCCATAAACTAAACAAAAGATAGTTTCCTCTATTTTTTTTTTTTTGTTTCATCGCCATTAACGAACTCGTCAGTTATTCTAGACACTCGGAGAGTATGTGCGAAGGGTAGAGTATAGAAATGTAAACAGTTATTGATATATCTGTATGTGCATTTTGCACTTAAGGAAGTCAAAGGTCTTAGTCATGTCTCTCATATCCATATATATATATATATATGTATGTATGATATTGATATTCGACCGCATTGGCGTCGTTGTTAATATGTGGCTTATGTTAGCAGTTCAATACTCCAGAAAAGGAGATGACTAATTTATTGTAATTACGTCTCGGGGCTTCTTGTTTCATAAATCATTCCATATTCTTAAAGGGTTGGAATTCGATAGATGCTTTCATGTGGGGATATCCTCCAGATGTGAATGAAGAAACTGTCTAGTAGGTGAGTGGCATAACATCCCATACTATACGGAGGAGTTCAAAATATACAGCGATAAAAGGAAGGGTCATACTTAATGAATCATCAAATTCCTCTCTCTCTCTCCCTCTCTCTTCCGCCCTTTCTCGATCCCTCCCTCCCCCTCTCTCTCTCTCTCTCTCTCTCTCTCTCTCTCTTCTCTACGTCTATAAAAAAATACCTTTAGAGCTATAATGCATCACTACCGGCCGCCATATACTCGTTAAGCCAGTCAATATTTTTGACTTCTTCGTCGCCCATGATAAGTACAAGCACCCACAACAGAAGTAAGAAGATTTTGGCTTCGTTGGCAAGTAAACACGATATATCCATAATTTGAGTTCTCGAACCTAGGAAGATTATACCGTACAAGCTTATGAGTTGACCCAGTCGGGATCTTCTTTTGACGAATACGAAACGGAGTTTCACATAAAATTTGAACGAATAGCTCAGAACAGATGGAAATTCACGTTAAACTGTACTGGGCCCATATAGCTTCCCTTCCTTAAACTTGTTTACTTACTGCTCGTCTTGTGTCCTCTTCTACTATCCTGTCTCATCTTGGATTATTTAGTTCTATGTTAACTTGTCCAGTTTCATCTTATCTTGTCTCATCACGTTTCATCCCGTCTTGGTTTATTTCGTTTCGCCTTACATCGACACGACTTCATTCATCTCATTAGCACTGTACATCTCAAATCGGCATCCAGTGTTTAAGAAAAACATTCAATGTTTGTTATTATTTATTTATTCAGAGTTAAAATAGTTATTGCGGCTTAGAAATTATTTCGGGAGACATCTAGATTCAGTTCGAACTAACTTAAAAATATTTCGGAAGTGTACTATTGTTGAATGTAGAACCATTAATGAACACATTTTGGAACAGGAAGAGTTCAGTGAGCTGTGTTAATTATGATTTATATATATATATATATATATATTCAGTGAGCTGTGTTAATTATGATTTATATATATATATGTATATATATATATATATATATATATATATATATATATATATATATATATATATATATAAATCATAATTAACACAGCTCACTGAACTCTTCCTGTTCCAAAATGTGTTCATATATATATATATATATATATGTCATATATATTTCAAAAATTTAGTCAAGTTTCATCATAATATATCAACTGTTTCAGGATCTGTATCTTAACTTGGCAATACTGAAACAAATTTACTCTCGCACCAACTTCTCTGCGAGTCCTCTTCCAGGAACTAAAATCGTGAAATAAATCTTTCCCTAAATTTTAAATTCATTTGAAAATTTTAAATTTAATTTTTTTACATAACAGAACATTCGGGCTTACGTTATTGTGGCTTCTACAGCCGCTGCATATTAACTTTATACAAATTTTCATGGGATGACAGTTTCGAAAATAAATTATTATATTTGTTAATCTAGGCAAGAATAAATGTACTTAATTTCAAGCAAATCGATCATGATCCATTTTCTGGAAATAAAAGTGCTATATACATTTATCTAGAAATATATGTAGATACCTTCGTAAAAAAATTCCAATATATTTAACCATAAAAATCATTTTTTTTTTAATCGTTATTTGGTCTTGGAAAGGAGAATCCCCAGTAAACTGATTAATAAATACGATTTTTTATAATAAGTCGGTCACTGGTCTACTTTCCGGAAGAAAAAACTCAGCAAAAAGCCACTTCCATATCGAGTTTAACATAAACTTTATTGTTTAGTTTTGACTTTTTGGAATAGTCCGGACTCAGATCCACCACCCAAAAAAGTGGTCCTAATCTTAGTTTAGTTAAACGGTTACCTATTCACCAAAAAATCAGGGCAAAAGATTTTTTTTTTTTTTTTTTTTGTTAAAAAGTTGGTTTTAAAAAATAAGTAAAAAAAATCTATTCATTCAAAGTATAGTCTGTCAAAAGCGACTACTTTTTCAATTCTCTAATGATTTTGGAATATATACATATGTATATATTTATAACCGAAAGCTTTGTAACCAAAGCGATTTTTGGCCGAGCTCCTCCAATTTGTGGTTTTGCGTCTTAATAGTTTTACCAACAAACGAGCGGACTTGCAGTTTATTCTAAGACGCCTCCGTACGGCCGATGGATTTTTCTGAGGAGCTGCGGGTCGATCGCAATTAGAAAAAATAATTTTCTATAATTTTGAATATTGCTTGACCTTGGACTTGGATTGTAGTACGCAATGCTAACCACTCTAAAAGATGAGTGTTCTCTTCATCCATCCATTGAGCAATTCTTCGATTTCTTCAAAAGACCCAAACCGGTGACCCCAAATCGTTTCGCATGGCAGTCGGCATAAGAACTCCCATTTCAGAGTTTCCAGGTAGCTTTTGACCGTTATAACCTCCAGTTCTTCACACTTCTTGGGTGGTTCAGGACGCTCTTTCCTTTCGACGCTAAAAATTGCTATTTTTGAAGCGTCGAAATCACTCTCTGCATGACTTATCGGTCGGCGCAAAAAATTTGAAGTAAATCGAACCCTAAATGAAATTTTTCAGAAAAAATTACAGGTTCCAGGTCCATTTCCCCGAAGTTTAGCTGCTCACGTTAAATCAAGCGTAAAGCTACTTAAGTACAGAATTTCAAGAAAAGCGGACCAAAAATATGATTTTTTCGAATAATTCGATCCCTAACGCATTTCCAGGATATTTCCTTCTCATTCTATTTGAGACCAATTCGAATTGGTGTAAATCATACAAATTAAGCTCACTTTCTTTTATATATATATGTATATATATATATATATATTCTGATCAACAAAATATTGTTTTCTACTTCATTATTTCCTTTTACACAAATCCAAATGGATGTACTTCACTTTATTTGTTAATTAATATTTCAATACAGCACGAAGTGCTCTGAGTTACATGAATTCGGTAGAAGTAATTATTGTGTCTTGTTGTTTTTATTATATTTTTATTTTCCTTTTCAGTTTTTGCACTCCAGACATATTTTTCAGCATTTCAGCCTGCCTCTGTGTTGCAATGAAGCTCTCAGTCATTTATGCATTTATGTAAAGAATAATTTTTAATTAAGCTCGAAATGCAAGCGGATTCACTCACTCATATAGCCAAAAGGCATTAAAGTTGGTATAAATGCCAAAAAACAGAACATACAGAACTCGGGTATACCTATCTACACGAGCATACATATGTATGTACGAAACAGAACTGCAGCAATAATAACTGTGATAATTAAAGAGCTTTTGCCAATTCATTTCAAATTCACAAGCGTATTGAAGTCAGCTGAGCTGAAACGAGTGAAGTGACTTCTGACTGAGTGAGTGATATAGACAGAATTAAGCCCTGAGTAGCTAATTGGATATCCTAAAAATCTGTTGAATGGTGATTTACGTGCTGAAGCGAACTTTTTTAATTTTAATTTTATTTTAATTTTTTCATAAAGAAGATTTTGTGCTTTGCCCATTGATTTGTAGTTTTGAGAATGGCTGAAGTGGCTTTCGATATATTTCGTGATTGAAAAGTTAGAAAAAAAAACTAATAATAAAAAAATGAGAACAAGAATTTAAAAAAAAAACATAATTTCTTTGAAAATTATTAAAACTCATTAAATTCCATTCATTTGCTTATACGAGAAATTTTAAGTCTTTTAAAACAATTTTTCTTTATAAATTATTTATTTCTTTTTTCTTTTGTTCGATGTCTGAGCGCAACACAATTATTTATCAACTCGCGTGGCATGTCAGCTATATGACATATACATATAACAAACACATATAATCACATATACATTTATATTTTTACTTTGCAGAGCAACAAAAAAAACTGCAGCATTGTAGCGGTAAGGTCGCCATTAATCACAGTCGCGCAAATTTTTCAGAACAGCTCAGTGACATGGAAAAAATGTGAATATACAATAGATAAAAATAGAATTAAAATATGTATTTTTTTACTTTTATTATTATTATTTTTTAAGGGTGATCCATTTCGAGGTTCCCAAACAGAAAATTCTAATTTAATGTGGAATGCTTATTATCAATCGAAAGAACATTATTTGGCATTCACTTTTTTAAGATTATCTCTTTCGAATGTTGGCCGCGTCTACGTCTCAGACGGTACATCCATCTAACGGTGGAATATCACATGATCCTTGTGGCCGATCGACCGGCCCAAAACGTGAAATTATTTGCTCACCGAAGTGTTCTCCAATAAATCCATTGATTGATGCGATGTGTGGTAAGTGGCGCCGCCCTGTTGAAATCAAATGTGTCCCAGATCACGAGCTTCAATTTCAGGCATCAAATAGTCGGTTATCATGGCACGATAACGGTCGCCATTGACGCTTACGTTCTCACCTATTATTTTTGAAGAAATATTGACCGATGTTTCCACACTAAACCGTTTTTTTTTTTTTTTTGATGAAATGACAGCTCTTGAACCTCTTCAGGTTGCTCTTCGTCCCAAATGCGGCAATTTTGCTTGTTTATATACCCATTGAGTCAGAAATGAGCTTCATCGTTGAACAAAATTTAGCTCGAAAACGTCAGATCTTCTTAGAAATTTTCAAGAGCCCATAGATCGAAACGATGTCGCTTGGGAAGGTCGAGGGGCTTCAGTCCTTGCACATGCTGTATTTTGTACGCTTGTAATTTAAAATCTCGACGTAAAATGCGCCAATTTGTTCCATACGTCAGACCGAGTTGCTGCGAACGGCGACGAATCGACTCTTCACGGTCTTCGTGTACATTCTCAGCTTCGGCCGCTATATTTTCTTCACTGCGTGCTGGACCAAGTCTATTCGGTCGAATATTATCCAGTACTGAATGGTGGGTCTCAAGGTGGGTGATGGTGTTGCGAATAGTATGCTCAGTAGGCCGATTATGTTGACCATAATTTGAGCGAAGCCCGCGAAACAAATTCTTTACAGAACGTGAATTTTCGTAATAAAGTTGAATGATTTGTAAACGTTTTTCAGCCCTAAGTCTCTCCATGATGGAATGCCAAACAATACTAAACAAAAATAACATGACAGCTTGACACAACTCACGTGTGATCTGTCAAAAAAAAAAAGCTATTGAAAAAAGTATCTCTACTTGAATCACCCTTTATAACCGAAAACTATATTATTTTCGTGGTATTTTAGCTAATTTTCATGAAAAAATTATTTGTGTAAAAAAGAAGAGAAATTTGTTGTCTGCTTGCAACTGCCAGAGGATTAAATATATATATTTTTATTTTCAAGTCACTATTGTTGAAAAATAAATTTCGCAATTATCGATATTGAAAATGAATTCATCTGACTATAGTTTTCATTTCACAGAATTGCAGATTTGTAAAATAATTTAATTAAAATGGGATTATTTTTTTCTATGAAAAATAAATGAAAGACCTATTGTAGTTAGTATGCTAGCTTTTATAAATAAACTTTTGTTAACATAAATATATATTTTACCTTTAATTGGTAAATTTTGTTGCCAGCTCTAGACGGAAACTATGTTGTAAAATAGAAATTCTAATTAAAATCACTAAAAGCATTACAGAATGTTAAATAAGAGAAAAATATAACCATATTTAAAACAGTTATTATTGTCAGGCCTCCCTGAATAAGATTTTGAACTATCCAAACTTTCTTCTTCTGACTATCTTGAACAGGACATAGAATTTTATATGAAATTTATAGTAAAAATAAAAAATTTGCCTGCACTTGTCAAAGAATGCAACAGAATTTGACCTAATTAAGGACTTTGAACTTTATATGAAATTTATAGTAAAAATAAAAAGTTGCCTGTACTTGTCAAAGAATGGAACAGGATTTGACCTAATTAAGCGCTTTCCTAAAACTCAACGAATAAGTTACTATAGCTCTTTCTTTTTACAATAAACTGGCTGTGTTCCTTGGGCGACTCTGGTTAAGATCAGTCTTACAAGAAACTCTCCGAACTTAGAACAATCGTTAGTCAAGGTTAGTCAGGTTAATCTCTTCCATTGATTTTTCCAAAGAAATTTAGGCTAAGTTGTAGGTGGCTGTAGGACCCTGGTTGAATTGAATAAGTATTCTTTGTTCTTCTATTCACGCCTACCATTTTCATTAGGCTGAAGTTTAGGGTATCGTTAAAGACACGTTGCCTCGAACGGTTGACGGTCAGGTACTCGCAAAAGATGATTCCACCTTACCATTTTTCAAGCGATGAAGAAACCAAGTACAGCATTTGCTGGACTGCCGTGAAAAGGCCACTAGAAAGAATTGGTCAGAGAAATTTCTAACTATTTTTTATCGATGCTAAGAGATACAAGAGAAGATCCGAGAGAAATGAATCCATATATACCACTTTTTCAGCAATCTTAAAGCTTCCTACGACAGCACGATAAAGAACTGTTTCTACGCTGCTATGTCTGAATTTGATATCCCTGCGGAGCTTATACGACTATGTAAACTGACCCTCGATAATACTGGAAGCACAATCAAATTGAGAAGGATCTCTCCGAGCCAGACTGAGACCTAGACTGAGAAGACAATCGAAAAATAAAGTCCTCTTTAGAGGAAGCAAGCCCAAACTCTACAAGTCGCTCATCATCCCCGTCCTGATATATGGTGCAGAAGCTTGAACGATCTCGACAGCGGATGAGGCGGCTTTGGGAGTTTTCGAGAGAAGAGTTTCGCGGAAGATGCGTGCGAATACTGCAGCCAATGCAATAATGAGCTGTACAAGTAAAACGACGACATTGACATAGTTCAGCGAATTAAGAGACAGCGGCCACTCTGTCTAGGTCAGAGAAAGAGGAAGACCTCCATCCTTTTGGAAGGATCAGGTGGAGAGTGATATGGTTTCAGTTGTTATTTCCAACGTGCGCCAAACACCGAAGAGAAGGAACAAGTAGCGCATTATAATTGATTCGGTTGTAGTCGCGTAAGCGTTGTCTATGACAAAGAAGAAAGAGAGAGGTAGTGCTGATATACTTTAATTAACATAAATTGCTCCGTATGCCGAAATAATGCTCCGAAGCAGCAAATCTATAGCTTTCTTATTTTCAGCTACTTCCGCTATGGAATGTTACACTATTCAGAAAACCTGAACCCGAAGCAGACTGTGAAAGCTGTCTCACTTATCCTTGATTCATCCGAGAAAAAGTTCCCTGTCCTTTGTTTTCGGGCATCAAATCTTGCACTAATACTTCTGGAGGTTTCAAAAGTGGCAAAGTAGTTGTTGAGCGTAGTCATGCAGTGATTAGCATTCTCAGGAATAAAGTCAAGGCTCTCTTGAATTTTAGTATGTTCAAGTCTTCCTGTTTCACTAAACGGTACTGCAGCGAAACCTTTTAAAGTTAAAATCATTACAGTAATCTGGATGAAATAGTGAAGCCAGTATAAACGCAACATCTTCAATCGCTGAAGTATATGTATGCTTTCATATTTCCCACACAGAACATCCTTGAATCGCATACGGTATACGCAGTTGCTGAACTTAAATGTTTTGAAGGCTGAGCAACTGTGAGTGTGATATAAGACAAATTGCCTAACTCCTCAAGCTTTTCGTACTCATGCATCTCGGCATTTCTATTTCTTCGCCTGCACAGACTCTTGTATACTCAAACAGATTTCATCATCGCTGAAATATTTTATTACATGTAAGTATTTACACATATATAAGAATTTAAAAAAGGAGTCTCTAGTTGAAGCAGCTTTCATTATTTCAAAAATAAAAATGTTTTTATTTTCACAAGTTATTCTGGGTTTTAATTTCCACAAATATTATCACAGGTAATGAAGTCTAAAATTTACATTTCCAATTTTAATTTTTTTCTCCTTTTTAATTAACTATACCATAAAAACTTCTTGTTTTAAAGTTGTTTACTGCTTTTTAGTTGTTGTTTTATTACTTTTTTGTGCCTTTTAATGCCATATTCGTTTACCTTGACGGCCTTTACCTACGACACTGACACTTTTATTGTTATTAGTTTTGGTTAAACGTTAAACCAGTTTTTAAGTTTAACGTGCGTTGTTGTTGGCTAAGCCTTTTGGCCTTTTCATGCCTGTCGCTTATTTCGCCTTACAGACATTTAATCCTTTTCTTCTAATTTCAGTTATTTACCTTGCGCACTTTGCTTCGCTGCATGTGCGGTATTCTTTCCTCTAGATTTGCAATATTTTATTTTATACACTTATCGACGCAACAAAACTTGTTTGGTTTATATGTCCGCTCGTAAACGCTGATGTCCGCCTATTCCGGTATTCCAGACGTCGTCATCATTCTCGTCATCATCTGCTTCAGTCTTCAGTGCAGCATGGTCTTAGCCAGCTCGTCGATCAGTCTTTGCTTGTGTTTTGCAATCAATTTTCCTTCTAAAAACGCAAACGCTTGTAGCTGTTCATTCAACCTGGTCAACTCACTACTACCTGTTTCCTATCACTTTTTTCTGTTCTTAATTTTTTTTTTTTTTTTTTTGTATATTTGGTGTGTCCGCCAAGCGACTGGTTTGTGTCTTTGACCAGCGCCAGTCGTCACTCAAATGCTCGGTACGCTTGCTTGCACCAATCTAGTGTGCCAGTTCAACCGTCCAGCGTCAGTCCAGTTCTGTTGTTGCTGTTGTGTTCTTGTTGACCATTAGTTATTTGGTGTTGAGTCGCCTTCAATGTCTGATGTCTTCAACAAGTTTATTGCCATGCCAACTATTTTTGAACTATTCGCTGTACTCTGCTTCCATTGCTGCGATAGTTTTTTCGTTTTGTTATTTAATTTTTTGCTTAGTCTTTTCTTTGCGACTTTCTGTTGTTGATTTCTTCGTTAGAGCATGCAGCATCTTATCTGCGGGTATGCTGAACACTATGTGTTATTATTTCCTTTGAACTGGCATCCTGTTGTTCAGTTTTTTGTTAGTAAATTAAAAACAACAACACCAGTAACAGCTTGTTTTTCACGATTCCCTATCTGCTGTGAGGTATATTTGCAAAAAAATTTATTTTCGTTTCTGGTCAGCGCATATGTTTCGATGAATTTTATGACCTTAACGTTCGTACATCAAGCTCAAAGTTAAATTGCGTTGTTTGTCACTAAGTTATAAAAAACACAAATGCAACAACAATAACTAAATAAAACAATACAGCACAAAAAAAATAAAATAGAGACTAGGCGGCGAATGGGATTATGGATATATGGTTCGCGCACATCTAAATAAAAACGATAAAGCACAAAAATTTTATATACGAAATTTCGAGTTAAAAGCTTAAAATATTTTTACGAGTACACCGAGGTATGCAGCGAAATTTTGTTTTTAATGTTTTTTTTAATATTTTTTTTTTTAACTTTAATAAATTTTTTCATTAAATTCTAATTGGTATGTGAGAATATTTTTAGACTCTATATAATTTTTTATTGAGCCGCTGAACAAAACTACTCTAGGAAAGGAATTTGAGGCACAAGTTGGGATGTTTAGCAAAAAATTGCTGAAACTTCAAAACGCTTGTGACCCAATATATGGCTAAAAAACTAATACTAAAATCAAGTTAAATAAAATTAAATAAAATATAAATTAATAAATTACATAAAAACATAAATAAAGTACAAATAACAGGAAAAAATCAATAAAGAAAAAGAAAGTTAAACAAAATAAAATAAAAATGAAATGAAATAGATCCAGAAAAAGAAAAAGTAAAACTAAAATATACAATTATTTTTTCATTGAATATTGTTATACAACAAAGAAAAAATGATAAAAGTGACAGCTGTTTCGGAGATCACCACATCTCCTCATCAAACTTATTTTGCCAGGATTCGAACCGACGGATTCTGGCATTACAGGCGAGTGCTCTACCAACTGAGGCGATGTGGTGATCTCCGAAACAGCTGTCACTTCTACCATTTTTTCTTTGTTGTATAACAATATTCAATGAAAAAATAATGTTTCTAATAAAAATAGGCCTTTGAATACAGCTCATTACTTATAACCAAAAACAATTACAGGCCTCATTAAAAATACCCATAAAATAAATAATGTTTTAACAAAATATTATTATATAAAATATAAATAAACTAAATAAAATAAATTAATGCAAAATAAAGTTAAATTTAAAAAAAGTTAAACTAAATAAAGTATAATTAAATGAAGAAAAATAAAATTAAAATAAAATTAAAATTTTTTTTAATTATAAAATAATAAATTATATAAATAGATATGCTTAAAATAAATGAAATCAAATAAATACTCTAAATTAAATTAAAATATAAATAAACTAAATAAAATAAATTAATGCAAAATAAAGTTAAATTTAAAAAAAGTTAAACTAAATAAAGTATAATTAAATGAAGAAAAATAAAACTAAAATAAAATTAAAATTTTTTTAATTATAAAATAATAAATTATATAAATAGATATGCTTAAAATAAATGAAATCAAATAAATACTCTAAATTAAATTAAAATAAAAAACGTCAAATTTAATAACCAAAAGACTTAAATTTTATTAAAAACATTAGATAATTAAAAACTAAATTAACTATAATAAAATAACTATCATAAAAAACCAGCAAAAATAATTTTTTAACATAAAATAGTAAAGCTATGACAAAAAAGCGTAAATCCAACATTGACAAAAGTCTACATACAATACATACTAGAGCTCCAGATTTTGCTCAAACATTTTCGAGCTGTGCGAGTATTTGAGCAACGCGCACTCGCACAACTGCTCATTGCTCATTACTCGAATATTTTTAATAATTTATTTATGCAAAGTGTAAAAATCATTGAAACGGCAAAGAAATTTTGACAAACAAAATTAAAATTTTTTTGTTCCGCTGAGCAGTTGAGCAATGTTCGATACCCGTGTATCTGGAGCTCTAGTACACACATAACTTATTTTAGCGCAAAACCTTTCGTTAATATCAGGTAACATGATTTTTTTTTTTTAATTTAGTTGGTTTGAAGCCATCGTGGCATCGAAGCTACTAAATTTGTCAATTCTGAGACAGTAGTACTATCCCAAGATTCAATAAAACGTTTTTTGAGTAATGCTGAGCTGGAAATCAGATTTTTTCTAATTTTTCTCTCAAAAATCTCCCGGACATGTTCAAAGATCCAGCCTGAGCCTGTTCACCGAAGACGACAGAATAGCTTCCAACAATGACTTATATTTCAACCTATCCATATTACACTCAATAAAAACAAGCTTTACAACTCTTGATGCCGCAACCTCTCCCTGAACTATTACATTGCCACCACCATGCCTCACAGTTGGTACTATATTTTTGGAGTTAAGTGCAGTGTTACTTTTCTTCAAACTTTTGCCCGTCCATCGCTGCCGAATATATTGAACTTCAATTTGTCTGTAAACAAGACTTATTGCCAAAAATTCCTTTTCTTGTCTAAATGTGCTTCAGCGAACTCCAAGCGAAGTTTACGACTTTTTTCAAAAATAAGAGGCATTTTACGTGGCGTTATACTGTGGAGGCCGTTATCGTTCAGAGTTCGAATTGTTTTAAATGAACACACTATCTTTATGAGCTTGCGATGTTTTCGGCTAATTTTGGAAAAGTTACTTTAAGTTCATCATTCACTTCCTTCAGAATAAAGCTGATGTCTTTTCGAGTTAGTTTCTTTAGGCTGTTGGCCGCCTCGGCTTTTTTTCGGTGGATTCATTTTTTTTCAAATATTTTTACAATGGTCTCTACCTTAGGTGGACTTAAGACTACAATTTTTAAAATTTCCCCATACAATTTCTTCTCTAAATTCAATACTTGCAAATTAGAAAACATAATTTAAACAAAAAATAGTAAAAAAGGGTACCTAACCGCCATAACAACTCAGCATATCGACATAACTGCTAATAAACCTGTGGTGTTTGTAGATTTTTGTCAAGGGCATTTTTGCGTTTTTTCACCATAATTGTTTTATTTTATGTTAGAAGTTGGATTTGTTTTAATACATGTGATTAGAAAAGGATTCAAAATAAAACTGTATACCTGCATTTTCCAGCAAAGTGACAGTACTTTCTACACAACGAATTCAGGCGGTGTTTGTAGACTTTTGTCCACCACTGTATATATAAGATAAAATAAAACAATAAAGAAGGGCTGTTTTCGGCCCTGCCGAAGTCTTTGTATTGTTCGATTTTATTGAGTTAACCTCGATGATTTGCCAAATCCTTCGAGTCTTTCCATTGCTAAATAAAAGTTGCCAACTATATTCGCAGTTTTTGGTTATAAAGAATTTACCCGATCATATACATTTAATGGTCCAAGCGCTGTAAGTCTCCCTAGGTGAACCACTTTCATCTTTTTTCTTGATTTCCCAACAGTCTAGATTCGATACACTACGTCGTTTAGTCGTTTGATTATCTTATAGGCTCCTTCCCATTTTTATATATTTTTAGGGACAAACTTTTCTTCCGTTGGGGATTGTATAACAACATTAAGTCCCAATTTGGAAGCCTTCCGAATTCATCGCCTTTTCATACGTGGCCTTCATTTTGCTACTCATAATTTGAGTTCGCTGTCGCACAAGAGCATGTATCTCCCTCAACTCTTCCTCAAGGACGCTAGACGCTTAATTCCTCATTCCTTTCGCAGCTATGCATTCCTTTCAGTTGCGATCGGTTGACGACAACCAACACAATAGAACCGCTGTTTGATCTTCTCCAGGACCATTATGGAGTTCTTCAAGAACAACCGGAATTCTTAACCTCGGAACTACCATTAGCCTTCGATTAGCACTGGCCATCTCCACTTTTCCATACTCTATGCAAACAGCCAGATATCAACTATAAAATGCTCCATTGTGTCCAGTATGCCTTCGCGATGGGACTTTCTGCTGTCAGTTGTTCCTTACTCGGCCGCGTATTCATCTCCAATCCGTGTGTTAATAGTTCCAAGTCCGGATTTTCCTGCTGACATTTCCTTAAGTGACTTGCCTCCCACTCTTCTGCTGCTGGACGTCTATTATGTCTTCCTTACCCTCGGCTTTTGAGTAGTGCCTACATTCCAAATTACATGATCGACGGGACATAGCGTCAGCATTTGCGTGCGTATTTACCTTGCGGTGCTTGATGGTAAAGTCATAACTTTGCAATACAAGTCTCAATCCACTGAGCCAGCTGCCCTTCGCGATTCTTTAACTGTAGTAGCCACTTCAGCGCTTCATGATCCGTTCTAACTCGTAAATGCTGATCATACAGATATTTGTGGAAGTGTGTGATGCAGTCTGCTCTGGTTTCCCAATAGACCGGCTATAGTAGGCAACTATTTTCTCATGGCCATCAATCACTTGCGAAAGTACACCTCTTATAACATAGCCACTAGCATCTGTATCTAGAAAAAAATGTTGCACCTGGAACCGGGTACACTAGCATAGGTGCCGTGCATAGTCGTTCTTTCAAAGCATGGAAAGCCTTCTCTTTTTCAGTTTTCCACTCGAAAGACCTATTTTTTCTAGTGAACTCGTGGAGACTGTTAGCTACACTGGCGAAATTCAGAACAAATCGGCGATAGTAAGTACACAACTTCGCATTTTCGCCATAATATCAAATTGCAAAATTCGATTTCGATAATTTACATCGTCAATATTAACTTCAATTCACACCTGAATACCAAATTTCACCCCCTTAAATGCTTTTTGGCTGATTTTCGTGCAAAGCCTCAATCGGTGTGGTGACTATATGATATAGTAGTCTGATGTCGATGGTTTTCAATATTAATGTTTATTTTAGTTCACTTGTGCAAGATATTATATTTCGCACTTCTACTTATATATATCTTTTGACGGACTTTTTACCCAAAACCTAAAAATCTGAACAAACCGGTTGTGGGTAGGCTACATGATATATATAGTAGTCCTATTTCAATGATTTTCAGTACCACTATTTAGTTTATTTTATATGTAAAAACTGTCAAATTTGTTGTCCTTAGATAGTTTATTGAAGAATTTATAACCCAAAATCTCATATCTGTAAAAATCGGTGTATCGAAGCCATATGTTATAGTAGTCTGATTTTGATCATTTCCAGAAATAATAAAGAAATCATTATTTATGTGTATAATACCAAATATATTTATTATTATTGACAAATTTATGACCCAAATTACAATTATTAAAAACATGTCGCATATACGTTTATATCTTCTCTTTATTATAATAACATACTTCAGACCAAAGTTAATATACCATTTAATGTACATAAAATATATAGAAATAATAAAATGAAATAGGAAAAATAAAATAAAATAAAATAAGATAGATCAAAATAAATCAAAGTAAAGGGTTTTCCAATAGGGATGATATGATTTCTGAGTATGGTTTGGCCATCTTTAGTATTTCATGATCTGTCATTTTTGTTTTCATTGTATTCATTCATTCATTGTATTTTTACAATTTCATCCAGGACCACCATGTGAATTTGCCGATTTTGCTTTGGAACAACTTAAAAACGATAACGATTTTTTTAAGAAAATCATCTTCTCCGATGTGGTTCACTTTCATCTGAGTGGGGCATTAAATAAACTAAACTGTCAATTCTGGTGCAAAGAAAATTCACAAATTATTCACGAGAAACCATTACACTAACCTAAATTGACAGTTTGATGAGGTTTTTGGTCTGGTGGAATCATCGGTTCGTACTTCTTTCGAAATGAAGCTGGTAGCACCGTTACTATCATCGAAGAGCGGTATATATCGATGATAACCAACTGTTTATGGTTACATGAAAGAAGTTGATTTTAACAACATCTAGTTCGAACAAGACGTGTCACACAGCACGTGCAACAACCGAATTATTGTGAGAAAAGTTTGGAGATTCGATTATTTCAAGAAATCGTGACGCTGAATGGCCTCCAAGAAGTTGTAATTTAACACTATTAGATTACTTCTTGTGGGGTTATTTGAATTCATTGGCTTTTAGCAATAAACCAGACTCTCTTCAAGCTTTAAAAGTGAATATTGAACGCGCTATTCATGACATAACGACCTGATTCAATGGAAAAAGTGCTCAAAAATTGTGTTTATCGAATTCGTTCCTGCAAAAGATGTAGTGGAGGCCATTTGAATGACGTTGAATATAATAAAATACTATAAAATGGATTAAATAAATTAAGTTAAAGTTAAAAATAAAAATATGTTAATGCTTCACCGAAAGCAATGCAGGTTTGTTAAAAAAAATGAGATTGTTGAAAAATCCAATTCTTTTTTTCTCATTTAACTCTCTGCTGATCCAGTGCTACATCTTGTGCAATGAATAAAATGTTAAAAAAAATGTTAGTCGACATTTCTTATTAAATCTGTGACTAAAGATAATGCCCACCGAAATATTGAAATATTTTCAAAACATAACAAAAATGTGACCCCAGCTACAGATTTGCTCCAACAGAATGTGTAACTTTTTCTCGGAGCAGATGTTTTAACGAAAACAAAGAAATCTTTTCATTCCTTCCAAACAATTTCGCTTTGAATGTTCTACGAATTGAAATTCTGTACGAAATTTAATAAAAGAATAAAGCAAAGCTGTCACAACAACTACAACACACTAATTTATTTTCCTTCGAAATTAGAGACAAATAAATGCATTGCACGAATGCACTCACATTCTGCTGAAAAAGAAATCAAATGAATAAAAAAATAAATAAAAAGTGCAAAAAAAATTCAACTAACGACAAACAACTAATAAAAGCTGCACACAAAACAGCTGCAACTATATCAACAACAAATCACATTAACATAATAACAACATGTGCCCAGCGTACGCCAAAACATGGTTTGCACACACCGAAGTTTAAATAAAAAACAGAAAAAAAATGTAAGAAAGGAATGAAATAAAGACACGTTTATCATACTATTATTCCAGAAAAAAGGAGTAGAAGTAAAAAAAGAATAATAGTAAGCCAAAGCATGGCAGCGTATACTCGAGTATTTATTTCAATTGCATGCACTACTAGTGTGTCCAAGAATTTGTCTATTTATTTATACATGTGTATGCATATGTGTATGTCCGTGAGTAGGTGGCTGCTGCTAGCAAACAGCTACGTGCATTTTACAACATATTTTTCCGCAACCCTGAAACGTTTCATATAATTTTCGCTGGCAAATTTCTAGTTTTGCGTTCTTCAAATTTCGCTTCGCATTTTTACTTCATTTGTTATACTTATAATTTCTGTTGTTGTTATTGTTGTCGTTCATATTGTAGTATTTCTATTTTTTTTCCTTTCCTCAAACAAAAACTAATTTTTTCCTTCAACTGCTTGAAATTCCAATTGCTATCTAAAAATCGTTTCAGCCTTCATTTCCTGGCATTGAATGCATCAGTTGTTATTCAAATGCTGGCCGCTGGCTGGGCTGACAAGTCTGTCAGTCGATCTGCATTAAATAAACCGGTTTCTGTTGCTGTTGTTGTTATTGTTCTTGCCGTATTTGTAACGACTGTTCATGTTCGTGTTGGTGAAATACTAGGGAGTGAGTGGTGTTTTGAATTGAAGCGCGAGACTGCAGACCACTCGCATTGTCCGCTAGCCCTTGCCGGAGTGTTTATGACTGGTCAGGCGAATTCTGAGACTGAGTGCAGAAGTGCAGAAAGAATATGTGCTTGCTTTGCAAGATGAAGCATTGATGGTGTTGAATTTTGTATATATATTTATATGTATATATATTTCGTGTGATGTTTGAAATATGGAAAATATGAAGATAAATACATTTTAAAATTTAGTTTCTTGGGGATTAAATTTTTATGTTTTTATCTTTGAAGTTCAAACAGGAAATTAGATATCGTTCCTTCTTGTGTAGCGTGAGAATCACCAGGTTAACCTCGACCTGATCTTTCCAACGGAGCAGAAGATCCTCTTCGACTATTTCCATCGGCAGATACTTCATAGAAAACTTTCGAAGCTGCAGTATTTTCAGCGATCCGAACAAATTAGCATACAGGAGTTATTGGTGTTACTCAGCGTCGGTTTACACAACCGTATAAGTTTTCCGATGATACCAAATTCAGATATAGCACCATATAGACAGCTTTGTTTTATGCTACCAAAAGTATTTTCAAAATCATCGAAGATGTTGTAGTTTCAATTCGTTTTTCATGTGTTTTTACCATTATTTGCCGAATGGTGAATATTTGGTCTAGGTAGACCCACCAGGTTCAAAGTGCGATTGTGGGGTATATATTCTTCTGGCTTGAATAGGCTCCAATTCTTAGGCATGCTTTCATACCTCGGTCCTCCACCGTTTGATTTTTCTTCCAGCGTTTGATTGCTGTTTAAGCTTTATCTTAAGCGGATTAGGTAATCGGACCTAACATCTCCTGATGTTTCACTTTCATTACAACTCAGCAGGCTGGAGAACTGTTCTCTCTACTTTATTAACTTAGCTCCTACATGAGTACAGTCCGGTCTGGTCTGATGAAAATCGCCGCATTTTCTGATAGAATTTTTGAATATTACCCCTGTTGGCGAATTTCGCAATCTTCACATTCACGCATTGAGGCCACTAGCTTTGTTTATCTACAAATATCTCTAGCTTCCTTTTACAACTCTCGGTGTATTTCCCATCTTGTTCGTGTTGTTGCTATTTTTTTGTTTCCACTGACGCACTAAGCTCCTCGTCGTATAAGCTCTACGGTCGATATTGTCGAAAACCAGAAAAGTTGAACTGAAATTTCTGATGAGTGTTCTCAGAATATAGGAGTGCAATTTAAGTAAAAAAACCTGCATTGATTGTGAGTTTTCATCGTCGAACCTTCTTCGTGTTTGTTGGTGGACGTTCTTTGCTACATAGAGACGGGTGTGATCTTCACTGTGACTGGTTAGTGATCTCAATCGAAGCTAGGTTCTATCATGATATATCTTTTGACGCAGTGACAACCAGGTGACTCAATGGAGTTTTTAATGCTGGAATCTTATGTCACAGATAATTATATTTTTGGTTCTGACTAAGCTGATCAGCTCCAGTGAATTTCGAGAAGTTTCGTCGTGGAGCTTAAGTTTTCAGACTGCATTTCGGCGCTCATAAGTGCTTGAGATGTCATTCGCAACATCATAATTTTTATCTTGTCAAGAAATCAGCGATATGTTTAAGAATTTCCATTTGATGCGAATGGTGGCAAGTCATTTATTCTTTGGGGTAAATGATAGGATGCAGCGACTGACCCTCTCTTCACGGTTTATGACATCTCCTGGACCTTGTAATATCACCCTATATTTTTTCGGAGGCATCAGCTGGATAGCAGTTTCTTTCCAAATAAGGGATCGGTCATGGTAAATGCCATTATTCATTTCAATATGTAGTTCTGAGCCAGAACTGTTTCATCTTTTTCATTTTACTAGTTTTTTACGTTCCGGGTCTCAACCTCATTATGTGAGGTTGAGTTCATCTCACGAACACAACAACTATGTTAACTTTTCTAAGCACGTCTTAAATTTGATTCTATGTCGCATTCGTTTTTGTGTTTATTGGGACTACAGAGTGTGCAAAATACCTTCTGGAATTAGCTACAAACAGAACCCATTTCTTCTGAACTTAATTTTTGGGTTATTATTGTTTACAAGATTAGTTTCTAATACCCAATACAAGAAGTCCCCATTCAGGTAAATCATCCAAAATAAATTGTGAATACCGGGGTAATACTTACATCCAATTACTTTCCTAATAAAATTCTCTCATACCCGCTATTTTGGTGAAAATCATTTTAAAATTTAACTATGAATCAGAACTGATCTTTTTTTTTTTCAAGAAAAAAGTTTAATTACTTCTGCCACATTTTGATGCATTGGCACGCCTATTTTATAGCCCCACTTAAATTTTGTGGATTACAACTCAAACAAGAAGAATCTGAGAGAAAAGTCCGGAATACGAATCAGGGACAGACCAATTCGAAAAAAAATGTATTTTGGTTAGATTTCCTTAAATCTTGATATGTCGGTAACTTTAAGCGTCGCTTAGTACGAGCATTAAATTTTCTTCTGGAAAGTGGACCTGGTACCCGCGATTTATTCTAAATAAATTTAATTATGATTCGATTTACTTGAAATTTGTTACGTAGATAACTGATTGTCTAAATTAACATTTGGAACACTTTTTCTTTCGGCAAGTGGATCTGTAACGGTTTTTTTTTATTAAATATACTTTCCTTCCAGGTAAACTTTCCAGGAAAACTTTTTTTTAGTTTTTTGTTTATGGTTCAATATGGAAACAATTTTGGAAGAAGGTATATTTATGTCTAAATAAATGTATATTTTTTTTTTATATTTTGTACTACAATTCGGAAGGCATGGGTTCGAGTCCAAGGTCAAGCAACATTCAAAATTATAGAAAATTAAGGAGTGTATTTCTGACGTAAAATAAAAGGCTCCTCATGAAAATCTATCGGCCGTTCGGAGGCGGCTTAGAATAAACTAAAGGTCACTCCATTTTTTGCTAAAAAAAAATTAAGACGCAAAACCATAAATTGTAGGAGAAGCTCGGTCAAAAATTGCTTCAAGTATATATATATTATACATTTATTCCCTAGGAATTTACAATGATCGAAATTCTTGAAATTAAGAACGTTTAAAGCTTTTCGCCTAGACTAACGTGTGTGCTGACGTGCAGTAACCAGTTTTTACTTGTATATAATTTTGGAATATAATATTTTATACATTTTTATGATTTATTTTTATTTTATTTCATTGTGTTACACTGCATTATGATATTAATTTATAATTAATTGGTTATATTATATACTAATGTGTTACATTGAGTTATTTTCAATAGAAATAATTATTCATGAGCTGGAAAGTTTTCTGTCCGTCTACTGTATACTATCTTATTATACGCACCAAACCTTGTCTCGTAGTCTCACGCAAAGCTTGTTGAGCTTACTGCATGTACATACATTTCGCTTTCATATACTTGTATTAAATGCACAGCTGTGCACATATATACTTGACAAAATAATCTATAGAGTCTATGAAGAATGTACTGCTGCTCTTAAAAATGTTATGTAATGAGTTGTAAAGCTATCATTTTTAAGGAGCTATTTTATGCTCAACATTTTTCAAGCATTTGCAGTCACTCAAATGGGCAAGACACGAATCCGTCGCCGTGTTTTCTGTGTGTACGTAAACGCAACAGCAATAAATTGCTGACCATACAAATCCAACCACCTACCCGACACGGCAACGGCAACGTCAGCAGTCAACATTTGCGCCATTTGATGCAATCAATTTTATGTTTGCTAACGTTGGACAATCATAATATGAATATTTTGCAAAAATGACTGGCGAAAAAGAAAAAAAAACCATAAAAATGAAAGATGAATAAAAAATTTACGAAGGATAGGAGGATCTACGGATGTAGACTATTACTCCTGCTGCTACACGTCTTCTTTGAGTATTGAATTGGTGTTGGTGCTGCTTGATGACTGCGAGTTTCAACGACACCTTCAAGTACAGCTGAGTGCCTGAGTGAGTGCTCAACAGTAGTAAAAAAAACACGAAAAGTATCATATGGGTACAGGAAAATCCTGTGTGTAAAAGGACGAAATGCAATCTTATTATTAAATTCATAAAAACCGTCTGGCATACCAATCTACGTAAGTACATATATACATATGAGTCGCAGAGCTGAAATAACTGTGTATTTATCTTTTACTTTTATGATCAACTTTTTTATTTGCTTTGCTTTTTTCGCATTTTTTGACGCGCGTCCTTAAATAAATAGCAAATGAAAATCTTTTTTGCTACTTGCTTTGCAATAAAATGAGCCCAACCAGTTGTCCGGTTGACTTTGTAAGTGTGTTTTCTGTAGGCGTTTCTTATTTTATATATTAAGAGTTTTTTACTTTCATAATAAGCCTAACGAACAGTACGCACTTATACTAAATGGAGCTTAAACTAATGCAAATTGTTGCGGCAAAATAAAAAAAATTTAATGACAGAAAAATTGACGAAATAAACATTATAGAGAATTAAAAGCGTTAACAAGCCTGTTGGCCACCATAACAGTTAAAATTGTTCTAATTAGTTACAGCGTGATAGAGATTTTAATTAAAAGGCTGCAAGGAATAATAATTAAAGGCAATTTCTATATGTAATTATTGTTAATTTTTAATTTTTACATCTTAAATTTAATTCTTATTTTAAATTTTTAATATTTTAAATTGTAATGTTATATAAAGGTTGGTCCACTTCAAGATTCCCTACTTTTTTATAGAAAGAAATACAGAAATTCAAATTTAATATCATTCAAAAGAACACTCTTTGACATTTATGTTTTGAAGATTATCTATTTCAAATGTTAGCAGCAGCTACGTCTCAGAATACCTGAATCGAAGCGGGATTGTTCGCATAGACTTTAGACTTTACATATCCCCACAGAAAGAAGTCTAACGGTGTGATATCACACGCTTTTGGTGGCCAATCAACCGGCCCAAAACGTGAAATTATCTGCTCACCGAAGTGTTCTCTCAATAAATCCATTGACTGTGGGAAGTGGCGCCGTCTTGTTGAAATCAAATGTCGCGATGATCACGAGCTTCAATATAGACCGATCCCACCGGCGCACAAACCACACCAAACCGTTGTTTTTTATGTATGAAATGGCAGCTCTTGAATCTATTCAGGTCGCTTTTCGTCCCAAATTCGACAATTTTGCTTGTTTACATACCCATTTAGCCAGAAATAGGCCTCATCGCTGAACAAAATTTGACTCGAAAACGTCGGATCTTCTAGGAACTTTTCAATTTAAGATATCGACGTAAAATGCGCCAAGTCGTTCCATACGTCAGTCCGTGTTGCTACGAACGACGTCGAATCGACTCTCCACGGTCTTCGCGTACACTCTCAGTTATGGCCGCTACATTTTCTTCAATGCGTGCTGAACGTGGTTGGACGAATTTTATCCAATAATGAATGCTGGGTCCCAAGATGGGTGATGGTGTTGCGAATAGTATGCTCAGTAGGCCGATTATGTTGACCATAAGTTGATCGAGGCGCGCGAAACACATTCTTTACAGAACGTGAATTTTCGTAATAAAGTTGAATGATTTGTTAATGTTGTTCAGGCGTAAGTCTTTTCATGATAAAATGCCAAACAATACTGAACAAAAATAACATGAGAGCTTGACACGACTCACGCGTGAGCTGTCAAAAAAGGCTATTGAAAAAAGTAACTCTACTTGGATCACCCTTTATATACTCGTGTATTAAATAATATATATAGACACAACGATTATAGTCGAATCAATCAACGTGCACCCGTTTAGAACATTGGAGACATGTCTTCCGCTCATCACAACTTGATTGATTTGGCTGTGTATTTTGCGATCCGGTGACAGCGTTGCAGTTTGATGCATTTTCTTGTGCCGGAATCTGATACTACAGAGAAACATATTTCGGGCTCCGGCGAAGTAGAACAGCCTCAGCACGTTTGGAAATTTTTCGTTAAGGATGCTGAATTTTCCGATCCCCGCGTTGAAATCTCCAAACACGATTTCGACACCGTGGCGGGGACAGCGCTCATAGCGATATGATGCGGATTGTGGCTCAAGTTTCATCCACCGGGCTAAATTCCAGGACTCGACGACGGAGTCTGTCTTCCACCACTAATCCGACACCAGACTTTCGCTCTTTTATTAGGCCGCAGTAATAGATTTTTTCAAGCCCCATCTTTATCCGTCCTTGTCTCGTCCATCGCTATTATTGGACATCAACCAGCTGGGCAGCGGCACCTTCCCAATTGAGGGACCGAACATTCCAGGTGTATGCCCTCGTGATCCTTAAAATATTTGCTGGGGTCGTCAGAAGGGTGTCTGTCATGTGAGGCATTTTTTGGTTTTTCATTGGAGTGTATTTTCGCCTAAAAATGGATGTTTATTGGCTACCCAGAAGATATTTTGTCTAAGACCTTAAGTCGTGAGCTGCTTGAATCATATATAGAAGAATCGTTCAAGTTCGGCCGAAGAGAATGGTTGAAGTTTTTTCATTTATGATTTAATATTCTGATTTTAGGACTGCTTATTTATAATTTCGCTAGGACGGCTCTCTTTATGCATATTTCATTAGAAGAATTTTTCGGAGGCCCTACCCCTCGAGTAGGGGAGAGATATCATGATCACACCTTATACTTATTTTGACGACTACAATACAGCTTTCACTATTGTCTAAACCTCGAACATTTCACTTAAAAAATACAAAAGGTTATGAGGCTTCATGTAATGGTATGAACATATCTTAGCTTATGTAAAGTAGCAGAAAACTCTTTATCGAAGAAAAAATATGCTCGTTGCAATTTTACAATGCTTACTTTAAACAGCTCAAAAAATCTGTAAGGAAAGCACAAAGTGAATTTTGGAAAACCTGGAATTGGTTAAAGCTCAGAAAGAAACAGGCTAAAATATGTGCTTACCAAAAGCTCCGATATCCCAAGTTATATCCAGAGGTCAGATAGTGAAGAAACTACATAGAACAATCGAGTCTATCTAATATCAGCCGCATTTTATTGTATGTCGCCGTATGGTGGAGTGGGCGATAAAATAATTCCTACTCTGTCTCTAGGACACAATACGCCTACTCTAAATAAGTCAGTCAATACAACGCTACACGATACAGTGTATTGTAGAAAGACTTGCCGCGAAGAAATAAATACTCCGATTCTTCATTCTTATTGAATTTTTAATAGAAGTCCTTCTAATGCTGTGTTATATTCCAGTAAACATGCTGATCCTGTTAGCATTTGCTAAATATTTTATCCTAACAGAGACCAGAACTCTCCGAAATTTCCTTCCTGTAGTCCTGGCAAACTAAAAGCGTTTCGTTGCCCAACTCAACCTTGGACGACTTCCAGTATAGAACACACCAAAATATTATCTCTTGCAGATTTGACAGATCAGCTGTACTAAAGCACTCGATGACAAAGTGGGCTGTCAAATTCACTCTCCAATGATCTCAATCAAAATGAATCACTTTAGCGTCAAAATTTGCTATAAAATGTAGAAACACTCTGAACAAACTCTTAAGTCAATGTAACACTATCGTGATCTGGGTGCCCGGAAACAGAGACATCCCGAGCAACTGCAGTGCAGACGAACTAACAAGAGGAGGAACCTTTCTAACAGTAAAATATGTACACAATGCAGGTATACCCCTATCCATAGCAAAATACTTGCTACTGGCCTTTGCTAAAGAAAATTAGATGACTGATGATTGGTAGATATTGCCGGCATTGGAAACAAAAAAATCAAGGCATTTAACCCTTATTGACTGGTTTTCTAGCAGTATAACGATTTGTGTAAAAACAGGGCATAGTTTAGCGGGTCTTCACGACAAGAAAATGGATTACTGCTCTAATGATTTTTATCACAGTTGTTTGCCACTGACAGCCGCTGAGCTTGCTTCAGCTAAGGTTAATCATAGAAAGCAAAACGCAAAAAAGTCAACTCAACTCAACTATATAAAAACGCAAGTAACATTTAAAATAATGATTATAGCAAAAATGATATCTTCAAAATATATATAAATTTATATAAAATATATAATAATATATATTTTTAAAATATATATATATTATTATATATATTCTGTAGAACATTTAAGTGTATTGAACATGCATTTCTGTATCTCCAATCTGGTGCCGAATAGCTCCTTCTCCACCATAATCCTCTCACGCTTGAACGGAAGGGAAAGGAGTCACTAGGGAAAAGGAGCACTAAACTTATTTATGTGTAGTTCGAAGGTTGACGGACATATCGGTACAGGAGGGGTTTTTCAGACAGAAATATCAGCTATTAAGGAATCGGTGGACACACTGCTTCGAAGTGTTGTTTCTGTGAGACAAGCTAACAGTAAATCGGTTATTGTGGTCTTGTGCTCACTTATGGTCAACTCCAAAAAAAGGGAAGGAATGTTTGTTATCTCTTTCTATAGCGTCGAGTTATTTCAAAATTAATAACTTTGGGTACAGCGGAGTTGCTTCAAACTGCAATGCTGACGAGCTTGCACATTTGGACACCACCGGTTCCTCTTCCGGTATGCTTCTAGAAAGATGGGCATTGAACCAACTAAGCGAGCACCTCAACTTCCTAGGGTTGCCCGTGGGAGGTCAAATTAACTTCTTTCCATCCCAAGACTAGATCTATCACACTTAGTTATATTTTTGACGGGGCATTGCCCCTTGGTAATTCACGCGATTAGACTTGGCATTCTTTAGGAGCCCTATTGTCGTAGTTGTTTGGAAGAAGAGATAGAATCATATATTCACCTTCTGATGTAGTCCGGCATTTGCGAGACTGAGAATGAAAATTCTCGGATCACATAAGCTCATAAAAAGGACAATTTTACTTTTGTGGCATTATAAAGGACATGTTCCCAACCTAACATTTTAGTTTTAACGTATATTTTTTGTGGAGTTCTATATTCGCATATTCAATGTTTTTGTGCCAGCATATCATAGAAATTATGCTGCCTTAGGGAATTACTTTTTAAGACACTACCACAATCCTCAGAACAAAAATAATTATACTACGGGGAAACAAGAAAATAGATAACGATTAAATCCTAAAGCGAAAGTAATTATTTTCGGAGAAAGACAGAATAATTGGTTTTGTGGACACATGATGAGATGATAATCCAATACTATCAAAGCAGACTCATGTACTAATTGATGGAAATTTCAGAACATTGCTGAGGTTCAAACTTCATTCGGATGATCACGACCTAGTGTCTCCTCTTAAAGACGTGGTCCACAAGAGCGACGTTTATAAGATAAAAAAGAGCAATGCAAAACCATCTCATTGAGCGCTACAAGACTAAGATATATGACAAAACTGTGCAACAAGTTGCCCAAGGGGGCAACTCTAGGATTCTGAATCCGATCCGTTACATGGTAATTCCAAGTAAAATATTTAAAGTATGCGTAAAGTTTTGTTAAATGATAGACATGGAAGTAAAACAGGTATTTGTTGCGTTATTGTGTCACGGGTTTATCGCTCATGAACGGATGAAAGGGAGCATCCCTACTACGACTGGTAAATTTTTCTATAAATGAGACTACATAACTCGATTTAATTTTTTTATTAGAACAATTTTCACCTGCAAATGAAATAATGATATAATCTTGTAAAAATAACGATGTGTGCCATGGTACCAACATCTTTTGGCGAAAATTATTTCCCCTGAGTAGTAGTGTGACCGAAATCCCAAGTACAAATGGCAGACAAAAGAAGTAGCAGTGTGATGGAATTCCCTAGTTAAAAGGAGCGGCAGCAGCTATCACAGGCGAATGAGTGGAATCAGTACGCTGTGTGTTTTAGAAACGAATAAACTGTGTGAAGCGGAAAGCAATTGTGTGTTATAAATAATTGTAAAATAAACTATTGTTCAATTTGGAAGCCAAACGAATAAGTCTTGAGACTTTTAATTAGCAATCCAGTAATTGAACTCGAAGGATTCTGGAAATCAACGAGAGTAATTACACTATTTAATTTAAAATTTATTAATTTGAAATTCAAATTTGCTGGTTTTAATTTATTATTAATTTAGTTTATTATGAATTAAAATTTAATATTTATTTCTTAATTTTCAAATCATTAAATTTAATATTTATTAATTAATATAAAACTTTCAATATCCAATTTTAAATATAATATGGATTTAAATTGTAATTTAATTTAATTTAGGCTTTTATTTTTTCTTTAATTAGTGCCCTCATTTTTTAATCATTATTTAAATATTTCATTACTGGTCGTAAACTACTACGATACATTTTTAAATCTCATAACTTTATGTTTCCGCTCATTTACTATACATAAATGTACTACTTAACATATTTCCTGTCCTCGTGGAGAAAATCATTTTTTCTTGCATAGATTATTTTAAAATAATGATATTATTCAATTTTTTCCTCTCCAAGCAAATTGCATAAATCCTGTTTTTCTAAAATCCATTTCACTATTTCCTTTCATATAAATCTATTTATAAATATTCATATATATGCACATACTTCTTTATGTACCTACATCCGCTGCTTTTAACCCGCCAACTGCATATTTTCTTCAACTCTTTGCTATATTTCCAAAAAAAAATTCATAAAACAAAATTAAAATCAAAATAGAGAAGCATTAAGCTGAATTTTCTTGTTTATTGCACCATAGAGTTTTATGAAATTTAAATGCTTTGAAATTAAATTTATTTTCGGAAATGGCCGGAAGAACACATTACGTATACGCACCGTACGAAAGCAAAATAAATACTACTATTACTACTACTACCATTTTCCCAGTTGTTTTATGTGCTCTCGTTTTATATGCGAAAATACGGTTTATTTCTTTGCCAGAAAAATAAATATTTGAAGTCGAAGCTTTATTGAGAAAAATTAATTTGGAAAAATCAAAAATTTAGAAAGAAACTTAAATCTGCTGTCATTTTCAATTTCGTTTGATTTGGACATAAATATAGATATAAATCGAAATGAAAATATTTTTCCAAGTTTTTATTTAAACAGGCATTCAGCGATCTCCAAATAGTAGAGATTTATATGAAGATAAACGCATTTCCGCACAGTTCCTAAGTACAGTGATATCATGAAATTATTTCTAAAAGTTTGGAGAGTTTTCTTTCGTGGGCACATGAAATCTTTTACACTACGATACACTACTCGAAAAAGACATTCAGCCTTGTTGAGTTAGATTTACTATTCTTGCGTCCTCGAAATGAGTTGCAGAATGTTTAACTTCTTCTCGATTTCGTGTCTATCGGAAAAAACTACAGGGTAACCTGGGAAATTTCATATCATCGAAGATGAAGATAAGTGAGTGTTCATATGCGATCTACTAATGGATATATGGCAATTACGTCCGGCGTAGTTCGTTGACACATAACTTTTGCGTCCTCTAGTCACTACACGATTGGTACAATTGTGAATACGTTGAAACTCATATCTGCCTTTTACTTTCATAGCTCTTTGAAGAGAGCGAGTTAGCGTCAACTGAGCTCTTTTCTGAAAACTATCTCGTTTTTTGAGACCGAGCAGGCGTTCGCAGGTTAAAAGACATATTTAAGAATTATCAAAGTGTGTTCTGCAAAATTTATTTAACCATTACTTATCCTACGGATGGATCGCTATTTATAAGAAGGTACAAGGGCTCTGTGTGAAAACCAGCGAAGTTTAACTTGGTGAACTAAAAAGTAAAGAATACACCAAAGTATCTGGGAGAAATTTATGACAGCAAGCTTTTATTGAAGATCAATTTGAAGGAAAAGCTGAAAAAGGCACTTTAGGTAAGTATGGAGATGCTGGATGATCAACCTATCACCATTCGACATAGCAGTGTTAATTCAGCAAAAGTCGGTGTGATATTGGTGGTGTTAAGCGAATATTAATCCAGAACTTTAAGGCATATTTCAATAACCAAGGGTGTGGTGAACCAAATAGGCCACATATACCCATTTTATGAATAATTTTAATGCGCTCGATAAGTTTCTTTACAGACAATAATATTAATTGTTTTAAGACAGAGTTAAAAACGAATCCAAACGGGTTTTGGAAATATATTCGCTCTAGAGAGGTTGTTCCAATATTCTGTAGGGAAGAATTCTGGAAGCAGTAAATCTTTTTGCTGAATTTTTCAAATCTAATTATATCGGGAACGTTGATACTACTGTTTATAAAAATCTAGAAATTGCATAAACACTAGGCTTTGGTCACATGTCAGTCACAAAATTAGTTGGTATGCGTGGTATTCCAGCTTTTCAACTATCTTTAAAAAGCGACTTGGACTGGCTTTTTGCTTATGTACTTAAAAAATGCAGTTCGTCTGTTTCCACTCAAATTAAATACATTTTTAATCTTTAATTTTCTTCCGCTAGTTTTATTACTTCCTGGTAATTGCCTTTATGTCCCCGTTCTTTAAGTCCGACTACACAAATTATATCAAAAATTGTGGGTTTAGTCAAGTCTTTTGTTATTAAAAGTTTCATCAGCCTGAACCAATACAGATTTTGAGGCGATAGCAAGTTGTTATTATATATACTTCTAACGCCTGTCGTGTATAACAATAGATACGGAATAGAGAATACGAACTCATATGGCATTGAGGCCACCTCTTGGATACTTCAAGGAAGCATTCTTTGACTTTTATTATTTAGTCTTCTAATAAATGGTGTTGAAACTTGCTTTGAAAATTCCAAAATTTTTTGTTTTATGCAAATAACTTAAAACTCTTTAGATGCATTATTTATACCTTCGATATTTTATTGTTACAGAAGGATCTTAGCAATTTAGCGTTAAGTTATGAGCACTTTGCCCCTGTATACCAAGAAGTATTTTAATATTATATTTTCAAAATGCACAAACGTGCTCAAGTTGATATATTTTCTTCCGTTATAGGACCTCTTTTGTTAATGAATTTTTAGACCGTGGTATATTGTTTGATGCGGGATTTACCTCTATTAATCACGTACATGTAAAATTCTATATAATTCTGAACAAATTGGTTATATTAGGTCTAATTGATATAGTATTCTGATTTCGATTATTTTAGCACCAATATCTATTCTAACTTACTTGTGTAGGATACTAAATTTTACGCTATTAAATGCTTGTTTTTCCAAAATTTCTAATCTGAAAACTTCGTCGTACCAATGCTATAGTGGTCCGAACTGGCCGGTTCGAAAAAATGATCGTCCAAGTATAGTTTAAATATCTCAAAAACTGAGGGATTAGCTGACGTTCAAACAGGCAGATGGACATGGCTAAATCAACTCGGCTCGTCATTCTGATATAATCGGTATACATTTTGGTGGATCTATCTCTTCTCCTTCTTGTAAATACATACTTCTAACAAAAGTTAATAAACCATTTCATGTATATGAAATGTATAAAAATTGATGTGCGGAAAAAGTAGAATAAATAAAACCATTCCAAATTGTCTAAGAAACTTTACGATTATTTGAAATACATTTAGGTTTTCTTGAAAGATTGTACTATATGAATTTCTTGCACCTCTCTCGTGATGAAGAATTTTTATTGACAGTCATAACAACTCATACAACTTAGACTTTTAAGTGAAAAATGTTTGAATTATTTTACGCTATTGAAAATTTAAATAATTAAACAAGCAGGCAAATACAAATAAACATTGAAAGGACTGCATAAATAAATTAATACAGTGAGTATATTTTGCATATTCATACCTACTTATTTATATGCCCATATGCATACGTATTGGAGGCCGCGATAGCCGAGTGGTTAGCATTGCGTACTGACATTCGGAAGGCCTGGGTTCGAGCCCAGGTTCGAGCAACATCCAAAATGATAGAAAAAATTTTTCTAATTGCGGTCGCCCCTCGGCAGGGAATGCCAAGCCCTCCGAGTGTATTTCTGGCATGAAATAAAGCTCCTCATAAAAAACCATCAGCCGTTCGGAGGCGGCTTAGAATAAACTGTAGGTCCCTCCATTTGTTGGTAAAAACATCAAGACGCAAAACCACAAATTGGAGGAGGAGCTCGGCCGAAAATCGCTTCAGCGGTTACAAAGCGCCAAATATATATATATATATATATATATATATACGTATGTAGTATGTATGTCTATCTTTCGATATTTATTTTTGCATTAAGCGTTGCATTATTTGTGCTGATCAAATCGCTCGGTAAACAACGACAACGTTACCTCTGTTTTTAATGAAGAAAACAACAATGAAAACAACAACGCCGATATTTACTAACGGTGTCCATCAAGTGTTACGCCATACAGTAGCCAACTCTGGGCGTAGAAGCAACCAAGTTATAATGCATGCAAAATATTTAGAAGTTAAGAGAATCAAAAGAAGTGCAAGAACGAAAAGTGGTATAAAGAAAAATTGCATAAGAAATAAACTGTTATTTTAGCATGGCTTTGCTTTGAGTGAAACAGCGAAGAACGACGTCGGCTAATGGCAAATGAAAGCTTCACTCAGTCCATTCACAGTTATGCAACAACAGTACAGAAAGTGGAGTGAGAGGTTTTCACGACATTGTTTTAGTTTTAGTTTTTGTATTTATTTTGCGGCTAGCGATCAATCGCTTATACTTAATAGACATAGCACCTTTTATCTGCTTCGAACTCACTTCTTTCTCCAACGAAACTGTGTTAAAAGTGCAAAGAGATTGCTGAAGAATAATTTAAACTGGTCAACTAATAACAAAGCCAGTTTCTTTTCTTTCTTTTTCTTTTAACTATGAAAGAATGGACGAATGGATTAAGAGAGGAAAATTAAGTAATGTCTTTTGCATACGTGCGTATATATGTATATTGTCGTAAATGCATATGTGCATATAATACCGTGCAAATATATATTTCCATCAACTCTGTTTGCAGCTGCATCAGAATCCGCGGTTTTTGTTCCGCAGACAATTTCTAAGTTGACCTATTTTTCATCTGTTTTCAACGATAAATTAGACATTATACGTACCTACTCCGGCTATATCAAAAAACAATTTTTTTTTAATTTAAAGATTTTTTTACAAAACTAAAAAAATATATATTTGCAATTACCTAAAATATATTTGGATATAATATACGAGGGTTGCATTATATATTTAGGGATTAGAGAACAAAAACTAATATTTCTTATCGAAAATCGTGGTATTGATTTTTCCAAATATTCTCCATTAAGGTCTATACCATCTTTTTCTTGCGTTTGAACCAATTGTCGAAGCACTTTTACCACACTGATTGAGCTATCTTCAAAATATGCGTTCTAAACGCATCAACCGTTTCTTTAAATGTCAAAAAACATTGACCTCTCAGTTTGTTTTTTACATACGGAAATGAAAGAAGTCACTTGGTATCAATTTCACATTTTCGTGGTGAAGAGTTGGTTGGTTTCTTGTTGACAACGGACAAACTAATGATTGTGTACTTTACCAGAATTCACTGTTTTACGTTGCTCTAAAGGTATGGATGCGACATGTCCAATTTTTCAAGAAAATAAAAATTAAAAAATACAGACAACTTGGATTGTATGCTTGAAAGCGCTTGGTTCTCGAACAATTTCTTTCGGATGCGACTCATCTTGAAACACCCATTCAGTGGAGTGTTGTTTACATTCGCGCTCACACGAGTAAATCAACAATTCATCACCTCTAACGATGTCAAAGACGTGTTTCGAAACACCGCTATCGTAATGTTTCAGCATTTCTATCGACCAATCAATGTTTATGCAATATTGAATGGTTACTGGTCCCACTAATGCCTAAAATTGTTTCAATCTCACGTTAGGTGACGCGATCTTTCAATATCTTTTTTTACTTTTACGGAAATTGGAGTGATCTATGGCCCAGATTGAATTCACCATATCAACGATAAGTACTTGTCTTTGGTGGAGCCTCTTCGTCAAAACTTTATGAAAGTTCATCGATGCACAGTCGATTAATTAATCCTTTCGATGTTGTAAGAATTAAGATTTCAAAAATGGGGTTGGCAAATCCCAAAATATATAAAACAACCCTCGTAGTTGAGATATTCAGAAACAATAACTATGATGATAATAAATAAGTTTGAAACTTTTTGAATTTGTTTTTTGCGGATGTTTGATCTTAGACCTCATAACTGTCGGTTGTATGAGCATACAGACAGACGATTTCTTTAGTCCCCAGTATCCAAATCGGTGCGACTCCGACCTACGGAGTGCTTTTTAGATTACGAGCAACATTTTCTTGTGTTGCTAGCCAGCGGATTGAGGATTTTGTTGTGGATATATAGTCAGCTGACTGTCACTAAGGCACTGAGTTTTTTCCAAGTTGGAAAACCTTGAGGTCTTTTAATTTAAAGATAGTGTGCCAGATAAGGAATTTCCTAATAAACTTACTTCGCTATGGATCTACCCGTAGTTTTTCTATATAGGATGTCTGAATAAACGCTTGCTCTTAAGGCGTTAGTCACCTCGGTGAAGAGAAAAAATACATGAACTATCACCTCTTCAACTATTCTAAAGCGACCATCAACAGCCCACCACTTTTACTAAAACTTTCAAGCATCGTAGAGGATTACAAGTATGGAATCTTCTTTATTTTGCAGGAAACCGTCAAACTCGCATTTGCCGATCACACTCAGGGTTTGACTGTCAAATATAAAATCATAATGGCTGCCCGTAATTTGACGGGCAAAATCGACGATGCGGACATCGTTGGAATGAAAAATTAGCGCGATAAATACAGAGAGAATGAAAGAATTTACAAATAACAGAATCTCACTTTTAGAAATTTTAGAAATCAGGTCATCTCAGCTGTTTTCGAATGTAAACAAACAGAATGGCGGTTTCCATACTTGTAAAGCTGTACAATGATTTCAAGTCTCTGTAAATAGACCTTGAACGAAGCTTTAGACAGATTGTAAGCAAGTTCATTTATCTAGAAACCTTGAAATATTAACGTTAATGGTAAGGTCCTCTCTCGACGTCACGAATCGTTTGTGAGACAAATATTTTGCAATAAATTCATGGCTCACTTCGTCTTAATGACAATTCGACAATGAAACGAATAAATTCACGCATAGGAGGAGTTAGCTATATGGAATATATGAGGAAATTCATATATTTCAGTGATGTAAGAGACAGAAGCTAAGTTTTTTCATCATTTGGACTGATGACTTTTTATTTTTATTTTTATTTTTTTAGATCTGTTGTTCGATGTTTGAAGTAGATAATGGGTAGACCCACCTTCCAGAAATGAGAATTATTGTTTATGTCAATACACATTACGTGAACGGAGTCCCCTTTTTAAATATATGTGAAGCCATATATTTGAAAAATGTAGTCACAAAAGAGTCAAGACAACCTGAAAAATATATGCTTATATGTACATATATATTTATGTAGTGCATAGAAAGGTGTAATGTGTGAGTGAGAAATATTTTTCTTTCATAATTCCTTAGACACACAATCAAGCTCATACGTTTACTGCACATTTATACGTACATACAAACCTACAATATATGCCTCTGAGAGCGAAAGACTTTACTGGAAGCCAAGAGCACGTTGCATAAGATTGCAATGCAAACAACATACTACAAGTATTCACCAGCTATAGTCACCACGGCAACAACAAAAAATTCCCAACAAAAGTGGCGTAGTTAAAGTGAAGTAAAGTAAAGTAGTTGTTTTCCATATCGTTCTCCTCCTCCTCCTCCAGCTACACTTCTGTTTGTTGCCACTTTAGCGTCTGCAGCAATTCCAACTATGGCAAGACATTGTCAACCGAAAGATAATAACTGAATAGCGCATTGCCATCATCCCTCATCTTCGCATACGCCATGGTGTATGTATGTAGGTATGTCCTGTCCTGTTTTTTATAACCCGCCATAAAATAGGAGCTTTTTTTCTAGAGGAATTTCGTTGTCTGCATTTCTTGAATGCGCGAGCGAGACTTATGCGAACGCGTGATTGAAGCTGTTGACTGTTTGGGCAGGTATGCACCAACTTTATCCTACAACGACTTTATCCTACAACGACAAAGATCTTCGTCCAGCTGGAGAAGCAGCAGCAGCTGCTGCTGTTTGCTATAGAACATAAACTTTAACACTTTTCTGTTTATATTTTTCATTAGATATTTTCAGAATATGTCAATTTTTTTTTTTGCTGACTTCAATTTTTAGCTCTGCAACGCTATCTGCATAGTATTCCAAGAATAGTCAGGTGTATAAAAGGTAATGATTTTTAAAAGGAATACTGAGGAGGAAAATTAAGGCTGTGTGGGTATCAGAGGGTAAGTAAATGAGTTTTATTTAAATTGCTTATCCTGTTAAAGGTTATCACCTGAGGCTCATTTCTTGAGAAAAGCTTTCCATTAGAGATTTAATTTAATTTAATTTAATTTTGTTTAGACCACGGTTCTAAATATTGCGATTTTAGAGCCTACTTTATGTTTAACATTATGTTAACCTTATGCGAACATTAGTGCTGTTGCCGCCTGCTAAAAGGTAAATATTAATGTTTTCTCATAAATACGAAAGCTAACGTTAAAAAACGAAAGTCGAGCTCGACATTTACCAGAGATAGTCAAAGATTAGTCGATTCTTAAAGTCTTCCGCAAAAAGGTAATTATGAATGCCTCGAAGTAATCAAAACGCCACTACCTTGGTCTGCGCTTTTGTACAAAAACATTATGTGATTAAAAATGGTTCACAACCATATGGATACAACCGAATCATCAAACTCAAAACAGACTTTATACTAACACAACGCAGCAACCGACAAATCTATATTTTTATCCCACTGAAATCTGTGTTCGTCGATCTGTTGATCTGTGATACACTTACCAAAAAAAGTATAATTTAGACAAAAACATACGAATGACCACTTTTTGGCACATATTGGGCGGCATCTCAGCCATAACTTGACGATTATTGGTTTTCAAGTGCTCAAGTGACCAATTGACACCGCCAAGACGAGAGATTACGCGGCCGGAAATTTCTCTCGTGATATTCGTTCGTGTTGTGTGGCGTGTGACACCATCTTGTTGGAACCAGATATTGTCCAAGTCGTGTTCAATTGCAGGCAACATCAAGTCGATCATCGTACGGCCATTACGTTTCGAATTGGCAGTGATAGTCCCGCTGTTAGCATTTTCAAAGAAGTAAGGAATAATCACACCTCCGGACGAAAGAGCGCACCAGAAACTAAGTTTTGTTTGGGAGCTTCTTCTTGAGACTGTCGAGAAATAGACACACTCGGGTCTCGGCTGTACTTTCACGCTCAGCAGCGATTTTTTAGGTAGAACGAATAGAAAAGATGATGCACAGGCCTTACAATATTCGTAACCGAACCAGTCTTTCCAATGGTCTTTAAAATTTTTCCAATTGCTTGAGTAGTGGGAGGATTATATGCACCATATCCCCTCTTCAAGCACGGAACGTGGCGACGTTTTATTGATCACCATTTTTGTAGTAGGCTTCAACAAATTTAACGCGTTGTGTGAATTTTAAGCGATCCATTTTCACAAAAACCTGATCTTAACTAAAACAAAACATGAGCGTTATGTTTGTTTATTTGTCTTAATAAGATCAGTGTCTGGTCCACTCCTTGGAAGAAAAATAATTTCAAGTAAATTGAACCATAATTTCGACTTCTTATTAGATCGGTTATAAACCCATTGCCCTGTGTTAATTTAGGCCAAAAGCCCCCTATATACCAAATTTCAAGTAAATCGTTTGGAGATTTGCTGATCTTAACAAACGAACTTAAGATTTTTATTTTATTTTATTTTTTTTATTTCATTCCATTTTTTTATTTTACTTTTTTTATTTTATTTTATATCTTTTTATTTTGTGTTATTTTATTTCATTTTATATAATTTTACTTTATATATTTTTTTTAAATTAGTTTTTAATTTTATTTTATATTATTTAATTTTATTTTATTTTATTTTATTTTATTCTATTTTATTTAAATTTATTTTATTTATTTTATTTTATAAAATTTTATTTTATTTTGTCTTATTTTATTTTTATTTTTATTTTTATTTTTATTTTTTATCTTATTTTATTTTTTTTTTCATTTTTTTTTTATTTTTTCATTTTTATTTATTTATTTTTTTTATATTTTATTTTTTTTTGTTTGCTTTTTATTTTATATTATTTTTTTTCCTTTTATTCTTTTTTTTAATTTTTTTTTTTTTGAAATTTATTTATTTTATTACATTTGAGTTTTAGTCAGCATTAAAAAACTTTCAAAGTTCTTGTTTCTTTCCAAATATATAAAAAGTAAAGCTTTCTATGCGTTCATTAGATTGCCGAGCTATTAACTAGGTTATCTAGTCGCTTTCATTATTTTACTTGCCTTGTCTGACTTTTTTTAAATTCCTGTTTGCTAAAAATTCACACCGAAATATTGTTGTTTTGGTATATTTTTTTAGTTCTGCGCTGCCTCTTGTTTCACAATCTCTTTACTTTTTTGTGCACATAATTTATGCTGACAGGTGATTCTACTATGATATGATGATAGAATACCAACTTTCTTAGCACGTACCCACTTTTTCAAACCTCTCATATTAAAAGTTACATACAGACATTAAAACAATGGCCGAAACACTTCTTTCCTTTTAGCACACATGCACAACAGTAAATACCTACATTCTATTAGTAGTGTTTTGAGTAGTTGTTGGTGTATGTGGTGCAAATTAGTGTTATAACAGCAACTTTTTTGGAAAGTATATTTCAACTTTTGATGTGCTTTTATTTATTTACTTATTTATTTATTTATTTTTTTATATTTTTGTGCTCCTTTGTATCTTGGTTCATAGCAATTTTTACATTACTGACAACTGACATTTGGCAGTTGGCAGTTGACAACAAAGCAGACAGTATAGCCAAATAAGCGAATCATCAAAGTATGTATTTAAATGTATGTGATGTGTGTATGTAACACCAAAAGTGTGAAGTAAAAAGTAATAATTTCAAACGATAAATATTTTAAAGAATATCGAATGTTATAATGGTTAAAGGGCAATTTTAAACATTTGTGCCATGTCATATTTTTAAATATCGCAACATTAGCGGGGTTGAAATGGTAGGATAGGGAGAAATAAGAATTCCTTATTTCCAAATGATCAAATATCGATCAAAGCGCAATTTTTTTCTGTGTATTTATTATCTATCTGCGTTGAATTTAGTTAGTAATACTTTTTTTTCAAAATTGCTTAAAATAATTAGGAAAGACTTTTTTGTAGTTTTCAAAATAATTTTTTAATTAGAAAATTTTTCTAAAATTTTGATTGATTACATTTGTTTTTTTATTTTATATTTCCTTTTTTATCTATTTTGTAGTTGGGTACGCAAAAGCAATTCATTATGCCACCCCAATACGTACACATGCATTGTAAGGGTGTTTATGAATATCTTATGTTATGTTATGAAAACTTGCATATTTCTTGTCGAAAATTGAAAATAGCTCTTATTATTAGTAAAGTTATTTAGTTTTAATTTTTTTCATGCTTTTAACCTTCTATTTAAAACTAAGTCAACTAAATTTGAAATTTCAAAGAAAAATTTTTGACAGTAAAAAATATACAAATTTTTTGTCTAGAGGAATAATGTTTATTCTGAGATATGTATGAATTTAAAAATTCTTTTTTTTTTCGTACTTATGAATAGTTAATTCTGCTTTGAGTATGAAGAAAAAAGTATAAATGAATTTTTATATATTTATTTTTATTCAGTTCAATTCACGGCTAAAGAAATAAATATTAAAAATGGAAATGACTATAAAAATTGGCTTGATTCTCTTTGGCAATGAATTTCAATCTAACTGTCATTAAAATTAAAATTGATTACTTTATATACGCTGATTTGAAAAACATTCTCCATCGGCCATCAGCACTTTCACTTCCGATTAAATCTCACAACAAAAATATTTAATTTTTTTTTAAATATATTTGACAAGCTATCTGCGCAGCAGTATCTCATAATACTTAAAATCTTTTACTTTGTGTTTTATATTTATTTTCTTATTTTATTTCCCTAATTTGTTAATCATTTTTCAAATTTTATTTTATAATTAATTAATTTTTTTGTAAAAAAAAATGCAATCACCAACTGACTAAAACTTGATTGATTGATAATTTCGGCGCCTGAATACTAATATATATTTGTTTGTGCGTGCAACCCTGCGCAGCAGCTGCTATACTTTTATGCATCTGCAGATGTCCCTGCTGCAGGCGAATATTCACGACTCATCCCTGTCGGGAAGGGTCCTGTTAAAACAAGCCCCGGTGTGCTTTCCATCCTTTCTGGAAGGCATAAAAGGCCAATGTTGCCGTTCTAGCCGCCTCTTTTAACGTCAATCCCAGAAGCAGCAACATGAAGGTGAGTTCTAGCTCTTGTGTCTTTTTTTCTACTGTTGGTTTTGCTGTTGGAATAAATGCATATTTATAATTAATAACGTTATTTTGTTTAAATTTTTGGAGAAGGTAATTTCTTCTTTTCAGAATTGATCGCCAGAATGATCGGCCCCTAACACGATCCCCGTTTCCAGAATTCAGAAGGAATTCTGGCCCCAACATCCCCGGCGCGAATAATATTAAAAAAAATATAAGTTTGTTTGAAGGTATTGTTATACGCATGCACATAATAACAATGGTGTGCAATAAAATTATCCTTAAAAAAATTATGCTAAAAAAAATATGAAGATTTTAGTGCTGTGAATATATTCCCGTTGGCGGATTTTTCTATCACGTCTAGATTTTCCAATATGATTTTTTTTTTCATAAATTTTTAATTTTAATTATTATTTTTTTTTTTGTCAACATCAAGAACAGTAGATATACACACAAGATAAGTTTTATCGATTTCTAAAAAAAGGAAAGAAAATATTGAAAGCGGTCTTTATGGTAGTATGCGCATGCGAAGTATCCGTTGGGAGTTTACAACAGTCAATTACAAACTGTTCTTTCAATTGTTTACTTTCTATATAAACTATTTTGGTAATTTTTGCATAAAGTTTATGTTCTTTTTATTTGAGTTCACTTCACGTAGAATGAGAAGTTCATGTACTTTTTTTAATAGACGGAACCAATAAACATACAAAAAAATTTGAATATTGTACTAAGAAATGTATTTAATTTAAGGTTATGGAATGCCGCGAGCTTGTAAAATTTCTACAGACATTTTTAGTTACATTTGTGGTGAGTTTTCTCTAAAAGTACAGCGAGAATTGCCATCACAGATCTTCTTATAACTGCATATAAACTACATTTTGGCCCAAAATGTGCTCTAATAGTTCTTCGATAACACTAAGAGGTTGGCTTGAATGAAGTCACAACAAGTCTATGCCTTTTACAATGCCAATGATATGAAGTGAACCTCAACATCATGAAAATGAGTGTTATTTCTGCATGATATCAACACAAGTATTCTCGAAATAAAAAAATTAAAATCAAATTGTATATCCGGACATCGCATCTGCAAAAAGACCAATCTCTCATGGTGAAGTCATTTTACCTCCAGTTCCACCAAAAAGCAACGAGATGAAAAAAAAATAATACTTCTGATTTACAGCCTCAATAAAGCTTTATTTTTACTGGTAGTACATCCTCATCTTCATACACTTTATCCGGGTCTTCATGCCCTTCAAAAGAATCTTATTTACTTAAGCAATGTATTTGAATGATCTTGTTGGAGACTTGAGGCTTTCAAAATCGAAGGCATAATTACTCGGATCAAGATTAAAACAATGGAATTTGTTGGATCACAATACGAGAGTCTCATATTTTCGCACAAGACAACAGGATTTTATGACTTATTCCTCCAAAGAAAATGATTTGGTATATAGTAATTATGCTGCTGAAGGCTTCTTCAAGAACTGAATTTCCCAAAAAAGTCTGAGGAATGTAGACTTTTTTTATTGATGCCTCCAAGATAAGCTTAAAAGCCGTTTTACTTTATAATGGTAAAAAATACCCATCAGTGCCTGTTGCACATGCAACAAACACAAAAGAAAATTATGCAAATTTGGAGATATTACTTGAAAAAAATTAAATATTCTCAATTCCAATGGAATATATGTGCTAATTTAAAAGTTGTCGCTATACATACTGGATTACAAGGAGGATACACCAAATTTTGCTGTTTTTTATGCGAGTAGGACAGTCATGCAAGAGAAAAACATTACAAAGCGAAAACTTGGCCACTAAAGTAAAAGTGTGTCATAATTTTCTCGAGAATACAAAAGCTGAAAACTACCGATAAATCATTCAAGAGCTTCTTTCTACTTATAAAGCTTTAGGATGCAATATGCCGCTCAAAATACATTTTTTTTAGACTCGCACGTAGATTTCTTTCCTGAAAATCTTGGTGCTGTATCAGATGAGCATGGTGAAAGGTTTCATAAGGATATTATGCAAATTGAAAAACGCTACAATGGGAAATGATCAGCAGCAATGATTGCTAATTTCTATTGGACGATTCACCGAGAAACTCATGGAAATAATGAATAGAAGAAAGAAACCAACCAAGTAACTTCAATTTTTTCACAATGATACGATAATTTACTGATATTTCTAGTATTTGTGACTGTAAAATAATCATTTCTCATTGTAAAACTTGGATCGTGAGTATTTTTCAAATTCCTTGCTTAGAGCACAAAATATGATAAATTCATGCATGAAAACAATAAGTAGAAAAATATATTTATTTTTGGTAGACCAGTGAAATTTTTATCGCTGTTGGACGAAGATTTAAAAAAAAGATGAAAGAGAAAAATCTTTGCAAAAAAATTGAGAGTGTATCAATTTTATTTTAATATCTTTTAATTATCTTTAAATACAATCAAATACTAAAAACGAAGCCAATAACACAAATATTAATCTAATTAAAAAGCTCAACCACTAAGCATGCACTCATTAAAAAAATTGCAAATCAAAAATATATATAATTATAATTTAACTTTCACCTAATTAACAATTTTTAGAAATAAATTTTGCTTTCAATATTATATTCATCCAAAACTATCTAAAATACGCTGACTTTGGAATATCTCCAAAGTGATGAAATAATAAATTTCTTTCAAATTCACTTCAATTAAACAATGCCAAAAATAAATCAAATCATTAATACAGATAATTGCGTATTTATTTTGATACCTAGGGACCTGCATACTCACACGTACATACACATTTGCATCTTCATTTCTCTCTGCATATTAATTAAACGTTACTTTTACATGCGATTTTCACATAATTAATCATTTCGAAAATATATATCACTCGCAATGCAAGCAAATTAAGGAAATGCTGACATAATAGATCTGTGAATTGTTGTTTTAACGCAAGTAGCGGTTGAATAAGAAACAAGAAAGTAAACGAAAATAAAATAGGGCACAATGGATAATTTCCACACACAAAATATGCATATCACACATAACTTTTCGCATAACACCACTGCAAGCATCTCAAATACGAAGCGAAATTTACTCGTAGATATAATAATTTTTCATTTTATAAACTGGTTTAGAATTAGTGAGAGATGCGATTGAGCGCAATGAGTTTAAAGTTTCAAATAAATATTTCAAATTTTGATATTACCAAAAGTGAAGAGATGGTATATTATGTTAAGGGATAAGGTGGTTTTGAAAATTTAGAAATATCGGATTTTTTTTTATTTGTTTTATCTTATCAAATTTAACAATATATTTAAAATATTATCGTAACATTTCAAATCGATCGGAGTAAAATTCTGAGAGATAGACCCTTTGGAAGTTCCCCCATCAGGCCATGTATGTGCAATTTGAAACTTTAAACGCGTTTATCTCAAAACTCTAATTTTTTTTGTCGGTGCACACGATTTCTCGAAAATATATAAAGCCGTTTTGTTCAAATTTTGCACCCATCTTTGTAATAACATTATCTAGTCATTGAACCAAGGATTTTTTTTATTACAACTAATTTTTTCGAGCCAATGCCTGGCGAAAATTTGATCAAAAAGTATGTGCTTTTTATTTTCAAAGACTGTCAAAAATTCAAATTGTAATTTTTTTTCTTTTTCTTCTTCCAATAACGAGATTTATCCATGTACCAACGAAATATTTTTGGTTTTTGATTTTAGATGAATTAATAATGAGTTATGCGAGAGCATTTTCTTTTGAGACGTCAAGGGAGATGAGGTACCAACGGATGAGTTTGCGGAATTTTTGAATAAAACTTTAAAAAAAAATACTGTAGAAATATGTACTTTGATATGTATGGTGGCGAAGAATCGGACTACTCTAAAATTTTAGGCAAGCAGCGCCATTTCGTTTGGGTTTGACCGCCATTGAAAGTAAACAACCTCGTCAATTTTAATAGAGATGAAAAGAAGTGAGTTTCGTGTGCCGGTTAAAAATTATTTTATGCATAAAGCAGCCTTTGTCGAACCAAAAGATCACTTGATAAATATTCGTACTATGGGGACTCTTCCCCTTTGATTGCAGTGGTTAAGAAGTGGTTTGCTGCGCTCCGTTGAGGTCGTACAAGTACAAGTCTCGCCGAACGTTCAATTCGTCTTCACACCAGAAATCGTCGATTAAATCCATGAAATGGTATTGGACAATAAGAGAATAAAAGTATGTGAGGTGGATGAGGCTGTGAGCGTCTCAACAGAGTAGATATATCACATTTTAAATATTTGGATATGAAAAAGCAATCCGTGCCGCGATTGTTCACACACGACCAAAAGAGTGTCGGGAGATGTTTAACCGCAATCCAAATGAATTTTCGCACATTTTCATTACCGTAGTCGAAACATGGATCCACCACACCAAAGACGAAAGAACAATTAAGACATTGGGTTTCTCTAGATGAATGCGCACCAAGGTGGGTCTGTCGGCCAACAAGGTCATGGATACAGTTTTTTGGGATGCTCGACGTGTCGCTCACATCGATTACTTAAAAAACAAAGTGAAACGATCACTGGTGATTATTATTCAGAATTTTTGGACAGCTTCGATATTGTTTTGAAACAGTAACGAACGCATTTGTCAAAGAAAAGTGATTTTCTATCGGGACAATGCTCGTGGCAAAAATTCATAAATTGGGACACGAGCAGTTACCCTATCCAGCATATTTTCAAAAGTTAGCCCCCCTGTGACTATTTCTTGTTTCCGAATGAAGATTGCATCACGAAGCAAACGCCTATATTGAGGACCTTGGCCTTGACCCCTATTATTGGAAAGAATACAAAAATTGGGAAAACGATTGACTAAATGTACAGGGCTAAAGGAGGCTATGTTGAGAAATAAAATGCACCCTTGTATGAGGTCTTTGTGAGAAATTTAAGCCAACCGTCAACGAACTAATTGAAACTTACTAGTGTAGCCTTGAATTTTCGGAAAATATTTTTTTTTTTTTCAAATGATACATTATGATCTCAAAAATGTTATCCCGAAAGATTATGACATATAAAAATTTCTAAATGCCCCATTTTCGTTCTCTAGTTGAAGCATTCAGTCAGTAAGACATACTCAAAACTTTAAACGCGTTTATCTCCAAACTTCTTTTTTCAAATTGGCCGGAAACATAACTCAAACAATTTACAACCGATTCACTTGAAATTTTGACAACATCTTCAGAAATACATTATCTACAGAAGTGCGTAAGTTTTTTATCTTGCATATTTTTTTTCTTATTAAGAAATTTTTAGGTCAAACTGTTACTTTTTCCTTTAGAGACCAGCCATTTTATCAAAAATGCAACTTATTAAATTTAAAAATATTACAGTAGCTGCGTGTCCGGCCGAGGTTCCCAAAAAATGGAGACATACTAGGGATTACGCTGTATAGCAGCCACTTCAAATTAATTTTTCTTAAAAAATAGTTCTAAGCTGTTATAAGTATGTATATTAAATGCCTTTTGTCAAAAATCAGATTTATTTAAGTTTTCCCAAAATAAAATCTCAAAAAAGGCCTATTTTGTGGCCCTCAAGAGTGGCCTAACTCCTTAACCAGATATTCACTTTGTGCCAAGTCTTGCAAAAGATTTTAAAACTAACCCGCATAGCGTGAAAAGGAGTTGCCTCTACGCCTCTATGTCTAAATTAGGTATCGCCGCAAAAATTTTAAGGCCTTTTAAATTGCCACTGAGCAACACTCTCAGTTTTCGTTTACAATCAAAATCTAAAGCAGAATCCCTCTTGCAAGCAGGTGCTACTTTTTACTGAGCAGGTAGTTAAAAATAAGACCCTCTCTAGACGAACTTTACCAGTCGCACATCATTCCTGTCCTTCTATGTGGATCAGTAGTATGAACAATGAAGAATTATGAACCTAGATTGTGTCGTCCGTATGAGCGACAAACTTCAGCATTGAAAGCTTGAAAGTTTTACCCGCCGGTAAAAGAAATAAAAAAGACTTTTGGTTGGAAATATTTGGTGGACAGCGACCTAGTTTCACTTGGTGCCTAAAATTAGCGCCGAACGTCGAAGAGAAGAAGCGACCGGAGTGCTATTGTTGAATCGACTTTCGTCGGGCGCAATTGACCTAAGAGGCACATTTTATCATCTCTATTCAGTGAAAACACTTAGTTTTTGCTTCACCCTCACAACTGGGAGTTCTGCACAATTCGATCTAACAAACTGATTGCGTAACAGTAAAATAATAGTTTTTAGATATAATGCATACAAAATAGTTGTGTACGGTTATTTCAAACTACTGTAATTTATCAAACTGGCCTACTCAGTAGATTTGCGTCCAGACAAGTTAGAACCTCTTGGTACTTTCATTTGCTTTAGATTTTTCGCAAATGTTGATAGGATGAGTTAAGGCAGCTGATATTTCTTCATTTTTACTGAAGAAATCTTAAAAATAAAAAAATACATAATCTAATACATTTTATGGAATGGGTATCATGAAACCTTTTGATCTTATTGGAGTTTCAATTTTGTCATTAGCTTGCAGCACCATACAGAGGAAATTCAAGGAACTTAGGGAAGTGGCTAAGACGGAATTGAATAATTCAAAGATGTTGTGATTATTAAGCGATTCAAGGCTCCCATTCTTTGATTTCAATTAAAAAAACGCAATTAGATACATTATATATTTATACTTTATATCTGTACTTCATTTTAAATTATGTTTTTGGTTAAAAAAGTAACTATTATTTTCATGTCTAGTAGTAGAATATATTTTATTGAATTTTTGTCTTTTTTTTAACTGTTTTATAATAATCTTTAACCTCTTTATTTTATATCCTTTACTTTAGATTTATTATGACTGCTAAATTGGCTTCTAATAATTGGTTTTTTATATTTTTCTTTTAAAAAGGTAGTTGTATGTTAATTAAGTGTCTTTCAAAGGGTACATATTATTAAAACAAATTAATCATGAAAAATTTTATTGAAACTATTTAAAATTATAATTATTAACTATTATTATAAAATTATTTAGATGTTTTAACACAATTTTGCAGTATAAATTTAGCTAAAAGTATTCATTGTGAAATATGATATGAATTTAACAAAAAAAAAACAGTTTAAACATGATATTCAAATATTTTGGCAACCGAAAAAGCATTAAAATATAGCTAAACATATTTCATGCTTATAGATTGCTAGTAAATTGTATATATGTATATGAGGTATATAAAAGGTGATCCATTTCGAGGTTCCCTACTTGTTTAAAGACAAAAACATTATCTCTTTCAAATTTTGGCCGAGGCTACGCCTGAATCGAAGAGGGGTTGGCCGCATAGACTTTGGCGCCATCTTGTTGAAACCAAATGTCGCGGAGATCACCAGCTTCAGTTTCAGGCATCAAATAGTCGGTTATCATAGCTACGTTCTCATCGGCATCATATTTGAAGAAATATTGACCGATGATTCCACCGGCCAACAAATCACACCAAACCGTTGTTTTTTCTGTATGAAATGGTAGCTCTTCCATCTATTCAGATTGCTCTTCGGCAATTCGGTTTACATACTCATTCAGCCAGAAATGGGCCTCATCGCTGAACGAAATTTGGCTCGAAAACGACGGATTTTTTGGAACTTTTCAAGAGCCCTTAGAGCGAAGCGTTGTCGCTTGGGAAGGTCGAGCATCTTCAGTTCTTGCACAAGCTGTATTTTGTAGGCTTTCGACTTAAGATCTTGTCGTAAAATGCGCCAAGCCATTCCATATGTCAGTCCGTCGTCTTTGTGTACACTCTCAGCTACGGCCGCTATATTTTCTTCACTTCATACTGGATGTGGTCTATTCGGTCGAATATCCAATAATGAATGCTGGGTCTCAAGATGGGTGATGGTGTTGCGAATAGTACGCTCAGTATGCCGATTATGTTGACCATAAGTTGAGCGAAGCGCGCGAAACACTGTCTTTACAGAACAAGAATTTTCATAATAAAGTAGAATGATCAATGATGAAATGCCAAACAATACTGAACGAAAATGATATGACAGCTTGACACACTCACGTACGATCTGTCAAAAAAAAGTCTATTGAAAAAAGTACATCTACTTGGATCACCCTTTACATATATTTACCATCACCACGCAGTAGCTACCATAAACGGAAATATGCTAATTTGTATATTTAATAAATTTTATGGATTTAAATCGTTTTAATTCGTTAACTTTAATTGCAGATGTTTTCGCGCTAATTTTCGTTGCTTAGACAAATTTTTTTTTCGAATTAACAACGCATTTGACGGCGACATAAACTTGCATAGATACTAATATAGCAAACATTTATTTGTTTTTAATGTGCTTGATATGGTTGTTAATTTATTTTTCATATTCTTTGTTGTTTTAGTTTCTGGTTTTGTCTTTTATCTCCTTCTGTCTTCATCTCTCTCTTTCTCTTTCTCACTCTTTTGCTATTTTGTCATTCATTTATGCTTTTAGCGGTTCGTTAAAATTGTTTTATGCTTGAAAATTAGAATTTAATTGATATTTGAATGCCGCTAAATGGACATATTATGATGGAAATTTCATGCAAAACGCGTGTCAGATGTGCCGCAAGGAATGTTTGTGTTTTGAAAATAAATATATGAAATTAATATGAAAGCGGCGAATATACATTATACCTTTGAACGCTACATACCTTAAATATTAATAATTAAAGCTAAAAAATGCCCAGTTGATCGAAATTCACATAATTTAATTAAGATATTCTTCTTCTTCTTGAATCTTTCGCAAAACTTTTCTCTCGAAAACTCCTAAAACCGACTCCGAAGAGACATCATCCGAGATTCCGCACCATTTATAAGGACGGAAATGATGAGCGACTTGTAGAGTTTGGTTTTGGTTCGTCGATAGAGGTCTTTCTTTACTTTTCAATTTCCTAATCAGTCCAAATTGGCACCCGTTGGCAAGAGTGATTCTGTGTTGGATTTCAAACCTGACGTTATTGGTTTTGTTAATGCTGGTTCCTAGGTAGACGAAATTATGTACGACTTCGAAGTTTTGACTCACAAAAGTAACATGGGAGTCAAGTCGCGAATGCTAACGGGGTCTCCCTTTATTTTTAGATTGGGCAGAGCTGATGCATGCAGTTATTATTTGTATCTAAATTCTATGGAGATTAACCAGTTAAGAATCCTGCTAAAAATAATAGCAATATTTAAAGAAAACATATTGCCTATATTTCGGCGCAGGTAAGCGTAGTAGAGCTTTAACAGGCAAAATAGAAAATGTAGTGAAACTTTGTGTAATGCACAGGATTTTTATAGATTTTTAAGGACTTGCACGCAGTCGAGATTTAAAAAAAACGCATTATAACACCTGTTTTTAAGAACAGTTTTATACCGCAACTGTAGATAATGTCTAAAAAGAATATCAAAATAAAGGTATGATCTCAGTTCTGGAGGTTTGGATTAAAATTTAAACAATTGCGGATTTTTTTAAACTATAGGTTATTTAAAATATAGTAGTTTTTGACAAAATACTTTCGATTAAAAAATAATATTCTTCTTTTATTCGGTAACTGAAATACACATCTATCCAAAAATATTTTATTAAATTTTAGACCGATCGGTTCACCGACTTTAAACATATCGTTATGAGAAAAATGCGTTTATAGTTTCAGAATTTAGTGTGTAAGCAACTTAACGAGTTCCTCTTTTCGAAGCTTTATATTTATATTGCACTGGCTTAAAATTCTTAAAGAATATACGCATATATCTGTACGTATGTATATTCCGAAAATGTACGAAAAACCCCAATTATTGAAAATTCCCATGACCGAGATAAAGAACAATCACTAGTAAGGCCTTCACAATTCTCGCATCAACAGTGGCATTTTGAAAGGAACATAAGTGATTTTTAGAACTTATTTTTAGTAAAAAGCAGCCGCAATAGCTGAGTGGTTAGCGTACTACAATTCGGAAGGCAAAGCTTCGAGTCAGCTTCTACCAACATCCAAAATTACGGTCATCTCTCAACAAGGAATTTCAAAAACTGTATTTCTTACATTGAATAAAAGTTTCACATACAAATCCATCAGCCATCAGGTACCTTAGTGTAAGCTGTAAGACCCTTAATTTGTTGTAAAGACATTAAAAAAAACGCACACTACAAATTGGAAGAAGGGCTGAGCATAAAACCTCTTCTTCTTATTTTAATTTAGTAATTCTTTGATGGGAGCTGAATATACTAGAGGTAGGTTCTTTTAGTTAATAGAATGCTGCATACATAAATTAATACCCCAACTTTTGATAGATTTTGAAACTTGTTGCACTCAATCTACAGTTAAAGTATTAGTCAAATGTATATTCTTAGATACACATATGGTAATCATGAGGGATATTGGGTCTGCATCATGAGAAATACATTTCGATACATTTTGTTTATTTAATTTTTTTTAATCTGGCAACTCTTTCAAAAACAAATTGGAACAATGATTTTTAAAAGCATTTCGTCTTATATCGAAATTGAAAATTGTTTGGTAATTCAGTTATTGGTTAACATTCTCAGAAATGCCATTCATTTTTATTTTTTTAAATATGGCAACTCTGTTAAAATTATTTCCAAATACCATCCATTTAATATATAACTACCATGTCGTTTCACTGAACTCAAATATTTTTTTTCAGACAGTTGACAACTATTTTTTATGTAGAAAAATTTAACAGACACACTCTCCAGGTTTAAAGCTTCTTTTGGACTAATTAGGTGGCTGACACTTAGAGCCATGCTATGCCACATTCCAAAATGTCTGTAATTGTCAAACCTAACATATTATTTGGTGAGCCACTTATTTCTTTAAATTTTGTACATTTGTAGTACTTTTATAGCAAATGTGGACCTTCTCATACCGTAATTATATTCCTTAGGCGAAGCTAAAACTATTTTGACAACCTACCAATTATTCTCTATATAGATATAACACTTAAAAGCTGAAGAAAGAAAGTCTATATACAACACTCTACATAGTCAGAGTGTTTGTCACTCGAGGGACACTATATATACACATAGACCATAGAGTCTGTGTTGAAACAACACATTTTTAAAGTAAAGTAAAGTACAAAAAAAACTAATATCTCACTTGTCAACAGACGAAAACGCAATGAATTTGTTCATAATTATAACAAGTCTCCGAAATTCTGGAAACAAGTAAATTTTTTCGGATGAGGGCAAATTTTGTATATTCAGCATGAAATGCCGCCAAATTGTGTGGTGCAAATCTGAAAATCAAAACTGCCCTTGAGAAACAAAATCTTGTTGATATAGTGAAACATGGTGGCGGAATGATGGTGTGGGGGTGCATGGCGGCTAATGGTGTGGGTCAGCTTAAATCTATCGAATCGACAATGAATAAATTGGGATATTTAAATATTTTGAAAAAATTTGAAACATATTGCAGAGAATTTAGGCTTATCTTCGACGTTTTGGTTTCAACAGGATATCGATCCGAAGCATACATCTCAAATAGTCAGACTTGGCTCTTATACAATGCCCCTAGACAGCTTAAAACGCCTCCTCAGTCACCCGATCTCAGTCTTATAGAGCATCTTTGGGGTATATTAGGAAGAAGAATTCGTCAGCATACAATAACAAGTAAAGAGGTTTTGCCAAGAGTTATGTTGGCAGAATGGTCCCGAATTACAGCTGAGGAAACAGATAAGTCGATAAATTCAATGCCAAACCAGTTAAGAGAGGTATTAAAACAACGTAGTTATCCAACAAAATATTAAATTTAATTTTTCCTTATAATTTTTAAATAATTATAAACCTGAACGTAGACTTTATAGCGCCTACGTTTACATGTTGGTACACTTAGATACCGTTATAATGAAAATGAAAACGGAAATATAGATTTTTGTTTTGCATTTAAATCTTAAAAATATAATGAATAAATTCATGTAAAATTTTTTAACTGAATTAACTATTTCAGTTGTTTTTTTAATTTACTTAAAAAATTTGTTGGGTGAACGCATACTTTATCGTCTATGTGTACATACAGACGTACATACTAAGAAAGGCACGTTCAAGCAGATTCCTTCCGACAAAAAATGCTTTGGTATATATAGAATTATTTTTATATTCTACTTATAAGCCGGCCGAGGACAAAGTGTGACCTGCTGCTAATTTCGGAAGACTTGGCGCAAATGGAATGGGAAGAGTTATCGCGAAATGTCTTTGTCTCAAATGTAACAGGAGTTCTGGCCTCCGCTTGATTGGACGACATGTAAAAGCCCTGGGAGTTCCTTGTAGAAGATGATTGAGAAACTGAAAGAACGATATAGAGGAAGAAGCAACCTATTGCAATCTTTTATACGACTGCAGAGATGGGCTCCGATATCTGGGGTTTAATTCCTTGATGATATTTATAAAACAGCAGAAATAGTTTTAAGTAACCTAAAAAAAAATTAGAGAAATGAAATGGCCTGTGAAAGGAAGTTTTTGGGTTAACATCGTGGTATCACTATGGTATACCGAGCATGACTGTATCGATGTTCTCACATCTACTTTCCTATGTTTCCGAACAGTATAGGGAGTTTCAGAGTAATGTCAATTCAGCTAAAAAGGCGGTTGATTTTTCACTATGGGATCATAATCGTAACATTAACCAACCTACTTGTAGGCAAAGAAAGTTGTAGAAGAATTCTTTTTAATATTCTATTTTCCATTAATTCATACTCTTTTCATATTTATTTTTCCAAATTTTTGCACTTACCTTAAAATTTTAAAATCCAGTTGGTATCAAATTACTGTTCCTGTTATAAAATTATCAATTCTGCACTAGTACTTGAACCAATTGCATTTTGAATATCTTAACGACAATCGTCATATCAATTTGATGTGTAGGTACATACTTCTTTTTATAATTTTCGTACAATATGTCAGATTTTGTATATTATTAACAAATACTTTTAGGTATTTTTTATTTCTTTTTCAAAACTCTTATACCTTTTCAATATTTAATTGAATATATAACTTTTGATATTTGTGATCTTTGCTATGTTTCTAGTATCCAAAAACACTGCCAATTCAAAGCAAGCGTATTATACTCTTAAATTTTTTATCGTCAAAAACTATTGCCTGCTAGGAAAAAAAAATTTCTTTTTTAAATCGTTTACTCTAATTTGAGTTTATTATATGTAAATGTTTTTTTTTTTTTGAAGTTTTTTCACACAATCTTTTTTATCAGAAAATTTACACACACACATCTAAAGCGTACTCGAAATATGGTATTTCACGGAGTACAGACTTGCAATTTATCACAATGTAGGGATGATGTTTTTGGGGAATTTTTGTCTGTAACGAAAGTAGAAAAAAAATTATAATTAATTCAAGTCACATCTTCAAGCTTTTGTTTACAACTTCTTAATAAATACGTTATTCATTATTATTTTTATGATTAATGCACAGTGAAACTGAAAACACAAAAATTAGTTAACCATAAAAGTGGAAACAAAGCATTTTGCAAATAAGGCAAGAAAATAAATAAAACAAACAATAGAAAATATATAGTAAAAATAAAAATAAAAATAAAAAACACAAAAGATCCAGCAAAACAAGGGATAGCTGCACGCGATTTTGTGTTGGTGGAGAGAAAAAAATAATTATAAAAAATAAAAATAAATGCCTAGCTTTACCGCTTAGCAACAAGTAGAGTATAACAAGACCCCACTGACCGACCGAGCGATCGAACGACCGACTACCAGCCACCACTCAGTTAGTCAACCAGCCACTCATTTGACCATAAAGTACTTGTGCTCACAGCCGCACAGCTGTGCGCTGAGCTATTTCAAATACAGCGAGTACAAAGCAAAAATTACTGAAATAAAATTAAAAAAAAAAAACAAGAAATATAAAACACAGAACAATTGGCACATTCAGAACGTAAATAAATTAGAGGCATCAAATGGAGTAGACACATGACTACATATGTATGTGCATTCATACATAGATATATACAGTCATAGAGGTACACATACTTATGCATATGTAAGTATCGACGTGCCTTCATATACACCCAGTGAAACAAAACTAATTACTGTAAACACGTAAACGTTGGCTCGATTTTTACGCTGGTCAACTTAATACAAAGGCTGTCCGTCACTCTTATGGCATTTTTTCCCCACGAAAGCGAGACTGATTGACAGCGGGCAATATTAGCGTAAATAGGTCAAAATATTGCGAGTTTCTCTAGTATATTTCTAAGTTTTTTTGCCACTCAGACGTTGGAGAAAATTTTGGGAGGGATCAGAGACGAACGCTTACAAAATATTTTAAAGGGAAGCTGATACCGAAAGTTTTAATACCGTAGCACGCTCAGGTAGCACGCTCATGTAGCACCCCAAGAGTAAACCGATTTTAAGGAGCGAACACACAATACCGAGAATAGTAAACCAGAACTGAACAATGAAAGAGACGTTAATGAAAGTACAAACAAGTGTCGAGAGTTGGTGGTTTACCAGCTGCGCCATTCGTATATGGCAGCGAAGAACTTAAAAGGTGCATGAGTTTCTTTCCAAAATTTCCAGATTAATTCACAAATTCATCCAATTATAGTGGGATTCATCCGCAATATTACACATAAGGTCCTGACGCGAGTATTATGTGAAAAACTAAAGCCCACCATCTGCGAACTGATTGGACCTTATCATTGTGGCTTCAGATCGAATTAATTTATCTTTGATCAGAGTCAAATCTTGGAAAAGCTCAATGGGAAACGGATTGGCAGAAGTGGTTCTTCGTGTATTTCGACGACACGATGCTATATAAAATTGGTATACCGGCTCTCTACAATGTCATCTCTTCAACCTATTGCTTTATGAGACAAAAAAGCGAAGCAAATCGATCTGGTAAATGAGGAATACACGAAGTAACTTCTGCATTACGCAAGCAGTTAGCACATTCACATTCTCCTATGCCACTGTTGACGATCACTCATCTGAAGTAAATAATTTCGTATGTTTATACCAGCATCATCATCAGCAACGTCAGCCTTGAAATCCGACGCAAAATCACTCTTACCAACAGATCCTATTCAGTCGGCGATTGAAATATTAAGCTTAATCTGGAGGAGCAGCGATCAATCTCTATAATTTACCCATAATTTCCATCCTCCTATACATTCTAGAGATTTGAACTGTGATTACATCTGTAGAGTCGGCTCTAGGTGCTTGCGAGAGAAAGGTTTTGTCGTTACAGTTTCACATTCAGCGTTATTGCTATAGACTGTCCCGAAGGTAGAAGGCGTTATTAATATATGTGTTCTAGATCGATCGTTGAAGAGGCTTATGACTGGTGTTTTAGAGCTTTGCCATATAGGTGGTTAAAGTAAGACCTCAAAGTTGGTTCTACCTCTAATCGATCTTTTTACTTACAACTGTCAGAGAGTAATGTTGAGGACTTGCTTTTGATAGGAATAGCCTCAGTAGATTTTTTTATTGGACTACCGCCTGTTAACAGTTAGTGAATATATGTTTCATAACTAAGTATTTATAGTGCATTCCTGTATATGGGGAGACTTGAAATTCCGGAGTCTTCAAAAAAAGAAAACTAAAATTATGTTCAACGAAGATAACTAAAGCTGCTTTATAGAGCTCTATATCCGATATAAACGATCAATCACAAATCCTCTGAGTAAACACCTTTTGAGCGAACATCTGTGAAATGACATACGCACAGACTGGGTCTATGGTCGAAAGAATTTTGTCCTTTTTGCACTTTGCTACGTCCTAAGGGAAATGCACTGATTTAGCTAGATGATAAAGAAACAAGGAAACTGTCAACATTTGGTGGAAGTACAGAAAGAGAGAGAGGGAGAGAGATGGTACAATGATCCGAAACTCTAAATACTTCTCTTAATTCTTCTTAGAGGTTTTAGTCAATGTTCCCACCTCGCATTTTTCTGCATGCACATAATAATCATTCTAAAATATGCATAGATGGGCAAAGTTACTTCCAAGAGTGAAGAAAAACGGCACAGTGATTTCAGTAATCAAAATAATTTATTAATTCAATTCGCGTTATTCGAACTACAATTTGTTAAATTTTTCAAAGGCCACTAAAATGTATTATATCTTCAAATTTGAAAAAAATTAGGGTCGCTCCATGAGAAAGTGAACCTTAAAGCCAAAATACTATTTTATATTAACTAACAAATATTTAGATCAACAGTTTGGTAATATTCGTAGTCAACCAAAAAATAACAAATTAAAGCTTTAAATTAATATTTATTGACTTTTTTATGTTTTGAAACCAAGTACTATACGAATTATTTGAGCGAGGTTGAAATAGCTATTTTCGAAAAGTCTGTCAAATAGTTTGTGTTTCATAATTCACGTGATTAATAATTGAAATCTATACGGAAATTCATTTTTATTAATTTCAATTAAATATTATACCAATTCAGGTAAGCTTAATTAGCTTTTTTGTAGGATAAATTAAGCAATGTTGTCGTATCCGTGAAAAATAAGCCAAAAATATATATTTTTTTTTATTTCATGAGCTATTATTTTAAACCGTGTTTGTTATGTAGTTCTAGAATTTCAATGCGATTATGAAGTGCAATTGCATTTTCGTTTCTGTAAGATTAATTAAGAAAAAAGTGTCATTGAAGTATGTTCCACCCGTTACAGATATGGGAGCGACCATTTTCGGAGGTGGATGAACAGGGCCCTTAAGCTTTATAGTTTAAAAAATGTTTTAGAAAATGTATATTTAATGGCAATTTTGATCAGAAGGATGGGAAAGACTACTGCAGTGAAAAGGATGAGGAAGTATAGACAAAAACTAAAGGAATCACCCGCAGTTTATTCGTAACACCTGCTGCGAGAAAGGGATAGGGGCAAATGAGCCGTAATACAATGAAGTAGAAGATGGCTGCATCCAAAACATTGCAAAACGAAAATCAATGAAAAGAAAGAGAAAGGAAAAGGCTGTACCGGCAAAGCAAAAAATCTTCGGCACCCGTAAAGGTAGATCCGTGCCTGTATTTGGGGTCATATTCTTGTATCCAGACATTGGGAAAGGCTGTAAGTAAGGTAAAGAAAATACTCCCCTGTAGTCCGAGGAAGAAAGTAGCGGTTATTCGTAAGCTCGTTCATGAAAATGTGAATGATCCCACTCACCTACTTACTGAACCTTATAAGAAAAGTGCTTTCAAGCGTGCCATTTCTGAAGAAATGAAAAAATTAATAATACATTTTTACCAGCGTGATGATATTCGTCGTCAAGCCCCGGGGAGAAAAGGTGTTAAATTAATAAAGGATATTGCAACTTGGAAACAGATACCATTTCCAAAGCGTCATATGAATATGACCATTAGGGAAGCTTACTTTCTCTTCAAAAATGAAAATCCTCAAGTTGAGATAAAAATTTCTAAATTTTATGAGCTTCGCCCTGAAAATGTACTTTTAACTAGTCAAATGCCTCACAACGTGTGTGTCTGTAAGTACCACGCCAATTTCAATTACTTGACAGAAAGTATGAGCAGGAAGATAACAGATTTCCCTCCCACTGGTACCGAGTTATTACAGAAAATTTGTTGCGATATAACTAATCAGCAATGTATGTTTGGAGAATGCAGCCGATGCATAAAAGAAATTAAAACTATTCTAAACAATATCGATATGTTGGATTTGAATAAATCATCTTGCTGGAAACAGTGGGCTGAGCTCGATGGGCGCCCTAAATTAACATCAACATTTGAACGTAAGAAATGCTGTCCAGCTGCATTCTTAGATATACAGCAAACATTTGATAAAGTTTGGCACCATGGACTACTATATAAATTTAAAAAAATATTCTCTCTCAAGTTTATCTAATTCATATATGCTACTTAACAGAAATATCATTTTATGTAAAGATAAATGACGGAACATCTGACCTAACATGTACGAATGCTGGAGTAGCACAGGGAAGCGTGCTCGGTCCTCTACTTTACACCATTTACACATCTGACATAACTATAACAAAAAATGTATTAATTGCTACATATGCCGATAACACCGCAATACTATCCTCAAGCCAGACTTCAATAGAAGCAACTAACTTAGTCCAACAAGAATTAAATAAGATACAGACTTGGCTAGATTGCTGGAAAATGAAGAAAAATGTAAATAAATCTGTACACGTTTTATTTACATTAAGGAGAAGCGGTAGCCCACCATTGCTTTTAAGTGGGAATATTATTCCTAAACATGATATCGTTAAATCCTTGGCATGCATTTAGATAAACGATTAACATGGAAAAAGCACATACAAGCTAAAAATAAACAATTTAAAATAAAAACTAAACAACTTTACTGGCTACTCGGACATAAATCGCAGTTATAACTTGAAAATAAATTACTATTATATAAAGCCATACTAAAGCGGTGTGCAACTTTGGGAGACTGCTAGTAACTCAAATATTGAAATTTTGCAAAGGTACCAGTCAAAAACTCTGAGACTAATTACAAGCGTCCCTTGGTTCATCTCAAATAAAGCAATTCATTCTAATCTGAATATGTTATTTGTTAAACCCGAAATTAAAAGATTTAGCACATCATACTTACGCAGGATCAGCTATCACGATAACCCTTTGGCAGTAATGCTACTGGATGAGAGCAATGAAATGATATACATAAAATGGACAAATAAAATTATTACAGTTCTTTTTATGCTTGGAATAATATCATATTGTATTTTATTATTGACCTCACGGGAGATCAATAATATAAGTTAAGTTGTTATTTTGTTATATAATGCTTATTATTTCTTTTTAAATAGATTTCAAATAAAATTGTTATAAAAAAATTCCAATTTGTAAATAACGTAATTTTTAAGACTAATTTCATTTTCTGAAAATATTTTATAAAATTAGCAAAAATTGCTTTGCTATATAAAAAACAACACGTCAGTATAATACGTCTACGTTTAATTACAATCCTTGGGTGCTCATGTGCATGTCCGACAAGCATACATAAAAACACCTTCTCCTCCTCATATAAATATATATAAGTTTTACGAGTTTATATGTGAATATATATATATATATTTATATTTATATGTCTGCCTGCGTGCCGGGCCTGTCCACCCATGCTAGTGTCAAGTAGTCATGTGTTTACTACATTTTTTCGTGACATGAACATATTAATTCTCGAAAAAGCGGACAGGCCTCTTTTACTCTTCTACCCTATTTATATATGACAACATAAAACAGCCGTTTTAGCTTGGTTATAGCAAAAAAATTGCTAATTTTTTATGCATTATGTATGTAATTGTATATTATATTAATTTTGTACTCTGTTTTTTTTTTTTTTTTTTTTTTGGTATAAATTGCTTGCTTGTTTAGGCCTTTTTGTTTTTTGTTTAATTTATTTATTTTTTCTTTGTGTTTATGCCATTTTGCTTATATCAAATACTGTTAATTGCTAACAAATACAATCAAATAATATATAAAATAAAAACGAAAGTACTATGTACAAAAATAAATGTAAACATGATGAATATCAAACGAAAAATTAAAACGTGTAGATAAACGTGAGCCGCCGCCATTATAATTATTACTAGACAGAAATACACATTTCAGAAATCGATGGCTGTCAAATAAAATTATTACTTTGAAGTGCAATTTTTTTCTGGCAATTCTGGTGATTGTAATGAAATATTATTGTGTTAAAGCTGAAATACAATACAGTTGAAAGAAATTTAAAAAAAGGGAATTAATTAATTTATTATTATTATTAAGAACCTGTTGTAGGCAGGATTGAAGATATATTTTAATATAAAATTTTTTGAAATATCAATTTAGCTGAATAATGTTATTCAAAAAAATTTATATAAATTCAGCTGTACTTCAACTCTTTTAGAAAATTTAATTTTTTTAAATTTTTTCTTTTTTGAAAATTTTATTGACAAATAGTAATATAGGTAAGCTATGAGTGCCACCATGTCTAAGGTCATGGGTTTGAAGCCACATTCAATACATGGAGCAATTCAAATTTTTTTTTTAATATTTTTCATTCCATTTTTGATGAACGTTAAAAAAACTTAAATTAAAATAAATATTTAAACTTGGTTATAGTTAGGTGTGTGAAAAATTGGAAATTTTTTATATTTTTGTTTACCAAAAATGTTGAAAGCAAAAATGTTTTTAAATTGGTTTATGCAAGTCTGCAAAAAATTTAGTACTGTTTGCGTAATTGTTTTTTTGGTGTACTGAATCCGAAAATGGCATTCATTTTTTTTCTAGAACATCACGTTTTCTGACTATTTGCATAGACATTTACGTTAAACAAGTTGTCATCTTAAAAGCAAGACAGAAACAAAAAAAAAGTATTTATAACCACACAGCGAAACTTATTTTTATATTTGACTGTACTAGATATGTATGTATGTACACATATTATATAACTTTTATGCAGCTAATGGTTGTATGTAACGACATAAAATAATAGGGATAGATAAGTTCCATATATATCAAACGTCATGAAATGACGAGGCAAATCGATTTTGTCGAATCCAGTCTGTCGCTTGTAAGAACTGGGATATTTTGATTATAGCCGAATCAACAGTGACGTGGAGCGAAATCGCGAATGTGCTGGCTATTTTCTTGAGGACAGGAGATATTTCGTACTGTTCTCGTTCCCCACGAGACCAGTTCATTCGCTTATTTGTCTGACCTAAGGAAAGCAGACTTACGGCGTGGTTGTCATATTCCATGATCAATATCAGCGGCATACGCAAGCAATTGTACAATCTTTGTATATTTAGCTCTGCAATTCGTATTATTTTCTCTATTATCAAATTGAAAAAATCTTACGATAAAGGTCACTCTATCTAAAACCTAATTTTGCAACGAACGGCTGGGGGAAGTCCATTCCAATTCTGACTGCCCTTCTGGTATTATCCAAGGTCAGCTGACATAGCCGTATGAGCCTTTTAAGGATATTGAATTCAGATATAGCGACGTGGAGAGGTGTACAGATGTTTTCCTCTCGAGTCTTCTCCAAGCTTTGGCACATGGGGGATTTACCAAAGGCAACCTGGCCTTTGTAGTCATAGTCCTCAAAGCCATAGGCGTCTTGGCTTTTGTAAAACGTTTGTCAAAGGAGTTTAGGGATCCTTATTTTAATAAAGTTTGGAATATAACATTAGTAAAACCTATTCTTGAATACGGCTCCGTGATTTGGAACCCGAGGTATCAAATCTACTCCGATAGGATAGAGGCTATTCAAAAACAATTCCCCCTATTTGTCTTAAGAAATTTATATTGCGACTGTCAGTACAATCAGCCTCCTTGTACCTTATACTACTTAGTAGGGACATAAATACTGTTACACACATTTTATGCTATAAAATAAAAAATAATGAATGTTTTTGGACCAATTTTTTTTTTACATATTTATTGATATATATTGTATACAAAAAAGTAGTATTCCTTCGAAATGCCCGCCTTTGGCTTTCACGCACGCCTTAAGTCGGACTGGCCAATCATCAATAGCGGCATGCACCTCCTCCATTGGGAAATTGGCCACAGCACGAACCAAAGCTGTCTTAAGAGAATCAATGTTGGGGCAAACCATGTCGTCTAAAACTGTCCACAATTTGTAATCCAGCGGGTTCAAATCAGGACTCCCAGAGGGCCACTCTTCAGAGGAAATGAATGCTGGTAAATTGTTTTGGAGCCAGATTTGGGTCGTTTTAGCTTTATGGGCCGGCGCAGAAAAGTCCATGATTGGTTTTGGAGCATGGAATGGCTAAGTTTGTCTTACAACAGCTTCCAAAACGGTTTCTGGGTAAACTTTGGCCGATTTTTTGACCCCTTGTTCGCAAAAATGCAAGTCAGTTACCCCATCATAAGAGACACCCTACCAAACCATGACTGAAGCTGGGTGATGACCTTTTTTGACACGTGAAATCAGTTCAGATGCTTCCTTAGATGACCGTGCATACACCCTATCATTTTGTTTATTAAATTTTTCCTGCACGGTAAAAATTTTTTCATCGGTAAACAAGATTTTTCTGCGCAAGTTATAAGCGTGCTTCACCAAAAGACATTTGCATTTTACCACCCTATTTTTTTTCAAAGCTGCAATCAACAAATGTCCGGTACGGCGTTTGAAAGCCCCAAGTCCCACGCTTTTTTTAATAATTCGACTCATGGACTTTTGCGAAACATTCATCTCCCGGGCCATGATTTTCTGTTTTCGGAGCGGAGATCGCAGAATTCTTGATTTGACAGCTTTGATGGCTTGCGGCGTTCGAACTGTGCGTGGGCGGCCCGACCGGTGGCGGTCTTTAACATCCCCAGTCTCCTCAAACAGTTTTATGCACCGGTAGACGAACATACGACTAATGCCGAGCGGACGGAGTGTTTTGAAAATATCACCTTTTTTCATTTCACACTTAAAAAGCGCTATAACAGCGATACGGTTTTCATTATCTGACCATTCAATGTTGAAAACTCTCACAATTTAGAATTCCCGATACAGACTAACGCTTTACAGGTTATATTTTATAAATCATATGGGAATTATGTGGTATGCTTAATTCTTTTATTGAAATGCGTCAGTCGTCGTGTTAAAATAATAACAATCAATTTCCAGACCCCTTATTCTCTCTGAAATCAAATTTAATTTTCCGTTTAGAATGTCCGGACATTTTTCCCCTTGTTTCCGAAAACTTGTAAAATGAATTTTGAATTTTATGAGCCTTTGCATTGTTTGTGCCTTGATCTCAGCTTTCATTCAAGCATATTTGACATACATTTGCCATATCTGACTCGATTTTTCAAATTAAGAAAACTATTTAGTCGACTCTCAACTAATTGTTACATTACATTTCATATTTTAAATAAGTTTTAAAAATCCGTGGATGAATTTTGTTTGTAGCTGAACTTTTTTTTAGTTCTCGACACTAAACGAACCTCTCCACATTGATGAAAAACTAAACAAGTTCCGTACGTCATGCGGACTGCGCCCCTCGTGCGGATGGGCGGGAGGTGGGATTAATAGAAAACAAATTTTTCAAAATCGACACTGATAAAGTACAATCAGTTTGTTGACGGTGGACTTTAATTTTTCACAAAATACGCTTATATATGCGATATAGAGAAAGCCTATCCCACGATAATTGGTGCAGACCGTGATAACCCCCTTTTTTTGGATTGATCTGAGCACACTTTGGTTCCATTCATCGGGCATGCTTTCGTCCAACCATATTCACAACTAGAAAAGTATGATTAAAATCGATTATTTAACGCATTGGTAAACAGAACTCAACCAAGTATGGTAGGTAAGCTAATTTTTTAACCAATAGTAACTGATATAGGTTTAAAAATGGAGTATCCTCTTATATTATAGACCTATTTCTTACCGATCTATGAATTTAGGATTGAATATTTAAGAAATTTATAGTGAAAACTTGATTTTACTATATGGAGCGAAAGTTATAGTTAGTTAAAAACATTTGCCTAAAACTACTAACGAGGGTCCACAAACAAGCTTACATCATTTCAAGAGTGCTCGAAAACGAAATAAAACATCTCGCAAAATATTTTAGATATAGTCAAAAGGTAACAAAACAAATTTATATTTTTCTAAATAGAGCTTTGGTTTAATGGTGTTCAATATAAATATGAGCCGAGTATCTGAAATTCGGTTCCATCGGAACTTCGTCTCCCTAACTTGTTTAATTTAAAACACATTCATTGGTAAGCTAAAAGCACACTCCTTTTGCTAGTGAGACTCCTTTAGTGCATTTTCTCTTATTAGAAGCTTTGAAAAAGTCTCCTCCTGTAATGGCTTTCATCTATTGAATTTCTCAGAGAAAATGTTCACAATTGTCTTCACTTACATGACCTAAGGTTTCTCGAAAATAGTTGAGATGATGAATGAAGAAAATATACGCGCAAACTCAGTAAGCAACATCAAGTTTGAAGTGAAGATTTGTTTGCAATTAGAGTTTTTGTTATTACCAAAAAATTTTTACATGACCTATCTCTGAGAAACCGTTATAGTTGCAATAAATTATGGATCAGCCATAAGCCATTTAACATCTGGTCCACCCCTCAAACTCCTGGAAACATTTATATTAAGTATTTGAACTATACTCCATCTCTTTGGAGCGACTTAATTGCTGGATTAAAGTTTCATACGGTGGCAGAAGGGCTTGATGAGAAGCACCAAAGTTTCATGTAAGCTTCTTTGAGGTGTACAGAATGCCGGACAATAACAATTGCTTTAAGTTTTCAGTTTGAAAAATTCATTGAATTTAAGCCACGCTGCTGGGTTGTATAAGTATAGCGTGTTTTTTTATAGAGGTACAGAACTTTAAGTTGGCATTACTTTTCAAGATGGCGACCGATTTAACAGCTGTCAACTGATTTACTCTCAGTCACGCCTGAACAACGCTTGCAAATAGTGCAATTTTATTTCGAAAATAATGGTTCTGTGCGGAAAACGTATCGCGCACTACGTCCATTTTAGCGATGTTTAGCGATGAAGCGCACTTCTGGTTGAATGACTACGTCAACAAACAAAACTGCCGCATTTGGAGTGAAGGTAATCCTCAAGTATATGTTGAAACACCGTTACATCCAGAAAAACTGACTGTTTGGTGCGCTTTATGGGCTGGTGGAATCATTGGTCCGTACTTTTTCAAAAACGATGGTGGCCAGAATGTTACAGTCAATGGTGATCGGTATAGAGCCATAATTACTAACTTTTTCATTCCTGAGTTGAATTACCATGATGTCCAGGAGATGTGGTTTCAACAAGACGGCGCAACATGTCACACAGCTCGTGCCACAATAGATTTATTGAAAGACACGTTTGGTGACCGCCTAATTTCACGTTTTGGACCTGTGAATTGGCCTCCAAGATCTTGTGATTTAACACCGCTAGACTACTTTCTGTGGGGCTATGTAAAGTCATTGGTCTATGCGGATAAGCCACAAACGCTTGACCATTTGGAAGACAACATTCGCCGTGTTATTGCCGATATATGGCCACAAATGTTGGAAAAAGTCATCGAAAATTGGACGTCCAGATTGGACTACATCCGCGCCAGCCGTGGCGCTCATATGCCAGAAATCATATTTAAAATGCAATGCCACAAGATTATCTTTCGGAAAAATAAAATTCATGTCAATCGAATAATCCATCGTTGTTTTATTGCAACTTAAAGTTCTATACCTCTATAAAAAACACCCTTTACTTAAATGTATTCATTAAAGCTTTGATATGTGTGCAATAAATTAACTCGGCGCCTTCGGAAAAGTAGAAATTAAACTAATTCTCATTCTCAATAATTCTTATTTATCCTCAGTAATCGAGATAAAATTGTACTTATTTTTTATGATTTCAGTTAACCCAAAAAAGAAAAACAAATTTTATTTTTATAGAAATTTTATAAAAGTAATTTTGTTGTGTTATTTAATATAAATATTTTTTATCAATATAAATATAATTAAACTTTTTAATTTAAGAAAATTATATTGAAACTTGGTTGTTCACGCGAGGAGTGCTGCTAAAAGAGATTATTGTTTCCAACGGAATTCATATGTTTATGGCCCAGATCGGACGCCTGATTGCCTGATCTGTTTGTATCGTCCTAGCCCTACCCTCTTGAGCGTGCCTAGTACTCAGTAAATAAATTACACATACTCTCCTATCCGCTTAGACACTAGTTATATGATTTTATTCATTAGATTAAATCGAAATTTTATCATAATAAAAATAATGAAAATATGTTTTTATAAATATTTGTTTCAATTCGTTAATGGTAATTTTAAATTAAAACATTTTGAATTAAAATTTGTTATTTCCAAATTGCTATAATTTAACATTTTAATTTAAAATACTTAATATTTTTTTTGTAATTACTTTTAATTTTTTTTCTGCAATAAAATAATTATACATTACTAGCGGACCCCAGCGTGCTTTCCTACACCTATACAACAAATCAAAAAAATGCAACGGAAATTTTGAATTTTCGATTTTTTTTTTGGAAAAGGAAACATCAAAAAATGGGTTAATTTTTCTTTCAAACTTTTTTCTATAAATTTTGGTGCAATATGATCTGGTGGTTCTCAAGTTATATGCGTTCATCAAAATTGCATTGATTTTTATATATATTATAATTATAAATTTTAAAAAGAAAACATTTAAACATTTAAATACGAAGTATTAACATAATGATATTTTTACCTTCAATATTTATTCCAAAAGTAAAACCAAGTAAACATGAGCTGTCTTCCATGCCATGTCGAAGTCTTTATACCTTTCATGAACATATCAAATTCATTGCATATTGCAAAATTCGATTCCAATGATATTCAGTGTCAATACAAACTAAAATTTACGTCTAAGAATACCAAATTTAACGCTTCTAGATACTTTCTTAAAGGATTTTTGATCCAAAACCTCATATCTGAAGAAATCGTTTATGTGGCAATATATGTAAAAGTCGTCCGATTTCGACGATTTTCAGAACCAAATTGCAATTCATTATTTTTGTGTAGTACACCATTCGTATCGTGGCCGTATGTATGCTACAGTGATTCAATCTGACCGGTTCCGACAAATATTCGTTTAAACGTACATCTACCTGCCACGTTTGGTTGAAATATCTCAAAAACTGAGGAACTAGTTTGCTTTCAAACAGGCAGATGGAGAGACGGATAAACGAGTATGGCTAAATCAGCTCAGATCGTCATTCTGATAGGTGAAAATTTCGTTGGGTCTTTCTCTTCTCCTACTGGTACTTACATACTTCGGACCAAAGTTAATTTACCATTTCATATACATGGAGGGTATAACAAATTGAACATTTTTTCTTAATTTCTAGCTTACTAATTTTTTATCCAATATATATTTTTTAAATAATGAAGTTAAAATGTACAAATTCAAGATTGAAAAAATAGTTTTCATTATATATAATTACTAAAAATACTTTTACTAATTTTTCTGCCGAAGATTTATTACTTCAGTCTTTGAGTTTTGCCAAAATATACGCATATGTAAACTTAATAACACGCTGAAAATAATTATTTCACAACAGCCCAAAATAACTGATTCGTAAGCAAAAAAAAAAAATTTACAAATTAAAATAAATTAATGTTGGCATAGGTTCGTCCACAAGTAACTGTTCAATGTTCAGCGAAATCAAGCGAGTGAAAGAAAAAGGGTGTGTGCGTACTTAAAACTTAAGCTTATGCAAATAAGTGTACATATGTAATTTTCCATGTGAAATGTAAATGTGAAATATATATTTCACAATTTTTAACTTTTCCTTTGAAGGTCTGCACTTTTGTTTTCTTTTAATTATAGATATATTTTTTTCAATAATGTTGAAAGGAAAAAGAACTGGTTTTAACAGTTACTAAAAGAATAAATGACGTTACAGAATTTATAATTCCGAAAAAAAAAACTATTTAATAAGTTTGAATTTTATGATTCAATTTGGTCGATAATCATGCATTATTTAGCTCTAAATTAAACTGATATGCTTTGTTCGTTTATAATCATAGGTCATCTGCGAATTTCAAATTTGTGTTGGTAGATGAGAGAAAGATGTTTTCCAAACCTTTTCTGTTGAATTACAGCTTTAATTCTTAACTTCTCAAATTACTAAATTTGGAAAATTTTGTAGTAGAGAAAAAACTGATTTGAATATTCCAAATAAATTTAATAAAAATCATTATTTAGTAAAACAATTTCATAACGCTCACAGCAACACGAATTTCTTGTTTGTAGGTATTTTACTGAAAACTCATGAAAATCAGATACTTAAAGGCTTTACGCATCACTTTCAAGCTGAAAAACTAATAAAAAAAATTTAAGAGAGACCGTTATTATTTCAATTTTAATCACGTTCAATGCAAAGTATTTTTTTTGCAAATTTAATAAAGCAGTAGGCGTTCATGCGACGCGTTATAAATAAATTCAATAAAAAATAATGGTGAAAATATAAAATAAAATTAAATGAAATAATAATAAAGCGAATAAACGAAATAAATAATTTTTATTTTTATTTTTGCACATATGTACATGTATTTCTATGTGTCTTTAATAATATCATCAATAGCATATATGTATGTACATATTTCTGTTAGTCAATCGCTCTGCTACTCAAGAGTTTTATGTCCAACGCTTTTCAAACGCTTGGTCATTAGTTGAAACCATTTTTTTGGTACTCACTATTTTAAGAGCATTTAATTTGATTTAAGTTGCTAGTTTTGTTATGTAAGGTAATTTTTTGTTATTTCATTGTATATATATTGTGTTCCCCCTCTCATCAACACTGTCAATCGGTCATGCACTGCTGCATTTAAGCAATTAAACCATATTTGACCTTTTCAAATTGCCAACAAGTCATTTCAGCCACAACATCAACGCTGCCGACTTACATAGTTGCATATAACAGGTCAATTGGAAAGTCACCAGCCTTATACATAGATGGCTCTACCAAAGGCTGATCCAAGTAGAGGTGCTTTTTTCAATACCCTTTTTTGAAATTTATTATTTTTGTTCAGCATTGTTTGGCATTTCGTCATGAAAAGGCTTATGTACGCCTGAACAACGTTTACAAATCATTCAACTTTATTACGAAAATTCACGTTCTGTAGAGGACGTGTTTCAAGCGCTTTGCTCAACTTATGGTCAACTAGGTCGACCTACTGAGAGTACTATTCGCAACACCATCACCCATCTTGAGACTCAGCATTCATTATTGGATAATTTTCGACCCAATAATAGACAATGTCCAGCACGCAGTGTAGAAAATATAGCGTCCGTAGCTGAGAGTGTACACGAACACCGCGGAGAGTCGATTCGGCGCCGTTCGCAGCAACTCGGACTGACGTATGAAACGATTTGGCGCATTTTACGTCGAGATCTTAAATTTAAATCGTACAAAATACATAATGTGCATGATCTAAAGCCGCTGGACCTGCCCAAGCGACATCGCTTCGCTCTACGGGCTCTTGAAAAGTTCCAAGAAGAGTTTTCGAGCCAAATTTTGTTCAGAGATGAGGCATATTTCTGGCTCAATAGATATGTAAACAAGCAAAATTGTCATATTTGGACGAAGAGCAGCCTAAAAAAATTCACGAGCTGCCATTTCATCTAGAAAAAACAACGGTTTGGTGTGGTTTGTGGGCCGGTGGAATCATAGGTCCATATTTCTTCAAAATGATGCCGGCGAGAACGTAACCGGCGAGAACGTAATCGCGCCATGATAACCGACCATTTGATGACGGAAATTGAAGCTCGTGATCTCCGCGACAGTTGGTTTCAACAAGACGATGCCACTTCCTACACATCGCATCAATCAATGGATTTATTGCGAGAACACTTCGGTGAGCAGATAATTTCACGTTTTGAGCCGGTCGATTGTCCACCAAGATCGTGTGATATTACTCTGTTAGACTTTTTCCTGGGGCGATATGTAAAGTCTAAAGTCTATACGGATATTCCCGCTTCGATTTAGGCCATGGAGCAAAACGTCACCGTGTCACTCGCCAGTTGCCAGTCGAAATACTCGAATGAGTCATCAAAAATTTGACTCAACGGATGGACCATATGAGACGTAGCCGCGGCCAACATTTGAAAGAGATAATCTCCAAAAAATAAATGCCAAAGAATGTTCTTTCAAATTATAATAAACATTCCCCATTAAATTTGAATTTTCTGTGTTTTTTTTAATGTAAGGAACCACGAAACGGATCACCCTTTAAAATTAAATCCATCTAGATATTTAGTTAGCCCTAACCTATAAAAAGGCGCGTATAAATTTAACAACTGTCGGTTTGTGAATTATAGTATTTTGAGTGAAGCAACTTTTGTTATTTTAGTAAAAAGGAATTTCGAATGTTGATAAAATATTGCTTTTTGAAGTGAAAAACCAAAGTTGAAGCAAAATCTTAGCTTGATGATAAGTTTCCGGATACGTGATGAAATGAGCACCAAAGACGGTGAGCGCAGTGGATGCCCAAAAGAGGTTGTTACGGACGAAAACATCCAAAAAAAAAACACAAAATAATTTTGAATGACAGTAAAATGAAATTGAATGAAATAGCAGGCACTCTAAAGATATCAACTGAACATGTTAATCATATCTTTCACGAATATTTGGGTATGAGAAAGCTCTGTGCAAAGTGGGTGCCTAGCGAGTTCACTTTTGCCCAAAAACAACGATGAGTTGATTATCGGAGCAGCGATATGTGACAATGGATGAAACATGGGTCCACCATTTCACTCGGAAGTACAATCGACAGTCACCCGAGCAGACTGCACTCGATGAACCCGCTTCAAAGCGTAGAAAAACGCAACAGTCGGCTGGCGTCTTTATTTTATGATGCGCATGGAATAATTTCCATTGGCTACCTTGAAAAAGGAATGATCATTAACAGCTACTATTACATATCGTTATTAGGGCTGCATTTGAAGAAACAGAAAGTGCTGTTCCACCAAGGCAATGTACCGTGTCACAAGTCAGTGAAATCGATGTAAAAATTCATGAATTGAGCTTCAAATTGCTGGGAAGAAATTTTCGTCGAATGAATAGGTGATCACCGAAACTGAGGCCTATTTTGCAACAAAGGACAAATCGTACTACAAAAATGGTATCGAAAAGTTGGAGGGTCGCTAAATTCAATACGTCACCCTTCAGGAGAACTATGTTGAATAAAGAAAATTATTAGACCGGGGACTTTTCAATTGACCTGTTATATGTATGTATATGTACTACATACCTACTCAAATGTATAAAAATAATACTCATAGGTAATTGTGGTGACTTGTCACGGATGTATGGTGGTGTGCGGTGTTCTGTTAAAAAAAATTTGCAGGAAAAAAATTTTCAACATTTTCTGTTCTGTTCGACACTTGACAAATGTGCACAGCGATTAGCGAAACTCCAAATGAATGCGCAAAATGGAAGTGTTTGCACAAAAGAGGAAATACAATAAATAATACAAAACGACTTGCTCATGCATGGTCATCAAACAAGAATCCATTAAAAAAAAGTTATAATAATAAAAAACAATAAAATGAAATACAGAATCAAGTAAAAAATTGTTGAAATGGAGTGAAGAGAATAGAAAACTGAGATAACTACCGAATTTGTTGAAAAATTAAGTTTAATGATGCCGAAGTGGAACTGTGCAATTAACAAAAATACTAAAAAATTACGTATTCGTACAACAAATAAACGTAATAAATTAAAGGTTAGCCAAGATCGAAATCGAAATAAATGATAACAAATTAAAAACAAACAGTCATGTTGTGAATTTCTAAAACGTGGCAAGTACATTGAAAATATTTCAATTTGAAATTTTGGTGTTCTGCAATCTATCCTGTTCATTTCAATTTCATTTTGTTTTCGAAGATAAAATTGCCATATTCTGAAATCTGAATCCACGCAAATATATTTATGTATTTTCAAATCACGTTAAAATTTGTATGTGGATTTAGCCGACGGGTGTGCAAAATGTAAATAGAATAAAATTATTTTATAAAATTATCAAATATATGTATTGAATAATTAAAAAAAAAATATCATTTTTAGGGAAAACGTAAAGATCACAAAATTCTATAGTGTGTTTCATTCAAACGCATGACGATTTGGCGAAAGGCTTCGCAAAAGGTGACATAACAAGGACGAAACAATTGTGGAATGAGCTAACGATGAAGTACACCGGGTAATGATCTATTTTGGTACTAAGATATCACAACTAAATATAAATGGATTGAAATTTCTCCTCCGTAAGTAGACCGGGAACTAAGCTCGATTTTATCGAAATTTGATAACATTCGTAGGTAGCTTTATCCTTAGACTAACATAGACTCTACCAGGAACCGAACTATTTGAAAACAAAATATATTTATGGTTCAATTCACTTTAAATTCGGAACCGGGGTAGCTTTTTTCTTGGATTACAAATAGTTTTCTTTTTTTTTTTAGGCAAAAGAAAAAAATATTTTGCGACTTTTTTAAAACTGATCGGAAAATATTTTCGCTTAGACTAACATAGAGAAAAACTATTTTTCCAGAAATTTATTAGAGACAGTTAAAAAAAATAATTATATAATAAGTCATCAGCAAAGTATTTTCAAATAAATGATTACTAGAAACGGCAAGATCGAAATACAAAATTTTTAGAATTACCAAGGAATTTCTGGTCTGTTGTTCGTTTAAAATGTGGAGGAGAAGTTTATTTAGTGTCAGAACTAAAAAAGTTCAGCTACAGAAAAAATTAATCAGCTGATTTTTAAGAATTATTTCAAATATAAATTGTAATATAACGATTAGTTGAGGGTTTTCTTAATATATAAAAGCGAGTCAGATATGTCAAATGTGCTTGAATGAGAGTTGAAATGAAAACACAAACAATGCAAAGGCTCGTGAAATTCAAAATTCGTTTTCAGAAACAAGGCGGAAAATGTCTGGACATTCTGAACGGAACATTTAATTTTATTTCAGACAGAAATTGGGGAGTAGAAATTGAGCCTGTTATTATTTTAACCATGAAAATTACACCAAGTATTTCCCGACGACTGGGGAGAGTAGGGAGATTGATAAGTTTCAGACGACTAGCATAAGAAGAAAGATTGTACTGAGAGTCCCAATGCAAATTTCTTAAGGCAAATAGGAGGAATTGTTTTTAAATAGACTCTATTCGGACAGAATAGATTTGATACCTCGGGTTCCAAATCACCAAGCCGTATTGAAGAATATGTCTTACTAATGTTATATACAAAGCTTTAGTAACATAAGGATCATTAAACTCATTTGACCACCGTTTTACAAAAGCCAAGACGCCTTTGGCTTTGTTGACTTTCACACCAATGTGATGTGTGAAGTTCAATTTAGGGTCCATATTGATCCCCAATAATAAAGCTGTGAACCTGTTCCAAATTGTAATTATCTATAGTGTAAGTAATTGTCTATATGGCTCTTCGGGAGAAACACATTACTTTAAATTTCTTAAGATTTAAGGGCATTCGATTTATTTTGCACCATTCAACCATGCTGCTATGTCTGTTTGCAGTAAGATACCTTCATTTGTCGAAGTGTAAGATTTATAAAGTTTTACAGCACCGCATACATTAAGTGTTTTGAAAATTTTATCTGAGAAGATATATCGATTATAAATAGTGAAAACAGAATCGGGCCTAGATGGCTGCCCTGAGGTAATCCTGAAGAAACATTAACGGTATCTGAAATGGAATTTTTAAACATTGCTCTTTGAGTTACTTTTGATTGTATTTTCGGATATTCATATATTTCAGTTAATGACTTTTAAGTAAACCGACGACTTTATTGATGAAAACAAAGCGATCAATTTTCTGAATAAAATTTATAATTTTCTGGATATGTGAAGAAGGTTTCCGCATAAAATGCTTCTGAAAATTATTTCTAGAATTTCACTCAAATTACTATGGCACCGGCTTCAAATTTGATTTGATTTAGTTTTAGTTTGAACGCCGAGAATGTGAAGGTTATTTTTCAGTTTATGTTTTGTTTGCTGGAATTTGTTTTGATTTTCATTTTGTAAATACGAAAATTTATGAAAATTGTGATTTGTGCGAAAAAATATTGGAACAGAGACATAAAATAGAGCAAAATCTGTATAATTTGAAAATTTTATATGCATTATTATACAAGTATACTATTCAGCTCCTATACAAATCTAGAGAAACAATCAATATGTATTAACATTGAGTACTTATTCATTAGATGTTACACAAAATGGTTATTTTTTTTAACTGGAACCTAGTGAACAATCTGAACCCAACGAAGATTCTGACATTAACCAATGCTCATATGTGAACTCCTGGAAAATTTTAAACAAATTAAGTGTCTTTAAGAGATTTTGAGTTTTGAAAAAAGCCTTTTCTTTTTTCAGAGCTTTCGGCTTGACAGACTTTGCGGCTTATCGATTTTTTTTAGGTATATTTCAGCTTTTTGAGATAACTTTTTGGGATATTTTCTGTAGTAAATATGTAATACACATTGCATTTACCTGAAAATATAAGAACTGCATATTTCTTGAATTTGTGGGTATACGGTAAACGACATGAAAGTAGCAGCAAACGCTGAAATGGGAGGTTATAATACACCCGCCGTATTCTCCAGACTTTGCTTCTTCCGACTACCGGTTTTTTCGACGGATGTAAAATTATTGTGCGGGTCACCGGTTCCCGTATTTTTGGAGAAATCGAAGAATGGCTCAATGACTGGATCGAAATCAGAGAAAACTCATTTTTTAGAAATGGTATTCGAAGATTGCCACACAGATGGGAATAAGTAGTCGCTTGCGACGGACAATACTTTCTTGTGGGTATACTTGAATTTGTGGGTATACGGTAAACGACATGAAAGTAGCAGCAAACGCTGAAATGGGAGGTTATAATACTCCCGCCGTATTCTCCAGACTTTGCTTCTTCCGACTACCGGTTTTTTCGACGGATGTAAAATTATTGTGCGGGTCACCGGTTCCCGTATTTTTGGAGAAATCGAAGAATGGCTCAATGACTGGATCGAAATCAGAGAGAACTCATTTTTTAGAAATGGTATTCGAAGATTGCCACACAGATGGGAATAAGTAGTCGCTTGCGACGGACAATACTTTCAATAATGTATACTTTACATTCTTTGATAAAAAATACTTTTTTGAATAAAAAAAGGATCAAATTAGTTTATACACCAATATTAGAAAAATTTTATTTAAATCGAAGGAAGATGAATAACTTTTTTTCGACTTGGTAGAAAAAAGGAAATTTTTCAGTGGTCATTAAAAATTTGTGAGGCAAATATTTACTGTTTTTTTTTATAAATTCTTAGGAAATAACATAGAAAATCACATAGCCAGTGTTCTCCGAAAAGATCTAAAATTAATTTAAAAAATCTAAAATTTACTTAAAGTTCTTGTAGTAAAAAGTAATGAAAAAATTAATGAAAATTTCATTTTTTTAATCTAAATACCTTTACATGTAAACAAATCAGTATTAAACAAATAGTTTATGTAAAAATTTGTTTTTAAAAGCTTCTTTCTAAGAACTTTTTCTAAAAAACTTTACGGCAACAGGAGTTTTTAAATATTTTCACAAGTGGTTTCAACCGTCATTAATAACAATTGTTAGAAATATAGGGCTTTCCAATAACAGTGATGTGATTTCTTTAAAAAAAAGCACACTAATTGTTAAGGAAATTCAAAGTTTGTTTATTTAATGTGAAGTACAACCGATATAATTAAGTACTGAATACAACATCATTCAAATGGCCTCCACGATTTCTTTTGCAGAAACGAATTCGATGAACCCAATTTTTGAGCACTTTTTCCACTAAATCAAGTCGTATGTCATGAATAGCACGTTCACTATTGACTTTTAAAGCTTGAAGAGAATCTGGTTTATTGCTAAGGAGAAACGACTTCAACTAAACCCACAAGAAGTAATATAATGGTGTTAAATCACAATTTCTTGGAGGCCATTCAATGTTACAATTTCTTGAAATAATCGAATCTCCAAACCTTTCACGTAACCCCGTCTTGGTGGAATCAGATGTTATTAAGATCAACTTCTTCCAATTGTGGCCATAAAAAGTTGGTTATCATCGATCTATACCGCTCTCCGTTGACAGTAACAGTGCTACCAGCTTCATTTCGAAAGAAGTACGAAGCGATGATTCCACCAGACCAAAAACCACATCAAACTGTCAAGTTAGGTGAATGTAATGGTTGTTCATGAATAACTCGTGGATTTTCTTTGCACCAGAATCGACAGTTTTGTTTATTTAATGTACCACTCAGATTAAAGTGAGCCTCATCGGAGATGACGTTCTTAAAAAAATTGTTATCGTTTTCAAGTTGTTCCAAGCCGAAATCAGCAATTTTTGTAAAAGTTGTTCTTGCGTATATTTTGCTATGATAAAATTTTAAACATTACTGAATACAATGACAAAAATGACAGATCATGACATATTAAAAATATTCAAAACGACACTTAGAAATCAAATCATCCCTATTGGAGAACACTTTATATGTATGAAATTGTAGAATTATTTTTCTTAGCTTTTTTCTTCCCTCAACTCTAAACGAGAATAATTAAATTAAATTTTTTCGCACTGGCATATTTATGTAATTTTTGTTTGTATATATGTACGTATGTACGTATGAACGCATGTGTGTGGTAGCGTAATTATTGTTGAAATGAATTATATAACTCTTTAGTTTAAAGTGCTTTAACAGCGAACGTCGGTATGTTTGTGTTTCAATACAATAATAATAACAGTATCGTTGAAAACAGTACTAACAACAATAACAAAAAAGCAACGCACAAGTAAAAAAAATGCAGCTTATAAATAATAAAAGAACAAGAGTAATGAACAATAAAAGACTTGGCTTGGCTTGGCTTGACTTGGCTTAGAAACAAGTCCAAGCTTGTAGGTACGCAAGCACCAGTGGTAAAAACAACAACATTAAAAAAAAAATTCGACGTTGAAACACCTTAAGCTCTTGGCTCTTGTTGTTGCTGCTGCTGTTGCTGCTTTGGCTGCCGCAATGAAAAACAAGTTAGCGTGCCAAGCTGTGATAGAAACATGTGAGTATATATTTATATATTTAAGTTTTATTTAAGTTCATATACAAGTCCATTTATATATGTATATACTTAATGCTTAAGTACGTATCCACGCCATTTGATAGATGGCAACCAACAGCAGCGGCAGCAGCGACGGCTTCAAATTGTCCAAATCGCCGAGACCAATGCGGAGGCGCACAAAATACTAAACAACAACAACACTAATAACAACCACAATGTGAACAGCGAAAAAAATTAATTAAAAAATTAGATAAGTAAATAAAGAACAAAAATAACAAAAATAACAAAAAGAAAAAAAATATTTTTCAGAAATCCAAAAATTCAGCATAAAGAAGCCAAATAAAGTTTGCCAACAGCTACAACAAGAACAAAATGATAAATAGAAATCAGCCAAGTTGAGCTCAACACTCAGCACAAAAATCTTTGCCGTAATCGAACAAAACAGCAAAGTTCCTGAGCTTTAAAGCAAAAACATAATTTCTTTTTGCATTCTTTTTTTCTTCTTATTAGCCACAGCAAAAATTATTGTATATGCACGTTTGTTTATATGTGTGCAAGTAGTGAAAGAAGTCTGCATAAAAAAGAAGAAAAAAGGATTTTGAGTTACAAAAAAGAAGTTTGGCGACTTTATTCTCTTCTCTTTATTTATTTATTTTTCATTTTTTCTTTTCTTTCTTCATTTTTGGTGCCCTTGGTACAAAACTTATACAAATACTTAAAAAGTATGATATGCTCAAAATATTAAAGCAAGAAAATATAGTCAATAAATTTAGGCTAACATGAGACTTTAACTTTTTAACTTTTTTTTAAAATTTCCGAATATTTTAAGTTCTTTAGTGCAAATAATTATATTTTATTAGCTTTTATTTCCGATAAAATCGGAAATGGGTCAAAAACTTCTTGGATTTAATATTAGCTATGAATGAAAACCTCATATCTGAAGAAATGGCTTGTATGGGGGCTATATGATATAGTTCGATGATTTCAATGATTTCCGTTGACAATATTTAGTTAAAATATTTCAAAAAATGGGCATGTCAAATTATCTCGTCATTCTTATCTGTTCAGTATGAATATCGGTGGTTTATCTCTGCTCCTTCTGGTTCATGGGCAAATACGAATTACATGAGTCAGTTTTGTTCTAGCTTGACATTTTTTCATATGATACATTTTTTTCTCATTATTTGATACATAAATACTATCCTTTAGCATAATTTGAATGACAATGGATTCAGCAGTTGTCCTAAAAGTCGCAAGGAGCTAATAAAGTGTGATTAATAGAGTACGGATTACTCTTCTTCAGGAAAATTTTTGAAGCTGTCGTTGCGATTTGTTAGCATTGCGTACTACAGTTCGGAAGGCCTGGGTTCAAGTTCAGGTTCAAGCAAAATCCAAAATTAAAGAAAATATATTTTTCTAATTGCGATATAGGCAAGGAATGTCAAGCACTACGAGTGTATTTCTGACATGAAATAGAAAGCTCCTCATGAAAATCTATCGGTAGTTCGGAGGCGGCTTGGAATAAACTGTATGACCCTTCAATTGTTGGTAAAAACATCAAGATGCCACAAATTGGAGGAGGAACTCGGCGGAAAATCGCTTCAGTGGTTACTAAGCGCTAAATACATATATATACATATATATACATAATTCTAAATTTCTCGAAGGCAGATGCAACGCTGCAACACCTTGATCGACGCCTCTCTCATACTTGGATCAGTTCATTACACATCTATCATCATCAGAATGACATCTTGGCAAAAAATGCCACATTTTGATTAAGCGTCTTGTAAAGTTCTTCTCCAATTATCTGCTTTAGTTTTGTAATATATGTTTCCGGAAGCAAGAGTAAATGAAAATTATATTTGCAGCCCTAGACGTTTGCCAAAATTCGTGTCCAAAATGTCCACAAATTTTTCACATCATCGCGGCAGCAAATGAAAGGTCTTTTTAAACGCTGCACACTTAAAATCTTACTTTAGGTCAACAATGAGAGATGATCGTTTGAAGGGACTTGCTTCTATTAATATCCATCGTAACATGGATCGACTTGGTACTAGAAGACGTGTACGTGCTTCGAAAAGTCGGAATGTTATGGGAAGCTTTTTTAGCATAGAAAAGTGTACGGAATTGTTACATTTAGAATGAAAACATGTTGCATGTTTTTAATAAGATTGAAATTAAATTATCTAAACCACTTTTTAAAGTCATGCAAAAATATTTGGATGGAATATATTTTATCACTTTAATAAATTCATTGTAAAAAATTGAATGGAAAGTATTTTAATCCATTTTTTAATATAGTCCCTGACACAGTTCTTATATATTCAAGAACACCGAATTTTTTTTCTTTACAACTCATTTAACGTAGAAGTATATAAAAAAGAGGTGAATCCTATTCATCAATTTTTATTCGGAAATGAAGTTTCAATCCAGAACCTGCGCACGATCCAGCTTCGGATCGGATAAAAAATTTAGAAGAAATTAGTGATGATCTAGGTAATTCTTGGCAGGAGGCTTTTGACTCTAACAGAAGCATAAAAATAGCAACAAATAAGAAAAAAATACGTGAAAAAGTGGAGGAACAATATTAAGTTGCCATATCAGACTACAAATCAAACTTTTCAGCTTCTGCAATGAGCCCCAAACATCTGATGACAAAAAGAAGAGCCAGTAATGCTCGGAACATTGAAGGAACTAGAGTTAAACAGTGATAGAAATGGTGTGCGACCGACTCGATTGAGTGAGTGGATTTCCTCTCATTATGTTTTGAGCAGACCGTGAAAATGGATCTACTTTAGTACACAATATGCAAAAATTTCGACCTAAATCACTCCACATTTATGCCTTGGTCGGGTTTCGAGAGAAGCGAACCCAACATCTCCCCGTTCAAATTTGAAATATATTCCTGGCTACAATAAAGAGTTTAAAGCAAATTTTACGAACAAAGCCTAAATTTAAGAAAACTCATAATTGTCAGTTAACGCTTGAGGCAAAAAAATAAATAAAAAACTTAAACTCTTTTAGACTATTGCCTTTTGACGATGATGACGACGACGACGACTCGAAATTCAAATTGCCAGACAGAAACACTTTAAAGTGTCTTAGCAAAAAGAAAATTAAGAAACAAAGACAGGAAAAGTAAGAAAACAAAATTTTGCAGCTACTTGTTGTTGGTGCGACAACTAATCGTCAACCAGACACTGAACTCATTGCAGCTTTGTAGGCTATGTAACATACATATTGTCGAAACAGACAGTCAGTCACATTAAAAAATACTTAAACATGTCTACTGGTTGGCATGAACAATAAATATATATTTTGTAGTTATACATATGTACGTATATACGTACTGCATACATATGTTAGTTTGTAAGTAAACACAAAAATAGGTATTATGCAAAAGTGGCGGCAGCTGACTGTTTTTGAAAGACTTTTAGAAAAATGCCAAAATAGTGGCCAACAGCACAACTAACTCTCCAGCGATTCAGCTACACAGTCACTCTGTCAGTCAGCACAGTGCACGCCAGCCAGCCAGCTGCTGGGAGTTTGAAGCACTGGCGGCACCCATGAAGTTGTGTCTCAACTGATTAAGTGCATGTGGTACTGCAAAAGCCGGTTTTGCTGTGAAAACTTGAAAAAATAAAATATAAAATAAATAAATCAACAACAACAACAAAATTACAAAATTTCAAGCATAAAATAAACAAATAAATAAATTGTGTTCGAACCAGTTACGTTGAAATTTGCTGGCAATTTTCAAAGCCGTGAAAATGTTTTAATGTTTTGGTACAAATATCGCGATTCGGTAATAGCTTAAATGAGCAGAAAAGGAAAAGAAAACAATATAACAACAAAATATATAACACCGTTTTCAATTAGACAAAATTAGGTTACTTTGGAAATTATTATTATTATTTTTTCTTTTTTTCACGTCATTTCTAAATAGTTTTAGGTTTAAATATTGAGTAAAATGTTTTTGGAAACTCACGGCGATAAATAATTGATTACAGTCAGAAATGTATAAGAAATATTGATATACATAAGCTTAAAACCTTCAAGAGAAATTAATTTTTGTTTTTCTCGTTTACTGTATAAGCGAATAAATATATTTACATTTATTTGCAAAATGGTTTTTCCGCCAAACTTGGTGATTAACAATTTATTATTATTTTTTTTTTTTGAGTTGCATTTATATTGGCGGCCGCAATAACCGAGTGGTTAGCATTGCGTACTACAATTCGGAAAACCTGGGTCCGAGTCCAAGTTCTAGAAACTTCCAAAATTATACAAAAATTAATTTTTCTAATAACGGTCGTCCCTCGGAATGTCACGCCCTACGTGTGTCCATCGGCCGTTCGGAGGCGGCTTAGAATAACTGTAAGATCCTCCATTTGCTGGTAAAAATATCAAAACGCAAAACCACAAATTGGAGGAGGAGCTCGGGCAAAAATTACTTCGGCGCTTACAAAGCGAAAAATATCATATATATAAAGGGTATTTTTATAGAGAACTTTAAGTTGCAATAAAACAACGATGGATTATTCGATTGACATGAATTTTATTTATCCGAAAGATAATCTTGTGGCATTACATTTTAAATAGTCCAATCTGGACGTCCAATTTTCGATGACTTTTTCCAACATTTGTTGCCGTATATCGGCAATAACACGGCGAATGTTGTCTTCCAAATGGTCAAGCGTTTGTGGCTTATCCGCATAGACCAATGACTTTACATAGCCCCACAGAAAGTAGTCTAGCGGTGTTAAATCACAAAATCTTGGAGGCCAATTCACGGGTCCAAATCGTGAAATTAGACGGTCACCAAACGTGTCTTTCAATAAATCTATTGTGGCATGAGCTGTGTGACATGTTGCGCCGTCTTGTTGAAACCACATCTCCTGGACATCATGGTTATTCAATTCAGGAATGAAAAAGTTAGTAATCATGGCTCTATACCGATCACCATTGATTGTAACGTTCTGGCCACCATCGTTTTTGAAAAAGTACGGACCAATGATTCCACCAGCCCATAAAGCGCACCAAACAGTCAGTTTTTCTGGATGTAACGGTGTTTCAACATACACTTGAGGATTACCTTCACTCCAAATGCGGCAGTTTTGTTTGTTGACGTAGCCATTCAACCAGAAGTACGCTTCATCGCTAAACATCGCTAAAATGGACGTAGTGCGCGATACGTTTTCCGCACAGAATCTTTATTTTCGAAATAAAATTGCACTATTTGCAAGCGTTGTTCAGGCGTGAGTCTATTCATGATGAATTGCCAAACCAAACTGAGAATGAATCACTTGGCAGCTGTTAAATCGGTCGCCATCTTGAAAAGTAATGCCAACTTAAAGTTCTATACCTCTATAAAAACCACCCTTTATTTATTTGTTTGTATCAAAAAAAAAGGGATAATAACGATTATAAGCATCAGTGTTTTTTATTTTTAAGTAAAAAAGAAAGAGATTGTATTGTAGTAAGTTATTATAATTTAGTAAATTTATAAACTAGTGAATATAAAGAATCTCCATATTTATAAATTTTCATAAGATCGTAAAATAAATTATTCATAAAGCATTTGTAAAATAATTATTTAAAAGAACCTACAGTGGCGGGCAAAAGTCTACATACACCGCCTGTATTCGTTGTGTAGAAAGTACTATAACTTTGCTGAAAATTGTAGGTACACATTTTATTTGAATACTTTTCTAATCACATGTATTAAAGCAAATCCATTCTCTAACATAAAGTAAAACAATTATGGTGAAAAAACGCAAAAATGTCCTTGACAGAAGTCTACAAACACAACAGGTATACTAGCAGTTATGTCGATATGCTGAATTTTTATGGCGGTTAGGTACCCTTTTTACTCTTTTTTGTTTAAATTATGTTTTCTAATTTGCAATTATTGAATTAGTTGTAATTTAAATACATTAGCATTAACAATAGCTAAGCGAAAATAAGTATTCATTGACTTAAGATACTCGGTTATTCAGCACAGAAAAGGGAAAAATTTCAAAAATTTAAAACTTAAGTCTACCAACAATATACACCATTGTAACGCCCGAAGAAACTAACTCGAATAGACATCAGCTTTATTCCGAAGGAAGTGAATGATGATCCAAGATTAGCCGAAAATATCGCCAACTCATCAAGAAAATGTGTCCATTTAAGAACAATTCGAAGAGCTCTGAACGATAACGTCTTCCACAGTAGAACGCCACGTAAAGTGCCTTTTATTTGTGAAAAAAATCGTAAACTTCGCTTGCAGTTCGCTAAAGGACATTTAGACAAGGTAATTAATTTTTGGCAAAAGTTCTTGTTTACAGGCGAAACGAATTTCAATATATTCGGCAGCGATGGAAGGTCAAAAGTTTTGAGAAAAGAAAATATTGCAGTTGGAAAGCTTGTTTTAATTGAGGGTAATATGGATCAGTTGAAATATAAGTCATTGTTGAAAGCTGTTCTGTCGATTTCGGTGGACAGTTTGGAGCTTGGCGCAGGCTGAATCTTTCAACAGGATAGCTATCCAAAGCACACCGCCCATATTATTAAGGATTGGTTGCTTTATTATGCTCCAAACAACTACACACACCAACTCAAAGCCCAGATTTGAATGTTATTGAATATGTCTGGGAGATTTTTGATCGACAAATTAGAAAAAATCAGATTTCCAGCTCATCGTTACTAAAAGAACGTCTTATTGAAGCTTGGGACAGTATTACTCGCCCAGAATTGAAAATTTTAATAGCTTCATGCCGGGATGGCTTCAAGCTGTTATTGATGCGAACAGTGGACCAACTAAATACTAAAAAATCACGTTAGCTGATATTAACCAAAAAAAATCAATGCAGACTCGGGAAATTCAAAATCCCTTTTATATGTTTTCAGAAAGAGGTTGCAGATATGTTCACGTTGTAAACGGAATACTAAATTTAATTTCATAAAGAAGAAGGGGACTTGAGCCTGTTAATATTTTAATATAAAAAAATTCACCAAGCATTTCACCAAGCAAGGAAGTGGTTAATAACTTGCAGGCTAGTGTAAGCAGTAAAATTTTAGATGTTCAGAGTAATAATGCAATTCTTTTAAAGCTAAAAAAATGGAAGCTTTTCTTGAATAGATTATAACCAATCAGCGCATATTTGTTGAAGGTGATGTTAAGTTTAGGTTTCATAGTGAAACCCAGGTTCATAAAACGGTGAACCTGTTCCAAATTATAGTTACTTTGTATGTAACTGAATGTACGGCTTTTTCGGAGAAGCATGTAATTCTACAGCTTTTAAGGTTTAAGGGCTAGTTTTTTTTACACCAATCAGCCATTATGTTTAGCTATGTTTGTGGCAAGACCCGAAAGTGTATTATTTAAAAATTGATAAAATTTTATTTTAGAAGAAGAAATCAAATGAAGAAATTCAATGGAATCCGCAATTTAATTTTTAAATAAAACTCTTTCAGTTCAGTCATACAAATAAGCAAAATCACATTTAAAATTGGAGCCTTATTGGAATTAAAAAAATTATTTTCATAGCAGCGAAATTATTTTTATTAAAAAACACTAATATTTTTGTTTAATTTTACTATCCTTAAAGTTGCAAGGCCTCAAATTATGCTCAAATTTAGTGCTTTTTTAATTTTCATTTAGAAATTTATAAGTTCATATATTAAGAATTTTGAAGTTTTATAAAATAATATCATGCAAGCGTACCGTTTTTCAAATATGGACTTAACCAAATATCTTCTTGCTTTCTTGTAAATTGCGGTGAGCATATTTTCGAACCTTTGATTTATTTATTCAATTTATCACTGAAAAAGAGTACTTCTCCATCTGTTCGAACCTTTGACTCATTTATTCAATTTATCACTTAAAGAGAGTATTTCTCCATCTGTATGGAAAGAATCTTTTATTATACCCCTTCATAAAAACGGAAACAAATCTTTGATTGAAACTTCCGAGGTATAGCTAAACTATCTGCGATTCCTAGATTATTTGAATCACTTATCTCTGATCATTTGACTCATTCAATCTCATGATTTATATCACATTCACAACATGGATTTGTTTAAGGAAAATCTACAACCACTAATTTACTTGAGTTCACTTCTTATATCATCGATGCGTTCAGAAAGAAAAGCAGCATTGACGTAATATATACCGACTTTAGCAAAGCTTTTGATAATGTGTGTCAATCGTTGCTAATCACGAAGCTTGACTTACTGGGTTTCCAACCAAAATTTTTACAATGGATCTCCACATATCTGTATGATCGAACTCAAAGAGTAATGTTTAAAAATTCCATTTCAGATACCGTTAATTTTCTTCAGGAGTACCTCAGGGTAGCCATCTAGGCCCGATTCTGTTTTCACTATCTTTAAACGATATATCTTCTTAGATAAAATTTTCAAAACTTTTAATGCATACGGATGATGTAAAACTTTATAAATCTTACACTAAATCAGATGTCCCTAAATCTTAAGAAATTTAAAGTTATGTATTTCTCCCGAAGAGCCACACACTATGGACCCTAGATTGAACTTCACACATCACATTGGTGTGATAGCCAACAAAGCCATAGGCGTCTTGGCTTTTGTAAAACTTTTGTCAAAGGAGTTTACTGATCCTTATGTTACTAAAGCTTTGTATATAACATTAGTAAGACCTACTCTTGAATACGGCCCGGGGATTTGGAACCCGAAGTATCAAATCTACTCTGACAGAATTGAGTCTATTCAAAAACAATTCCTTCTATTTGCCTTAAGAAATTTGCATTGGGACTCTCAGTACAGTCTTCCTTCTTATACTAGTCGTCTGAAACTTATCAATCTTCCTACTCTCCGCAGTCGTCGGGAAATGCTTGGTGTAATTTTCATGATTAAAGTAATAACAGGCTCAATTTCCAGTCCCCTTGTTCTCTGTGAAATCAAATTTAATGTCCCGTTCAAAATATCATTTTTCCCATTGTTTGTGAAAACTTGTAAAACGAATTTTGAATTTCACGAGCCTTTGCATTGTTTGTGTCTTGATTTCAACTCTCATTCAAGCACATTTGACATATCTGACTCGCTTTTTCATATTAAGTCTCTCAACTAATCGTTACATTACATTTTATATATGAATTAATTCTTAAAACTCAGATATGTATGTATTCACCATATAGCCCCAACAAAATTGGAATATCATATATAAATATAAATGAATATTTCAGTATCAGTACTCATATAATGAATTGAATATTGGCACTGAAAATCATCTATATTCAAAGATGTCTTATAGCCAAAATATGTCCAATTTGTTCTGATGTGAAGTTTCTTTGAATAAAGCATGAAAGAAGTGATATTTGGTATTCTAAACACGTAAATTCAAATAAATATTAACTTTAAAAATCATCGAAATCGATTTTTGCAATTAATTAAGGTATAAGAAATACTCTATGCCGCTGTTGTTTTTGAATAATATTGCAATTAAGCAAATGCAGCTCGTTATTTTGTGATAAAAAAGTGTACTACTTAACTACGAATTAAAACAACTTAAACTATATCATTACAAAAGTATAATATTTGATTATTTATAGAGGATGGAAGAAAATTCCTAAGCAATAACATAGGTATATACCTACCTAAAACTCGAATTTGTTTTCGTAGTATTTTAGTTTTGAACACCATTTTAACGAACATTTCTCATATTTTTCAACTTGAAGTATTTTCTCTTGACGACCATTTCAACGTTATTTGCAAAAATTTAATTTGCTGAGATCAAAACTAAGTCAAATGCGCTAAAGCTCAATAAATAAATATATATATATATATATATATATAATTATTTGACGCTTTGTAACCGCTGAAGCGATTTTCGGTCAAGCTCCTCCTCCAATTTGTGGTTTTGCGTCTTGATGCTTTTACCAACAAATGGAGGGACCTACAGTTTATTCTAAGACACCTCTGAACAGCCAATGGATTTTTATGAGGAGCTTTTTCACATGCCAGAAATACACTCGGAGGGCTTGACATTCCCTGGAGAGGGACGACCGCAATTAGAAAAAATAAATCTTCTATAATTTTGGAAGTTGCTCGAACCTGGGCTCGAGCCCAGGCCTTCCGAATGTCAGTACGCAATGCTAACCACTCGGCTATCGCGGCCGCCGAAGCTCAATAAAACCCAATTATAATTGGGTTTCTTTTAAGTAACAAAAACTAAAAATCTTTGGACATAACTGTACATAGCTGTATATACTTTTAGCTGTATATGAGTATTAAAAATTCATAATTTTTAGAATTGACTTAAATTCGCTACTACCAAAACTATTCTACACGAAATTAGAAATTAGTTATCTTCTACAGGAATCTTTCCTCGAAATAAATTTATTTATATGACACTCCTCAAAATTTATAAATGAGACTACTCTCTATATAAAACTAATTTAAAATTCTTATTTTACCAGCATGCTAAGATTACTTTTAACTAGAAAAAAATGTATTAAGCTCATTAAAGCATGCTACAGCTTAAGTTTGATAGACGTGAAAAAATATATGAATATGTGATTAATATATGTAAGTATAAATACAATACAAAATAAAAGAAGAACATAATAAGGGATTTTATAATAAGCGCCTTAAAATATGCAGCCCAATGATCGTCTTTTTATTAAGTAAATTTTTATTAATTGGTTATTCACTACATGAGCAGGAGGATTTCCACTGTATGGAGTGCATGAAAATAATTTTTTGATTTTATATTCATTTAAACTAAATCATTGAAAATTTTATAAATTTTTTATTTATTAAATTTATTTTATTGTGTTTTATTTTTTCAACTCGATTACAATTTCTACAAACTGTTTTTAGTTGTTAATAATTTGTTGAAAAAAATTAAAATTATTTCTACACTACAGAGCGCGAACGAAATTAAATATAGGGTTTTCCAAGAAGAGTGATATAATTTCTTTAAAATAAAGCACACTAATTGTTAAAAAAAATTAAAATATTTTTATTTCATGTGAAGTACAGTCGATACAACTAAGTTCTGAATATAACATCATTCAAATGGCCTCCACGACTTCTTTTGTGGGACCGAATTCGATGAACCCAATTTTTTTGCACTTTTTCCACTCAATCAAGTCGTATGTCATGAATAGCACGTTGAATATTGACTTCTAAAGCTTGAAGAGAGTCTGGTTTATAGCTAAAGACCAATGACATAAAATAACTCCACGATAAGAAGTCGAATGTCACGTCTTGTTGGAACCAGATGTTGTTAAGATCAACTTCTTTCAATTGTGGCCATAAAAAATTGGTTATCATCGATCTATACCGCTCTCCGTTGACAATAACGGTGCTACAAGTTTCATTTCAAAAGAAGTACGGACCAAAAACCACGCCAAATTGTCAATTTAGGTGAATGTAATGGTTGTTCATGAATAATTTGTGAATTTTCTTCGCACCGGAATCGACAGTTTTATTTATCTACCACACCACTCAGATGAAAGAGCCTCATCAGAGAATATGATTTTTTTTTAAATCGTTATCATTTTCAAGTAGTTACAAGGCAAAATCACCAAATTTACGACGTTTCTTGCGGTCCATGGATGAAATTGTAAACATTACTCAATACTGAACACAAATCATGACATATTAAAAATGGCCAAAACGACAATTAGAAATCATATCATCCCTATTGGAAAACCCTTTAGTTTCATTTTAACTTGTTCTAAAGTGGTATGTGACTAGTTCAAAAATTATCATCAGCTTTAATGTAATTCGTTGAGTCGTGATAATCATAAAACTCCGTCAAATATTTCAAAAAAGATTGCATGGATTTTACAGTGAAAAAGAAGAGTACCAAAATCACTTAAATCTTAAAATACTTGCAATTGAAGAACGATTATTTTGATAATAATATTGAATAATTTGTAAATGTTTTTCTTGCGTGTATCGTTACATGATGAAATTGTAAACATTACTGAATACAATGAAAAAAATTACAGATAATGACATATTAAAAATGGCCAAACCGACACTTAGAAATCATATCACTCTTATTGGAAAATCCTATATATATATAAATAAAAAAACATTAACTTATCAATTTATATTTATTTCAATTAATTTATTAAGATTTTTAGTAAATTTTCTATTAGTTCCTCTACGAGGTACAATAAATTCTTATACAAGAGGCAGAGTCTGCAGTGATTATTATAAGAATAGTGAAAATAAAAATAGTTACATAAATATAAAGGTTTTTCTTAAATAACCAAATGGCAAATATTAAGGTTTACATAATACAGGTTGCGACAAGTTGTCGAAAACTATTGACGCCACCGAACCAACTTCGTCATATTTACAGAGACTTGATATTAATATTATCTGAAGAATAATGAATAGTAATATAAATGTTGGAAAAATGTCGTGAAATGTGAACGTTAACGAAAGTATGAAATGTACGACCATTTTTTTAATAATATTTTATTTTAAATTATATTTTATTCAAACTTCCAATAATCTCACGTTTTCCTAATACCTAACTTCAAGTTTTCAGCACAAAAATATATATTCTTAAATTTATAAAATAGAGCGGTTCATGGAGATGACTTCACATGCTAAAATATCGCCACTCTGTTTCAGATTTCCAAAGAATTTTAATATAAATCACTCATAGAAATTTTCACACACTTTTCCACCGCTTTTTAAGCAAAAAATTTTTTTTTGCATAATGGGGGTCAACCATGTCCCAAAGGCTTTGTAACTGATAAATAAAATACGCGAAAATCGTTTTCTACATTAAAATTTTATAAATAATGTGGATTCGCTTGGAATTTTTATGATTTGTAGCATTTTTGGTATTATTTGTATATGTCATTCATATTACCTGACAACAAATGTTATAGTGACAAGCTACAAAAAACTTTGTTCAAAAATAATATTCATTTTTAATAATTTAATAATTTTTGAAAATTGAAGTCTACGTTTTTGATATGTATCCATTCAGGACGTATTAAATTCAAATTGTTATTTATTTTCAAGCAGTACAATGTAAGCCTTGCTAATTTTATAATAAAAATGTTAAGTTGTTTAATGGACTAAATTATGCAGACTACTTTTAAAATCTTTGCCATCCACAAAATTGACCCAGGTTTACAGAATAGAAAGTTACGACTATTCTGTAAACCTATGGGAAATATCAGTGAAATAAATATTTACAAGAATTTGGCTATTTTATAACAAATATTTTTTTTTTCATTTTTTTAATATAGAACTTCTAGTTTTGTTGCTTTTATGTATGTATTCATTTAGTTAGTCAATTATTTATGTAATTTTAGTTACTTATTTACTTATTAAATTTTATATATTTATTATTAAATTTTTTATTAAAATTTTTTCTTTTCTTATTTTTATTCTACTTCCTTTTCATTAATTTATTTATCTATTTATGTTGTGTAATTATTGATTTTTTATAATTTTTTGTATTTTTTTTATATTTTGTTATTTAATCTATTTAGTTATTAATTTTTTTTTTATATTTTGTTATTTTATTTTTATGTTTCATTAATTATTTATTGATTTGTTATTTATACATTTTTATTTACTTATTTATTTAACTTTAACTTACTTTATTCATTTTTTAATTTGTTTTTCATTCATTTATCTATTTTCTACTTATTTATAATTTTTTCTCGAATTTAGAACCCCTAGTACTTAAAATATGCTTTTCTTTCAACGCTTTCCATCTAACTTAAAATTTTCTAAATGTATGCAAAAAAATCAATTTTAAGCTAAATTGCAATGTTTGAAGCTTACAAATTTCCACAAAATACGTTTAAACTGATTAAAAGCAACTTATGTATGCAGACATAATCACATATAATACTTTTTTCAATGGGTTTCGCCGACATAATTCAATCAGACGATTATACATATACTAAACAAAAATTTATATTATTTGTCTCAAAAAGTCATCAAAATTCTAACAGTTTTGCATACTCGTACGCACTTAAATACTTAGTATATTTACGTACCCAAAAATGAAATACGTCGCTACGTTTTGCCTAACTAATTCACTACATACTGATTTTTTTTTACCGGTCTTAGGCCGCGTAGTACTTGCGTTTCTACGGCTAACTGAGTGACTGGCTTGTTCGCTGGCTTTCTGACACTACTGTTTGGTCTTTCGAATTCGACCAGACGCTTTGCTATCTACAAACCTAATGACTGTCAATGCAGCGCGTGCGTTATAATGAAAGCTCGATGGCAGCCGGCAAACAAAACAAAAACAAACAACAAAACCTTAAGCGAATTTGTAAGCGAGCGCATCATCAGCAAGCGAACAAATAAAATTGACGCACGAAAACAGGCAACAGAAGAAAGGCTAAGGCGAAAGGACAAACTACTACATACATGTGCATAGTAAACTTTGCAGAAAAGACAGCACCAGCAGCGTCATTTGCTCTTCGGCTTGAGAGACGACGAACTAGCATGCCACCGACAAAAGGGTTGTGGTATGGAGCAAAGTAACAGCAACAGGATATTAGATGTGACTGTGACAGTAACAGCACATGAATCGCATGCAGTTTGCAACAGCTGTTGCAGCAATCAGCTTGCCGTACCAGCTGTTAGTTATGGCAGTCAGCCAACCAAACATTGAGCCTGCGAAACAAAGCGAAAGTGCTATTAGCTGAAAGTCATGCGCCGCTGTTCAATATCACAAAGTGAACACATTCTCATTTATACTACGTACACAACACTTTAGTACATTTGATGAGACCTGGCTGTAAACAGCTGAGCAAATTGCAGGAGAGTCGAAAGTACAAAAATGGTAGTATGGAGCTGCAAAAATTCTGATGAATTTGTGTACACCGACCAGAGAAGGTATACAAAAGACAAGAATTAAGGCGGTTCGGTTTAGACTCGAGCGGTTTCAAAGGAACGGGAAAAACCAACGCGGAAAAAATTATCTATGATTGGGACCTGTTTTTCAGCTTCCAAAAACCCAATATCAGTGGAAGAATTACTAATGAAGCAGGGAATTCGCAGTTCACTACTAATCAGACTATATTTCAGTGTATCATTTCTCTAGTCAGTTTTCACTTATATACATTATTTGCAAATGAATATTAAGATAATATCTAAACTATGAATTAATCAGTGTAGCATAAACCATGTGTTACTTTAACCCAAGTTAAGTGAGGTTTGTGGCTGTTTGACGAATGAAGGCCTCAGCCGAGTGACTTATCTCTTATAATTGAGTTCTTCAATACAAAGGTTCAGATCAATAATCTCGGAGTCTATATTTTCAATTCAGAGCACTATTTTCGTTGTTTCCAACTGTTCAGCGCAGAGGGCAAGGGGTGTTAGGTGAGTGGGCTTTAGATTAAGCTTGAAAATATGTAGTATTGTACGGGGGTTCTCTTCTTCATGGATATACGTTGAGTACGCCGTTTTCGAACCTGAATAAGTAGGAGTTGAAATTGCTGCGGTATTCGCCCTTATATGTACCAATATTAATTGGGTCTCGCGATTCAGCTCGATCTCATTGTCTGCTAAGGGTGGTGGTTTTATTCCAATCATGCCATTCTTGTGAAGAGAGCTAATGAAGATGTTCCCCGACTCTTTATAAATATAGTTTCGATCCTCTCTATAGCTCGTACTACTGAAATGGATAAAATCAAGTTATCCCTTCTAATGTACTTGGGGGATAGTTCAGCTTCCAGCATGGGCCTGGTAGGCCCAACACTGTTATAGCAATGCGTTGACACTGGTTACATACGATTAGCATAAATTTATGATACTAAATTGATATCAGTATGTCTCTTGTTATTATTGTATTATTGATTAAAAATCTTATTTCGATATTTCTGATTTACTTCATCACTGTAACTGTCAAGACCTTTAAAAGTATAATATCCAAATTTCGAATATGATAGCTCATATCACAGACTGATGCTAGAGACTTTTTGGTATTTCACAGCCATAAAGACAGTAGTTACTTTTAAAGGTTCTCAATACCTTTGACAATAGATACACCATAATAGGCTTGAATTAAAACACCCACACATAATTCGTCTACGATTTTAGTATGCAAACCGAGGCTGCATATTATTATCCTTTCTTGGCAAACATGCGCCCAACTGACACATTGTGTTGCTCTCGCGCTTTGTCTCTCTCTCTCTCTCTCTCTCTTTCGCTTCCTCCAGCTCAATGTTATGTTGACAGTAACAATTTTTTAGTTTACCTCTCAGCAGCTCAACTGTTTTGGTATGCATTAAATTGAAATTTACTTCGGTATTTACATTTTTTTCCCGAAACAATGTATGTATAAGGGAATATATATAAAAATGCAAGAGCTTTTCAATTTATCCATCAAACAAAAGGATTGGATTTATTCATTTAATACTTATTTAGTTCATTAGTCCATTATTTCTCTACCCTTATTAATTTTTTATACAGAAGTATTAAAGTTTTATTTCTTATTACCTAAAATCTCAGTTTCCTCTTTTTACCACTCTTAACTTACTGTTGTTACACTTATGCAGTTATGCTGCTAATAAATATTTTATGGCCAAACAGACATTACAAATTTTAACAGAAACAAATTTCCGCTCTGGTCTGTTATGTTCTGTCTCTCGCTCTCTCGTTGCCATTCCCGTGTGCAATGTGTTTGCGGCGAGAGTAGCCGGTTAAGTTTCTAAGCTTTTTTTGTGTTAGGTGTTGTAAGTGCATATCGATAAAGCGGTGTGTATCCGACAGAATGTTAGTTAGTACTAGCTAGAGTCGTAATAACAAGTTTTGACAGCTGTTTTGCTACTTTGTGCAGCTCTAGAATCTTCACGATGAACTTTTTATTTGCCCATTGCATTTATACACATATGTACATATGTACATACAGAATGTAATGTTCAAAGTACATTTTATGTTATTTATATTTTTAGGTATTTTTCTGCCATTCTGCACAAGTTTTTTTTTGTTTCAATATAAAATTCATATAAATAATTGTGTTTTTAGGTCGAAAACAAAGTGTCCAACTTCGTTTTATAGCCCTAAACTGTCGAAAACAAAGTTTGGTCACTTCGTTTTAGAGCCCTAAACTGGTTTGCAGCTATTGCCACATATAAATTCGTAAGTCCTCTAACTCAACACTTAAAATAGAATGAGTTACAGTAATTCACACAGTTACTATCAAGGTCGCAATCGTACCAGCCATTACCAAACGAATATTCTAAAACTGGTCTCTTCATATCTAAAGGTTTTTTCTTCCTTGCCTTTCACCTCATCAATCGTCATGACCCCGCAAATGTGGGAAGGGTTTCTCAACCTTTCTTCTTCTATTCTAAACACTCTCTTGAACTTTTCAGAGTCAATGGTTTGCTTTAACCTACGAAGAACAACGCAATATACGATAGATTAAAGCATGAGGTACCATCTGTGGCCTTAAGCTTACAACGAAGTCTATTCATTCAGTCAAATGAAAGGTATCACCTAGTGTCTAAACAAATGTCAAAAGTCCGCGAAGGAATAGAAAAAACTACCCGAATTACTTTATTCACATTACCTCTCTTTTCAGGAGCTCAATAGACAAAACGAAGCGGTGCTGAAAACATTGAAAAGAAGAATAAAGTTCGCTAACGATTTCACTGCTTTTGATTCGTGTTAAAAATGAACTACACTCAACGATTCCAAGTTGACAGAATTTTTTCTGTGCGAATTCAAGGAGACTTCGACAACAACTGCTTTGGCGAATACTTGCTCTATTAGCAAAATTACTTGGAAATATAAAGTTAAAAAGCTTGCTGAAGGAAGCACCCTCTATATGCCTTGATTGACAATGACATCTCTGATCACCAGTAGTCCTTTTTAGGTTATTCTCTTCTATTTAGGTAATCCTGATATATATCTATTCGAGGTTTGGAGGACGCAAAATTTTGGGCTGACCTACCTTTAAGTTTCTAAGGCTCACAAATCTGGCATAACTTAGCTGAAATTCTACACGGTTTTGTGATTAACACACATCTCTCCATTATGGTATTGTAAACACCTGATTTAGAAATTGTGAAAATGGGATCCGTAAATTGGTCAGCCTTTTCCATAATGAATAAGTAAAATGAACAGCTGACTTCCGATGCTTTTAAACTTTAGAAAAGAGTGGATTGGGAAGCCATTCATCTCTCAGCATAATTTAACAAATCTCAAATTTTAAAAAAAAAATCTTAAGTAAGGCTACACTTCAAACGGTGAGGATTTTCGAACTGTAGTGGAGAGAAAAATACTATCTCGCTACGTTGCGGTCGACTACAGCACGTACGGGATAGATACTAGTATATATATTGAGATCTGAAGAGGGAAATAAGGCACATTTGCAGGCAAAGTAAGGATTCGAAATGCCTAAATATGCAGAGACTAAGAAGTTGAACAACAGGACTATGTTCAAAAATTCTATGAAAATATGTGGCAGCTTATATAAGGTTTTAAAACCGGAGCATACTCATTTCGGAACTAATATTGTTAACTGGAGATTGATGTCCAGAGCACACTGAGTTTACATAGTAAACATTTCTTTAGCCTGCTAAATTTCAGTAAAAAAAAACAACGGGGAATTATGGACAAGAGTCTCCAATCGGTGATGATAGAAATATGATGACTAGGATCGTCTAACGATTGCTCTTCAGAAAAACAACCACATCGCTTATCGGCTGACTTATTCAAATATGACGACGAACATCTGGCAAGTTGCATGCATCAGCATCTTTGCAGAGATAAGCACTCTCAATATCGCTTAAGTGGTTCTATCTAGCGCACCGTGTGCAGGACTAAAGCCCAACGTCAACAAACTGTACCACACGAAAAAAAATTAGTTTGGATTTCGCCAATTCTAAGAAAGAAACTTACAGTTTAAATCTGATCTAAGTCAGGTCTTCTAAAATAAAGAACTTGCGAACATATAACGAGAAGAATGTGCACAGCAAGGTCTTTTACGAATAATCCCTTAAAACTTCATACAAATCTCCCTTCACCTTCAGAGAACAGAGAGAGTTCAATGCTCAATCCATCACTTTTTCAACTCATATCATAAACCACTTCGCGACGCCACAAAAAAAAAGGTCAAATGAAAATCCTCATAGAACAACAACACCAAGGCAAAAGAACGAAAATAAATAATTAAGAAAACAATATGCACATAATAGATATAGCTAAAAAAGAGGGAGAGCAGAATGAGCAGGATGGTTAGAGGTAAGAAGAGAAAAAAAAGTTGGCTCAAATCAAATAAAAGCGTGTGAAAATTGGCTTAAGATATATTGGTGTTGGTGTTGGCAGCTGTCAAATGCAGGCATTTGATCGATCCTTATAGTCCTAAAGGTGGTAAGGCGTAAAAACATAAAAGAGGAAACACACCCACACATATCTATACACTCAGAGGCATACTGAATGAATAGACGAGAAATAAGAGAAGAAGAAGAAGAAGAAGAAGAAGAAGAAGTATATAGTAATAGTAGGCGCACAGTAAATGTGGTAGACAACAATTGCTACTCATTAAAGCGAGAACTTAATTTGTATGGCTATTTTTTTTTTACTACTTTTTCACTACAGACAAGCATACTATTATACAATCTTCTATTCAAATTGGTAGAGCAACTTATTCCATTACTTCTGATTTTAAGCTGGCTTAAATTAATTGCAATCTCAGCTGCTGGTAAATTAAAAAATTCTTTTCTTGTTATCTTTTTTATTATATTTTTTACATATTATACCTTTCATGAAGTGGTCCGAAATATGTAAGTACCAATAGGAGAAGAGATAGACCCACCACAATTTATGGCAATCATATCAGAATAGGGAGCTGAGTTGATTTAGCCAAGTCCGTCTATCCGTCTGTTTGAACGCAAAGGAATCCCTCAGTTTTTGAGCTATTTCAACCTAACTTCGTAGGAACATTTGTCGGAAGCGGCCGGGTCGAACCACTACAGCATATGTACGTCTGATTTTACAGACTTGAAATTTTGGTACTAAAAATCCACCGAAATCGGATGACTATATAACTTAACCGATTTGATGAGTTTTTGTGTCAAAAATCTGTCAAAAAAGCAAATCTGGTATTCTTCAGAAGTGATTTCAAGTTAATATTGACACGGAAGATCGTCAGAAATGAATTTTGAAATTTCTAATAAATCGGTTATGTTTATGAAAGGTATAAAGACTTCGGCAAACAGCCTTCTTTCTTGTTTTCCCCCCTAAGTATATGCCAAGCATAAAGTTGATGGAACGACAGAAAGCAAGAAAAAATATATATATAAATATATAAATAAAATGCGATAGACGAAAATTTTCAAGATTTCTTAATTTATGACAAAATGATTTCTCATGGTGTCAATGACCTACCCATACGAACAAACCGACTTACAGAACATAGAATTGATTTGATGTAGTACAGTGATTTGGTGAATGTGAAAATGTGAAAAAAAGTTATGTTAAAAAGTTGGTCTAAGTTTTATACACTGGGTAAAAATTGGTAGGATGTCATATACTTATATACTATACTAAAGTGTGGAAAGTTTTTGACTGCAATTTTTGTTATTATCCCAAATATTTTCTGAGTAACCAACAAACATCCTTAACCCAAGTGGTTGTGTTTAAGTTTTGGAACCTACTACTTTGAAAAGCTGCTCCAATCCAAAATCGAAAAAAATTAGCCGCGGATGAGGGGCCTACTATTTACTAACGATCCTTGCAAACATTTCTAGGATCACGTTTTAAGAGCACTTACATGGAATTTCTCGTCGCTTAATTGGAAAGGTTCCGGTTATAGCTGGTTACTGTTCTCGTAAGACTCCTCGTGACATTTACTACAGGAGAGCAAATTTTTTGCCATATTCGTGATGGGAAAGAGTCTCCATCGCCGAATCGTCGCTGATTTGTGACCATTCTCTGACGGAAGAGAAGAACGATGTGGCCAAAGATGTTAGGATGCATCTATGAGCGCTGCATCTGCCAGGTATTTTCGGGCCCACATTCGGAGAACATCTACGAAAATTATTAATTTCGACTTTCCCTAGACTAGACTATGATTGTCCGGCAGAAGAAAATTCTTCAAAATAAATATATGTCTGGGGCCACAATAGAAGATTGGCTATCACTGCTTATTAAAATCTGGAAGACCACGGTTTGAGTCCTACTCCGATTAACATAAAAAATTATAGAAAATTTAATTTTATAAAATCAAATTAGGTTAATTCTTTCAAGTTTTGGTCGCCACTTGACAGGAAGTTTCAAGCCCTCCGAGTATATCTCTAGCATGAAAGAAAAAGATCCTCTTTATCAGCCCTATATTTCATTGGAAAAACATCCAGACGCACACCCCAAATTGAAGGAGTAGCTCGGCGGAAAAACGTTTCAGCGATTACAAAGCGCCAACTATATATATATCACCGGATCAAAAATCAGGTCAAGTCGTAGTGTTCTGGATGTGCATATGACCCGTCGTCCAAGTATCGACTCGAACCACTCTGTTAGCAGCAAAGACACTCACATGCTTCTGCAAGGACATAATCGGGTTGGCGATGTCCAAAACATGCTGAGTTTATGGAGGGCATACTTATCCAGCCTGATTGAAACAGAGGAAGGGGAAACCCCCCCCCCCCACTCCGTTGAAAGAGTAAGGTGGAAAGTGACCTGAGCAAAGATCACATTTCTCTATCTAAATATTGACACATTTATCACTTCAAAATCCCACTATGCAGCACCCAATTATGTATATCAACGTGCACACCCACCCCCGCTTAAACGTACTTGCTGAACTTTACCGGGATGGCTGGCTAGTTAACTGATTCAGTGACTGAATATATATGTGTGTGTGTGTTTTTTAAATTTGTTATTGGGAGTGTCAGGCAGGCAGCGGTGGCAGCAATTGTTTTTCTTGATTGGCACACGAACTTTATTCCGGCTCGCAAGTGGCTTTAATGGTTCGCTTTCTTGGTTTGCCTACAAATATGTACATATGTTCATCGTTAGGCTATAGTCCACATAGTACCGATTACCTACCTCTATTGACACCGCTACTGGTTCTGGCATTTGATTGCCTGAAATATGTGCGTGGTAATTTAGCATCGAGTACATTTACCTCTAGAAAAAAATAGCCTAACAACTAAAAGAAGAGAATAGAAAAGAAAGCATTTAAATACCGGAGCACAAGCACAGTAACGTAGAGTAGTATAAGCTGATTTCTAAGCGTGTTTATTTGTTACGCGCTGATTGAAGGAAATTTCCTGAAATTATTTTATTGAATTTTTTTAAAAAAGGTTTACTTCCATTAAGCCCCAGAAAATGTAGATGAATAAATATATGCTTACGGGGTTTGTTCTTTATATTTCGGGATTAGAGAATAAAAACAAATATTGATCATCGAAAATTATTTTTTATTTTTCAAAATATTCTCCATTAAGTTCAGATACACTTTTGCATGCGTTTGCGAAGCATTTCCAAAACATTGGTTCTGAAAGATAATAAAAAGGAGTCATTCGGGACCAAGTCAGAACTACACGGTCGATGACTCATCAAATCGATGTCTTGAGTGCTCAAAAATGCAATTGGTTCAGTACATGTGTGAGAACTCTCATTGCCGTTGTGAAGAGTGATCCGTCTTCGTCAGTTCGTTTTTATAATTTCGCAAACTAATGAATGTGTTAGGCTCAGAATTTGCTATTCTGCGTTATTCTAGTGGTACGGTTGCCACATTTCCACTGCTTCCAAAAAACAGACAACCACTTGCTTGGAAGTGATTCATGCCCGAACAAATCTTAAAACATCCATATAGACGACTGCCGCTTTCTTTCTGGTTCACACGAAAAAACCACGATTCGTCGATGTCTTATACTTGTTTCGAAGCAACGCTATCGTATATTTTTATTATTTCTCTCGACTAATCGAAAAGAGCCTTTTTTTTAAGCGATTGAAAAATTGTGTGGGATCCAATGTGGACAAATTCTTTTCACAATCTTGTTCTTACAGTATTGAATGTATGCTGGTCCCACTAATGCCTATAATGGCCTCAATCTCAAGTTAGGTCACATGGCGATCTTGCAATATCAGTTTGCGTATAGGATCCATAGTTTCCGGAACAAAAACTTTTGGACGACTTTTACGAAATTGGAGTAATCTACGATCTCGATTGAATTCACCATACCATCGATAAACACTGGTCCTTAGTGGAGCTTCATTTTCAAACAGTGAATTAAATACATCAATGCACTACTGAGTTAATTCATGTAGAAGCTTGTAAAAATATTCACGCGATTTAATTCCTTTTTTTGCCGTTATGAATATTTTAAGTGCCTCAAAACGTTATGAGTATGTATAACATTAAAAATGTAAAACTTGACGATAAAGCTGTCAGTTGCCGCATTACAACACTTGCAAAATCTCGATATATAAAGGGCAACCCCAGTATATATAGACAAAGTCGTATCTATGAACCGCCGAAGCTAAACTTTCTCTACCCGCTTCTCTCTGATTTTAATGTACTTAACTCAACGCTTGAATATTGAATTATATGCAGCTAATATGCGAAAAAAATCTAAAAATTTTTTAGAAAAATCAATAATAATTTGTGTATGGGAGAGTGTTTGTATGCACACCAAGTGTCAGTAAGATTTTAAATTGAATTATTTATGCAAAGTAATTGAAATTTGAAATGGAAGCAAAAAAATAAACGAAATTTTTTCAATTTGCGTTAGTTGAATCGTCACATTGCGCGACTTTTGACAGCTCAGCTGACACTATGTATGCATATGTATGATTGTATATACATATGTAAGAGCAGTTATTAATGGCTTTTAAATATTATTTAAATGACATTATTACTTAATTATTGGTGTCTGAACATTCAGTTATATGTGAGCCATAATTTATAATGAGATCGCAAAGCGATTTTAACCCATTAAATCGAGAGAGGCTAATTATCAATATCTTTAAATTTATATATATGTATATATATACATATTTTATTTAATTATTTATACGTTTATTTATTTTTTTATTTTTTTTTATTTTTTAATTTTTGTTTGTTTGTCTTAAATCACAAATTTCTACCTTCAAATTTTTCTTTTGTGCTTGAGAAAATCTCTCTTAATTCAAAAGTGCACCCCAATAGGTTTCCCTCATGTGCGTCGGTTCCCAGGCGATTTTATTGACTAACATATTGCTTCAAAAGAGTTTCAAAAGCCTCAGCTCGCCGGAATATCTGCACTTAAACATGTCACCAGAATAGTCCCATAAGGTGGAGTCCTTATTCTCTACTAGAGGTAAGCATTAACCTAGTGGTGACGGAATTCATTATCTTCTCTAGAAAATTTGCAGTAAGATCCTATAACTAAAAGCTTCGGTACTCTCCTATCTGTCACCAAGTTTCCAATTACCTTTCAAGCGATATTTCTATATGGAGTCGTGAAAGTTAACTCCCTAGATATTCAAAAGAGTCCATGATGAACTACTGCATGAGCATCGCTTCCTATCACTGTGTTTTTTTTTTTCAAATAGAACTTGCATAACATAAGTAGACAACTGTCTAGGTCTAAGAATGCCCTCCGCAAATCGCATCTGCAATTTTTCATATATCCAAGTAACACTTAAAACTTTGAAATCTGTAACAATAAAAATGAGAAAAAGCTCAGTGGAATGACAAGAAAAGGTAATGTCTTCAGCATAAAGCAATGTGAGAGATTTATTTGTCAAGAATCGTTTTCAAAATGGAAAAATTTAAAATGCTTCAATGTGAGTAGCACAATGTGATCAACATGTAATAAAAGTCTCGAGATCTCATAATCTATAATAGAAGTGACTAATGTGAAACCTTACATCGTAAGGTAAGAATCCAGCGGCAACTAGCAGATTACGGGTTCTAAAGATTCTCGGTGGTATCAAAAAGGGCTCGTTCAGTGAACGTAATCTTCTAAGACTAGTTTTTAATTAAATTATAGGCATAAGATTAAATCATATATATCTATGTTCGGAACATAAGTCCGAAGATTTCTAAATATACTTTATCAACATACAATTGAGTTCAATCACATTTTTTACGAGCCTATAAAAACCATTATATATTCTTCCCTAGCCCCAAGCTTACTGTTCTTTTAGTTTCTTTTTATTCTATCGAGGATAAATTTCCCTTGTTCGCACATACTCTTCTTATGTTTATAATATTTATTTATAGATGCTAATTAAAGACTATTTCATTTCATAAATTTTTCGAATTTTATCCTCTTTCCTATGAGTTAGGAAATTCGATTTATCAAGGATCTTCGGTTCTAGAACGCCAACCTTAATTAGTGCCAAGTTAAAACCTTTCCTAAAAATTAATTTTCACTTTGATGACGCTTCGACTCCGTATACCGTACTCTCCCTTACAATTCCTGACTACGTCTATCACAACACTTCCGTAATTGTACTTATGTGAGAAAATTAAAATCAACAGAATAGGATAGAACTAAATATAGGAATCAAACAGTTAAACACTACCTACAGAGGATTAGATTCTGTGGTCAGAAGAATTTGTTCAATATTCGAAGTATTCCTTTTTTAAGAAACGTTTGACGTAGTCCACTAGGTGGCATTTAGACAATTGTATTACTTATTATTTGTGTTGCCACAATTTGCAGTCCTTAAGTCGGCTTAATAAAACCTACAATTCAAAAAGATTCTTAGTGCCTAATATAAAACCGCGAAGACGTACACTCTTATATTCGATAGTTCATTCGTGTTGTTAAAATGAGTAAGGCACTGTGCGTTAACCTTAGTCTTTTAAAGTCTGGAATAAGGGTCAGACTGAGCCCCACCGGTTCAGAGGTATACGTTCTAGCTCAACTACCTAGGAGAAGAGAGATATAACTTTCCTTACTCATTTTTATTCGATAATACCGAACCAGTGGTATTTATTCGGTTAAACTGTAACCAAAAATCCATATCAGTGTCGACACTATAGGGGAGGGACCTTTAACTATCCTTAACATCCTTCACTGAGTACATTCCGTTCTGTTTGGAGAACGCCACACTATATGGTAAAGTGTCTATTAGGAGTCGAGGCTTGTATGCGAGAACTCGTTGCCCAAGCTGCGAAGCCTTGGTTCGAAAGAATTTAATATCAGTAATTTTGAAGATTTTCTGATAATTAAGTAGAAATTTCGTGATTTGCAATGTTATCTCAACTCAGATGTAAATACTACTAACTTATGCCTGTAATGAATATTTTTAGTTATATAAATTTATAAACTTATAAACTGCGTTTCGAGAGGTTATAGCAGAATAAGAAATTAAAATTTGCTTTAACTTTGCTAGGACTCAGTATATGCATTTAAATACTTCGAATATTTACGTGTTATTTGATTAAGAAATTCACCTTTTAAACGTTTTCGAGATCTAAGACGTTTCTAGAAACTTGTTAAATAATATTATGGTACTTTTTAACTTTTTTAATGTTTTTTTATATTAAAAACATTGGCTTAAATTTCTTTTGTTTTTGATGATTTTGTTTTATTATAATTTTTTAATTTTTAATTTCCGTTTAAAACCCGTTTAAAAGCATTGACTTCAAACACAGCAGTCACTTTTTAATAGTATGTATGTACATATCTATGAATTTCTGATTTATTTCTCCAATTGAATTTCACTGTATATATTTTCTTAAATTTTTGGTTTTTTTTTTTTCAGTTTTTCGAAATTACTACTAAACAATTTCGCACACGCACACCTTCAAATAGCCAGTCAGCGACGTCTACGACGACGACTACGACCTCACAATTTCGCGCACAACGCCAGACTACAACTGGGAAAGATTGGTGTTACTAAAGCAACTTGATGACAACGGCAGCGACGACGACGACGATGACGCTGTCCCACTGACTGACGCGACGAACTCTACTTAGAGCGGCAGCGACGCAGCTTCCAGCAGCTGCTTACATACAAATGTTGATATGATGCGCTTTACAAGCGTTGTTGTTGTTGTTGTTTTCAACATTTTTAGTTTCCAACTGTCGTTGCTGCTGCTACATTTGCTTAGGCTTTTGTTCTGCTTGTGGGCTTTTTAATGCTCAAATGCTAAGCTTTTTTTGAACTTTTTTGATTTGGTGGTTGATTTTTTGCATATAATGCACAGTGGTTGTGCTATTCTTTTTGTTTTTGTTTTTTATTTAATTGCTAGTATTTACCGGCTGCAATTTATTGTTTTATTTTCTGTTACTCCCTTCATGATTTCAGTAGTTATGCTTTTGTTCGTTTCGCTTTTGAGTTTTTTCGCTGCTGCAATTCTTAAACCGATCGACATATCGACCCAGCGACTGAGTTTTACAAACACATTTCATCATATGCATGCATACACATCATATGAAAGGGAGCACACGCGTCATCGCGCGCTGAGATCAAAAATTTCAATATATTTGTGGAACCACTTAGCTGCACCATTTGCAAGGAGGAGGTGAGCGCATTAAGTTAAGCATGCGCTCAGAGTGCAAAAATGTTCGTATGTTTGTTGCTTTACGTATAAGCCGATCAGAAATGTTGGTAATAATACTTTAGTATTGTCCATTTTTTTCTGAACTTCAAACATATTGTTGTTGTTTCACATATATTGTTGTTGGTTGGCTGCTTCAGTGCCTGCTAGAGTAAAATTGCTTGTAAGCGCTTACTCTTCTTCTCTCTCTTCTCATTGGTTATAAAATCACTAATCATCAACACTACTAGCACGAACACTTTAAGGCTCACGCTCAGGCGCTCACCAAAACACAAACACACATAACGATAATTAAGAAAATAAAAGCAACAAAGCCAACAAACAAACAAACAAACGAGCAAACACTTCCTGCGTCTGTGTTAAACGACCGAACCGATTTGACGTACCACCTCACACGCTCACGTTCAACTAGCGAATGAAGAATATCTGCCACTGGGGTTTGGGGCAAGTTGGCTGTTGGCTCTTAGTTGTGCGACTGTTGGCTCGTTGAGCACCAGTACACAGTAGCAAGTAGTGCATGTGGAGGAGAGAAAAAAGAAATGAAGCGAAGCAAGCCTAAAAACCAGCTTGCTACAAACAACAAACCAACTAAGCACTATTTGTTACCATACATAGCGCACAACATACAACAGATATACATATGTACATACTATATACATATGTGTATACGTACACATAGAAACTAGGTACGTGCACCGGCATATCTCCACAATCACCAACAGCAGCAGTGAGCGCTTCGTTAGCTTTCGCATAACGCGTCAGCAAACCAGCTTCAATCAGTCAGTCAGTTAGTCGTTTCGTTGCCACCACCAGTTCAGTCGTGTGGTCCCTTAGTCGCTAGGTCGTTGGGTCGTTGGTGGCAGGCACGCGTTTGCTCACTTCAGCAAACAATTTTTAAGTATAGTGACGAGTCTTGGCTGCTCTGTGGCACAACCAGTTTTGCATGCAGTCGTCAGCACACCAATTCACAAACATTCATGCATACATACATATGTGTGTACATAGCTATCTACTCTCACAAAATCATGCATAAATTTCGTATTCAGTCAGTCGATTTTGGTGTTCATCTTTCGACGTTTTCTTATCTCTTTCCCTACCTTCCTACATCATTCTCTTTCTGGCCGTCTTTGGCTGCTCATTGTGTTGCTTCCAACGCTGCTACTTACTATCCGGCTCCTCATCGCTATTGCTGTGCCGATATGATGCATTTCATTTGTATTACTACTGTGGGCGTTCTTGCTCTCAGTGCAGCTTGATGGGAGCGTACAGCCATGAGAAAATGTTAGTGGCATTAGAGTATTAGGTACAGTGCGACGTAAGTACTTTTACATTTGTTGTCTTTTTGAGGCTAAGTCGGGAAATCTAACATGAGTCCTTCAGTGAGGTCCGGTGTAAATTCCATGCGATGGGTATATGTATCAGTAAGCCTTTTGCTCTTTTAGTCTCCAGTGGATAATATTTTTTTGCTCACCGACCGAAATGGTGTTAGTTAACCGAGGAGATGCCAACTCTTAGTGAAGAAATGGTAGTTACAATGTTTAAAAACTGTTTTGTTTAAGGCGACCCTACTGCCTTTAAATGATCACAGAGAATAATCTTCAATTTTTCTGTAGCTGAGTAGTTTTAAATCTCTACGCTTCACAAACTCTTGTTTTCTTTAATCCGCAAATTCTGTATGTCATGCGGATGTCGGCCCTCCTGTCGGTTGAGCGGGAGGAGGGTAACCGTTTTGCTTATTATTATTAAACCAGATCTTAAGTAGCTGCAGAATATATGCCTTGCTCATTGAAGAGCGTCGACTATTTGAAAATTTGATTCTGTAATCATACTTCTTCCGACATGAGAAAATAGCGATTGGTTAAACTACCAAATAGCCTGGTGCAGCTTAACAGGGAGGCTAATACCCTAAAATTTATAGGTTTCGAAGCTGTAACCGTACTTTTGTTTAACCATATTGCCCAAACAAAAATATATTACCTCACCTCATTTGTCGCTGACCGGTTTTATCACACCCGACATTTTTTAAACATTGCTCCATGGTTGCTCCCTGTTGAAAACTTGGCAGCATAGGGAAATTGTATCGAAGATCGTTTTTCAACAATAGGAGCCTGACTTCGAATCAGCATCTGAACCTAACTATAAACCAGGCAATGTGGTATACTCTGCAAAAGGAGGCCAATAAATTATAGCAGCTCGTACTTCGATAAGGTAAAATACTTCCGTTTGAGAAACCTAAAATTACCCTTGCCGGCCGGACAGAGTGGAGGTTTTTCTCCTTCTCTGCTAACACCATCGGATAGTGCATCGAATTCTTTCAAAGCTAAACTGTTCTCATCCATTCGGGAAACATGACCTCAGTAGTGTATCGGTTGTCGCTTAATACGCTGAAATATATCAATAACGTCATAAATCTCATACATCTCATCGTTCCATCGTAAGTAGTAACTGTCGTCGCCCGTAAATCTTCCGTAAAATGTATATCGCGTTGACTACTACCAAAACCGATTTATCGGATGTTGTCATCGTACTCTCCAATGCATCATAAATTAGGACATGAATGATGAGTGACTTGAGAATTTTGTCATTTTCTTAAATCTAAATTATTTCGTTTAGAAAATCTTCTACAAAACCTCTCATCTGGTCACCTTAATCAACTGTCTTACTTATGTTCATCTGCCCGTACTCATTCTCTCAACCGTATATTCGTTCTGCTCACCTACTCCCAAACAGATTAAAAACTTATCCGCTCAATGCATTTATAGGCGCCTACACACATGCACACATATGGGTGTCCCAAACTCTTTGCTCTTTGTATACAATATATAAGCCTGCTCATTGGCAGCTCCTCTCTTCAGCTCCAGCGTTAAGTTACAAAACTTACACCAAAATAACAACATCAAATACAATTGCCATTTATGGCCGCTGCCACTGGCGGCGCAAGCATTCGCAAACACGCGCTGAATAAACATATGTACATAAATCTGAACACAAAAGCGCACACTGGCTCCCACTTGAATAGATATTTACAAGCTATAGCAAACGTACATATGTACCTGCGTATGTGAACTCAGGTATTTTGCGTGGATGCCGAAATTTGCGTAAAATATGTAGTTTTCATTTTCTTTTTTAATAATATTTTTTTGCATCGATTCATATACAACTTGCATTTAAGCATGAATTATCAATTTAAAAAAAGTTTAAAGAGATTTATTTGCATATACATAGGTACATATGTACATGTATTAAAATATTTATGTATTTCCTCAACAAATCTTTTGTGATAAATGAAATATTTTTTTTCTATCCCATTAATATTTTACAGTTTAAATTATACTAAATTATTTATTAGTAAAAAAAAGTAATACTCTTATATTGGTTTGCTCTCTTATAGTCTATCGCAAGCATTGAAACTTAATGAACGAGAGCAGAAACCTTTGTTAGTATATAGATAAAATTGTCGTATATATGTATGTATGTACACATATGTTAACCGGGGAAAAATTGTGCAGCGAGCGCCGAGTAATATAAATAAAAAAGGGAGTGAGCACCGGCATACTGCACAAGAATAGCTAGCAATATTCGCTCACCAATATATGAAAAAAATGTTGCGAGAGGTGCAGTCGACAGATCGAACTAGCTCGACGTAGTTGTATTACATACCCTTTACGATATGTAAAAAGCGGTAAATCAAAGAAAGTGTTGCACTTTCTCTCGCTAGTTTAGCAATTATTTCTTCTCCTTCTTCTTCTTCTTAATTGGCGCAGAAACCGCTTACTCGAATCGAATACTTTTTGGTGTTGGACTATATTCCATCCACAAATAGACTAAACCCATGATAATTGGCGAAAACTGAATGGCTCCCCTTCCTATGGGCTGACAGACAGGAATGCAAGTCGAGTAGAAAGAGGATTGATTGGCTTTCGGTTGTGATTGCAGCTTTTCTAAATCGAATTTTCCTTGTGGTTGTTGACGGGTATTCTTTCCTGCACATTAGATGCCGATTCGTATCTGAGCTGCATCAAGATAGTGGTCCGAGTGGAGAGTACGCATATCTAAAACTTTGGTGACGTATCTTTTGTCTATCATAGCATGATCGATCTTGTTTCGAGTCTTTCGATTCAATGACAACCATGGACTTTGATGTGTTCAAGTATTTAGCTGCAAAAATATAAGCGATATTTTTGCTTATTTAAAAAAAAAAACAAATTTACAGTTTCAAATGAGTTTTTGACGTAAATTGATTTTCTAAAAAAAAATGGGTAACTAGGTATTTTTGAATAAAAAAAAAATTTAATTAATTTCATTTGTTATACAAGAATGATGCTAGCGGCAAAGATAACACAATGACAAAAAAAGAAGGTAGTTCCACTCAAATATTTTCTTAGATTGATCTGACATAATAGATTTTTTGACTTTTGCACAGCCGAATTGATAAAGGTGAGATCAGGAGAACCAATACAACAATTCTCCTGTATTTGTTCTTTGCTTTTGAGTAGTGGTTTTTAAAATCATGGAAAGTTATTGGCTTTTAAAACTGCACAAACTCTCTGTTTCATGTTTTTTTTACACAAATCAAAATTCTCAAGATTTTCACATTTACAAATAGAAACTCGAATGAAATCCAAGCGAACAAAACATAAACTGAAAGGAATTTCAACTCTGTTCAAATATTTTTTATTGAAATCTTATGGAAATCATGGTGAAATCATTACTAGGTGTGATCATTAGACTCATCTCACTTTTTCCGCAGTCTTATTTCGGTATTGTTTTTTAAACTAGTAAAAAATTTAGAGAGTCATATTTACTACTACATTTTTATATTAAAAGAGAATGAATAATATCTGAAAATTGCTTCAGCGATTATAACATATATATGGGAACGATTTTCGTAAATAACCTCGATGATTTCCCAAATCCTTCAAGTCCGACCACTTTATTATTAAATAAAAGTCCCAAGATTTGTTCGTTCGGCTTCTTAATTGCCAGAATTTACTCATCGTTTATTCGCTCCTCAATAATTACAATTATATTCACTATACTCAAACTATATAAAATGCTGTATTCGATTATTGCCACTAAAATTTCTAGGATATAATATCGAAAAAACACACTGCTTTTGACATCGAAAGCATGGAATCAATGGGTCATTCACCATTATTCCAAACATGTGATAGCCAAACTGGGGTTTTACTACCTATGATCATGTACAACAAGTTCTAAGATGTACGATGGGAAAGCAGTTGTGAGTTCGAATCACATTTTGCGGTGCTAAATTTGTTATTCATGTTTCCATGGAGAATATTGCCAAAAGAAATAAAGACATATCTGAAAACAAAATACTTTCCTTTCTAGACATTTAAGTAGCAACTCACGTATTGTAATAGAAACATACCCTATTTGAGTTGATGCATAAATTAAGAGTAAATAGAATAGTTCAATAAAAGCGGCGCAATCCAAGAGGGTAAAGATTCTACTAGTATATATATATATATAATATTTCGAAATCGACTTCAAAGTCTTCCGAATCAAAGTGAAGCTAACAAAAGAAATTTTATTTCACAATCCTTTTCCAATTTTCTTTTTTGTCGTTTCTTCTTGTGGCACTTTAAAAAAGGTACGCTTGACATACATGTATATGATAACGAGCTTCGAATATTGCGATCAAAAACAAAATACAATATATGCTCAAAAACTATCGAGAACTTTTAAATATCGCGAGCTTTTTGAGTCCGCTATTAAACTATGCAATCAAATCACGAAGAATTTCGGGATGTTATGAACGTTTCCAAGTCCATGAGGAGACGTTAAAACGAATGAACGTCCCCGACGCCAATGTGCAAAAATTTCAATAAACGGTTATAAACGACCACCGAATCACAATTACAGAAGTGGTTGAAGATGCCTTAATTAAAGGAATGAATGTGTTGTTAAGAGGTTAGGTGGGTTTCAGAGGTTAAAAAAAATGCATTTTCACTATTATATATATATATACAATCACATATTTTATACAAACAATTCACCATATCAGAGATACATCATCTCCTCACCTCCTGTCTAATATAGGTATAGGTAGGTAATATAAAGGGTGTTTTTTATAGAGGTATAGAACTTTAAGTTGGCATTACTTTTCAAGATGGCGACCGATTTAACAGCTGTCAAGTGATTTATTCTCAGTTTGGTTTGGCAATTCATCATGAATAGACTCACCCCTGACCAACGCTTGCAAATAGTGCAATTTTATTTCGAAAATAATGGTTCTGTGCGGAAAACGTATCGCGCACAACGTCCATTTTAGCGATGTTTAGCGATGAAGCGCACTTCTGGTTGAATGGCTACGTCAACATAAATTAGTATAAAGAAATAACAACACATTTATTTCTCATGAGGTAAATTATTATAGACACTGTGGGTATCAGCCAATATAAAGTTCGTAAAGTCTTATTAACTCTTATTTACTGTTAGATATTTCTAAATGCTAATTGTGAAATATACGCTTTTTTAAAAAAAAAAAAATTTTTTTTCCATGTGACATTCTTGACATTCGTACATCTTTGAGGTGCAAAATTAAAGTTATTTTGAATTATATATTGCAGTTTTTTTTAAGTTTTTTGAGTTATATGTTTCATGCGAAATTCTGTTTAAAGTTTCGTGTAAAGGCCGAGTCGGCATGGATGCCATATCGGCAAAACAGCTATCTATGTCTCTGAAAAAATTTAATATTTGAAAAATCCTCTTACAGACATATTTTTAGTTAATTACACTTTAAAAATATGCAAAACAAAATCGAATTTTTCTTAATTCTGGACTATAATACCCCTTAGCAAATAATACTTAATTTTTGTGTGATTTATTAGTTAGTATTAGAAAGAAAAAAATCTGTTAAATAAATAATGCATATAATGAATCGGAAAAAAATAAGATATATTACTTTTTAAAGAATATAATTATTTTTTGAGTCCCTTTGTATTTTAAATGTTCGTCATAGGACATTGATTTCTTACTATTCTTAAAATACAAAATGCCAATATCTTGTATACAAAAACCTGTCACAATATTTTAGATGCTCGAAAAACTTAGCTCAGCTTTTAAATGAAATGCACTTAGCTTTTCAAACGTATTATCACTAAATTTCTTTCAAATACAAATACAAACAATTTGTTTTTTAAACAAATTATAGTTTTGCATATTATCACAAAAGAAAATAGAAAACATTTCTGGAAACAAAGCAATTATAATATTATAATATAATCACTTTCTTCAAATCGCTTTATTATAAAATTCAAAGAAATACCTACGTTGTGCAAAAATTCTAAATTTTTATCGGCTGCACTATAATCTAAAAACAACTTTAAATCAATCGGAAATTTTCTTGTGAATCAAAAGAACAATCCACTGATTTGTACGTTATGTATTACAGTATCATACACAAATGCTAGCTCCGATGTAGCCCTGGCCGGATACCCATTGTAAATAAATAGTTTTGCCATTGAAAGTTGCGTACTCTCTGCAGAGGAATTTTAAAGTGCATCGCGATTTTTAAATGTTTACGAACTTAACTCAGGCTCGCATTCGCAATCGAAAATTCAAAATCGCAAGTCGTGCATTTATTTTGTTTCATGCACCCAATTGAACTTCGTTTTTGAGCTGCCTTGGAATTTGCATTACGGCCGCTTTTGTCTAGTGTTGCTTGGTAACTAAAAGAAAACAAAAAGACGATTCACGCGTGATCTGTCAAAAAAAAGGCTATTGAAAAAAATACTTCCACTTGGATCACCCATTACGTATAATATTCATATTACACACTTTATTCACTTTCGTAATTTTTTTGTTCAATGTTCCAAATTCAGCACCAATAAGTGTGCTTCTTTACCAAGTGCGAAAGGTAAAAAGTTGTGGAAAATAAGTACGTCTTATTCTTATTTTTAATTTGATTTAGTTGAAATTTGGAACACTATTACTTCCAAGTAGATCTAAACGCCATCCATTCAAAAAAATCGATCTTATGATTCAATTTACTTCAAATTAGTTTGTTGTCAGGAAGCGGACAGGTAGCGAGACAAATATTTTTATGGGTAGGTTTTATTGAATTTTTGTGCGAAAGCATTGTTTCGTCTAGACAAGTAAATTCCGGAAATTGACCAAAAAGCAAGTTCGATTTGTCTTGAATTTTAGTACGTTATGCAATACTTTTTCCGCGAAGGGAAAAACAAATCGCCGAAAATAGGCATGACTAGAATAAAGATATAGATATAGTTGTTAATCTTATTGGATAAAAGTGAAGGTTGAAATACTGGCGATTCGCTTACTTCGATGCACTCATGGAAGACTTTGAGTGGCGACTAATCTCTGACTAACTCTAATAAAAACTCAGTTGCTGCAATATCTTCTTCTTCTTCTTTGGCGTAGGCACCGCTTACGCGATTATAGCCTCGTCAACAATAGCGCGCCACTCGTTTCTTCTTTTTGCTGTTATGTCAGATAGACTTCGAAGTTGTGACTGTCAACAGTGACGTGGGAGTCAAGTAGCGAATGCGATGACTGTTTATTTGATGACAGGACATATTTCGTCTTGCCCTCGTTCACCAACAGACCCATTCGCTTCGCTTCTTTGTCTAATCTGGAGAACGCAGAACTTACGTTGCGGGTGTTATGACCAATTATATGAATATCATCGGCATATGCCAACTGCAATCTGTGCTGCAATATGCAAATATCAAATATTTTTGGACTAACTGCAACATTCTTTACAATGCAATTTTAATGTTTAAATTCAACAAAATAAGAAAAAGCTACATCAACGTATGGCCGGGCATTGCTAGTTCTGTATAAATTTCAAGCCTTTTTGATACCATTCTATGACTATTTTGGAATTTTCTTGTGGATAACGGTAAAACTAGGAATTTCAATATCTTGAATATATTTTTTATATCTTGTGACATATTTAATATTGTATTTATCTTCATGCTGGCCATGGAATGTTTAAAAACTATTTCACTTATGGTTAAATTTCATTTAAAGTTGAATTAAAATTTTTTACAATGAACGATTTCTTTTGCACCCGTCATGTAAAGGAACGTTAGGTTGGCTCGACTTAATTTAACCGGTTCGAGTTGAAATCGCTTAAATTATACCCGGCCTGACTAGGAGTGTTGGGAAGGAAAAAAGTAATGCTATTGTAAATGAACCACTGAAAACCCCAAGAGAAATTCTCGCTAAACTTAAAACTGTTGGGATATTTTAGTCGTACTTTAAAATTTAGTTAAAGAATAATTTTAAATATTAAGCTAATAAATATATCCTAAGGCTTTGCTTTCTTATTCTTGACGCTATGATTTTCTTAAGTTTTTTGTTTTACTTCTTTAACTTTCAGATAATTTCTTGGAAATATTTAATTCATCGTCAATTGGAGATGCAGCGTTAGTTTCCGTGGAGCTCGGCAAAAATAAATTATAAAACTGCTATTTTAAATGCTATACATTTTTGTGCGTATTTATACATAGGTGCATACATATGTGCATACAGTGGCGGACAAATATCTACATACAGCCCCTGCTTTCCTTGAATTGAAAGTCCAAAAGGTTTATTGGAAAGTTTAACGATACAGTTTATTTAAACTATTTTCCCTTATCATAAAAAACCAACAAAAATAATTGTTTAACATAAAATAGTAAAGCTCTGACAAAAAAAGCGTAAATAAGACATTGACAAAAGTCTACATATAGTACATACATAACTTATTAACGCAAAAACTTTGCTTAATATCAGGTAACATGATCTTTTTAGTATTTAGTTCGTTCACCGTTCGCATCAATAACAGTTTGAAGCCATCGTGGCTTCGAAGCTACAAAATTTATCAATTCTGAGGGAGTAAGACGTTTTTTGAGTAATGCTGGGCTGGAAATCTGATTTTTTTCTAATTTTTTGGTCAAAAATCTCCCAGACATATTCAATAACATTCAAATCGGGGCTTTGAGGTGGTGTATGGGAGCATGATAAAGCAACCAATCATTAACAATATGGACCGTATGCTTTGGATCATTATCATGTTGAAAGATACAGCCTGCGCCAAGCTCCAAACTGTCCACCTAAGGCTTCAGATTAGCTTCCAACAATGACTCATATTTGAGCTGATCCATATTACCCTCAATAAATACAAGATTTCGATCTCCAGATGCCGCAACCGCCGCCTAAACCATTACGTTGCCGCCACTTGCTTCACTGTTGATACTATATTTTTGGCGTTAGGGGCAGTATTTTCTTTTCTACAAACTTTTGCTCTTCCATCGCTGTCGAATATATTGAACTTCGATTCGTCTGTAAACAAGACTTTTTGCCAAAAATCCATTCCCTTGTCTAAATGTGCTTTAGCGAACTCTAAACGAAGTTTACGATTTTTTTTTCAAAAATAAGAGGCTTTTTACGTGGCGTTATACTATGGAAGTCGTTATCGTTCAGAGCTCTTCGAATTTTTTTTGGACGGACACACTTTCTTGATGAGTTTGCGCTGATTTCGGCTAATTTCGTAGCAGTAACTTTAGAATCATCATTCACTTCTTTAAGAATAAGGCTGATATCTCTTCGAGTTAGTTTCTGCGGGCGGCCAACACGCAGCTTATTTTCGGGGGATCCATTTTTTTCAAAGACTTTTACAATGGTCTGTACTGTTGGTCGATTTAAGTTTAAAATTTTTGAAATTTCACCATACAATTTCTTCTCTTTTCTGTGCTGAATAAAAAAAGTTCTTACGTCAATGGATATTTATTTTCGAAGAGTCATTATTAATGTTAATGTGTTTGAACCACAACTAAATTCAATACTAGCAAATTAGAAAACATAATTTTAAACAAATAGTAAAAAAAAGTACCTAACCGCCATAACAACCCGTGGTGTATCGACTTTTGTCAAGGATATTTTTGGATTTTTTCAACATAAATATTTTATTTTATATTAGATAGTGGATTTGTTTCAATACATGTGATTAGAAAATTATTTTTCAGCAAAGTGATAGTACTTTCTACACAACGAATACAGGTAGTGTATGTAGACTTTTGTCCGCCACTGTAGGTACATATGTGCATATATATTCAAGTACATGCATATACCGTACATCAATACTCAATTTGTCGTATCACTATAAACTTTATTTTTTCTGTAAAATTTCGTAGCGACACAGCCTGGCGCCCTCTACACATACTCACGAAACTATCAAACAAAACATTAAACCACTTTGTCTATCTCATCTAATGCTCACCTCTCAATTACCTTTCGCTAATGCTTTAATCTCATAAAAAACAAATAAACTATAATAATGCAATAATTTTTCATTCACTTTCACACCGCTGCCTCCCACATGAAACAAACTATTTACATTTTTCTCGTCCTCCCTTCACTTGCGCTCGCTACAAGCGCTTTTACAAATTGTTCTAAAATAAAATTGCGTACGCTCATAAAATCATTTTGCCCGAGAATCTGACATTCCTTGCTGCTGAGCGATTCTCCCACGCGTACGTCTCAAGTCAACAATTATCTCACATCAAAAATGCATACATATGTATGTACGTTTCTCAAAATTTTTATTCTTAGAAAGGAAGAAATGACATTCATCGTTACGGTCGCCGAGTTACGATCTGCTGCATACATACATACACACATGCCAATGTTGATCCGTGGGCATGGACTGTCACCATGCTCGCGCCACCCATTCACCACAGTCGCATTTTGTACGCCCATTGACGAACAACGGGATTCGACGTACGCGTACGCGTTCAAGTAATTACTACGCGAACGAGTAGTTTTACGCTTCGTGTAACATATAGTGCTTAATTCAATTAAAAACTATTTCTAACTATTTTATGTTATAAAAAATTGAAGATTTTTCCTTTTACAAATTATGAAAAAAATGTAATATTTTCAAAGAAGCAGAGACAATTTTCTACATTTGCGGTTATGTGATTCATACGATTTTTTCGCCAACGTGTGTTTACCTTCCTCCCCGTAACCGCGTAGCAGTGTGTTGTTCCAGTTTTGACGCTTCGCGCTCAGCACGATCAACGGCCGTCAACGTCACGCCGCCAACAACAATATTGACATAGAACTTTTTTGTCTACCAAACAATTCTCACAGTGTACGCGCTATAAATTTTCAAGATGCATATGTAATTTTCCTGTTAATATTGTTTTTCAACGTTTTGACTAATGGTGCACGTGTTGTATGCACCCATTATTGCGAAAATTTCACCTTCAATTAACCTCTCGACTTTTTGGTTGAATTTTTGGCGCTTTGCTGCTTTACGCCAACCGCTGTTTCAATTACTATTTGGATTTCTGTTTTTGTTTCTTCAATTCGATATTGAAAATTGTATTTTTTTCGCATTCTTTGCTTCTCATACTGCGCGTATTCACCACACACACATACTCAGTGTGGTGAATATCGTCGTATATGTTTATATAAAAATTGGTATAATGCAAATTTCGGAAAATTTGCTGAGAGTAATTTTCATGCTGTCAACAATCGTCGCGGTGACTGGTAGGTATACGCGATCAGACGTACATATGTACACATTTATATATGTATATAAATCCATTATCCATTAGCTTAAAATCGTACATATGTACATATATACATACATCTGTCTCTGCATATGTAGAATATTTCCTTTGTTGTTCGTAGAAATGCGCTCTAGACGTCTGCGAAATATTGTAATTGCAAAAAATATTTATATTTTGAGATCTTTGAATGCAAATATTCTATTCGGGTTTGTTTATTGCTATAGAGACTCATAAATAAACTAAAATTTTCACTGTGCACAAATTTACTTGTGGATATGTGGGCGTCATACCAATTTCACTTAACTAAGTTCTATGATCTATATGATCTCTATTATTGTAAGCTGTGGTGGTTAGGAAGATTTTGGTAAACCATAAATTGGAGGTTTTCCATGAGTATAATATTATAATCCTCTAGACCGAGCTTCTTAACACTTCTTATGTGTTCGGGCAACTGAGGTTTGCTGCTATTAAGTAATCGGTGGACTAATTGAAAGTGAGTGGGAGCGTACAGACCCACATTCAAAATTTGAGAAAAACGAACCCTAATTACGGTCGTCCTCAGCAGGGAATGCCAACCATTTCAAGCGTATTTCTGATATGAAATAAGGAGCTTCCCATAAGCCGTTCGGAAGCCTCTTAGCAAATACTGCATGTCCCTCAATTTGTTGAAAAATCATCAAGACATACATCACACATTCGAGGAGGGGCTAGGCCGAAAATTCGCTTCATCCGTTATAAATCACCAATTTTATATATATGTATTGGTGGTGTTCCAGACCCTTATTTCGATTCTATAAGGTTCCATCTTTTAGAACAAAATTTAAGCAGCTTTTATTTAGAAATTTTTCGTCATCGCTAGGCAGAGCTACTTAGCACTTCCAAAGTTTAGTGCAGATAGTTAAGCGATAGACGAATTGAAAATCAGTAGGTTCGCGACTTCCTGACCGATATTTAGTCTCGGACTCTATTAGAGATCAAAGCTGAGTTTTTAACTGCTCGGATATTGTACAGAAATGCTCATTGCTCCTATTATTTCCTTCTTTAACTTTTTCGAGTATCAGTTCATATCCAAATGAGTGAGCACTTCAAGGCCCCAAACTTGCGATTATGAGCACCTCATACCGGTATCGCTAGACTAATATCTCTGAAATCTCTACTACCGCACCGTTTGTTCGCCTTTCCTAGACTGAATAAAAAAGCGAGACGAATGGATCTGATGATGTACGAGTATAAGACGAAATATCTCCTGTAATCAAATAGCCAGCGCATTCGCATTTGGAAAACCATATGTTTTCCGACAGTCACAACTTTGAAGCCATAGATAATTTCGTCTATCTAGGAACCAGAATAAACCTGTCACGTAAGCGAAGCCAAAGCAAATGAAGAAAAAAGGGAAGAAATTACAGCAAAAGTCAAGCACTTCAACGTAAGATATTCCAAATCCTTACCGCTTAGGATCGATGAGCCATCTGGCCCTTAAAAGTTGCGATTTTCCTCGGCAACTAGAAAGGCTTTAGAAACTGTCTGACCAAAAATAAGTCTATGGGAAACAATTTAAAATCTTTCTTTGGACTTTGTTTGCGAGGCTAAGTCTGACGAGTTATTAATGATTGAAATCAAACGTACTTGCAGGTTAATAAATGCGTTTTGTTGATAAAACATTGCTTCATCTCTATTGGAACGTTGATACTCCTCAGTGACCTTAAATAGCCACTAAAATAGAGGTATCGATGTGACGTGGTTTTATTTTTTCCAGCCTTCATCTTTCTAAATACCTCGGTCCTTTTGTTGTTATAGGATTCAAACCTTTCTAGGTGTTTCTTATCTGAAAGGGAATATTTCTTAAACACCCAGACGGCTAAGACACAGAAGTTATGGGTCAAATGAGTCAAGTGGAAACGAATGACTTCCATCCACTAAGAGCTCGCACTTTTTTTTGTCCGCCAGTCCAATGTAAAGCGGTCATCGGCACATGAGATCAAGAAAGCTCGGCCATTGGTGGTGGAGGGGCTTCGAACTCCTTATTTAATTTTCCGCAATTTTCAGAATCAACCTCGATTTTACATCAAACCAAACTTTTCATTATAATTCACTTTACTAACTCTTTCCATTTTCACTTACAGATTGTTGTTCGAGCCGATTATTACTGCTCAAGGAACACACACTGCAAATCGTACAACAACATCGTCTGCGCAATGCACATGTTGATGATTACGACTACGAGCACGAAGACTATGAGCAGTTGCAAAAGCAACAAAATGAACAGCAGCAACAACAACAACAAAAAATACCACAATATGTGGATATATTCAGTAGCGGAATTGAATTCCTAAAAAACTTATCAAACGAATACGCGCGATCAAGGGACGACGAGCCTGCTGTGCAGGAAGAGAATACCACGGATACGCAATTGCTGAGTGGCACCATGGATGTGGGGGATTTCGGTAGTGATTCTTTTCAAAGTTTGTTGGGTATATTTGATGCAGCAGCTTTTGAGACAACAACAAAAGGAATAACAACAACGACAGCAACGACAGCAACGAGTGCGCAAACAACAACAGCAACTATCGAGACCGGCAGCAGTCAATCAACTTTGACTGCAACAACAACTAAATACTTATCAGAAAGCTCAGCACCAGCGAGCATAAGAAGTACGATACAAAGCGAGAGTATAGAAAGTATTGAGCCGAGCTCAACAACAAGCGCAACAACGACCACTACTGTTCACACAATTGGCAGTGATGGTATGGAGAGCGTAATGAATGATTTGAAAACTGGAGGCGATCTCTTGTCCTTGCCCTGTAGCGGGCAATTCAAAACCGCATTCTGTTTGAATCGTGGTCGCTGTTTTCGCTATCCCATCGGTAACGATACGATTCATTCGTGCATTTGTGCGGACGGTTACATTGGTGAGCGTTGTGAATCGAAGAGTATGAATGGTAAGTTATTGGATTATTTATTTAAATTATTTACTTGAGAGAGTGTATACCTCTATAAGTCCCTTCATCAACGGCATTAAAGAAAAACTGTCTTGTTTAGGGTATTGTCCATTTCTTTATTTTTGTGTTTTGAGCTTTATTAGAATATATTTTACTTTTCGAGGAAATGAAAAAATTACAACAACAGACTGGGCGGTAGAATTTATAGCTCGATGTTTTGCTCCAAGACCTGAATCGAAGCGGGATTGTCCGCATAGAATTTAGTTTTAGCTGCAAATCGACGTGTTCTATTAATAAATTCATTTATGTGGGGTAAGTGGCGCCGTCTTATTGAAATCAAATGTCGCGGGGATCACGAGCTTCAATTTTAGGCATCAAATAGTCGGTTATCATGGCGCGATAACGGTCGCCATTGGCGGTTACGTTCTCACCGGCATCATTTTTGAAGAAATATGGACCGATGATTCCACCGGCCCACAAACTAAACCAAACCGTTGTTTTTTCTAAATGAAATGGCAGCTCTTGAATCTCTTCAGGTTGCTTTTCGTCCCAAATGCGGCAATTTTGCTTGTTTATATACCCATTAAGCCAGAAACTGGCCTCATCGCTGAACAAAATTTGGCTCAAAAACGTCTGATCTTCTTGGAACTTTTCAAGAGCCCGTAGAGCGGAGCGATATCGCTTGGGAAGGTCTAGCGGCTTCAGTTCTTGCACAAGCTTTATTTTGTACGCTTTCAACTTAAGATCTCGTCGTAAAATGCGCCAAGTCATTCCATATGTCAGTCCGAGTTGCTGCGAACGGCGCCAAGTCGACTCTCCACGTTCTTCGCGTACACTCTCAGCTACGGCCGCTATATTTTCTTCACTGCGTGCTGAACGACGTATATTCGATCGAATATTATCCAATAATGAGTGCTGGGTCTCAAAATAGGTGATGGTGTTGCGAATAGTACGCTCAGTAGGCCGATTATGTTGACCATAAGTTGAGCTAAGCGCGCGAAACACTTTCTTTACATAACGGGAATTTTCGTGACAAAGTTGAATGATTTGTAAACGTTGTTTCAGGCGTAAGTCTTTCCATGATAAAATGCTAAACAATACTGAACAAAAATAACATGACAGCTTGGCACGACTCACGCGTGATCTGTAAAAAAACGCTATTGGAAAAAGTACTTCTACTTGATGATCCAAGTAGACTAGTTTGACTAGTTATGTGCCAATTTCATATAAACTAGTATTTAACTGGCATAAATACCTACTCTCAGTAAATTTAATCACAAAAAGATGAGAGTGTACAGAGTTTATACTAGTTTAGTGAGTCTTAAGCGTTTCAATAAATTTCGGCAACAGTTGTCTCGTTTTGGCGTCACAATCGCTTTTAGTATTTTTTAATGAGTTTGACGAATCATTTGCAGGGTTTACAATATTTAAAGCATGTGTGGTAATCTTAACATCTTAACAGGTAATTTCGCCTTATAGCAGTATTGACAAATGAAAAAAGTAAAATTTACAATCCTTTAAAGGGGTATCTGACGTAACAATAGCACATTTTTCAATCATTCAATAAAAAACTTCCAAATTTTCTTTTCCAACTCAATATTTTTCTATTTTCATTGCATTTACAATCACGTTTAATTAAATTTTTATTTTTCAGGCTCCTTTAAACCATTCATTGCTGGCGCGAATAAAAAGCAAAAAATACTTATGGCTCGTATTGTATTCTCCTTTCCCATGTTGTTGGCGCTCTCTGTCATCTACATAATGATTGGTGCGGCAATTGTATTTAAACGTCCCTCTCCATCAACAGCGCTCACAACCAAAGATCAATTCGAGCTAATGACCGACGATGATGCTGGTGAACTGATTATGATGAATTCCTTACCGATCGTCGAGCCAGCAATCACTTACTCAACCTTAATGGAATAGTGCAATTACTAATTGCATTAAAAAGTACATAATTTATTTGTACATATTATTATAAGTACATAAATGCAACGGTGCAGTTTTCATTTCTTTGAAGTCGTGAGCTTCTTTCTAGTCGCGCTTTAAAGTCACGCTAAAATATATATACAACATACTTAGTAGTTATATGCAAATATAAATATTTATTAACAATTAAAATATAATATTTTAGTTTAATTTTTGCTGTAATTTAATTTATACAGGCTTCAACTTTCTGCTCGTATGAAAGTTATTTATTTATTTTTGTTTTTTGATTTCATTTTTTCATTATTACTTCAAGGTGAGCTTTAAAGCTTACCCCACATATACCTAGTAGTATGTTAGTGCTTTTTATTAGCTTTAATTTATTATAATTTCAGGGAAAGCGCGCATTCCTATTTAAATGTTTGTTTATTGCCAAATTTGGAATAAAAAAATATACTCTTATAATTTGTTTTTTACTCTAGACCTAATTTTCTCTCTTCGCTGAGGCTTCAGTCGATATTCATACTTGTAGTATTTTCATTATTAAATATTTCAAATATTTATATGTAGTTATCTACTAATCACTACTTTTTTCACTGCTCTTTGCAGTTTTTGTATGTACATACTCATTAAATTACTTAAAATTAACGATATTTCGGATTATTTGCATTCGTAATGCATTCGTATTTTGTTGTATAAATATGTGTACTCGTTTTATAAAAAAAAACAATAAAAATAAAATAAAATAAATAAACAATTCTTAGCAAACAGTTTTTACTATTTTATTAAGACTGGCTTCTTCCAGAAATCGGCGTATTGCAGCGGACATGTCCAGAAGATCATTAAAGATAAGAATTAGGAGGAGTGATTCAAAATCACAGATTATGAAGTATGGACCCTTTTTGTTTTTCATTATCACCGAGTTAGTTTGAGTACTAAAAATAGACTAAATAAAACCCATGTATTGATATATGTAGTTTAATTCGAATATGAAATGTTGATAATAATTAGTTGAGAGTGTTGTTGTTAGAACCGCCAAAAAATATTCCCGAAATTTTGGATGGATAAATAAGCCAGATCATTCCAGTATGAAGACCCAACTGACGCGAGAACTATTTGATTTTTGTCAGATCTTATAATAGGTATGCCTTCCTGTAGATAAATTATTGAACCTCTAAACCGCATAATTTCATTTCATTTCATATATTTCGAGTTATTCATTAGTACAACAAGATTCAATCTTTTATAGTGCAACAGTCGAGAATATAATACTTATATACATATATACATATATACAATAGAATTCTAAAATACAGTGGCGGACAAAAGTCTACATATACCCCCTATTTTCATTGAATTAAAAGTCCAAAAAGTTTATTGGTAAATTTAACGACACTGTTTATTTCAACTATTTTCCCTTATCATAAAAAACAAAACAAAAATCATTTCTTAACATAAAACAGTAAAGCTATGACAAAAAACGTAAATCCAACATGGACAAAAGTCTATATACAGTACATCAGCGCAAAAACTTTAATTAATATCAGGTAACATAATCGTTTCAGTATTTAGTTGGCCCGCCGTTCGCTTCAAACAGCTTGAAGCCGTCTTGGCATCGAAGCTACTAAATTTGTCAATTTTAAGGAAGTAATACTGTTCCAAGCTTCAATAAGACGTTCTTTGAGTTATACTGAGCTGGAAATCTGATTTTCTCAAATTTGTCGCTCTAAAATCTCCCAGACATGTTAAAAAACATTCAAATCTGGGTTTTCAGGTGGTGTGTGTAGTTGTCTTGGCGCACGATAAAGCAATATACCTTAACAATATGTACCGTATGCTTTGGATCGTTATCCTGTTCAAAGATCCAGCATGCGCCAAGCTCCTAACTGTCCACCGCTTCCAACAATGGCTTATATTTGAACCGATCCATATTACCCTCAATAAATACAAGATTTCTAACTCCAGATGTCGCAACCGCTCCTCAAACCATTACGTTGTCGCCACTTGCTTCACTGTTGGTACTATATTTTTGGCGTTAGGGACAGTATTTTCTTTTCTCCAAACTTTAGCTCTTCCGTCGCTGCCGAATATATTGAAGTCCGATTCGTCTGTAAACAAGCCTTCGTGTCAAAAATCCATTCCCTTGTCTAAATGTACTTTAGCGAACTCCAAGCGAAGTTTACGATTTTTTTCAAAAATAAAAGGCTTTTTACGTGGCGTTCTACTGTAAAAGCCGTTATCGTTCAGAGATGGACACACTTTCTTGATGAGCTTGCGCTGATTTCGGCTAATTTTGTAGCAGTAACTTTAGAATCATCATTCACTTCCTGCAGAATAGAGCTGATGTCTCTTCGAGTTAGTTTCTTCGGACGGCCAACACGCAGTTTATTATCGGTGGATCCATTTTTTTCAAAAATTTTTACAATGGTCTGCACTGTTGGTCGATTTAAGTTTAAAATTGTTGAAATTTCGTTAAATTGTCGAAATTTTCCACTCTTTTCTGTGCTGAATAAAAAAATTTCTTACGTGAATGGATATTTCTTTTCGCGGAGCCATTATTGATGTTAATGTGTTTAAACCACAACTAAACTTGATACTAACAAATTAGAAAACATAATTAAAAAATAATAATATGAAAAAAAGGTTCCATAAGAACATAGTGTATCGATATTACTGCTAGTAAACCCGTGGTGTATGTAGACTTTTGTCAAGGTTATTTTTGCGTTTTTTCACTATAATTGCTTTATTTTATGTTAGTGAATGGATTTGTTTTAATAGATGTGATTGGAAAAGAATTTAATATAAAACTGTATACTTACATTTTTCAACAAAGTGATAGCAGTTCTTTCTACACAGCGAGTACAGCCGGTGTATGTGAACTTTTATCCGCCACTGTACTTATAAGCTCACATATACTAGCAAAACATATTAAATTAAACAGATAACACAGATACATAAAGCGTATAGATGGTTCATCATTTTTTAGAGAAATAACTCTAAAGAGTATTTTTGAATTAGCTTTTATTGATTTTGCTCCTAAGGGTAGAATGTATAGAATTCTAAACTCCGGCAGCATTGACGAAGAACAGTCTAGTTGGTATTATACACACATATACTGAACTGCACATATGTAGGTTCTGAAAATCATCGATATCGGAAGACTAAGTAAAATATGAGGTTTTGCGCTAAAACTCCGTCAAAAAACGTCTAATATCGGGAAATTTGGATCTATATAGACGGGAATTTAAGTTAATATTGAAACTGAAAATCATCGAAATCGAATTTTGCAATAAATTTGAAATGTTCATTAAAGATATAACGGCTTCAGCATGGCCGAAGGCAGCCCTTCTTTATTGCTTTTTCTTTTGGTTCTGGACTCCCCAACAAGCGCAATCTGTCAATTGTCACCGAGCTCAGCAGTCACATTTCACAGCAAGTCATCGGAAGCGAGCTAGTATCGTGAGCCTCCGTTAAAAGGTAGCCGTGTAGTCCTAGTTGTAATCCATTTACTTAGAATTGGCATACAAAAACTACCAAAAATACTTGGAATGGTTTTACGTCAAGCTTGACGTTATTGTGATTTTTTAATTATTACAAATATCTTATGCCTAATATGGGGTTTTCCAAGAGGATGATATGATTTCTAAGTGTCGTTTTGGCCATTTTTAATATGTCATGTTTTGTCATTTTTTTTTTTTTTATATTAAGTAATGTTTACAATTTCATCATTGGACCACCATAAACGTCGTGAACTTGCTGATTTTGCCTTGTAACAACTTGAAAACGATAACGATTTTTTTAAGAAAACCATCTTCTTCGATGAGACTCACTTTCATCTGACATCAGCAACCATTACATTCACTTAAATTGACAGTTTTGTGTCGTTCTTGGTCTGGTGGAATATCGGTCCGTACTTCTTTCGAAATGAAGCTGGGAGCACCTTACTGTCAATGGAGAGCGGTATATATCGATGATAACCAACTTTTTATGGCCACAATTGGAAGAAGTTGATCTTAGCAACATCTGGTTCCAACAAAACGGGGCTACGTATCACACAGCACGTGCAACAACCGAATTATTGCGAGAAAGGTTTGGAGATTCGATTATTTCAAAAAATTGTGACATTGAATGGCCTCCAAGAAGTTGTGATTTAACACCATTAGACTACTTCTTGTGGGGTTATTTCAAGTCATTGGTCTTTAACAATAAGCCAGACTTTCTTCAAGCTTTAAAAGTCAATATTGAACGTGCTATTCATGACATACGACTAGATTTGGTGAGAAAAGTGGTCAAAATTTGGGTTATTCGAATTCGTTCCTGCAAAAGAAGTCGTGGAGGCCATTTAAATGATGTTATACTCAGGACTTAATTGTATCGATTGTACTTGACATTAAATAAAAAACATTTGAATTTCCTTAACAATTAGTGTGTTTCTTTTAAAAGAAAACATATGACTCTTATTGGAAAACCCTATATAACCTCTATTATTATTATTATTTTTTGTATGAGTTACAGCTACTAAATTATAGCTGTGAGTAAGGTATAAGTGAGAAAAAGCTATGGGCAATCGAACTGCCAACATGTTGTGAGCCACCTACAAACAACTAAGAAATTAATGCAGCAATAATACTCATACCTCTTCTATAGGCACTCGTGAAAAAAGCTTTGCAGAAGCTGTGAAATTCACTCACATAACACGGCACATGTTAAGCACGTGAGTTCGATGGAACAGCTGTTGTCGGACGCCGCGCTGCCTAGTGTTCCTCGTACTACCGGCAACGAAAGCACGTTGTGCGTATCCACAACCATATTTTACGTAAAGAGAGTATGAAGAAGAAAAAAAAAATACATACTTGTAAATTTGTTACGTTGAAGTTTGTTTTATTCTCTTAAGCTTTGCAATGAACAACTACCCCTAGAAGTCCCTCTGTGCGAAAAAGGTGGAAGAAGGTTATAACTTTTTGTGAGCAGGAAACGGTAGTAGGAGAGCTGGGGAGAGTGGGTTTTTTAAGTTTTTAATGCTTGACTCAAGAGGCGAAATTAGTTTTACTCATGTGCAGAGGTTTGTAATTCGGAGAGCAGTTTCTTTGATGATTGGATGTGAATAAGAGGAAAATTTAAAAATTGTACAACAGTGTGTTAGAATATATAGAAATAATGTAACCGGAATCTCGACGTTAAAAGAGAGATCTTAACTTTGACAAGCCACAAAGAAGTCAAATTTAGTCGGCAAAAAAAAATATTGTAATCCGCAGAGAAAAGTACTACTGGATGTAGTCCTCCTAAAAAGCGGCACAACACACACATTTAGTAAGAATGATATAAGTTCATAGATATATCTTCTTCTTCATTGGCGTAGACACCGCTTACGCGATTATAGATGAATCAATAATAGTGCGCCACTCGTCATCATTGATATATGATATAGGTTGATCAGCGAGTGATTTAGTAGAGTAATGCTACATACATGAAAATCACCACTTTATAATGGTTCCCATCTAAGGACCGCAAGTCTACCATAGACAAAGGGTGGGTTAGAAAAGAGTAAAATTCTCCTATGTAGCTGCTATCTCAGCAATAATCGAAGAGAAAATATGTAAAAAAAAAATTGTACAGTCATAAACACCCGAAGCAGATGAAGACCTCCCAGCATACTAAAGATGCAAAATCTGATGCTAATCCTAAAATCTTCGAATAGGTTTTCGCCGGCAGCTTACCTATCGTCACCTATCTACGCATACTTACCACCTTCCCCGTGCTGGAGTATATTACTAAAAATAATATGCATGGATACATTGGAAGCCAATTATATCCCCTCCAATTTGGGTTTTAAAAAGAACGACAAACGACAGATGCAACCGAAGTTGTCAAATGCATGACTCAAGATGCCATCTACGGTGAAGCGGGATCTGTTCTACTGCGAATAGTGTTTAATATCACGTACAAAGAATGAACTGCTGTGTTAAATCTACATATTACATAGTAATTACTGGGCTGAAAAAACTCAACTAGCGAGAGTGGAATGAGATCATTGAAGCAGCATTGCCAAAAGCGCTGAAATACATCTATCCATAGTACATTGGCAAATAAGATAGATACAAGATAGATACAAGGAAAGTTGAACTTACCATCTGATCCCAGTCTTACAGGGCAGAAAGCATGGAAGGTTTTAGAAAACCTTCACCATTTCGGTCATGAATCGGACCAATTATGGCCCAAACTCCGTAGAAATTTACAATTTTTCACAGCGTGCAAAGCGCCCATTCGGAAATACGAGAATTCAAAGTAAGACGAGCCAATAAAATTCAGCTCCGCTAGTTCGCGTTGGGTCAGGGACTTAAGGCTCTCTATGATTTCCTCAAAAGAAGTCCCATTTAGAAGCAGGTAACATTAGTGTATCTGCTGCCTAGAAAACGTACTATTTTCCTAAAGTTCGCGGTAGATAGATTGGAATGTTGGATGAGCTAGCTTATAGTGGCAAGCAAAAAGTGTGAGACACGATTCATACATATATATTTGAGTCGATTAAAGACCTTAATTTTGGTAAAATTGAGCGGATCACACAAGTCAGCTCGAGCGCTTCATTTATGATAGGGGATGCTTGGGCTCCACCGACGCCATGCATTCGGAAAGAGTTGAGAGTGGTTCGATGTAGTACTGCTGTATTCAGGCTGTGTATGCAGATACGCTTTCTCTGATGCCCAAGAGAGGTAGTTCTGCTTCAAGCAAGTGACTGCAAGGATGATTCGTGCAGTAACTAACACCTCAGGAGATTCATCGTGCAAAGCATGTCATGGTGGTTATTCGCAGGCAACGTAAAATAAGTGTGGGTGCGATGCAGGACTCGGGTGATGAGTAAATGTCGGGAGCAGCAAAGCCCCTAGTTACTTCACTACTCGAGGAAGAAGAAATATTTGAGGACATGATTCCCGTTTATTATTTCCTCACTAATGAGCAGTGAATTTACAAGCAGCTTGTATTCTTAACTACATTATTATCCGGTGGTGTGTATTTTTATGCGAAACAAATATTTTCCATGTTTATTTCTTTACCGGTTTCGATTCTTTTTTTTGAGTTATTATATTTTTCTATCAAAATTTAGCTATAGAACACTGTAGCCAACTCTTTGTCACGTGGGTGTTAAAAATGTGGAAGATTATTAACATTATTTAGGGTCACATAAGACCACAAATATTTGGTTCAACATAATCATGGAGAGAGAGAGAGAGAGACCTAAGGGAATAAGCGAAAAGAGTTTAACTTAAGGACGATTGGCTAAATATTGGAATGTTATAGTAAAAGATATTTTTGGAAACTGTTATGATATGAAAGGAGAATGACAACCACCAACAACTAGTATAGATGGAGCAAATATAACTCTCTCTCCATCTCTCTCTTTGTAAGAGCGCATAGTATTAATCTCGAAATTAGTAGTGCTACAACAGCAAAACAGCAAAGAGGAGGGATGAGGGTTTCAATTTTGGAATCGGACAAGCAGGTGCTGCATATATTTGTGTAATATTACAAAACACCTTGCCGCACACCGTGCTCATACACATTGTCGTAACTGGAAGTCACCGAAGGCAAACGACATTGACGACATTGGAAAATTGTTGCCAAGCACCAGCAACTAGAAACAGCTGTTGTAATGTGCCGGTGTAAGCGTTAAGCATAGACGTGAAGCATGGGAACACGGACGACGGTGGTCGAGCGGAAATTTAACGAGCAACAACAGTCTCTTAGGGTTGAGGGTGGTAAATTTGCTGCAAGTCTGTAAGTACGCTACCGCCGCTTAGGCAACGTCGACGCATTGATGGCACTAAACAAGCACGTGATTTCGCTGCCGGTGTTTAGGCCAACCGCTGTTGGGTTGAGTGTGGCTCAGTGTGCACAGACCGCTGCTGGAAGGCCGGTTTCCGGTAGACTGAGGGTTGGGAAGTCCAACTTTTATGGGAAGTTGGAATGAAAGTGAAAATGATTTTGGAAATTTGTATATTTGTATGCAGGCAGGCACATGTATTTAGGTATAAACTATAGAAACAATTTTATTTTTGTGTATCTACGACATGAATTGTGCGGTTGCTGTGCAGCCCCATTTGATCCCATTTAACTTAATGGGGGTGTTTGGTGTTTGTGAGTTCTGCGGTTGGACTCGTGACTTTACATTGTCTCCCCGCTACTTGTGTGTATGTACATATGTATGTATGTGTGGCTGTGTTTGGCTGTTGTGGATTTATTTTGCATGCCTGTGTTCAAATAATTTCATTTATATGCACATTTACGAATCTATGTAAATGTTTATTATTTTTATTGTCGATATTTGTTTTTGTTACGTTGAGATTTTGTATACAGATTTAAAATATTGTGTGATTAATTTTCAACAGATATGAATTTTAATTAACATTCGCTCATTAGTGTGAGTTCACTGGCTAGATTTTGGATGTATTTATACGATAGGATGTCCAAAGCACGGTTCGGGGAATGCTGGGGATGGAGTGGGGATTGAAACACCAAATGGAGCTAAGTAAATAAACTAATCAAGTTTAAGCCCTCTTTAATCTTTGACTGAGTGCCAGCGCCACTCTCTATATGGGTGAGAAAGTTGCAAAACTTATATTGTAGGTTATTCTTATGAAGCCGAAACAGTTGTCTGTATTAGTTAGAGTAAGATGATTGGTTATGACAAAAGTTAAGAGATCGGCATACCAAAAACTCTCAAACGGCTTATGAAAAAGCAACTCATGAAACCGTCGAAGCAATTGCTGGCGTTGTATGGAGTTGAACCTGCACAACTTTTAGAACGGATTGACACTGAAGATGTTCCATGTGTTCATTGAGCTTTATTTGAAATAGGAGTCACTGCAATGGTAGAAACCTAACCTGACTAGCATCTGAAATAATAATTGTTGTCTTCTCTTGGCATGGAATATCATACCTCCAAGTGTATTTCTACTGTGAAATAAAAAGTTTCTCTTAAAAATCCTTCATCACTTTATATCTGTTAAGCCATTAGTTTAGTATCACAAACAGAGCTAAGAGTTTAATGACAATTAAGGAAATGTTGTTTAAGTGCGAGGTCAATAAAGCACATAATCTGTGAGTGCCCGGCGCTTGACAGACAGAGGTTAATCATACTTGGTGAAGATACGCAGATGGAGTAATACAGAGTTTTGATTGCATGTAGTGTTTGGGGTAACATTCTGGATGTGGTATCGTCTATGAGTATCTTCACAACGAACACCTGGTTACGGCCACATAACGCTACAAATGCTAACCAAGCTACGAAATATTGCTTTCAATTTCTTGTCTCAACTCTTTAATGTCAACTTGAAATTTGGATATTTCTCAAACGAGTGATTGCAGATTATTATTATATCTAAGCTCGAAAAAAACGCAACGCTGCCGTCAAAATATCGGCATCCTTCCATTTTTTGGAAAGAGATCAAGGCGCGTACCTCGAATTAGAGGAGAAGCAAGGCCGAAAATCGCTTCAACGATCAAAGCGCTTTATATATATACTCGTATATAGTATGTACATACGAGATATGCTTAAAGGAAAACGTGGAGGGTTATCTCTCTGTTTTCTTTGATTACAATGGTGTGGTGCATTATGAGTTCCTGAAAAAATATCGTACAGTTAATAAGGAATACAACAAGGAAGTTATGCAACGTTTGCGTGAAGCAATACGGCTCAAACGACCAGAATTGTGGAAAAATAAATCGTGGATTCTGCATCACGATAATGCACCAGCACTCACATCAATGATTATTCGTGATTTTTTGGCCAAAAACAGAACCGTAATCATGCCTCAACCCACGTATTCACCGATTTGGCTCCCTGCGACTTTTTCTCATTTCCAAAAGAGTTGATGGCTATACCGAAAAGCGCATTTCAGAAGTGCTTCAAGGATTGGAAAATGCATTGGCACAAGTGTATTACATCCGAGGGGAATTACTTTGAAGGAGACAAAATAGATATTGAAGATAAATAAGTATTTTTCAAAAAAATTCAAAATTCACCTTTTCCTTTGAACACACTTAAGCTGATATATTTGGACCAAATCGAATGCGATATTTTACATGGTATTCCGCTCCAACTCGTCGAAAGAAACTCGCTACCGATTTGGCCGACTTGTCAGCTTATCGTTACCTAAAATATCCGGCAAACCAGATTATGAACCGTAGTTAGATATTAGAGCTCTACGGGCCTTTCTATGATTAGTACTTCTGCTTGGAAGATGACTAATAAGCTTGGTAGACGTGTAGAGATGGAGATGTTAAGATCCTTGGAATATACAACCGCCCTTGCCTGCAGTCTATTTTAAACCCGTCGTTATATATTGAGATAGTGTCTTCTTCTGTTATAGTAATTCAGCTTTCACGCTCTAAGCTACGTCGTATGTACTTTAAGTGACAAAAAAATGTTACCACAATTACTTAATAAATGTTAAAATGAACATTGCACGTAATCCTAAGAAGTTTTATAACTTAGTTCACTCCAAATGCTGAGTCTCTTTGTTTCCGTCCGCCATTAAATGCAAAACTACTACATCAAGTGACTTCAAATCAAATTCTATCAATTATTACTACCCAATTAACCTTTACATATTTCCCTTAATTTCCAATTCCCAGCATGGGTTTTGCAAAGGGAAATATCCACTCTTTCTAATATGCAGGAATTTGTTACTTACGTTTCAAATGGATTTAGGGAAAACAAGAATACTGATATTATATGCATCGAATTTAGTAAAGTACTCGACAGTGTAAATCATATAATATATATATATTTGGTGCTTTTTAACTATTAAAGTGATTTTTGGCCCAGCTCCTAATCCAATTTTTCGTCTTGCGTCTTGATTTTTTTTAACAACAAATGGAGGGAGCTATAGTTTATTCTAATCCGCCTCCGAGCGGCAGATGGATTTTTATGTGGATCTTTTTATTTCATGTCAGAAATACACTCGAAGGGCTTGATATTCCTTTCCGAGGGGCGACCGCAATTAGAAAAATTAATTTTCTATAATTTTGGATGTTGGTCGGACCAAGACTCGAACCCTGGTCTTTCGAAAGGCAGTACACAGTGCTAACCACTCGCCTATCGCGGCCGCCATCATATAATACTTGTTAAAAAAGTAGATCTTTTTGGATTTCAACCAAGTCTTCTTCAATGGATATCTTCCCATCTCTGTATGAGTCTTATTTAAGGATGCCTTTTCTGTCATAATTGATATATCATTTGGTATTCCGCAATGTAGCCACCTAGGACCGATTATGTTCTTGTTATTTATTAACGATTTGCCTTCAGTTATAAAACATTCAAAGATCTTATTATATACCGATGATGTGGAGCTTTTTCAATCATATATATCAATCACATAGACCATAAAGTCTGCGTTCTCCCAACACATTTTATTAAGTAAAGTAAAAAAACAACTGAAATAGTTAAATCATTTTTTACATAAATTTATTCATTATATTTTTAAGTTTAAAATGCGAAAGGGAAAATCTATATTTCAATTTGCATTTTCGTTTAATAATTATTTTGGTTTCCATTTTTTCAAACTTATATTAAAACACGTCACGAACTCTTTAAATGATTAATTAGAATAAAATACAATAGAAAATAAGACTATGTTTACTGGTTGCTACACTTAGATACCGTTATCTCGAAAATGAAAATAGGAATATGGGTTTTTGTTTTTGTATTTTGAACGGAGAAATGTAATGAATCAATCCTTGTAAAAATTTCAAATGAAATAACTATTTCAATTGTGTTTGTACTTTACTTTAAAAAATGCGTTGGGTGAAGCAGACTTTATGGTCTTTGTGTAACTCAATTAATGAAATGATTGTTTTCTACAAACCGATTTAAATAACTTGTTAACTTGATGTAATAGCAATGATAAGCTCCTAACCTTAAGGGCGTTTCGGTACTCGCGGGTGCATCATTAAGACTCACTCAAGGCTTTATACTAAAAATTCTTTTTTAAAGAATTTACTGGTTGCAGGATTAAATTGTAATTGTAAAAATTTATATAAGAAACATTTAATAAGATGTATAAATAGACACAGGAGAGGTTCAAAATGCTAACGCAGCTGCAACAAAATTGGCCCACCATTAAAAGTCCAGAAGCTAAAATGAAAAAAGTCTCTTAATTTTGGAATATTTATTAGTACATTCTTTAAAAGAATACAAAACAGCCTAATAATTAACTTAAATAAATTAAAAAAGTAAATATTATATATTATTCACCTTTTATCTAGTCGCGGGTGCCACACGTCTCTCTGTGGTGATGTAAACATTTTCAAGTAAATTTAAATTAAAGATATGTCGTAGATGTGGTATCACTAATTAGCACTTTCCTAAGTGACTTAATTTTTTTTTTTGGGAATAGTCGGCAATTTATCGGCTTTTATGTTCATCTTCAGAATCGCTGTACACATCAGAAGATCCCAACGAACGATTAAAGCTAGATCAGAGAACTTATAACAACGAGAAGGTGCAAATTCGTTGCAACCTCGATCCACATCATACATGTCCTGAAAAACTTTGGGAAAGGGATTCACCACACCCAAATTTAACAGCCGTCGGAAAAAAATAAATGTTTTCAGCAGTACGGTCAATTGAATTTCTGCTCAAAGCAAAGAAATCGTATGCAATTATTTTCCTTATGTTAATATTTTTCTGGGCTTTGGCATTTTAACCAAAGGAATACGGATGCTATGAAGAGTAATTTAAATAACAATTTTTTTTATTTTTTCGTTTTAAATCTTACTTATATAATTTAAAAAAAAGAAAAACAGAAAAAAAATTAAATTTAATATAATTTATATATAACATAATATTAAAAATTAATCAAAGGAGGGTCATTTATTTGATTTGAATATTATTGCGTATTTGTAAATTCTGTACGTACGTACATATGTATATTAGTCTTTTGTAAATTGACTATTTGTCCGTTTTTACCGTCAAGCCATCATCAATTAGCTATTTAGATGGCACGTTTTTGAAGTGGTCTGTGGCGAAGTTTTTATGCTGCTTTTAATTTAATTTTGTTGTCTCGGGTTCAAATCTCAGCAAACGAGAAGTTTTGTTTTGCTTCTTTCACTAGATTTTTTCGCTGAACATAATTTTTAGAATTTTCAGCTTGCCGTCGTTTGTAAAAATCGTAAATTGCCGAAGCATTGAAATTGCTTGTGAATGGCGGGTACAAGGGAAGAGAATTGACAATTTGTGTAGGCATGTATAAGTTTTTCGTATACACATTGATGTCTTTGAATGTATGTGTCTTTAACTTCAGATCAACTTGAATTTCTGATTTTAGGATTTTTGGTCACCGAGACGGCTTGTTGGTAGCGGGAGTAAGGGAAAAGGGATCGCACAATATTTGGTGTGTATTTGTTTTTTGTATACACATACATATGTAGGTACTTTTGAATGTATGAGTTTGCGACTTTTGCTCAACATAAAATTTTGATATTTGGCAAAGTTTGACTTCGCTTGAGGAAACTGTTTGTGGATGAAGTGTAGAAGGAAGGAGGGTTTTTGCGCTAGTTGTTTTTGTTGCCTTATGCTTCTTCTTCTTATAACAAATAGCTTAAGGAATAGAGAAGTTTTATGAGTGATCGCATTAGTGACATGGCAGTATGAATGCATAATGGATTATTAACTCTGTCTGAATGACTTTATGCATGCTTTTGTTTTTAATTTAGAGGCACATATGTACATACATATGTACATATTTATGTATATATATATATTTTCCTAAACTAAATTATTTTTCAAATTCAATTAATAATACTTTTAATTATATTATGTAGCTTTAATGAAATTATTTGTATGTAAACGTATACATACATACTTCCATTACTCTGTCCCTCGAAATTATTTTTTGCTTCTGTCGTACAAAAGTACAAAACTCAAATCGAATACAACAATAACATTTTCATTCATAGACGCAAGCGCCGTACAACAAAGCAAAGTGTGTTTATTCATAAATAACACCGCACGCATGCCCCGCTTACTCCTGCCTTGAAGTTGCTTCTTTGCGACGGTGACAAAAAATACAAATTCAAAAAATTATGTTCGCGAAATATAATGCAGAAGCAAAAACAACAAACAATTCCTTTGACTTCGGCAAAAAGTCAAATAGTCAATCAACCACCGAGATGAAGTAAATCATACAAAATCTATCTTCGTTCTTCTTCTTCTTCCTTTTTCGCATTTTAAATTTTATTAAATTGGCAGATTTTTCAATCGTCGCCAAGGGATGCTTGTGGATGACGGGGAACAGAGGAAAGAAGTTTGCATGCCCTTTTGTATGTATGCGTTTTTCGTATACATACAAGTACCATTGAATGTATGTGTGTTCAACTTCAGATCAACTTGATTTTCTGATTTTTGTGATTTTTGTGATTTTTGTCATCGTCGCGAAGAAAATGTTCGCCTATTACCTCATATTGCCCAGCAAGAAATTCCTTGCCTTCCCGCGTGCCCTTTGTTCACAAGCCGAGGATGATGATGGCAAAATTGCTAAAAATTGTCCAGTGAAGACACAAAATTCTTCAATTTCTAATTTTTGGCATTTTGGTTTGTGGAAGAAACGCGCGAAGGGACATGATGGGTGTTTTTTTTCATGAGAAGGGCATTTTTTGCAATTTTAACTAGCGGCCAATAAAATAGCGTTGTCATGGTAATGATATTCCTGCTGGATGTTTACGCATAAACAAATAAACGTATGTATGTACATACATATCAATTCATGTGCGTATACTCAACGGTTCCTAGTAAAACATGCGAAAAAATTCTTAATGTACATAAACGCATGTGCATCGTCAACAAAGCACATACGACAAGCAATACTTCTCCCCGCGCGCAGCTCTTCCACAAGCATTTTGTATATTAGCGAAGTCGTTTATAGACGAAGCATCCGCGATGGGAGAATATATTCCTTCGTATGCTTATTCAGCAAAGAAGAAGAATCAATGTTCTATTCTGTATTTGGGTACAAGTGCCGAATATGTTAAAGCCTTTTTAAGTCAACGGTGGCTCAGCTGGTATAGCGTACGAGTTATTTGCAATTTTTGGTGTCTTTACTTTTGGCGCAAGTTCAAATTCTTTTCGCTCGTGCCATATTATAATTCAAAATAATTACGTCATTAATTTTTATTTTATTTACTTTATATTTTATCATTATTCATTGAATATTATAATATAATTCAAAATAATTATTTTATTTATTTTTTAATTTAATTTTTTTTTCGTAATCATAAAAACTACATTTTACTTGAATACAAAAACTTAAACTTATTATAGTTTTTGAAATGGTTTCCGAAATTTTAAGATTCCATTTTTTATTGCATTTTAATTAAAAAATAACAAAATGTTTTATGAAAAAGAAATAAAAAAATAATAAATAGTTTGATTTTCATTATATTTTTATTGGTTTTACATTTTTTCCTTATATGAAACATTCAGTTTACATAATTCTGTTAGTTTAACAGGCAAAATTTAACAGAGTGGTGAATCCCTTTCCCGTGATTTTCTAACTCTGCACAAGCTTCAATCGAACTTATAATCCAAAAGTCAATTGCACCTTCTCGTTGTTATAAGTTCTCTGCCCTCCTTCCTTCTACACTTCATCCACAAACACTTTCCTCAAGCGAAGTCAAACTTTGCCAAATATCAAAATTTTATATTGAGCAAAAGTCGCAAACTCATGCATTCAAAAGTACGTACATATGTATGTGTATACAAAAAACAAATACACACCAAATATTGTGCGATCCCTTTTCCCTTACTCCCGCTACAAACAAGCCGTTTCGGTGACCAAAAACCCAAAAATCAGAAATTCAAGTTGATCTGAAGTTAAAGTCACATACATTCAAAGACATCAATGTGTATACGAAAAACTTATACATGCCTACACAAATTGTCAATTCTCTTCCCTTGTACCCGCCATCAACAAGCAGTTTCACTGCTTCGGCAACTTACGATTTTTACAAACGACGGCAAGCTGAAAAATCTAAAAATTATGTTCAGCGAAAAAATCTAGTGAAAGAAGCAAAACAAAACTTCTCATTTGCTGAGATTTGAACCCGAGACAACAAAATTAAATTCAGAGCAGCATAACCATTACGCCACAGCTCACTTTAAAAATGAATTATCTAAATAGTTAATTAATGATGGCTTGGCGGTAAAAACGGACAAATTTTCGATTTACAATTTACGTACGTACAGAATTTATAAAATATGCAATAATATCCAAATCAAATATATGACCCTCATTTGATTATTTTTTTTTAAATTATATAAGTAAGATTTAAAATGAAAAAATAAAAAAAATTGTTATTTAAATTACTCTTCAGGGCATCCGTATTCCTTTAGTTAAAATGCCAAATCCCAGAAAAATATTAACATAAAGAAAAATTGCATACGATTTCTTTGCTTTGAGCAGAAATTCAATTGACCATACTGCTGAAAACATTTATTTTTTTCCGACGGCTGTTAAATTTGGGTGTGGTGAATCCCTTTCCCAAAGTTTTTCAGGACATGTATCAGAGAACTTATAACAACGAGAAGGTGCAAATTCGTTGCAATCTCGATCCACATCATACTTATAACAACGAGAAGGTGCAATTGACTTTTGGATTATGAGTTCGATTGAAGCTTGTGCAGAGTTAGAAAATCACGGGAAAGGGATTCACCACTCTGTTAAATTTTGCCTGTTAAACTAACAGAATTATGTAAACGGAAAGTTTAATATAAGGAAAAAATGTAAAAGCAATCAAAATATAATGAAAATCAAACTATTTATTATTTTTTTATTTCTTTTTCATAAAACATTTTGTTATTTTTTAATTAAACTTCAATAAAAAATAAAATCTTAATATTTCAGAATATTTCAAGTTATAAGTTCTCTGCTTCTCGTTGTTATAAGTTCTCTGGGCTGCTTCGATATCAGCGCGTCACCTACAGTTAATTCTTACAAAAATATTTCCTGATGTCAGTGGTTTTGAACTTTGCTTAAGTCACATCGCATGCGATAGCACGGACAAGCCCCATTACGAAACTGGTCTATACAAAGGCATGCCCCACTAAGGGACTGGCATAAAATTTTGTAAAATAAAGTATTTGACTTTGTCGTGTGGATTTACGCATCTCTATGCAATTAATTGAGTAATTTAATACATAAGTTTTTTTTTGAATCTTTCTTTCCAGAAACTATCAATAATATGAAAAATCTCAAGCTAATTCTTTTACATAATGCAAGTTAATAATTACCACATTATCGATTAACAAAGTAAGCAAAGAGAAATTATTATAAATATATGCAATTTAGCTTTAACAAGGAATGTGTTTATATACATATATATCATTAGGGATACCGAACATACACAATTGTAATTACCTTGTTAACAAAATGGATATCATAAAGGATTACTTTAAGTAAATTATAATAAATATCTTAAAGGATATTGACGAAAAATATCGCTTCATGCAGTTCAATGGAATGCGACAAAGCCTCAATCTGCTTTAATAAAGTTTTAGAAAAAAAGTTTGGGTGGTTAGATAACCTTAAGCAGTAATTTTACACAGGTTTTCTATCCCTTTTGTTACGAGACTGTTGTGAATTGCGGAGCCTTTTTATTTTCCAAGGAGCCTTGTGTATGGCTCTTAAGGTTTTAGACTGTAACTTTTGAATCTGTCTACGAGGTGTGTTCAAAGTTTGATTACAATGGTGTGGTGGATCATGAGTTCCTGCCAAAAGGTCTTACAGTTAATAAGGAATATAACAAGGAAGTTATGCAACGTTTGCGTGAAGCAATACGGCTCAAACAATCGGAATTATGGAAAAACAAATCGTGGATTCTGCATCACGATAATGCACCAGCTCACACGTCAATGCTTATTCGTGATTTTTTGGCCAAAAACAAAACTGTAACCATGCTTCAACCAGCGTATTCACCAGGTTTGACTCCCTGCGAATTTTACCTATTCCCAAAACTAAAGAGATCAATGAAAGGAAAGCGTTTAGCCACAATTGATGAGATCAAGTCAGAATCGAAGAAAGAGCTGATTTCCATACCGTAAAGCACATTACTTTGAAGAGGACAAAATAGATTTTGAAGAATAAGAGCTTTTAAAAAAATTCAAAATTCAGCTTTTCTTTTGAACACACCTCGTAGACTAGACTTAGGATTTAGCTGCTGAGCTAAAAAGTTGGATCCCGTATACCCAAGGTGGATTTGTAAGCATATTAAAAGGAAATAATTTGTTCTCCCTCTCTCTTTCATCATATCACCCGTTATTCTGTCTTAGACAGGCTCTTTATTTATCTTAATGCCATTGGTAATAATATCCTAAAGTGTTTTAAAATTTAATTGAGTCAAATTTTCAGTAAATTCTGGAAAATAATTGACTCCAATATTAGGTTTGAATATATTGTAATAATGCGCCGCATTTGGTCGATTCGGACTCATTCACCGTGGTCTTAGAGGATGCCCAAAAATTATCGGACTTTTAATACTTTTAAATGTACGTCACAAAGAGTAGTTAGTATCAGAAGTAGCAAATAAGGATGGTAATGACTTGAAATTTATTTTACTTCTTCTGCGCCACGACACTCTGGAGCTCATTCTTTAGTTAATTAGTTTTGCAGGGATACCGAATTCGGACATAACGGTGTAGAAGTGGCTTCTTCTTGTGTTATCGAAGCCAGCTTTAAAATTGCCTAATAGGTGATTTGTGGCGCTCCTTTCCTCGTGGACCTTTTCCAAGATTTTGCGCATAGTGAACCACCTGGTGTATGAAAGATTTATCAGGTCTAACGCCACAACAAAAAGTTTTAAACAGTTCGCTGACGGTGGGCCTTAATTTCCCATGACCCAACTCCCACTGCTTGTACTCTTACTTTTTTAAGAAAAAAACACAGAATATTCTAATTTAATCGAAAATGTTTATTATCATTCGAAAGAACATTCTTTGGCATTTATTTTTTGAAGATTATCTATTTCAAATGTTTGACGCGGCTACTTCTCAGATGGTCCATCCGTTGAGTCCAATTTTCGATGACTTTTTACAGCATTTCGACTGGTAACTGGCGAACGACACGCGTGATGTTTTGCTCCAAGGCCTGAATCGAAGTGGGATTGTCCGCATAGACTTTAAGCTTTACATATCCCCACAGGAAAAAGTCCAACGGTGTGATCACACGATCTTGGTGGCCAATCGACCGGTCCAAAACCTGAAATTATTTGCTCACCGAAGTGTTTCGTGTAGAAACCAAATGTCGCGGAGATCATGAGCTTGAAATTCAGGCATCAAATGGTCGGTTATCATGACGCTTGGGAAGATCGAGTGGCTTCAGTTCTTGCACAAGCTGTATTTTGGACGCTTTCAATTTAAGTTCTCAAAGTAAAATTCGCCAAGTCGTTTCACACGTCAGTCCGAGTTGGTACGAACGGCGCCGAATCGACTCTCCATGGTCTTCGTGTACACTCTCAGCTACAGCCGCTATAATTTCTTCACTGCGTGCTGAACGTGGTCTATTCGCTTGAATATTATCCAATAATGAATGCTGGGTCTCAATATGGGTGATGGTGTTTTTGTAATAAAGTTGAATGATTTAACATGACAGCTTGACACGATGTACGCGTGACCTGTCAAAAAAAGGCTATTGAAAAAAGTACCTTTACTTGGACTTGAAAATAAATCCTACGAGAAGCCGCTGATTCTTAATTTACTGAAGTATGTCAATGTCGATGTATATCCCGTACAGCTGATAGTTCTATCGTCTGTATAACTCCCCGTTACAAATGCACAAAGGATCACAAATCTCGTACAAAATCTTTCGCCCGAAAACTCCGAACACTGACTCATTGGTTGTTATTATCGTCCAGGGACTCGCACCATATAGTACGCTGTGAATTGTGTGACTTGTAGAGTTTGTTATTTGTTCGTCGAGAGAGGACTTTACTTTATAATTTTCTACCCACTACAAAGCAGCCCCAGTAGGTAAGAGGTTCAATTATTTCCAGGGCCACTCATACCTGGTTCGAACACATGAAAATTTTCTGCAGATGGTAGTTCGTAGTGGTTCAATTAGACGAATTTAAATTCGAAAAACACAAATTTAATGAAGATAACATTAGATCGAGTATATGTTTTTTAAATATAATATTAGTTATATTCTTCTTACTTTTCTAGGAAGGACCTGGGGGCTTAAAGGATTATGGGTATGAGTCTACATAGACATACATAACAATCCAGAGAACTTAGCTAAACTATTGGCGTTTTATCATAGGCTTGTTTTCTGATCAGTTCTACATCCAAAATTGTAGAAGATATATTTTTCTAATTGCGGTTGCCGTTCGTCAGAAATATGAAGCCCTCCGAGTGTATTTCTGATATTAAATAACGGCGGGAGGCGGTCATTATTTAATGATGAGGAAAATTTAATATTGAGTTATTCAAAAACCATAAAGTAATAAAAAAAACCACACGCCGACCCTGGGAGAGCTGGATTATATCAGCCACAACTCATGCCTAACCCCTCTCTTTTCCACAAGAATACTATAATAGGTAAGAATTCAAGGTTAAAAAAAACGACCTGGATCGAGGAGCCATAACCATCTTCACAGATAGCTCAAAATTCGATAGCAGAGTGGTCTGTGGAATACACTAATCGAAGCTTTCAACGAGCATGAGACTACAGACCATTGCAGCAATCTCCAAGCAAAAATAACAAATTTCTGTTATTTCAGATATGTTAAGCTTTAGCCGCAAAACGGTCAATGCATTTAACCGTTCTTGATCGGTTCTCCATCAGTATAGCGACGGATGTAATAATATGACACTGTTGAATGGGGCTTCACGGCAAGAGAATGGGTTATTACTCTAATGATTTTTGTCGCAGTTGTAGGGACAAAGAAGAGAAAGAGTCTGCTGAGCGCCACCTGTTTAACCTTAATAAACAGATGCCATGACTGTTGTACTGAGCTCCAGTCCTAGCTAATATCAGCAGTCTTGTAGGCTTTGTAAGGCACACTAAATAGACCTAATTGCGCTCTGACCAACTTCCGCATCAACTCAACCCATGTCATTATGACCTCGCGCCCTGTTAGTAAAAATAAAGGTAGTTTTAGAATCTAAGGATCATCTGCTTACCCTCCATACCCAATTTATCCATTCGTAGAGCAATTCTACACAAATTTGAAGCTTGTGGCAGTCGACTTAAAAAAGTTGTTCTCCTTAAGCAATATTTCAATTATATTCATTATTAATTATTACTGGATATTTTACAGATGTGGCAACGCCATACTTATTTATATTTTCCTTTAAAGAAAATTCTACAGACGGATGGTAGGAGTGCTGACCTAAGTGTATAAACCTTGATCCCAATTAGCCCTGGCAACGCCATTTTGGTACACCATCGTAAGACCTATAAATTCTTGCTATCGTATTTCATTGCTAAGTTCAAACCATTTGGAGTTCTCAATGAAACTACTTATATGTAACTGATATGCTTTTTGTGACCAGCAATTCAAGATTTCCTACTTGATGTATTCCAAGTGTTTAGTGACGGATTGGTGAGAGCGCTGGACATCTGCAGAGAAAGTGGATTATTGTGTCCCTATTCCCTTCTAATTTATTGTTTCGGCAACCCCTTTAATAGTGTACTCCCATTTTTGATGCATGTATTTTCTTAAATAAGCCTATGACCCATTGTAGTGACTGTAGTTCTATATATACATTTCCTAGACTTTTTCAATAGGTCCTTAGTTCCGACTATATTACACCTGGACCAGATCTGTTATGTTATCTTACAGTTGGATATGGATTTCCATCTATTTAGTGCTAGTTTTTCAAATTGCAGATGAAACTTTCTCTTGTTCATTCCTAACGGAGTTGGCCGACTCGTCAGCCTTTTCATTGCCCAAAATGTTCCTATAGCCGGAAACTCAGATAATGAAGATTGCTAGTTGAATTACGAGAGAGCTTAGATCCTACTTGCAATTGTTGACGACGCTTGAATTTATTATAGGATACAACAAGGCCAGCAATGTGGTTTAACTATCTGAGTATATAGCTACCATCTGTATCCCCACGTAGTTATTGATACACGATCTACAAGACTTTTCAATTCCTAGTACGTCCACTTGGAAGATGCTAGCTGAACTTGGGTCATTTTGGAGCCGTTGATGTGAATTTGGATGGTATGCTCCTCTTAAACTTCTTCTCCATTCACATCTAGAGGGTAGCGTAGAGAAAAAATGTAAATAAAAAATTTGGAAGATCAGTTCATTTTATAAAATTAATTCCAAACACATAGAACGCACTTATGAGCGCTGCTCTCGCCATGATGTGAAATTGTGCTCGACATTTTTAACGCCAGGGTGGGTAAAATTGTATTTTTGACGCAACAGTCAGAAAATTCAGCCTTCACAACGAAACATCCTAAACGGGCTGAGGCTGCTTGACTTCGCCGGTATCCAAAAAATAGTTGTCTTTAGTACTAGATTCCAGCACACGAAAATTCATCATATTACATGGCTATTACAGTAGCAAAAATACGCACCTGCCTGAGTTGAGCAAAGAACGCCCGTCAACAAAGACAAGGATGGTTCGACATCGAACAGCTCTAACCGTGGCAGAGAGCCAGCAGGTTTTTCACACTTTTACTCTGAGAGCCACTTGGTTTTTAGCAGTTTCATAAAAGCTGGTACGATGAGGAAAGTCGAACTGCGGTGGAGAGAAAATGTACTGCCTACCTCACTGAAGAGATGAGCGAGACGCATTTGCAGTCAAATATAAAAGAGATCGACAGCTTGAGAGCTCGATGACTAAGATGAAGTTCGAATAGCGATTGGCCGCTTAAAAAATAACAAATCAGAGGGAGCCGATATCTTACCGGCAGAGCTTTTCAAATACGGTGAAGTAGAACTGACGAGGTACATGCATCAGCTCCTTTGCAGAATATGCTCAATGTGGCTGTGACCAGATATTCACCATATGCAAAATCTTGGGAATGATCCGAGAGAAAAGAATCGATACACACCACCTTTTCATTGATTTTAAGGATGCCTTCGATAGCACGAGAAGGAGCTGTCTCTACCCCGCCATGTCTGAATTTGATGTCCTTACAAAACTAATACGGCAATCTAAACTGACGCTAGACAGTACCAGAAGCGCAGTCAGAATCGTTGATAACAGCCGTTTGATACCCAACGAGATTTCAGACAGGATGACTCGTTATCATGTGATTTCTTCAATTTGATGCTGGAGAAATTAATCCGAGCTGCAGAGCTGAATACACCAAGTAAAATCTTTTACAAAAGTGTACCATTGCAGATGTTTGGTTGGTTATAACAACTGCATTGTTAATTCTGTTTTCTCTAAGATAGACAAAGAAGCGAAGCGAATGGGTTTGGTAGTGAACGCGAGCAAACAAAATATCTACTGTCATAAAAAAAACAGTCATCGCATTCGCCACTTGGCTCCCACGTCACTGTTGACAGTCACAACTTCGAAGTCGTATATAACTTCATCGCCCTGAGAACAGGAATTAACAATACCAACAATATAAGCCTTGAAATCCAACACAGAATCACTATTGCAAACAGATACTACTCTCGACGAACCAAAATCAAACTCTACAAGTCGTTCAGCGATATATGATGCAGAGGCATCCAATGAGTCGGGTTTAGGAATTTTCGAGATAAAAGTTGTGCGGAAGATTTATAATCATTCACGTGTTGGCAACGGCGACTACTGCAGACGGTAGAACTATGAGCTATAGAAGTTATATGACGACAATGACATAGTTCAGTGAATCAAGAGACAGCGGCTACGCTGGTAAGGTCACGCCCACAACCTTTCAAAATATTCGATTGAGTACCCGCTGATAGGAAGGCCTTCACTCCTTTGGAAGGATCAGGTGCAGAGTGACCTGGTTTCATTTGGTATTTCCAGCTGCCGTCAAATAATGAAGGAAAGAATGAAAGAGGGACGCGTTATTGTTGATGCGGTTATAATTACGTAAGCGGTGCCTACGCCAAAGAAGAAGAATAAGATATTCCAAGAAAAAAATATAATAATTTCTACTTATTAAAGAGTATTTAAATGGTTTTTGTTTTACCAAACGTATTAATATTTATCTAAGCGTGTTCATACTTTAAGAGGTATGTACATATTTACAAGCCTGGTCAAGCATGCTCATTTTGTGTGTGTCTAAATGTTTTATATACAGTGGCAGACAAAAGTCTACATACACCCCCTGGTGAATTGAAAGTCCAAAAGATTTATTGGAAAATTTAACGATACTGTTTATATAAATTATTTTCCCTTATCATAAAAAACCAACAAAAATAATTTTTTAACATAAAATAGTAAAGCTCTGACAAAAAAGCGTAAATAAAACATTGACAAAAGTCTACATACATAACTTATCTTAGCACAAAACCTTTGGTTAATATCAGGTAACATGATTTTTTTAGTATTTAGTTGGTCCACCGTTCGTTTCAATAACAGCTTGAAGGCGTCGTGGCACTAAATTTATCAATTCTGAGGGAGTAATACTGTCGCAGGCTCAATAAAACGTTCGTGCGCCAAGCTCCTAACTGTCCACCGAAGGCTTCAGAATAGCTTCTTATAGCAATGACTTATATTTCAACCGATCCATATTACCCTCAATATAAACAAGCTCTCCAACTCCAGATGCCGCAATCGCTCCCCAAACTATTACGTTGCCGCCACCATGCTTCATTGTTGGTACTATATTTTTGGAGTTGAGTGCAGTGTTTTATTTTTTCCAAATTTTTGCTCTTCCACAGCTGCCGAATATATTGAACTTCGATTCGTCTGTAAACAAGACTTTTTGCCGAAAATTCATTCCCCTGTCTCAATGTGGTTTAGCGAACTCCAAGCGAAGTTTAGGATTTTTTTTTTTTTAGAAATAAGAGGCTTTTTACGTGGCGTTCTACTGTGGAAGCCATTATCATTCAGAGCTCTTCCAATTATTCTTAAATGAACACACTATCTTGATGAGTTTGCGATGTTTTCGGCTAATTTGGAGCTGTAACTTTTGGGTCATCATTACTTAAATCACAATAAAGCTGATGTCTCTTCGAGTTAGTGTCTTCGAGCGGCCAATACGCGGCTTATTTTTTCAAAGTTTTTTACAATCGTCTGTCTTTGGTGGACTTAAGTTTAAAATTTTTGAAATTTCACCATACGATTTCTTCTCTTTTCCGGGCTGAATAACCAAGACTCGTACGTCAATGGATATTTCTTTTCGCAGAGCCATTGTTGATGCTACTGCGATTAAACTACAACTTATTCCATACTAGAGAATTAGAAAACATAATTTATCTACACAAGGAATACAGGCGGTGTATGTAGACTTTTGTTCGCTACTGTATATATACATATCTAATAACATAAAATGAAAAATCAAAGAATTCTTAATAATAAATGAGTTCACTTGAAGTCGATGACAAATTTTAATATGAACTTGTATGTATGTACATATATATGCGTTTCTTCAATAATATTATTAAAAAATTTTGCCGAAATAATAACAATAATGACTCAAAGAAAAAGAAGAAATATATTGTTGTATATACTTTTGTGTATATATATATACCTATATAAAGATATACATATATATTATTTTTTAAGTCATAGTTATTGGAAATTTAGAAATGGTTGAAAATTATAAAGGAAATCTTATAAGCATATAATGCATAAGAAATAAGGATATGCGTACATACATACATACATATGTATGTGTACGGCAATGCAATTAAATGAAAATGTTGAGAAAATTTTGAAGTAGTTGCATAGATACATACATACATACATACAAACATGCATTCATACATATGTAATGCAAACAAAAATTATGTAGTCAAGCATTAGAAAATTGCTGAAATGTACAGGAAAAGGCATTTTTGAGGTGATCGGCCTATAGATTTTTGTAGTACGCACAGCCTCCTTAGAAGATTGCACTCAAGATGTGGCCTGCAACAAAAACAATAACGAAATTTCTAATAAAGTACAAGTATTTACATACAACATATATGTATGTATGCATTGAAAATGCGTTTGCTTATGTGTGCGTTTTAAAATAAATATGAGAGTACATACGCATATACATAGACACGCTTATATAATAATAAATCGTCCACCACAGAAATAAGACGAAAATATTAATTTAAATTTAAGTTTTGTATTCAAATTTTAATAATTAAATTTTCCAAGAATGACCAGCATTTAAATACATATGTACATACATATGTAGAAAAGAGTATGTGTAATACATACATATGTGCAAGCTATGACATACTTATTTATATATGTGCATAATGATGTATTCATTATATAATTATTTCGTTACATATCCCAGGGTAGTTGTGAGAACTCATCAGTTTTATAGGGTTTGGTAGATTTTTCGCATTAGAATATGGAAATACAGAAAAACATATTCAGACACACGTAGCAGATTTTACTCAAACATACTCGAGCAGTGCGTATGTTTGAACAACGAGCACTCGCACACCTGCTCATTGCTTATTACTCGAAAAATTTTCAAGCCGAGCAAAAGTATTTCCAGTGTTTTGACAAACACTTTGACTTTTTCTCAACTGTTTTTTTTTATATTAATTTTAAATTTATTTATGCAAAGTGTAAAAATCATTGAAACGCCAAAATAAACAAAATTAAATTATTTTTGTTCTGCTGAGCAGTTGAGCAATGAGCAAGTATCGAGCGAGCATCGATATCCAGATATTTAGAGCTCTAATACATAGTCCCATTCTATTTGGTGAGCTCTCGTCGTGGAAACCTATCTTCTACCATCGTTGTCCCATAGGTCGCTCTTCTTGGATGACTTTAACTTACTTTTTATTAGGATTTCAAGAACAAAGCACATTTCAAACACTTGTTCTGAAATCCTTGCAGTAATCGTCATCAAAATCAAAAGATCTGATCAAAAGAGGTTGTCTCTTTTTCATTAGAGGCGTGTTGCATGCTGACCAGACGTAATTGTCTAAAGCGCCAGCTGACGCACATTCCTTCCTTACCTACTCTCTCCGTAAAAGCAAAATTGTCAATAGTTATGTTCGCAGCTTGCAACGGTAAAATCCGAGTATAACCAGCTGTCAGTGTGCAAGCATATTTAAAAAATATATATGTACATCCTTCGTTATCAAACTTAATTTATATAAGCGATTATCTAGTATGTGTGAACACCATTTATTGTAATAAAATGATTAAGTACGAATCAGTCTTCATTTATTTTGGAAAAAAAAATTACTTAGGCTTAGTTTATTGTAAATTTGTTTATAAACATCAACATTGCCTACTTGGCATCGGTGGCAGGGTGCTTCGCTGTATCTGACACCATTTGGAACGTCATGGGTTGGCGGTAGGACAAAAAATGGTAAAAATTAACTTGAAACAAGAAAGAAGTGCTTCATGAAGATATCAAATTTATTGTATTGCATTTTAGGATTTCGTTATAATTCTCATATCTGAAAAATCGATTGTAGGGGGCGATATGATTCCGGTTACGATGATTTTCAGTGTCAATATTAAGTTCAATTCACGTCTCTAGAATGCAAATTTAACACTTTTAAATGCTCTTTGACGGATTTTTTACGCAAAACTTCATATCTCAACAAATCGGTTGTGTATATGTTACAGTGATACGATGTGGCCGTTTCCGACAAATGATCGTATAAATGAATCGGCGTACCAAACTTGGTTGAAATATCTCAAAAACTGAGGGACTAATTAGCGTTCAAAGAGACCGACTGATAAACATGGCTAAATCAGCTTAGCTCGTCGTTCTGATTCGATCAGTATATATTTTGGTAGGTACATGAAAGGTATAAAAATAATTTTTTTCTAAATGTGGTCGCCCCTCGGCAAGGAATTTTCTGATATGATATGAAAGCTCTTCATAGATATCCATCAGCCATCGAAGGCGGCTCAAAATAAAAGGTAGGTCCCTCCGTTTGTATGAAAACCAATAAAATGCACACCAAAAATTAGAGCAGGAATTCAAAAATTTACCATGAAAAATTTACGATTTTAAATTGTTATAAAAAGAGATGGATAAACACATTCCATGCACATGATTGTGCATTTATTAAAATGTCCCAACGTTTCGTTTAACGCCAAATCATTCATTCAGCCCAGTTTTTCAAAACATTTTCGACAGTGTGGCCCTCTATGCTGCAATGGCGACTTTAATTTCTTGTTTCAAGCCATTAATCGTGTATCCTGAAGAACACTTCGTGAAAATATAGTCCAACGGAGTGAAATCGCAGCTACGAGGGGCCACTTGACATCGTTGTTTGATTGTAGCGTTGGCTCTGTGGCACTTAGCGCCGTCCTGTTGAAACCACACATCGTTCATGTGATTCTATTCATATCGATCGCGGCAACGAAGAAAAATGGACCAATGATGCCACTCGTTTGTGCAGTTGTGCTTGTTAAAGTAACCGTCGAGGTGAAAATGTGTTTTTTCGAAAAATATTGAGCCTTCAACTCTTAATCCAACTTAGAAGCATTCATTCCGAAGGTTTTCTGTAAATGTTTGATATTCCTGCGAACGGTGTCGAGTTGATGTTGGTGGCTGTTTGAGCACTCTTTGAGCTACAGCATCAATCATTTCCCCTGAACGCACTGAACGAGCATACAAGGAAGTTGTTTTGTACGATAACGATCTAGTTTGGCGTCCATCATTTCTCTCTTACCGCCGTCAGAAGCATCAGCGTCAAAAATTGGTAGTTTTTAATTTGTATGGCGCTCTCACAAGATAACTCGTATAAGCTTAATCGGTACGTTTTTGGCTGGTTGAACTACAAGTTTAGATTCGCTTGCTTCAAAATTGATAGCCGCTGCAGTCGAAAGTTTGAGGAAAAGACGCTATAATATGGTGAAGCTACTAATGGTTGTACCGTAGAATCATAAGGGTAGTGTAAGTAAGTGCTACTAACTCTTCCATCGAGCTCGGAGCCATTCGTGTACGTTCCAATGCTATTTACTGGAACGTCGGAACCATCACACCATTTGCGTCCGATATTTATTTATACTAACCAGAGATGAACAGCAAAGGTCTGTGTACCTTAGGATAAGGATTTTCGATTATCTAAAGCATGGAGGAAAACTAGTAGAGTACAGTTTTCGTCTCTCGGCTTGTTCAACGCAGTACACCATACAAACTAAATCCATTGACAGATTATGAGACTTACGTCACACATCTTAATTATTGCCTTTTTACATGCCAGAGCTATGAAGTCCGTCTCATATATATTTTTTATGTTAGCTTTCCAGTTCTGTAGCTTGCCCAAAACAACGCCCAGGAAATTTTGATTTGATTCCAAGGCTTTAGTTAACACCATTAAGAGTTGGATGGTTTACCGCCAGCATTTTGTATCTCCATGTATAGAGAATAAGTTCCATCTTATTTGAGCTGTCGCAGAGAGTACATCAATTAGACCAGGGGTAAGAATCCAGAACAGGGAGAGGACTCTACCTTGAGGTTTCCTCTACTTACGTAAATAGACTCCTGATATCCTACCAATGGCAGTTACAGTTCAACACAAGTGTAATTGATTCGCGAAATGGAAACAAATGAATTTCATGGGCTGATTAGGCGTTATTTTTTGCGTAAAAAACCCATTACTGACTGAAAGACTTTGTTAATACTATGGGAACTTTGCACCATCAATTTCAATGGATAAGAAGTGGTTCAATGAGTATCGTTGTGGTCGTACCAGTACAAATGGCACCGAACGTTCAAGTCGACATGAGATCATTACGCCAGAAGTCATCGATAAAATTCATGGAATGCTTGCTGAGGCTGTAGGCATCTTAACTGAGCGGGTTCATCACATCTTACATGAATATTTGAACATGGAAAAGCTATCCGCGCGATGGGTGCAGCGATTGCTCACACACGATCATAAGTGCAACCATGTAACCACTTCAAAGAAGTATTTGGCGAGTGCTCAACCGCAATCTAAACGAATTTTTTACATCGTTTTGTTACCTTGGTCGAAACATGGATCCACCACACCACACACCAAAGGACAATCAAGACAGTGGAGCATGAGCGAGCATCAAGGAAGGTCCAGGTGGGTCCGTAGACCAGCGAAGTCATTGCCACAGTTTTTTGGGACGCAGGTGGTATCATTAACATCACACCACTAACTTTGGTCACCTTGTAGTTGTGGAGGAGCTTAAGTAATTGCAGTGGGCGCATCCCTCAACGGGTACATACAATACTGTTGGGAGCCATCGGACTCCGAGACTTGTTACGGAGTCAGATGAAGACATCCTCCTTGTCTCCTGTGAGAAGACAACTAAAAGTACTTTCGGTGGTATCAACCACAGTACACCGAAACCAACAGCAGTAGATACAGCGTATTCCAACCAAAGTACCCATCATTGAACATAATACCATCCACCTCGAAAACTGCTATGAGCACCAGCCAGCGACGAGTAAACAAGAGAAGAAAAAACAGAAGAAATCCCTTAATCCAGTAAAAAGTAGTCGGTAGCAGAGGGTAGTCTTCATCCTCGGTAAGATAGTCAAAGATCAGGAGTCCTTCATTTCAGTTGATGAAGAGGAAACCAAACTCCAACAGCAGATTGTTGAAAGATTGTACGAAAGCTTCCTTAAAAAAAGTAATCGGAGTAAGTCAATGACAATCCAACCTGATCCCAAAGAGAAACCGATCAGCACAAGACACATCGGAAGCTTGATCAAAGAAGCCAATGCAGGACGGGACCGAGCAGACAACTACAGCAGCAAGATATTTTAGCGACATGACCAGGGATTACCTGCAAGTAGAAGTGGTGGACACAAACTCCACATCCCCGGCAACTATCCAGGAGAAATTGGTGGAGATCGACGTCAAGTTATACAGTCTAGTTTGGAACTATGTGATTGACAACCCGGCGGTTCTCCATTCGGAGTGCGTACCAGGTCTGAATGCACTATCTTAAGGAGATTGTCGCTAACTTTAGCGACTCAAATTGAGGCTGATATCCGCAAAGGCTATCTCAAGAAGGCCTCGTGTGAGCATTTGGATGCCTTCACTAGAAAAGCCGGGCGAAAAAGCCTTGCGGTGCATTAAGCTGCAAAATAAAGCCATACCCGGTATGAATGACTGCCCAAATCATAAAAGCCAGCAGACCAATCCTGGAAACCTTAGTGACAGTAGCCGAAGCTTTAATTTAGAAGAGAATCCCCAGCTCTCACCCATAGTCGTACTTGATATATAGGGTGTTTTTTATAGAGGTATAGAACTTTAAGTTGGCATTACTTTTCAAGATGGCTACCGATTTAACAGCTGTCAAGTGATTTATTCTCAGTTTGGTTTGGCAATTCATCATGAATAGACTCACGCCTGAACGACGCTTGCAAATAGTGCAATTTTATTTCGAAAATAATAGTTCTGTGCGGAAAACGTATCGCGCACTACGTCCAATGATACGGACCTATGATTCTACCAGCCCATAAAGCTTACCAAACAGTCAGTTTTCTGTATGTAACGGTGTTTCAACATACACTTGAGGATTACATTCACTCCAAATGCGGCAGTTTTGTGTGTTGACGTAGCCATTCAACCAGAAGTGCTCTTCATCGCTAAACATCGCTAAAATGGACTAGTGCGCGATACTTTTTCCGCACAGAACCATTATTTTCGAAATAAAATTGGACTATTTGCAAGTTCAGGCGTGAGTGTATTCATGATGAATTGCCAAACCAAACTGAGAATAAATCACTTGACAGCTGTTAAATCGGTCGCCATCTTGAAAAGTAAAGCCAACTTAAAGTTCTATACCTCTATAAAAAACACCCTTTACTTGAGATATATCACGCACCATACCTTGAATGGCTGTAGACAAAAAGCATATCGGACATAAGTAGCTTCATTGAGAACACGAAATGGTTTCAATGTAGTAACAAAATGTGTTAACGGATATAGTTTTTAGATCAATCGATGATGCATCTAAGTGGAGTTCCCAGCGCTGATTGTGACCGAGGCTTAGACTCCTACCTACCTATCTACCACTTCGGTTACTTTGAAAAGAGTAAAACGATCACACACGAATGTAATTCAGAGATTTTTTAGGTATCGCCAATTGGCGTCGAGCTGCTAAAGAAGAAACGATTAATGCGCTGCTGCTGATTTTACAGCCGAGTCGCGTAAGCAACGCCTAGGCCAGTTAAGAAGAAGAAAAAGAAAGTGAGACTAATTGTAAAGAAAAATTACCCATCTTTAGAAACTCTCAGAGTCAGCAAAACAATAATTATTTTTAACTCATAAAACTAAGGCTTGAATGATGAAATATGTACTAGTTCCAAACTACTTAAATTGCAATTAGCTTGCTAAAAAAACAGCTGAGAAAACTTGAAATTTCCAGGAAATTATGTGCGTAAATATAAGAAACTAAAATCTTTTGAGACACAAATATGTGTGGGTGGGAAATGAAAAATAAGCTTAAGAAATATAGTATGCATATGCATGTAAATATGGCAAAATTAGAAAATTAGACTTTTTGCCACATACATAAAAGGTAAGTAGTTGCCAGATTTTTAATGGTGGTAAGAAGGGAATGATAAAGCACAAGGAAGTGAAGGGAAATATATAAATAATTTGTGCGTGAGTTTGTAAATTTTAAATTTAGACGCGCATATACTTGCATGTGTGTGTGTGTAATTTTATATTATTGAGTATGTGTTGTTCCAAGAAAATGCAGTTGCTTATGAAGCCGAGGAAAAATGTTTGCTGAGTTTAGTACATCAGGGAAATGCAGGCTTGCGAATATATATGTGTGTGTGTGCAACAAAATTGTAATGTTCAGATGCAATTTTCCAATGCACAACAGCATACAGCAAATAAATGCACACATTTGTTGGCATAATGTGTATACGTGTGTGTTGTTTTTGTGCTTGAATTAATTTCAAATATAAATATATATTAACTGCATATATTTTACTATATATACGAGTATGTACTTCTACGCCTTACATATATATTCACATGTATATGTACATACATATACGTGTGAGTGGTATATAATTATGAAAGTAAATAACTATTCACGCCTATATATTTCTGTTAAAGTATATAAGTACATACGTATAGGTATGTGTCAATGTACCTTTGTTGTTGTCCAGCATCCACTCATGTGTATACAAGTATTTTATTATATAAATTTAAATAAATATATTCACATATATATCTACATGTACGGCAAGCCTACGCACTTTATGGCAAAGAAATTTCCTACACATGCATACTCTCACTCACATAGAGCATACATATGTGCACGCATTGTATTTAAGTATTAAGAATGCATTTGCAGATGCGTCTCAATGATAGGCAACGAAAAATGTGAATATATTACATTTATATATTTACAAACATGTATTTATACATATAAACAGATACTTAAAATCCATTGAAAGTCTAGAAACGAGCGGGCATATATATATATTCGTGTGTATGTTGGTAAATATGTATAAGTATGTTGTCCAGTCAAGCCTTTGCATGACTTGCCCTGAGCCTACCAACTCTCCGTCTGAGTACAACTGCCTACTACTTCACTCATATACAGCGCAATTTATCAGTCATCAGTCAGTTTGGCATAGCTTAATGAGTGTTGGTGTGTGTGAAGGCGGGGAGGGGGGGGGGGGGATGAGTCTTACTTTTATATGTGTATATGAGTGTAGAGAAATTGGCGACCAGCTGTGGTGGTGTTGTGGACCCTACGAATGCAGCTTTGAGGATCGCAAAGCAGCCAAACACACAAACATATGCACACGGATTTGCGTACAATAGCATCAATCTTTTATTTATATATAAGTATATACACACATACGCATGCATATGTATTTATATTTGCATGTATGTGTGTCGTTTTAAGCACCGATACCCTCATGTTTACACAACTACGCACTGGACAACTCGCGAAATTAACCTCAAACTCGCGAACGGCCCGTCTTCACGACGTGTACACACACTCACACACTCGAATTTGTATATTCGGGTTACCCAACTCGCCACACTCCATACGCGTTCCAGTCGTCTCGCATGTCAACTGTCATGACAATTTATAGAATACATAGATATGTATATGTATATATGACTCACACACACATAACCAATTTAAGCTGCATATTCGCGCCTATTTACGCACATATATATCAAAAAATTTACAATAGCTTGCACAGTTATGTCAATACATATAAATATGTATATACATACTTATATGTATACATACTTATATGTATATATTCGCTTAGTATATAATTTTCATTCGCGAGTATATAAGCGATAATTATATACTTTGGTTAAGTGCAACCCCCGAAAAGTATGCAACACGCTTTGCATTAATTTAATGCGCGCGCGTATGTGTTTGCGTGTGCGTGTGTTTGCTTACGCGAATAAGCTCATGGTAGGTGCGAAAGTGCGCCTACTGCAATAATATTGCATAAGGTAACAATAATAAAAATAACAACAACAATAATAATAGCATAAATATTTGCAACAACAGTGCGAAAACTACTGCAACAAGAAAATCAACGAGCGCAGTGTGGGAAGAGAAATTACAGGCTCTTGTGTTGCGTGCGAAGCTTGTAAAAGCCCTGCAGAACTTTTGAGTTTAAATTTACACGTTAATCTGCGCTGAGTTCAGTACAAAAAAATTAATAAAAATTCTTCAAAAATTATTATTTGAGGATCACCAGGAGGTGGTAATGGTGACATTCTCGACCTTAACAACTGCGCTGTTGACTTTGATTTCTCAAGACTGGGTATGCAAGCGAAGCAAATGGAGGGTCAGTTAGGTGACTGAAACCAGTTGTCTGGGACATTTAGGCGGCTAGCTATTGGCCACGTAAGGGAATCATTTTATAGCGTTCCTATGCCGATATGCCTAGTACACCAGCAAGTTCAGATCTTACGACCCTGCATCCGAGCAATTGGCGTATAAGTAGAATAAGCGGGGGTCGTCGCTCAGGTAAGTCAAAGATGAGATACTTGAAGTCGGCACTATGTCACTGAATCTTTAACCGAGATAAATCAACCGATTTGCAATACCACCATGGGTAACACTTTTTCCTGTGACCTACCTTCTGCCTTCATGTCGGCGTGTTGATTTCTCGAGAGCTTATGATCCATAGTATCCCTTATATCGATATTTCCGCTACTTCAAGCGGAATTGACGTCACTTATATTTGTCTGTAATATTTATGATCGGTGTGAGATACATTTACATATATGGGAATAAAAACAATTCCCTCTTCCCTCCATAATTTCGGCATGTAGCGTCGACTGAATGGTCCTTCTCATATAACATATACCAAGCTAACGCTCCTGTCGCTATTCTCTTCTTTCTGGCTCACTTTATTTACCATGAAACAACAAGAAAGGTGGCTGTTATAGAAAGGTCAAGAGTTTCCACAGCAGATACTGTCCTCTTACGCTCTTCAAAACATTCCGTAGATCATAAAACGAGGAGTACTTGAGAGTGCTTTCGTTATCGTGCTATTGTTGGTTTCACATTACTGCAAGTGTCTCTCCAAGAGCTACTCTTCTAGTTTTCTCTTTGAGAGGAAGCAGTTAAAGTCTTTCTGCAGGTTTTCCTAAGATATTGAAAATCCGGTTCCCACCATGGTGTTTTGTTCTTAGTCTTAGAAAGCCTAGCTGGATATTCTTTCACTAGAGCTTAGGAAGCAGCTTACTGGCTCTTACAGCCTTGTTTGTAAAAAAATTAGTGTTCTATTGAACCCTTAAGTTCTTCATCGTCAATTCTGCTCCTTGTAAGATTAGGTTGAAATTTAGGGTCTCACTTAGAGCATTTGTAATGTGTGGGCTATTTTTTTTTTGTGTCTTATAGGTAGGCCCGATTCCATAATGATATAAAAAGTAGCTCACTTAATTTGGCGTCTGTACTTACAGATGCTATGTGGTGCACATTCATTCATATCATCTGCATGACCAATGACCCTTTATTTTGCTGTACAAGCTTCACCATAGACGCAGTCGGTGGGTAATATTAAAGAAGAAAGAAGATATTCATGATGAGGACTGCCCCCGATGAGATTTGGATGCTTCGAGTTAACGACATACAAAAATGATTTAGCACTTTAAACGCCTTTTTTAAATTACAAGGTATACTGAGCGTGATGTTATCATTTCCTACAGGTCACTTTTTAAACAATAATAATAAAGGCTGGACATCAAATCAATGGGCAAAGGGGCATTGTTAAGTTAATAGCTAAAATATAAGCTATATTAGCTTGGAGAGGTTATTTGCAATAATGAGGTTATTTCGGAACGTTTTTTTGTTTCTTTTTGGTTTATATTTTTGTTTGTGTTATTATTTTTTGCAGCTAATTTGAATTCAATGTGTGATGTCATGAATTTCTTTTTGTTAACAAATAGAAAAAAACCTAACTGTTGGGCAAACAAGTAATGAACGGAATGAACTTAAAAGCAACAAAAAAATAAAAAAAATATTATATATATATATATAATGAAGTTATGTGTAAAAAGTAACAACAATTCTACTTCAAGTCAAATAGAGGTAGAAAAATACTCTTTTGGTATAAAAATGGTGATTACAGAACAAGTAAGAATTTAAATTAAAAAAAGTAAAAAAAGAAATTAAAATAAATAAAAAATAAAAAATGCTTGGCAAGTGAATGCCTGCAATATCAAAGCATAATCAATGTAAAAAGGCATAAGCAAAATAAAAAAAATTGACATAATAAAAGAAAAAAAAAGTAATAAGCAACGGAAGTAATCGCCGCCGCAACCTTGCTCAATCCACTTTTTATATCATTAAATTTTTGTTTTCCCCTACACTGCATGCTCCTTCCAACGTATGCTGCAATGCTGTAACGAAGTATTTTTTGTTTTTCATTTTTTAATTTTTGTATTTTTCTTTCTGGTTTTTTTGTACGTTTTTGTATTTTTTTGCTGTTGTTTTTTTCATTTGTTTTTTATTTAATTTATTTTTGCTGTTGCTTTTTTATTGTTGCCGCTGCACATTTTCCAATTGCTGTTGTCGAGTATTTTTTTAAATTAAAAATTTTTGCGGTTGTCGAACAGCTGGCACACAGTACCGGTCACCATATACACATATTACCTCCCTCTCCACCTTCCTCTCCGTCACCCCGTGCGTATTATTATGCGTGCAACGCATATCCACATATGTATGCATATGTGTATGTATTACAATATGTGTTGGCCTATCTTCAGGCGTTTGTAAGCTGCTGAGGTGCCGTTATGCCCAGTTTGTGCTAAAGTCAGTCTCGAAGGGGTGGGCCGGTGGGGAGTTGGTTTATTTTGTGCACCATATTTTTTGTTGTCGTTTATTGTCGTTGCTGAATTTTATTTTTTCCACATACACAATCTCGCATACACACACACAAACACACGCGCAAATTTGCTTATTTTTTTTTGCTCAAGTTGCTCTTTTTGTTTGATTTTATTTTATTTTATTGTATTTCGTTTCATTTATTTTTATGCCATCTCATATGCACGCATGCACTGTCGACTTTGTTCTTTTTGTTGTTGTTGGCGTTAACTGCACTGCTGCTGCTGCTGCAATTTTATTTATTGCTCGTATTGCACGCACTTTTCTCCGCTCTTGCCGTGCATACGCTGCTTTTTGCACTTTTATATAAAATTTTTTGTTTCACTTTTTGTTTTTGTTATTATTGTTGCTTACTCGCCCCCCGATTTCATTTCCCGTGTGCGGGTACGTGTGTCTGCATGGTTTTTTTTATGCTTTTATCATAAGCCAATGCATTACAGTCGCGTTGTTTTGTTGTTGGTTGTTCCTGGTCACACTCTTGTTAGTAGCAGCAGCGGCCATTTTTGTTTTTCATCTTTTTTTTCGTACCAAAATTTTTTGTTGTCATTATTGTTGTTGCTCATTATTTTCAGTTCAGGTTCGGTGTTGGTGTTACTGTTGCTGTTACTATTATCGCTGGTGCGTGTGTGCAATTTTGTTTTAATTTTTATTTGTTATTGTTGTTGTTTTGCATTTGTATTAATTTTTTTGTCGCCGCTTATTTCGCTATCTGACAGTTACTAAAGCATTTAATGCTACTTGTTTACTCGCTGCACCGCTTGCATTGTTGCTGTTCGATTTATTTTTGTTATTGTTGTTGTTGCATCATTTTATACCCTGACAGCAACATAAAATTGGCGCTTTGTGTTTTTTTTTTTTGAATTCATTAGCTGTTTGTGTTAAAGCTGAAGTATCGTTCACTGATTTTATTCGTTTTATTTTCGTTGTTTTTCTGTTTTTTTTTTTGTTTTCTGGATTCCATTATTAAACTTTTTGTGCAGACTAATTTCCCAAAAAGATTTTCTTAATATTTCTGTAATTAATTTGCGTTTTCGTTGAAATACTGTGTAAACATTTGGAAATCGGCTTAACTATGCGTTGAGTTCCTTTTTTTTCAACTTTAATAAAATGCTTAGAAAACTTTTGGAGGTCTCGTCAAAAAAAAAAAAAAAATAGAAGATAAATAACACAAGCATTGAAAGAATTTTTAACACCTACTTTAGTTTTCTTGCATATATATGGGTTGCACTTTATAATTTATCGTAAAGATTAGCACGTTTTGACGTTTTACTCAGAACGTTTTGACATCCAGCGCTATTTGTGTTGTTTACAGAATTTTCAAATATTCAACTCGGACAAAAAAGGAATTAAATCGCGAAAATTTTCGCGCGATTAATTTTTCTACATCTTTAGACGTGGATTAACTCAGCAACAGTACATCGAAGAAGAAACTTCATCAAGGACCAACGTTTATCAATTGAGGTCGTAGATTATTCCATGACGAATTTCGTGAAGGTCGTCCAAAAACAGTTGCAATTCCGGAAACTATTGATGATGTGCGCAAATTAATATTGCAAGATCGTCATGTGATCCATCGAAAGATTGAGCATACAGGCATTAGAGGGACCAGCATACATTCAATTTTGCATTGATATTTAATTGTAAAAAATCCGACGTTAGATCGCACACAATTTGTCAATCGCAAAAAAAAGGCTCGCCTCTATTATTCGAAAGCCGTTCTTCGAGCATTGTCTATGACATCGTGAGGTAATGAATCCAACAAAAATTTTACACGCACGAGGCACTTCCAAGCAAATGATTGCTTTTTTTTCTCCTTTTTTTTTGGAAAAACTCGTCATGTCCGCAACTGTACTAGATCAATGCAGAATAGTAATATCTGAGTAGTACCACCAAGCTTTTGTTTTCCAGTTGTCTTTCAAGATATCAGGAAAACTAGCCCTCGAAATCGGATCACTCTTTACTACGGCACTGCGAGCTTTCACACAATGACAACAAGAACTGTATAAACGTCGTGGATTTGCTGATTTTGCCTTGGAACAACTTGAAAACGATAACGATTTTTAAAAAAAATAATCTCCAATAGGGCTTATTTTCATCTGAATGGTGCAGTAAATACACAAAACTGTCGATTCTGGTGCGAAGAAAATCCATGACATTCACCAAAATTGAGAGTTTGGTGTGGTTTTTGGTCTACCAATAATAAACCAGACTTCCTTCAAGCTTTAAAACTCAATAGGGGTATTCTCTTTGTCTAGGAAATGCATACTATGCAAATATTTCCTATAGAATTGTGCTAGAGATCATGAGCACCCAAGTTGCAAAATTGTGACATATTCATTTGAAACAATAACAACTACACAGGCACTGGGTTACTTTTCCTTCACAAGGGTTGTTTTTTCCTTCTTGCTAGCTGTGGGAAATAAATATACATAGGTTTTGATATAGGATTTTTTTCCTATCGTAGCATATGCTTTTTGCATGTTTTTTGTTGTAGTGCCATTGCACGGAGAGGAAAAATTTCCTATCCTTGAATGAGCGTTGTTCAGGCGTGAGTCTATTCATGATGAATTGCCAAACCAAATTGAGAATAAATCACTTGACAGCTGTTAAATCGGTCGCCATCTTGAAAAGTAATGCCAACTTAAAGTTCTTTACCTCTATAAAAAACACCCTTTATGTACAGGATGAGAGACAGAAATGGAAGCATATACTCGAAAAACAAAATGTGAAGCAGAAATATTTTAAAGTTTCTGTTTGAAAAATCAATAAAGATATTGTCTTGGGTCGTGCGAGATTGTAAATATGTCCATTAAATCTTCAATATTCGCACAATGAACCAACTCGCCCTCTAGAGTAAAGCAGAAAGTGAACTGCTTTTCACAATATCTAAGCTAGGCGGAAGACACTCCTGACAAAACTTCTGTACTGCTACATGGTGCAGACGCTAGGACTATGACAATATGCGATTAGTCAGGAAAGTGTCCTTTCGCACTAGAAACGGCGAATACCGCAGATGATAAAACGATAAGCTATATGAGATGTACGACGATTTTGAGAAAAATTCAGTGAATAAGAATACAGTGGCTATACAGGCTAAGCTATTTCCTTTCTGTGGGAGGCAGTCCTCCAACTCTGAAAGTTTTCGACACATTAGTTACCGTTAGAAGTAGAGAAAGACCTCTAATCCTATGAAGAATCAGGTGGAGAGTGTGGTGGTTCGTGCCCAAGCTTCACTTAAAATTTCTTATATAGCGAACAACGAAAAGAAATGACCGACGCGCTATTTTTGACACGGCTAAGATGGTGTAAGCGGTTCCAATGCCAATTAAGAAGAAGAATAACTTTTTCCAAATGACTTTTAGTTAGAGCAGCGAGAAAAACTAAAGGAATGGTCTAGTAAGAAGAAATGTGAGTTGTAGAGGGAGAGTCGCAAACGATTGTTGTACGAGTAGATAGAGACATTCCTCTAGTGAAGAGTACACGTACGTTGGAGAATTCCTACATAATTTTCACTCCTAATTTTTTGAGGGTACCACTTAATACCTTTTTAAGAATGTTCACGAGACGAGAGGCTCCTCTTGCGTAATTTTTGCTAAGTAGTGTTACAATATGGTTTGTTAGCGAATAATGGTTCGCTGAAAATTCTCTCTGCTTCAATCAACCGAATGAAGGTACTGAAGATGTGTATAAATACAAAACACTAATAAAGAAGTGTATGACTCTGCATGCAATTACAAGTAGTCCTCGCACGACACAAACCATCTCCTTTAAAGTCTATAGACTATATACATTTTTATAAAATCTAATGGAAATAAGGTGGCAGTGTACAAAATCATGTTGTCGAAATATCGTTTAGTGTTATTTGAGAAGAACTACATTTTTTTCTGTATTATGAAATATGTCGCTGACAACGCCATCTATTGTATGCGCAATGGAAACCATTTCCAACACATAAATTTCGTATCAGCAGTTTTGAGGCTATGAAGGGCACACCAGCTGAAGGCTGACGAAAAAATGCGAAGGCACGAGGCATATCCAGAAGGTAAGTGTACTGAGGCTTTCACGGACAGACGGATTTTATTATCGTCATGTTGACAACACGGTAGTGTAGCCAGACTTATTTCCCTCGCAACGAGATCGGTTCGAGGTCAGTATGTTGAGAACAATACGTGCGAAGCACGCGACGTCATACATTATCTCATTTGCAATGAAAACCCTCCGTTTGAGATATATAATAAAATAAAAATTGCATCTGTTTGATATTTATAATGAAGTGAACATTGCATATGATGATAGAGCTATGAATCATACGATCGTACGTCTGTTCATGATGAATAAAGGAGTGGAAGACCTTCAATTGTAAGTGAAGAAATGTCCGAAAAAATCAAAAAAGTGCACCGTGAACATCGCAGATTGACAGTGGACGAACTTTCTGTAATGTTTCCACAAATGCAGACCTCTACTACGCAAAAAAATCACAGAAACTCTAGGAAATCGCAAACTGTCCGCGAGATATGGTTGGTGGGGAATTACTTCGAAGAAGACATGGAAAAAATATATTCCGCTTCACTACCTGCAAAGAGAGGAATGGCGACTTTTTCGGTACATAACGTAATTTCTTAATTAAGATTAAAAAAATTTAAAACCTAGAGAAATTCAGTACACTTACTTTTTGGATATGCCTAGTAGATAAAAAGGACGTTTTCTTAAAACTTTCAACATCAGATTTAATGCTTATTAAATTGCTTGTTACGTAAGCTTGAAATTTCAACTTAATTATCTGCCAAAACCAACATTTAATTCACTACCAAAATACGAAAACTGCACTGTACACATCAGACATGCAGAGCCTTTTTGGTTTTGTAACCGTAAATTTTGGTTCTACTTTTTCTTATTTTTTCCAAACTAGAAATTAGCAATGAATTAAAAATTTAAACTGGCTGGCTGCCTATTCCGTTGATGGGCTATTATAAGCTGTCCTTATTACCTTCGCCAGTTTTTGTTTTGGGAATGTTTGAAGGATTTACTTTTTGTGCCAATCGATTGACAATTAAGTAAACAGGGCAACGCTGATGGGTGATGACAAAATGAGTAACAGAAAAGTTACAATTAGGAAATTATAAAATATAGTTGTGCAAAACAGCAGGTAATAGAAAGTTTTGTATTAAATTAACCAAAGCTCGGATAAATGATTGTAAGTTGAATAAAACGATTGCATTGGAGAGGGTATACCTACAAAAACGGTGGCCGCAATAGCCGCGTGGTTAGTGGTGCGTACTACTATGTGGCTTCGAAGCCTGACCAGACCAGCATCCAAAATTGTAAAAAATAGTTTTTTTCTGAATGCGAGAGCTGGCAGCTTTGAAGTATGGACAACAAATTACTTAAGCATTTCTTCTTCTTATTCTGAATGAGCAAAGGCACCGTTTACACGATTATGACCGAGTGAAAAATAGCACGCCAGTCGTTTCTTCTTTTAACTTTTCGGAGAGAATTGGATACACCAAGCGAAGCCAGTTTCTTCTCCATTTGATGCTTCTAACGAATTGGCTGTTTCCACTGGCGAGTTAAGTACTGAGAACTCTCAAAGCTGCCAAACCAAGCTGAACCATTTTCATCCATAAGGACAACATGACCTAGCCAGAGTTTACCATGGTTTCATCGTTACTTTAGCTCTAAGCTCTAACTGTTCGAAATTTCCGCATTGGGCTGCATACCATATTGAACCCAAGATACATATAAAGCGCGATCCAAGTATAGGAACTTTTTTCAATATCCTTCTTTTGACAGATCCCGCTTGAGTCGTGTCAAGCTGTAATGTTATTTTGTTCAGTATTGTTTGGCATTTCATCATAGAAATACTTACGCCTGAACAACGTTTATAAATCATTCAACTTTAGTACGAAAATTCACGTTCTGTAAAGAATGTGTTTCGCGCGCTTCGCTCAACCAGCATCCATTATTGGATAATATTCGACCAAATAGACCACGTCAAGCACGCAACAAAGAAAATATAGCGGCTGTAGCTGAGAGTGTACACGAATACCATGGAGAGACGATTCGGCGCCATTCGCAACAACTCGGACTGACGTATAGAACGACTTGGCGCATTTTACGTCGAGATTTTAAATTGAAAGCGTACAAAATACGGTTTGTCCAAGAACTGAAGCCGCTCGACTTTCCCAAGCGACATCGCTTCGCTCTATGGGCTCTTGAAAAGTTCCAAGAAGATACGGCGATAAACAAGCAAAATTGCCACATTTGGGACGAAGAGAAAGCTGAAGAGATCCAAGAGCTGACATTTCATCCAGAAAGACCAACAGTTTGGTGTGGTTTGTGGGTCGGTGGAATCATCCGTCCATATTTCTTCAAAAATGATGCCGGTGAGAATGTAACCGTCAATGGCGACCATAAACGCGACATGATAACCGACTATTTGATGCCTGAAATTGAAGCTCGTGATCTCCGCGACATTTGGTCTCAACAAGACGGTTCCACTTCTCACACATCACACCAATCAATGGATTTATTGAGAGAACACTTCGGTGAGCATATCATTTCACGTTTTGGGCCGATCGATTGGCCACCAAACCAAGATCATGTAATATCACAACGTTAGACTTTTTCCTGTGGGGATATGTAAAGTCTAAAGTCTATGCGGAAATTCTCGCTTCGGTTCAGGCCTTGGAGCAAAACATCACGCATGCCATTCGCCAGTTACCAGTCGAAATGCTCGAACGAGTCATCGAAAATTGGACTCAATGGATGGACCATCTAAGACGTAGCCGCGGCCAGCATTTGAAAGAGATAATCTTCAAAAAATAAATTCCAAAAAATGTTCTTTGGAATGAGAATAAACATTTCCCATTAAATTTGAATTTTCTTCTTTTTTTTTCTTGAAAAAAGTAGGGAACCTCTAAATGAATCGACCTTTAACTGAAAGCTAGAGACCAAATTTTGTTAAAACGTCACTTAAAAGATTCCCACATGTATTTAATACATTGTGTTCTGAAAGCTCTTTATATGAAAGAATGACATTTATAATGATAGGATATTTTTTAGAAGCAGCTGTAGAGGTTCTGAGAGCTGATGGCATTAGCCTTCTCTTAGGAGGTAAAGGTTGAAAAATTTCAGGTACTTTTTGTAGTTAATCAATCTAAGATGACATTCCTCAATCTCGGATCTAAGTGATTGAAATGTTGGATATTTAAATCAGAAAAATAAGGTAGCGAAACAATGTTATCAGAGAGAACGCGAGAGGTAAGCCTTGATTGCATAAATTTATGGTTGCAAGTGAGTTTCTTCAAAAATACTTAAATGAGTGTATCGTTAATACTTTTACGCTTTTAAGGAGAGTAGTGAACGTGAAGCAGAATGAATTGAGATTTACCGTATGTATTCTGAAGTGACAGCAGCTGAGAAACTCTCCCTCTCGTACTGCTCTCACCACGAAAGTCAGCTTCAGCACAAACGGTTTCGACATCTGTGTATTGCCGAAGTTTTCCTTGGTCTTAAGCTAATTAAAAGTTTGTATATCTTAAAGTTTTGAATAACAAACTTTTCTGTTAATTATTGTATAAAAAAATTGCTACCAACAACATTGCACTTTTTGGTAAATATTTATATTTATATTTAATATATTTCATTACGTCCAGATTTTTTAATTTCCATTAAATTTCAACTTTAATCAGTTCCGATTTCCGATACATAAAACGTATAAAAGTTGTATAAGCTGAAGCGATGAACGAACGTGCGGAGCGAAATCGACGTACGGATGCGGGTACCTGCGCCGGTTAACGGACATACTGCCATAGAACAACAACTATGCTGAGTAGAGAAAAGTACAAAGCTCAAACCGAAGCAACTGAATACAAATGCCATTGCTGGGCATATTTTAATGAGCTCGCAATGAGCTGAGTCAGAGATGAAGAAGATGAGATGTGAGGAGTACTGGTGAATGACAAAGTACGAGGGCGCCGGGCAAAGTGCTGTGTGCTCGAGTGCCAGTCAGTTCCCTGAGTGCTGAGGTGTGTATATTTAAAACAATGTGAGCCGAACATAATTGTTAATGTTGCATGAAAGTGTGTAGGAACATGTGTGTGTGAGTGTATGATTGCATGTATGTATGAGCGTTGGCTTCTGTCTTATATTGTTGCTGCAAGCGCCACTTCTTGCGTGCGCGTTGGTGTAGCTCCCCTTATCTATCGATGAACATCAATTGGGGTAAGGATGAGTGCGCGTACGTATGTATGTGTGCGTACGCGGGCACATTGGCTGTTACGCGTCACATTATCATCATCCATCATGGACATGTACACATGCGCTCATACTACGCTCACGCGTGATTAAAGCTACAACACTGATTCAAACATAAAACATACGCACACACACACACACATGCGTTAATGAGTGCAGCTGCTTAATTTTGTTAGTGTATGTGTATGCGCACTAGCTTGTATAGTCGTTGCTCAATAAGCATTGGGGCACCATACCTTGTGTTACATACATAGCCTCGTCTCATCATGGCGCAAGGCTGTCCCGCTCCAAGCAAAAGTATTGCGATAGCGCGCGCGTCAGCCAATCTGCTATAAATTTTATTTTATTTTATATATTCTTTTCCGTTATTTTTGTAATTACAGTGCTAGCCCTCCTTGTATAACACATTTGGCAAAAAAAGCAGTAAATATTTACAAGGAAACGCGCCTCCCTAGCTCCAACCGCCGTCTTGCACTTCAGTGTCACATGCAGTGCAGTGGAAAGGCAGAGTAAATTTTTTCATGTCTCAACTTTTCATTCTCAATTTCCTGCAGCGCGTCGACTCGCATCTGCCACATATCAGGAACGCGCGCGTTGGCGCCCTACAACGCTATCGCCTTTATTTATTTATTTACTTTTATGTGTCTGCTTTGCAATAGCATCAGGCGGGCAGCCTGCGCTGAAGTTGCTTGCGCCTAAAAGTATATCGCATTCTTTTTATATTATTTACTAGGCTCCTGTAGAGGTCCACGTTACCACTGTCCATATATGCAGCAGCGGTACATACAGCTACCCAACTGGACGCGTTCCGCGCTCCGTTGCTGGTGTTGTTGTTGCAATGCCCGCTTTTGCATACATGCGTATTTTCGTGCGTTTCGCACAACTGCATTTTTATGTCCTGCCCATCTCTTTTTTATCTTATTACCATGCTGTGCACGCACACATACATACATATGTATGCAGCGCGCTTATATGCTTGCGCTATTTTATTTGTTTTTATTTTTTATTTTTTACTTGCCTACTGCTTCTTTTTATTGTATTTTCGCGATTTTTGTTGTGCGCTTTTTTTGCCTTATTTTTTCGTTGCAGTTTTTTCGTGTAATTTTTATTGCATGCGTGAGTGAGTGAAAAAATAAAATGAAACGAAAAATCATATTCGTCCAATACGATGCGAAAAATGGAAAATGTGAAAATATAGTGAGCGTGTGCAACATATGTTTGTGTATGTGTGTATGTTTAATTTTTTTTGGTAAGGCATGACAAGGCGCGGGCGGTCGATGGGCGCGCTTGGAAAAAAGTGAATAAAACGAAAAAGAGATGCCCAAATTGGGAACGTGCGTAGCAAAAGTAGTGAAGCAATAGCGCGCGCTGCAACTGCGTTTGTGTAAGTGTGTTTAACTAGTGACCGCGCCCCCGCGCCATCTGTTAAGTGAGCGCTGGTGTGCGGTAATTGTACACAACAGCTCTGAGGGGCTGTTGGCGACCACACGTTTTTTGTTGCACCATTTTCCACCGACAAATTGAAAGCGGGCACCGTTTGTGTGACGCTGCGCGCGGCAATGTGTCAAAAGAGCTGCTAGGCGCCGCCGGTTAGTGAGAGCTCATATGAATATAGGTGTTAGTATGAGTATGCGTTAGGATGAGAAAGCGGCGCAAGTTATATGCGCTTTGTTATATAGCAGCGGCACTGGCGGTGGCCCCTACGTTCCGCTGGCACTAACAAAGCGTTACTTTTTGTTTGATTTTGTCACAATAATATTTTTCCTTATTTTTGTTTTATCTACACACTTCAAACTGCCGTTAAGCATTTGTCTTTTATTTTATTCATAAGCGCATTAACATAAATATTTTTTGCACAACGAATTTATGTTTTTAATTTTTTTATTTTTTTATTTTTATTTTTTTCTACTATATTTGGTCGCTGTCATTAAAGCCGCAAATTTTTGTTTGTTTGATTTTTTTATTTAAATTTATTTGTATTTATCATGCATTATTTTCTTTGCTTTAATATTTTGCACTCTTTTATTGCGCTTTCTTTTGTGTGCTATATAGAATTATTGCATTTATGCCATCTACAAACATATCTATATGGATTTACGTTGAGGGCTTGCGCCTAAATGCAGGATGCTGTATAAATATAATTTTTTAATTGGGTTAGTAATTGAAATTATTACGTCCATTTACATACCTACATATGTACATAAAATAAAATTATTGAAAACAAATGAGGTCGAAAAAATTTTATACGCACTCTACAAAGCAGCGGAAATGTTGCATTTGACATTATTTCCGCTTTGAAATTTAAAGCTCTTCAAATTTGGAAAAGTATGTGAGTTTATGAAGAACCGAAATTGGATAACAAAGAGAATTTAGTTTTGGAATTTGAGTTGTTTGTAAAATATTTTAAATATATTTTTATAAGATTATTAATTTTTAAATTTTTATTATGTATATAATGGGTCATCCAATTTGTGGTTCCCTTCTTTTTTAAAGAAAAAAACACAGAAAATTTAAATTTAATTAGGAATATTTATTATTAATCGAAAGAACATTCTTTGGCATTTATTTTTTGAAGATTATCTCTTTCAAATGTTGGCCGCGGCTACGTCTCAGATGCTCCATTCGTTGAGTCCAATTTTCGATGACTCGTTCGAGAATTTCGACTGGTAACTGGCGAATAACACGCGTGATGTTTTGCTCCAAGGCCTGAAGCGAAGCGGGATTGTCCGCATTGACTTTGGATTTTACATATCCCCACAGGAAAAAGTCTAACGTTGATAACCACATGATCTTGGTGGCCAATCGACCGGTCCAAAACGTGAAATTATCTGTTCACCGAAGTGTTCCCTCAATAATTCCATTGATTGATGTGATGTGTGGAAAATGGCGCCGCCTTGTTGAAACCAAATGTCGCGGAGATCACGAGCTTCAATTTCAGGCATCAAATAGTCGGTTACCATGGCGCGATAACGGTCTCCATTGACGGTTACGTTCTCACCGGCATAATTTTTGAAGCAATATGGACCGTCGATGCTACGGGCCCACGACCCACACGAAACCGTTCTTTTTTCTGGATGAAATGTCAGCTATTGAATCTCTTCAGGTTGCTCTTCGTCCCAAATGCGGCAATTTTGCTTTTTTACATATCCATTGAGCCAGAAATGGGCCTCATCGCTAAACAATATTCGGCTCGAAAACGTCCGATCTTCTCGGAGCTTTTCAATAGCCCATAGAGCGAAGCAATGTCATTTGGGAAGGTCGAGTGGTTCTTTCACAAGCTGTATTTTGTACGTTTTGAAGTTAAGATCTCAACGTGAAATGCGCCAAGTCGTTCTATACGTCAGTCCGAGTTGCTGCGAACGGCGCAGGATCGACTCTCCGCGGTTTTCGAGTACACTCTCAGCGCCGGGCGCTATATTCTCTTCACTGCGTGCTGGAATAGTACCTTCGTTGTTTAAGCGTAAGTATTTCTATGATGAAATGCCAAACAATACTGAACAGAAATAACCTGAAAGCTTGACACGACTCAAGCGTGATCTGTCATAAAAGGCTATTGAAAAAAGCACCCCTACTTGGATCACCCTTTATATGTATATTTATTTTTCCTAAGTTAACTTGACCGCAATGAGGCAAAAAGTATCACGTAAAATGCATTCATTTAAAAGAGAGGATACATCCAAATCAAAATGAGTTCAGTCATTACAGTTGGGTCTGACTAAATTAGGACTTAGCTCACAGTAAAAAAATCCTGGTGTCATGATCGACAACCAATAATTTCTTAAAATTTATATGGAATACGAGGTACGTAAGACCTCGAAACTCCACGCTACCCTATCTTATGTTTTCACAAATAACTGTAGATTCAAACATCTCAAGAGAAAGCTACTATACAGACGCTGCTAAAGTTTTAGCCAAGCTCTTGAGAAACATGCCATATACATTATATAACGGCTAAGTTCGGACTTATGTATTTGCAGCTTTCATAAAATATCAGAGCAGTTTTTATTCCAGCTCGTCTAACCCTAGCGAAAATAATTTTAGAAGAAGATGCAAAGGATATATGTATTTAATGTTATCGGCTATCGATACGATACGATACGATATCAAGCTGTGAATCAGAGAGAGATTTTCTCCAAAGAAAGGTGTTGAGCTCTTGGTGACTGGAAGGATCACTCGAATATCTCTGACAGACACAAATGAACTTATAAGTTTATTCCTTGTATAAATCAGTGGATCGAAAGTAGGTATGAAAATAACGACTTGTTTCTCACTGATTTTATTTCATGGATTTCACATGGATTTTTATACCTGGTCCGAAATATGTAAGTACCAGAGGGGGAAGAGATAGACCAACCGAAATATATACCGCTCGTATCAGAATGACGAGCTGAATTAATTTAGCCATGCCCGTCTGTCCGTCTGTCTGTTTGAACGCAAAGTAGTCCCTAAATTTTTGATATATTTCCACCAAACTTGGTAGGTGGATGCACCTATACGTTTATACGACCGATTTTTCAGATTTGAAATTTTGGGCCATAATTCCGTCAAGAAACTACCTAAGAAAGTGAAAGTTGGCATACTATACATACATAATGAAATGTAAATTGGTTCTGAAAATCATCGGAATCGAAATACTATAACACATAGCTACCATATATCGGTAGTGACAATTTGGGATTTTGTGCAATATGTCCAGAGTGCGAACAGAATCCGGACGCGTAATTTTGCATAAAGTCCTTTAGTAATGTACTGACAACATGCAGTAAGACTCAAAGCTCTTAATAAAGGGTGCTGCAGAAGATATGGAGGGGAAAACGATACCTCCCTACTTTGAGTAGTGCTATTTTACGAAATTTTGCGACCATCTTTTAGGGTGGTCTATACAAGATAATCAATGTCAGGGCTGTTGATCTAATGATATTTATCAGAGAATCGAAGTGGTTGGTTAAAGCTTGCTACTAAATGATTCAATTATCTTTTTCCTCCTCTCTCAATGAATACAATAAGACAATGCGCACAGAAACTCATATATAACTGCGTAAAATATAGAAAAATAGGATTGAACCAATGAGTATAATACCATAGTTGTTAGTTTCTACATCTCATTTCGTGACAGAGTAAGAAACACTTGAGAATTGCAGCTTTAAGATAAGAACTCTCGCTTACCACAGCTGAGTGCGTAAGAGAGCTTGCACTCACCGCGGGCCATCTGACGGTGGGAACGTTCAACTAAAGCAGTGAGAGAAAATAAATGATGAAAATGGGAAAAATAACATTGGTACAATGTTTCTATTATTCTTAAAGTACGAGAGCTGTTTGACAAATCAGTGAATTTTTGAATTTGTATTTACTGTAAATATAACACTGCTGCCACCAACTGTTACCAATTAATAGACTGCTGTACAATTTTTAACGAGCTGCGCCAATTAGTGTGTGTTTAACAGTTATTAAAAGCAGACGACTTTATGAATTTAACGAAAATGGAAAAAAGGGAGTTTCGTGTGATGAAACCAAAGAAAGACTTGATAAATACTAAAGGACTATGCACCATCAATTTTAATGGCTAAGCAGTGGTTTGCTGAGTTTCGTTGTGGTCGTAACATTACAAGTGTCCGCCCAGAAGAGGTCATCACCTCAGAAATAGTTGGTAAAATCCATGGAATGTTATTGAACAATCGGAAGATAGAAGCGAGTGAGATAGCTGAGGCTGTGCGCATATCAACTGAGCGGGTACATCACATTTTACACGCAAATTTGGACATGAAAAATCTATCCGTGCCGCGATTGCTCACACACGACTATAACAGCCACCTAACCACTATAAATACTTCAATGGAGTGTTTGGCGATGTGCAACCGAAATCCAAAAAATTTTCTTTTTTTTAATGTTCTATAATAAGGACAAGAAACAGACGCCTATTTTGAGAGTCTTAAGAAAACTTATTGTTTACAAGGAAAAACCTTAGACTAAATGCATAGAGATAAAAGCAGACTATATTAAGAAATAAAACGCCTTTTTGCTGAAAAAATATATTTTATTAAAAAAATCAATGACTTATCAAACCACCCTCGTACTATGTTAATGTGTACAATTTTTAAATCTCGAAACCACCGAGTTATCGCATGTTCGTATCCTCTACGGTAGCAGCACGGAAATGATGAGGATTTGTAAAGTATGGTTTTTGTTCGTCGAGAGAGGACTTAGCTTTTCAATTGTCAAATTTTCAACAACTTAAGAAATATTCTGTCTATTTGAAGGCTAAAATTTCTTTCGTTCACTACCAGACTCTTCGTTCTTGTCGAGTCTTGAAAATTAAAAAAAAAAAAGACGCAGTTGCTCGCACTGTCGGCTTACACTTGCTGTTATACAGAAGACATTATTCCACAGCTCGTATTATTCTACTGCGATGGACTGTCAACTTATCTATACGTTCATATCGATTTCAATATGCAGGGGATTGATAGCAGCTAAACAATTCTAAACAATATCCTGGTCTGTAGATGAAATCATTTACAATCATTTTTTAGTAGCTCGTTAATTCGAGCAGTGAGTACTCATGTGTGGTGATTTTTCAAACATTTTGAGCACTTTATCTATAATCCTATTATGTTAGATAAAAATTAATTGCTGCTCGTTTGTTTCGCTATAAATCGAGAAACCAAATGTTTTTGGAAGTTCAGGGAAAGTTTAAGCGATTATAAACATACGGAAACTGGATCTGCACCGATCTATTAAAAAAAATCGTGTTTTTGGTTCGATTTGGTAGTAATGATTTTCTCTCCAGGACCAGATCGATCTTTTTGAAATACAAATAATATTAAAATTTATCTTTATGTCTAGATAAATGTAGACAGCTTTGTTATTTAAATACGAATGGACCTTTTTTTTTAAATTTAGTACGTTGGCATAATTTTACCTAGATTAACAAATAAAATACTTGAATGGGATCGCAGAATTGAACAAAATACTGAAAACCATAACAACATGTGGCCAGATCTTTTAGGTTTAAAAATATTTATGATAAGTGTTGAGATATTAAAAAATCTAATGAAGTCTTGTGAAATTTTAATGAAATTTTAATTTTTTTTCTGAGTTGTCATAAAAAGCTAGATAACATTTGAGCAGTTGAATAATGAACGAGCATATAATAATTCGCTCTGCTCTATACTCTGCTCTATACTCGTATATCTCAAGGTTTTTGGATATAATGCCTTTTATATCTTTTTTGCTATAATTTAATAGGAAACGCCAAGGATTTGCACAGGAGTGCCATTAGTTTTATTTCAACATCGACGACAAGTTCAAAGTGAACAATTGCAGCTTCCCAAAAAGCATGTAAAATTCACATCCACACAAAAATCAAGTTTTGATTTCTATGAAATAAATTTTAAACTAACACGAAGATATTTTCTCACGCCAAAGCTTCACCAAACAGGATGTCCCAACAATTATATAAATTTTATATCCTCATTCTTACTTTGATATCGTTGAAAAGGTTCCATGAAAAATACTGAACTTTCACATGAAATTTCAACACACAGTTTTGTACTCAAAAATAACAGAAATCAAAGAATTTTCTCATTTCACAAAAAGGGTTGCTTGGCCGGTTTATCCAACTGGACAACGGTCAGTAGCAGTAGTAATAGAAGCAGAATAGCTTCGCTCGCATAACAGCATCATCATGAGCATCATCTTCAATGCTTTGATGCTGTTCTCGCCAGTACTATCTACAGTGGTCCCTGATGAACTTTGACATATCTATACTTGCTGCATTCTTTTAGCGTTCAACCCTTCTTCAGATGTTGGGCGACTGCCGAAAATATCTCAAAACTTGTTTCTCAGCGCCGGCGTTTCTCCCTGCTTTTTTGGTCAATCGGTCAGCACATCCGTCTGCCTTTATGATCACGGCTACGCAGTGGGGTGGAGTTGCTTGTGCTTGTCGTTGTTTAGCATAGCGTGCTTATTGTTGTTATGACAGTAAAATACACCGTTGTCTTGTTAGATTGTATCACTGTTTATATGCAAATATATATATATATATATATGCATATTTGCATTTTAAAGATTTTGGTGTTTTTTCGGAGATATTCTCTTGTCCAGTTTGATTGTAGTAGTCTGAAATGAAAACGCGTTACTGCTGTTAATACATTGCGTACGGCAGATTTTTACGCTCTCAGAAAGTCAGGATTAATTTTTTTCGCTTACGATTAAGAAACCCTAATTTTAGTTCTTTAAATCGACGATTGAGTCGAAGAAACCTGAAAACGAGATAACGCGCCTCTCGGCCGCAAAGCTCGGATTGCTCAAGCTAAGATATCTCGTCTTCCATACGCAATGAGTTAACATGAATATTTCAATTGTTTTTTGTTTCTCCAAAATGCAAGCGATGGAATTGACGTTACGATTTAAAAAAACAGAGCTTAGGTAAGCTAAAAGTAGTCTTTTTTTTAAATATAATTACATTTTTTTATACATCGCACTTCCTTAGCTCTTCAACAATTGAGTAGAACACAATTTAAAATTCAAAAAAAAGAAGAATGATATAAGTGGAACCTAAGTAAAAAGAAAGCCTGATTTATAAGCCTGATTTATAAGAAGTTCACAACTCATACATATCTTATATTTGCCATCGGTGATACGCAGAAAACAATAGCCGAGCGGTTAGCATTGTGTAATACCATTCGGAAGGCAATGGAAGGAATGGTTCGAGTTTAGGTTCGACCAACATCCAAAATTATAGAAAATTTAATTTTCAAACTGCGGTCGCACATGAAATAAAAGTCCCTCATAAAAATCCATCAGCCGTTCAGAGGTTGCTTAGAATAAACTTCCATTTGCTGATAAACACATCAAGACGCAAACCCACAAATAGCTGGATGCGCCCTCCAAAAGTCGCTTCAGCGGTTATAAAGCGCAAATAGAAACACAAAGAAGAACTGACGTGGTGTATGCATAGGATTCTTTGCAGAATATTATAGGGCGAAAGCGCGCTCGATGAATGAACCTGTATGTTCTTTATGTAATCCAAATAAAGGGGAACCCAATGATCTGCATCAGTTATAGTGAAATGAGCATTCTCTAGCGTATTATGTAAAAGAGTAAGGCCCACCGTCAACAAACTGATTAGACCTTATCAATGTGGCTTTAGATCTGATAAATCTACCATTGACCAGATATTCACAATGCCAAAAAAATTTAATAAGACAGAGGGAAAAGAATCGAACACACCACCTTTTTTTAATTTTAAAGCTGCCTTCGACAGTGCGATAAGGAACTGCCTCTACAACGCTACGTTTGAATTTGATATCCCTGCAAAACTCATAGGGCACACAAACTAACCCTATATAACAACTGAAGCATACTCAAAATCTGGAAGGACCTCTCCAAACTATTCAATACTAAACGCAGCTTCAGACAGGGTGATTCTTTATCGCATGTTTTCTTCAATTTGATGCTGGACAAATAACACGTGTTGCAGAGCTAAAGAGACAAGGTACAAAAACAACTGGAAATACAAAGCGAAACCAGTTCGCTCTACACCAGATCTTTCCAACGGAGTGGAGTGTATGCCTCGACACATTCAAAGCTGGAGTGGTATCATTCACTGAACTATATCAATGTCGTCGTATAACTCGTCGTATAACTTCGTTCCATTGTCTGCGGTTTTCGCCGTTTTCAATATGCAAAGAACTATAAATCTTACTGAAAACCTTTATCTCGAAAACTAACATTTACTAATCAGATGTTGTCATCCTTCCGCAGCATCTGCACCATACAGCAGGAAGGGAATAATGATCGACTTGTAGAGCTTGGTTTTAGTTTGTCCGGAGACATCTGGATGGACTCAGTTCAAAGTATCACCTGTTTGCAAGAGTTATTCTGCGTTGGACTTCAATGCAGACATTGTTGGTGTTGTTGATGCTAGTTTCAAGATAGAAGAAATTATCTACTAATTCGAAGTTATGACTGTCAACAGTGACATGGGAGTCAAGACGCGAATACGCTTCGCTTCTTTTTTAACAGCAGAAAGCAAAACTAACTACACGGTTGTTAAGACCAATGATATCAATATCAACAGCATTCGCCAGCAATTGTACACTTTTGTACAATATTGTGTTTTGCTTAGCAAAGCTATGTTAGGGTAGAGCAGAACATTTAATTGACTGAAATTTCAAGTTAAATCAGTCAAAAGTCTATTATACGGGAGGTAGGTTTATTTCTGGATCTGCATATGTTAGGCATTCAAACCCCAGCAAAAGTGGCATAGTATTATCAAGTTCGGTTGAGTTCTGTTGGCCTTAAAAATTCGACTTTGAATAATACTGTAGTGAAAAGTAAAAAGTCCGTTATATGGAAAAAGGAATAGTTGTTTCCGAATGTGCCCATATTCAGTTGATGCAATTGTAGGTTCATTTGAAACAATTTTGGGGAATACATACTGTATTAGATAAAAATGTAGTGCATCTTTCATATTTGATTCGTTGAAACCATAGTCTAACGTTATATGAGCAGAAATTCCAGAAATATGATTCTATTTTGGGTTGCTAGTAAACAAAAGTCTGCAGTAAAAAGTCTTATATGTGCTTGTATTTAGTTTCCGATATGTACTCGTACAAATGATTCTGAAATATATGTTTTTGGACCATATAATTTATATTTTTCCCTCTACAGCCCTTCATAATAAATTTACGAGATGTACCAAAGCATTATTTAGTTTCTCAACCAAATTTAAAAGCCACCAGAGAGGCGACCTTATTTTCTTCAATATCGCTTCTACACCGTAAGTTCTGCTTTCTTTAGGTTAAAAAAATATGTAAAGCGAATGAGTCTGGTAGTGGACGATGATAATACGAAATATTTCCTATCACTAAATAAACAGTCATCGCATTCGCGGCTCGGCGTCAAGGTCACTATTTACAGTCATAACTTCGAAGTCGTAGATAATTTTGTTTTTCTAAGAACTTACATTAACAATACCATCAACTTGAAAAACCTTTTTTTGGTCATATCATCAGATGTTAATCTCCTTTATTTATCTGAACCACAAACAGAATGAGCATGATGACAGATTCATTTTCATCACTAACGTGTTTCGAACATGTCGCTCTTCTACTCATACTAATATTCTCATGAAGCACATGCTGTGCTTAATATAGCATTACTATAGTGGCTGATATTTGCCTTGTTGATTGAGTATTCAGCCTTCTCACAGCTCCCGTATGAATATGCCGTTCCTCAAAGGCACAGAAGAATAGCCCAATGTGTTAGTCAAGTCGGTGTTCTGAGCGTTGGAAAAATATCAAGGCGCACACCATGGAAAGAAGTTCCATGGAAAGAAGTTCCAAGTGAAAGCGCCAAGTGTATAATAGGAGCTAGTTTCGAGGATTCTTTTTTAGATAGCGACGTTCTTAAATATCTGAGACGTGTTCTAGATAAGGCCGGACAGAAAATGTCTCACTCATACCTCCCTACGCTTCCTACATTTGTTACTGTTACTAATGCTCAGTGCCCACTACCGACCACACTGCAATACTTTCCAATGGCAATATCGATCAGTGATAGGTCGAGTAACCTTCCGGGTGCAGCCAGTTCTTAGAGATTTTGTTATGCAAAGAGCAGCTATATCCAATAGTTATCTGAGCGAAAGTTTGCTGGCTGCAGTCTACTACAACCAAGCGCCATTTAGTAAGATTGACTACGGCTGTGTAATACCATACATGAGGTCTTTTTCATCTTGCCTTCCACATTAAGCTTCAATAATAGCTTGTTATCTAAAACTACTTGATGTGTTCCTTATTTATTAGTTCCCATCCGTAGAACCTCGGTAATTTCTACCCATTCATTTCAATCTAAAATTGTTATAGGTACAATATTATATCTAGCGAATTTAATGGAATCAATAGACTCCGACTGTGTCCTCAAACAATTCTCTAAGTCTGCAAATAAGGTAATTTTCTCAATTTCTTCTTTAATTTAATTAATAACCTCAAAACAACATAAATTAACTAAAATCTTTTGACATTTAACCGTCAAAAGGGAAAAATGTTACAGCACAGGAGACCATCCCAAGCTGGGCCGCGGCTAATCAAATGATTTCGCGCCGAAATGAGGTCAGTAAACACAACCAGTTATTTTGAATGTTGTTATTATTGCCCTTAACGGACATTTTGAAATCAACGCATACCTACATACATACAATCAAATAAAAGTACATACGGTCAGCCCATTTTAATAGAAAAAAAGCAAAAGAAAAAGCTGAAGAAATCATTGAAAAAAGATGTCGAATAAAATGAGCAGCAGAAGAAGTTAAGAATTCTTCAGAAACCACGGCGAAAATGTTGTCTAACCAGTTTAGGCCGGACATATCCTGTTACCCATTAGGGTAACTTCTTATATGAACTCACACAAACACACGCATACATGTGAAAATGCCCATCAGCAGCAATTGGCCCACCCTTGAGTAATAAATGCCGAAAAATAGTATTTACCTATTGTGGAACAAAAACAATAACAACAAAAACGACTAAAAGGCAAACGCATAGATAAATTTTGGAGTGCTTAAGTTGCAGGAACGATGAGGTAGGCCCGACGACGACCAATCAAAATAATTATAAAACAACAAAAAGTTAAGAAATGGCAAAGGAGCAAGCAATGTCACCCCATTAGCGCCTATCTTACACTATACCAACATACCTAAATGAAACAAATCTGCTTGCATGATGATTACATACATATGCTATATCTACTATCATTAATGTGTGTATGTGAATAAAATCTTAGAGCATCAATAGAAATTACATATTTCTTTGCACAGCATATAATTTATATTTAAAATAAAGCAAAAACAATGTGCTTGTATGTAGAATAACGGACCATCCGACTCTCTTCCTAATGCTATTCACATTTGTACGGATTGTTTGACATTATGTCGATATGTTTCTATGAAATTTTGAAGTTCTCTCATCCTCTTATTTGAATTTGATTTAAGAGAAGGAGAGAGAGAGAGAGAAAATATCTAAGTTTTAAAGTTATATAGAGAAATAGAAAATTATGAAAAACGTTTAAGGAGCGTGCAAAGAGAGTAATATGGTGCGTAGATAGTTTGAGTTAGGGTGCATTTGTTTACTTTTTCCTTATGGAGTGTAAGGAGGAAGAAGTAGATATGCACGGAAAAACACTGTAAATAATTATAACTGTTTTTAGTTTAAGATAGAAAACTAAAGAAGAACCTTATTTACGAACGCTGATCGAATTTAGTTGTTGATATCTAGCTTTACCCACTCCATTAACATAGTGCAACATTTGTCTTGATCATTTTTTTGACAGTCTCGCTGCTCAGATTTTATGACCTAATCTGCTGACTCAAAATCGACTTTGACATATATGAACAAAAACTAGCGGTATATATTTATTACTGAAATCCATCCAATAAACTTGTTATATTAAGACGGTTGTGTGTTTAAATTCTCGGGCTTCTAATTCTTTTAATAGTATAATATAAATTTTAAAACCAATACCTTCGTATTACTTAGCTTAGAGATGAATAAAGAGAGAAATGTCAACAAAAGCAATACAAACTACCCGATCTTCCTTTTTACCGCTTACGCCGCGCGCAAGTCGTTCTTCAACTGGTCGTGCTCCAATTCATGTTAATAAAATAACTGTTACTACTATAATTCAAAACAAAATTTTATTTATAGGATAAAATTGAATACCTCCAAATTTTCTTAAATTATAAAATAGCAAAATACCTAAAATGGCAATAGATAGCATAAGTGCAATTACATCCCCTAGTTTATTAGGAATTTATCGTTAAATGGCGTAAGTAAATAAAAAATATTCATTCTGGTCCCTTAATTTTCTGAACCATGCATGTCAATGTCACCGTTTATCTTGTACATCGATCCATGGGCTGCAGTATTCGGCATTGTTCTGGCTTAAAGGACGATACATTTCCCCCGAAACATTTCTCATGAATACTCTCAAAGCCGACCCATCGGTTATTGTCAACGTCAACTCTTCTGCTACAGAAAATTGAACGGAATTTCGAGCGACTCGTACAGTTTAGTCTTTGGACATCGAGAGAGGACTTTACTTTTCAATTGCTGACTCAGTCCAAAGTAGCATCTTTTGACGAGAGTGATTCTGCGTTGGATTTCAAGGCTGGCATTGTTGGTGTTGTTAATACTGATTCTAAGATACCACTTGAAGGTTATGACTGTCAACGTGACATAGATTTCAACGCACGAGTTCACTGACTGTTTGTTTGATGACAGGAGATATTTTGTCTTGCTCTATTTACTATTAGACCGATTCACTTCGTTTTTTTATCCAGTCTGGTGAAAGCTAACCTAACGGCGCTATTGTGCAGCCCAATGATATTAATATCATTAAGAAATGCTAAAAGTTATAGAAGATTGCACCTTCTTTGTTCACTTCTTCATTTTATATTATTTTCTCCGTCATTAGATTGAAGTAGTCTGAAACCTTGTTCCGTATTAAAAGGCCCGAAGAGGTTCATCCCTTTTCTGACTACGCTTCCTGGAGATACCAAATTCGGACGTAGCGGCATAAATACAAATTCTTTTCCAGTAGTTGATGGGAACTTTAAAATCGGCGATTCCATTCTCATAGGTCCTTTACATATTTGGGCGCGTAGTGAATATTTGGCTATGATAATTGGAATATTACAGCATTTTTCAAGGAGAAATTTCTGCTATTAAAAAGGCCGCATTGAAGTTAGCAGTAAAAGATATTTTAGTGATAGTTAGGCAGTATTAATATTGCTTTTATCATTAACTAAAAGCTCAAACTGGATTGCTACACAAAGTAGAACAGAGCATCCTTCACTTGTGTTCCTGGCCATAGAGGGAAAATGCAAGGCAAATGAGTCTCCTCGTTAAGAGGCGATCAATAAAGAACGGAATGGAAATTGCTAATCAAGTAACTTGCTATTAAACGTGCCGAATTTAGATAGAATCACACTGGAACTTGAAGTGAACTTCTACAAATTTGACCGAAATGGCAACGGAATACTTCCCACTCTCTCTTCCTCGCTGTGCCGGTCTTTTCTCCGACAACAGAAATCTACACTCCTTTAGGATACGTATAATGCGGCAAACGTCGAGGTAAATAGCCTGAAATTACAAAAAAAAAAACTAGATTTGAATGGACAATGATCCTTGGAGCGTTCAGTCATGGTTTATTCACGATTAGTTTGGTAAAGGAAATAGAGGATTCAGATGGGGTTTCACCAAAACCGATGAGAAAAGGTTTAAACTCTCTCAACACCTCGTACAAGAATATGCTAAATTATATATAGAGGATTCAGATGGGGTTTCACCAAAACCGATGAGAAAAGGTTTAAACTCTCTCAACACCTCGTACAAGAATATGCTAAATTATATATTTTCTTTAGTCGGTACTAAGGATATTCGACATTGCGAATTCAGTGGTATAACGAAGAATTTAAGCGTTCGGTATATACATATAGACCATAAAGTCTGCGTTCACTCAACACATTTGTTTAAGTAGGCACCACAAAGTCTGCGTTCAGTTTTATAATTATTTACACAAAAGCATTAAAATTTATGAGGAAAAATTAAATGTAATATTTTGTTGGATAACCACGTTGTTTTAATACCTCACTTAACCGGTTTGACATTGAATCTATCAACTTACCAGTTTCCTCAGCTGTAATTCGGGACCATCCTGCCAGGATATCTCTTCGCAAAACCTCTTTACTTTTTATTGCAGGCTGACGAATTATTTTTCCTAATATGTCCCAAAGGTGCTCTATAGGACTGAGATCGGGCGACTGACCATGCGTTTTAAGCTGTATAGGGGCATTATACAAGAGCCAAAGTCTGACTATTTGAGCAATATGCTTCGGATCGATATCCTGTTGAAACCAAAATGTCGAAGATAAGCCTAGATTCTCTACACTTTGTTTAAACACCGTTAGCCACCATGCACCCCCACACCATAATTTCACCACCACCATCTTTCACTGTACTAAAAAGATTTTGCTTTTCAAGGACAGTTCTTGATTTGCACCACACAATTTGGCGGCTATTTATGCCGAATATACAAAATTTGCTCTAATCTGAAAGAATGACTTGTTTCATGATAAATACCTTTGCGTTTTACTCATTCCTTCCGATAAATATTTCACAATAAATACACAATTTTCGAATATTCATCCGTACAAAATATACTCAAATGAGACAAAGTTGCACAGGTTGCTGTAACAATATCACGTGACATCAATAAAAACGAACACCCTCAAAAAATAAAAAATAAAAATAAGGAGCGCAAAGAAAATTCGCAAAGTTTTGTTTAGGATAAACATGCAACAGTTTGCTGCAGAGAGTCACAAAAGAATTTCTCGCAGTTTTTATATTTTTTCGGTGTCATAATCTAAGAGAGAGTAGAAACGTTTAAATAAAAGAGCGTGAAGGTTAAATTTCTATATGTAATAGCAAATTAAGAGATGTGCTTTCAACTGGCAGGAGTTGAAGATGAAGAAGACAACAAACAAGGAATAGTTGTAAAAAAATACTTATAGCTATGCAATAAGACTTATGTATGAGTATCTACGTATATTGCTATTGAACGATTTTTTTTTATTAAGATAAAAGTTTTTAGTGACCTTTTGTATATCCTTGTTAGGATCTCAGAATAAAAATAGAGAGAGTAAACTAATATAAGAAAATCTAAATGAAAAAGTTGAGGGGTGTAGTGAAAATTTATATTATATATATTTGTTAAGGGAGTTTTTTTAACTGTAGGGCGCATTTAGTGCTTTGATTTCATTTTGTGTATTTTACAGACGTGTTTATTTGTATATTTTTGGTAAGTACGGGTATTTATTTCATATTTTAGTACAACGTTATAGCATTATTATATTTAAAATTTTTTTTTCATAGTTTTATAAATTTATTTTATTTTATATAGACTGTGTACCTTTTCCAAATGATACCATCCCCCAAACCATCCCTCCTCTATGCCACCACAGTCCGCCAACTCACTTCAAAAAAAAAAACTTAAATTTTTAGGTTGAAAGTTCATTTTTTCCATCCCTCTAATTATCCTCTCTGCCCTTACTTTATCTATTCTTTTCCTACTCGTGCAGCGGTTTTTGATCCCTCAGATAAATTCCTGCATGATTTTCACTGCATTTTTTCTTTCTTAAAACCTGTTTCTTAGTTTCGCCTTCGCTTCGTCGTATACTTGTATGTATGTATATTATATTTTTCTTCACCCCTTTCTGTGGATAGCATACTACCATCTTCTTTGCAATGCATTGTCCAGTCCAACCGAACGCTCAGCTTCTTTGGTCCGGACTTTCAGGGCATAATGATTTTCTTAAGAAAACTTACATTTAGATCAGTCTTTGTTGATCTTTTAAAGCGTTCGGGTTCGCTCGCGTTGTTATCTCGTTTTTATTAAGTTTTCGTATTTTTTGTTATAAGAATTTTGGATTCGTGTTATTGTTATATATTAATTACGAATTTTTTGTTTTAATGATCAACGGCTTTTATGTTTTAAATGTTCAATTTTTTTGGACTTTATTTGATGGAATTGTGAATTAAATGCAATTAATTTTGAAATGACTTCTGCTATTAATTGTTTTAATGAACTTAATAAGTGCATAATGTGAGAAATTATAGCTTCTTTGATTATGATGAAATATTGAACTATGTTTTGAGCAACATTCATGGATTACGATGACTTGTAAGTGTACAGCAAGAAAGACGTGGTATTTATAAAACATAACGTTCAGAACTTTTCTTCTTAGCTTTTAATGTCAAAGTAACATTGATTAAAAATACTCAACACCAATAAATTTAGAAAATATGCTTCTTTGATATCGGGAGGTGAAGTAAGAAAATATAAAGTAATAGACAATAGAGGCATGATTAATTTTTTTTCCTTGTAGACAAAAGTCACTTTGTAGAGACCAAACGCACGTCCGCCCATGCCCATGAGCCTGTTGTGATACTAGTGTGAAGTTGCTACCATTTTCTCAAATGTGTGAACCAATCAGTGTGCCTTAGACAGTCAAAAAAAGTATTATTAAAAGAAACTCGTGTCACGTGGTTATCAAGATTGGACAGTGACAGAAGTAGTACCCAACAGACTCTTCCTCCTTTTTTTGGTAGAAGTGGCTGATCCAAAGGGGATCCCACTTAGATATTTAGCACAAGTTCGTTGTGATGCCACAAAAACAAATATCCTGAACGCTCGACCACTCTCAATTAGTAAAGTGCTTAGCGTTTGTCACAAATTTACAAATTCGTCTGATGTCAGTGCCTGTTAACTCCGAGAATTTCCATTCAGTCTCGCAAATGCCGGACAGTACATCAGAAAGTGAATAGATGATTGCATCTCTTCTTCCAAACAACTACTACAATAGGGGTCATGAAAAATGCCAAGTCTGACCAAGTGAATGTCCTGGAAACTGTCCTGTCTAAACTCTCATTAAGTGTGATAGCTTTAGTTTTGGGATGCAAAGTTTTTTTGACCGCTTCATATTGAGTTGCTTCAGAACCGCGCATTTGGGGAATTATTTTGCGGTTACAACAACAGAAACAGGGGCGCTTGCTGAGTTGGTTCAATGCTCATCTTTTCAAAAGTAAACCGCAAGTTGACCGAAGACCTCTCCTCTTTGTTTTGTCCTGCATTAAAAAACCGGTGGTGTCCCAACGTGCAAGCTCATCAGGATCACATTTTCAGCAATTTTGCTGTGACCAGGTACTAAAATTATATTAATTTTGAAATAATTAGACGCTAGAGAAGGAGATAACAAATATTCTTTCACTATTTTGGAGTTCATCATGAGTGAGCCCAAGGCCGTGATAGCCAATCGTCTATCTGATTAAATGTTAGATTGTTTCACAGAAACTATACTTCACAACGGTCTGGAATCCCGAACCCTCCACGCATGGAAAATTGTTGACAGAAGACTTCCGCACCGACATGTCCATCAAGCTTCTATATATCAGTGAATATGTTAAGTACTTCTTTTCCCTAGTGACTCATTCTCCTCTAGTCCTCCCGTGATTATTGTATAGAAGATTATGGTTGAGGGGAGCCACTTGTCGCCTTTTTCTAGTGGTAGTTTAAAAGGTGGTGGTGGTTTGTATCACCCTTTCAGTGTTTGATGGGTTCACCTGCAGTCCAGTGTCCTGGACAAGTTTCTATGAATATGATATTGTTCCTCAGGAGAGACGCCAAAAGATTCATTATGGGCTGTTCAATACTTATTTCTTGAAAAGCTCCCCTTACAGATTCAGGAAGATTGTAGGCTGAGTAGCCGTGTTGTTTCCTCTAGAGGTTGTTCCGGAGTAACTTTTGGAGATATCGCTTATGAGTCGGATATTTTTTTAATCCGTGCAGACAGAATATAGATTCGTAGGAATAGGTTGTCTTCAACATTCAGTAGTTCAGAGAGTAAGATGCCACCTAATTCTGAAGGTTTATAGTATTGGAATGATTTTCTCACCTACCTCACCCTTCTGCGACAGACAATGCTGCTAATATCAGCATGCCTTGCTTGGTAGTTGGATGTGGCCTAAAATCCCGTAAAGTGGGCGTTCACAAGGGTATCCAACATTTCGTCGCCAGATATAGTCAATTCACAATGCGGCTTCTGGACATATTTTGGAATAGCAGAGCCCGAAAAAAAGCTTTCTTAATATGTTTCCTTCGGAATTTACATCAATGTCATTGTAGAGGGTTATACAAGTTTCGCTTTATGCATGCCTAAAAGCTCTTTTGAAAGATGTTAAGCAACCTTTATAAGTTTACCAGGGGCCCGGTTTCATTAAAGAGTTTTCTACTACTTTTACTAACTTCAGATATTTTTTCACTCTATTATTTGGTTCTAATCTACTTTTTGAAATACATAGACTGCATAAGACCTAATGAGCGGCTTTGCAGGCTTTGGTGACCGAGTCTACAGCTTTTCGATTTTCCATCTGAGTCAAATTCATTTACTTGTGTGTTCTGGAGAACATTCTGGATGGGGTAGCAGTTCATGGCCCAGTTTATGAATTTTTGCCATGGCGACTACAAAGGAGTGCACCCGTTCATTCTCTTGATAGAACATAATTTTCTTTCGAAAAATACGAACTTTTCTGCTTTAAATCAATATCGAATCTGTCCAAAAGTTCTGAATAATATTCGCCGGTGCTGGGTTTACACTTTTCAAGGTAATCGATGGGAATGACACCTTGTGCTTCCCAAAAATCGGTGGCCATGACTTTGTTGGCCGACAGACCGACCTTTAACATTTTTGGCGCAAGTTCACACATATACCCACTGTTTCGATTGTTCTTTAGCCCCTGGTGTGATGTGGTGGATCTATGTTAAGTCTACTGTAGCTGATTGGCGCAAAAATTTGTTTGTATTGCGTTTGAACATCACCAAACACTCCTTTGAAGTAGTTACACTGTTGCGCATTTGGACGCTTGTTGGCAATCGCGCACCCAAATGTGGTTTATCTAATCAGTTGAGATTACTACAGTCTCGACTACCTCACGAACTTTTTTTCTCCGATTGTCCAATATCATGCCAATGATTATTTCGATGATTTCTGGCGCGACAACATTTTTAAGGCGACCTGCACGTTAGGCGTAACTTGTGCTGATACGACTACAACGGAACGCAGTAAACCTTTTCCTAATATTTGAATTTGATGGTGAAGAGTCCCCATAGTATTTATCAAGTCCTTTCTTGGCTTCGGTGATGGGGTTTTTACATGCAAAATAATCCTTAATAAACATTTAATACTTAATAATTAACTTTTTTACATTTTCATTAAAATTCACGAGGTCGTCTGCTTTCAATGGCTGTCAAACACAAACTAAATGGTGCAGGTTGTTGCGCGGCAAATTTAAAAAGTACCTGAGTTATCAAACAACCCTCTTATTATATTATATTTATTTAACTTAATTTAAGTTTATTTAATTTAGTTTGATTAAATTTAATGTTATTTTATATTTATTTGTATTATAATAATATATTTTACTTTGTTTGATTTTAATTTACTTTCATTTTTAATTTACCATAATTTTATCATATTTTTTGTTTTAATAATTTTATTATTATTATTATTATTATTATTATTATTATTGTTATTATTATTATTATTATTATTATTATTTTATTATATACAAATTATTTAATTAATTTTTTTATTTTTCGCTGTTGTTTTATTTTACTTTCCACTTTATTTCCAGGATTTCTATGTCTAAAAAGTAATAAAAAGACATCAAATGCTGTTATTTTTTGATAATGTAAAAATTTTCTTTAAAAAAATTAAAAAAAAATTTAAACCCAACAAACAAAATTCAAGAGTAATCAAAAATAACTTCATCAATTCTAAAGTTTATCGATAATCAATAAACCAATAGCACTCGTTAGATATTATGGATTCGTCGCGTGAGCAATCGCCAGTAGATGACCGGGAAGAAAAAGCTCATATATACGAAGAGCCTGTGGAAGCGCCACTTGATGAGCAACAACAATTGATCAAGAGCAAACAACAAGAACAACATTTGCTTGAAATTCAGTATGAGAAGCAGCAGCAGTTGCAGGAACAGCGTAATTCTAAGGAAACCATAATGCAACATTTTGTGCATGAGGAGGAGACATTAGGTGTTTCCTCGATGACGGCATCTGCCTCTGCTTCTGCTTCTGCTTCAGATGCTGCTTATGAAGCAGATGTTGATGATGTTGATATGCTGCCAATTGTTGTTGCTGTTGATAAAAATAAGAAGGAACAGGTGGTGGCTGAAGTCACCAAAATGCCGTTCATGCAAGTTGAGTTGACATTGAGTGTGCAGCAGCGACGTCTGGCGGAGCGTCAACATATCTATGAGGTATAATGCGACTAATGAACACTAATGAATATTAGTAATGAGAGTTCGGTGTAATGAATGTGATTATTTTCTTCCCTACAGCTTTTTCAACCTTGGGCATTGAAAAATTATGGCGATCAAGCGAAGACAAAAACAATTACGTTACGTAAAAAGACACGCATTTTGAAAGCATTGGAGGGTAAGGAGCACAGTCGGCCGGATAGTTCGAAGTTTCGATTTTGGGTGAAAACGAAAGGTTAGAGATTTTTTGTGATAAAAAAAACTTAAGAATTTACTGCATAAATGCCTGAAATGAGGGCTGACCTTAATGGTGAAATTAAAGTTTTGCAAACTTATTTATAAAGATTTAAAGCTTGAATGTAAGCTTTATGGATTAAATATATTAAAAAGTTTTTCACTTCTAACTTACCTAGATAGTGATATACTCCACATATTTTACAGCTTTCACTACCAAACGTCCCGATGGCTTTGCAGAAGCAGCCGGTGGCCATCGACAACTTGAACCGCTGCCTCCGAACGCTGTGCTTTCAGATAATCCCAGTCAAGTTGATCTATTCGTAGTCTCCACAACAAAGGTAAGGTTATAAAATCAATTTTTCGAGTTTTGTATTCTAATGCTTGGTTCTCAGGAGTTAGGAAAACGCATTTACCGCAAGGTGGCCGTAGTTGAGGAGTTCTTCGATATTATCTACAATGTACACATGGAATTGGGAGGACGTAGTGGTATGCATGCAGGACAAAAGCGCACATATCGCATAGTGAGTGTAAAATCAGCACAATTTCGAACCATTATGCGTAACTAAGGTTAAAAAATTTCGAAAACTAAATTTTCTTTTCTTTAATTATCTTTCCAGATCACCGAAACATATGCTTTCTTGCCGCGCGAAGCTGTCACACGCTTCCTGTCCATTTGTCCGGAGTGTAAAAAGAACTTACGTGCCACCTCACCGGCCACCGCCCATAATCCACCGGAGGAATGTGGAAATGACAGCTCATCGGAAGTTGAAGTGCTTAACTATTCTTCGCATACCGAAAGTTCAGTGGAAGCAGCACCGACTAGACTAAGCAGCGCAGCTGGACTAACAAAAGCTGCAGCAAGTAGCTCTAGCACCACAGCAATAAAAACGTCGAAAACAAGCTCAATGGCGGTGCCACTAAAGCGTCGCTACTCACAGCTTGAGGAAGCAGTTGATATCGCGAAATTTGCGCCAGCTTCGCAGTCGATAGCACGCGCTTTGCTAACGGCCCCATTAAGACAGCGTGCCGCAGCGCCAGCTTCGTTACCAAGATCCAGCTCAACAGATACAGCCGTTGCCGCAACCACTCTCGAGACGACAGTGAAGCCAACAATAACTATCGATTTTGTATCTAAAGCAACAGCTTCAATAACCAAACCAACGCCATCAACAGTAGTCGCACAACCGAAAATACGCATTAATCCGCAGTTGCAGCGTCCATTGACTCCGCCTCTGGTGCCGGTGTCGTTGCCGCTGCCGCTACCGGTTTCTCTTTCTTTATCAGTGTCGCGAGCTTCAACTTCAACGACGACATCACCATCACCTTCAGTGGTGCGCGAACCGGTTACGCATGCGCCGCCTCCTTATCTCGGCTATCATCCCCTTTGTTTCGATATGAATTTCTTAAAGACACATGAGAGCTTCTTTCGTTACTACGAAATGATGACTCGTTTCTTTACTGGTGGGTTTCCATTAGCCACACCACCGCTCTCCGCAGAGTTGGCTGAGTTTGCTGGTTTGGGTGAAATAATAACAGCTCGACATAGTTCCAGCTCAGCGGAAGTGGGTGCAATGCCACAAAGTGGTGGTACAATGCAAAACACACCCTATGGAAAACAGACCACTGCAACGATAGAGCATGTAACATCTGAAAGTCCGTCCGTTCACCACAGTAAAGCGTTGCACCAAGCCGAGGAGCCACATATGAAAAAATTTAAAAGCTCACCAGAAAGTTTCAGGCCTAGCTCTTCCTCAATTGATACTCAAATTTCTAATGATTTTCTGAAAACTGTCCAATCATCTTCCGAAGCTACTATCTCACCGTCTGTGTCAACTGCTAAGCTGGAAATGGTTTCCGAAGCTGCTCCGTTGCCACCGCTATCTCCTCCACCAACGCAGATCAGTGCAATTAATCTCTCAACATCTTCTATTTGCAGGTCTACATGCTCCAATGGCACATCTACGTCTCATACTAAACCGTTAACGTCATTACCATCCCTTATCATACCAACGCTACTAACACCATTATCATCGTCAACGCTTTCGCAGCTCCTTACATCCACACCGACTGCTCAATGTTCAAAAGCCAGGCTCAGCAAAAGCAATTCATCGTCCGCAATTTCATTTAAGTCTGCAGTAACTGAAGTGAAACCTTCTTCATCGAAGTACGCGCCAACAGATGGCCCTGATCGTGAACGTCGATCTATTAGTTCAGCGACTACACGATTCTCTTCACGTTTGCCTCCTTTGGATTTGGAACGTTTGAAACCGATCACTTCGACATATTTGCAATTGACTCGTAGCATGGGTTTGAGCGATGAAGATGCCTTGCGCTTTGACAATCTGGTGAGTAACGACTTCAATTATACACTTTAAGCGGGAATTATATTTTAAACAAAAGCTACTGTCACCAACATTTTATTTTATATATTTTTTTTTTGTCCATGTTGAAAATCTTATTATTCTTACTCCAACTCATAAATGGTTAAGTTTTTTGTTATGTTAATATTTAATTTTTTCACCGAATTGGCTCCTAATATTTTTATTTGAAAAATTGTGTTATTGATCCGCTTAAATGCGATAGTTGAAACTTTATAATTTGTCTCATAAAAAATATTACAAAGAAAAATATTTTCGGAAAGTAAATTACGTAAAGAGCACTAAATAACTGGGTACTGAGTCATTATTTAGTATCTTTTTATGATGAAACCTTCTTTAAATGATTATCTTAACTTCGCTGTGGATGCAAACGATCATGACAGTTAAGCACCTAAAGTCTTATTGTCTAGATCGACGCTATATATTTCAGCTAAGAAATGTATTTTATTCTAGCTACGTTTTTGGCATATCGTAAAAGATTTCATAATCTGCTAATCTGATCTTCAAATTTCATTTACTACAAAGACGCGGGACAGTGTTTAAAGTATCTTTCTCCATTTCCTAAACAAACGGCCTAACAGCTAACATAAAGAGCTCCTCCTGTGGTTTTGACTTTCATAATGTGCACTCGATAATGACTGAGATGGGCATTGCACCACAGCTGTAGAAACAACAAAGATTTAGCTCTTTCGTTATCTTGTCGCTAGTTTAAACGTTGAAAAGAAATTTTTGGGGGCTTGCTCGAGAGAGGGAGTTTGACGCTTGGCAGAATACACATTTTTTTCCTACATACAACAGCGTCCCGAGCTGTTAATAATTCTGTATTATCAAGGTTTCATTTTGTTTCTCTTACTCACATACTACCTGGCAGGGCATACGCAATTAAAGCTAAGTTGATAGAGGTCCGGCAGTCATTTCTTCCTTTAGTTGTTCGGCAGGTCCCTTTCCACCTGATATTTACTATAGAGTAGTACTATATCAAATACTTTTAAATTTAGAGTGTTTTCACTCATATAGATACCATGACCTAAACAGCGTACCGAATTCTCTTAATTCGTTTAACAAAATCACGCAAAAGTCCCTAAATTTTTCGTAAAACTTTTCTCTGCAAAACTCGCATTGCAAGCCCATTGTCTAACTATTTGCACCACACAGTAGAGTGGAATGTTGAGCTTGACTGCCAGCAGAGATGACATTTCCTTCTACCCCCGTTTACTACCAGACACGTTCGTTTTCTTATTCACTCTGTGGGAAGCTGATCTAACGTCTAACCTTCTGCGGTTGTTTAGGAAACTAATATCAATATCATCAACACACGCCAGTTTTCGTACGCTCATGTAAAATGTTGTAATCTGTCTGCAGTAGTATTCTCTTCAGCCACAGATTCAAGAAGTCACACGATAAGGAGTCACCTTGTCTGAAATCTCGTTTGGTATCGAACTGAGCAGATAAGTATTTTCCGATCCTAAGTTTCGCAAGGATACCAATTTCAGATGCTATCGAATGTGTCTTTAAAATCTAGCCAACCAAAAAAACCATACTTTGGATTCTATCGTAGCCTCCCCCTATTTAGGGATGCTTCGTGAAGGATGCTGAAGTTTTCGATTATTGCTCCAAGTATATCTTCCTTCCATGTGTTTAGATTGCTAAGCTGGATATTGAGGCGTTCATAGGGACATCACACCCTTCTCTTCTATTCGAGGTGTGGGTGCAAATTAGCAAAATGTTGAAAAACTTGGCTTTTATGGTAATTGGGGCGAGACGTTCATTCACCGGGTCTCTCTACCCACAATTTCAAGACTATATTACATATTACACGCACGAACTCATTTCTGTATTTGTTCTGTTAAGCGCAAGTTTGGATGGCGGTGATGTCAGTCTTTATTCGTATGAGGACATCAGCCAACTGGGCATGCACCTTTCCAAATAAGGCAACGGAAATTTCACATGCGTACTGGGGTTCGGTATAAAAATGCAGTCAAAAAATTACTTACATGCGTAGACTTCCAAACATGACTTCATTCTTTAATCTCCTCCTACCCAGACTAAGAGACCCTAGTCTCTGTAGTTTTTGAGGTGTCATTTTCTCCACTTCCAGGTGAATTAGAGTCAAAAAATTTCCTTACTTATGTAGACTACCACACATGGTTCCATCTTTTAATCTTCTCCTTTATAGGCTCTAGCCTCTGTAGTTTTTTAGGTGTGTTTTTCTACCAGTAAAACAATTGTCGCAGATAGTTTTTTATCATCCTCAATTATTGGAAAAATTTGAAAAACTCACAAACTAATAATTTTGACAAAGTTTTCTGCAGCATATATAAATATTTAAAATAATATATAAATGAGAATAAATTACATCCGAACGCTGGTAACTGTAGGCAATCTACTTATAACTAGACCAAATATTTATCTAAAAATATTTATAAATAAATAAAATATACGCCTAAAAGCGTGTTTATTAGGTATTTTTAGCAATTATCTCATATTATTACAACACTTGCACACACACACAGACACTCGTATATATCTATGTATTTTAATAATGTTTTTATTTCGAAATCTACACAAGTACATATATATATATAGTTTTTTTTGTATTTACCGCTTTTTAACGCAATTTTTAACTAATCTAGTTTTTCTTTTCTATGTCATGTTTGGCTTGAATAAATGCAACAACAACACCTCTCTTACACACCAACATTAACGAGGATAAATATATGCATTACAAGAGCAAGAAGAATATTTCCTGATGCTTAGTTTTTCAACGCTACACCAACTGCACGGCTTACGCGTATGCAACCGCAACTGTTTCTGCTTATGCTTCTGCTTCTGCTCCTTCTTTTGCTACTACTCCTACTACCGCTGAGGCTGCTAATTGAACGCTTGGCTTGCGTAGTTTGAATTTGTTTGAAATTATTTATACACGATTTCTTATCGATGATATTACTAGTTCGTATACGTAGCGTATTTGAATGGAGGGAAGGAGAGCAATTACAAAAAATACACAAAAAACTACAACAAAAAATAGAAATAGAAACAAATGAATGAAATCTCCATCAAAGCGCAATAGAAAAATTACAATAACAATAGCAATACTAGACAATCAATCATTCGACAAACTAAAGCACCACTTGTTTATACCGTTACGCTATCAGTTGATGAATTATACAACACATACATACAGAGCACACAAAAAAAAATCAAAAAAAAAATTTACAAAACAAAAAAATCAAATAAGCAGCGTATTTAATATAGAATTTTGTTTGCAATTTTTAGTCGTAAATTATTTTTTGTTACTTATTTTTTATTTCTTATATTTTAATTTTGCTTTATTTTATTTAAGCTTGATTTGCTGGGCATTTTTTCTGGCTTTATTGATCTCGTTTATTTATTTTAGTTCTACATACAGCACATACATATATATGCATATATTCATTTATGAATTATTTTTTACGCATATGTTTGTATGTAGTTATATTTTCGTTTGTACGCTTTGTATTTAGTCGAATGATTTTATAATATTTTTTTTCGTTATTTATTTATTTATTTTTACTTTATTTTCTCTTTCCATTTTTTTCTTTTTTCATTTTTTTCTAATATTTTTTTTCCGTTTCTTTTTGCAATTTATATTTCTCTTGATTTTAATAAATCGCAGCTTGGTTTATAAAATAATAATATCTAATAATAAAAAATAAAATAGTTAAAAATTAAAAAAAAAAAAGATTTGTATTTGCTATTTTACTTGAAAATATACATGCCACTCTTTACCTATAAATTTAATATTTTTTAATTATTTTCGTATGCATTTGCTTGTTTGTATGTATGTAGGCATTTTGTTTTTGCAAAAATGCAATTTTAATATATGCAAAAATATTAGTTATACATATATATAGGTAGAATTGCATAAAACGGTATCTATATATATGTAAGAATTATAAAAAAGTTTAAATTGCAGCAAAAAAATTCTATGCACAATTTTTCTGTATCTGACAAATGCGTATCTGCGTGTTTCAATTATTTTGCCTACAGCGACGCTGCACGTTAATTCCTGTTGTTTCAACTCGTACGCGCTATATACACACACATACATACATAGTTATACAGTGCATAATTTTTTGTCTATGCGTTTGTTAAATAAAATTATGTGTAAAAAATTTCGAAAAAATTTAGAAATGTCATAAAAAATTACGTAAATATGTATGTATATGTAAACAAAGAGCGGTAAGTATTTTAAATTTAAGCAAAAATATTTATTTACTATATTTTTTGGCACTAAAAAAAGTTATTGACATGAAACGGAAATTATATATAAAATTTTGATTGAAATATGTTTCTAGAAAATTTATTGTTTAAGGGTCTATTAATTGATTTTTGGTGTTGCGCGTTGGTTAAATTAATAACTTTTGTGCATATACAATGGCTGCGTGCCAGTAATAATATTAAGGTTGAACTAAAAATTCACAAGACGAAGAAAGGAAAGTATTTAGAAGAAAAATAAATTTAAAAAAGAATAATATATAATAATTAATAAAAATTATTTATTTTTCTAATAAAGTGTCTTTCGTATTAAAGCAAGGCCGCTCTCGCAATTGAAGTACAATAATTTCTTGTGGCACATATTCAAGCTCACTTTTGAATCATAAAATCAAAAATTTTTCATTTTTATTGTGCCGTCAATACTGAAAAGAGTAACGAGCCCATATCACGTGGAAAATGAAAAGCATCTTATCTCGTATAAGAAGTTAAGGCCCACCCGGAAGATATACAAATTTGCACTAACAACTATACAATGCCTAACATGATTTTATAAATGACAAGAACGAAGGACTGTCTTCGCTATGCCGAAGTTTTTATAACTTTCATGCACATATCAAATTTATTGTAAAGTAAAAAAAAATTCGATTTCGTTGATTTCAGTGCCAATATTAACTGTAATTCACGTTTAAAGAGTACCAAATTTCACGCTTTAGGTGCTTTTTGGTGGATTTTGAAACAAAATCTCTTATCCGAACAAATCGGTTGTATGGGGCTATATGATATAGTCTTTCCATTTCGATAATTTTCAATACCAATTATTACTTTCTTACATAATTACCTGCAATTCATTACGTATGTTTGGTATATCAAATTCCAAATCTAAAAAATCGGTCATATATATGCTACAGTAGTCCGATCTGAGCGGGTGCAACAAAGGATCGTTTAAAAGTACGTTTTTCAAAAACTAATTGACTAGTTTGTATTCAAACGGATGGACGGGCAGAAGGCTAGACGGACATGACTAAATAAACTCAGTTTGTCATTCTGATATGATCGGTATAATTTTTGGTGGATTGATCTCTTCTCTTTCTGGAGTATCAAATTTGTAGGAGTGATCGATTGAACAGCATCGGGGTTGGGGTTCTACTTGCCGTTCATTCTTCAATATTATACGAAGTAGTACATCTACCTATTGTTTCTTTCTCTTTATTTAAAAATTTTTCTTAGCATTAAAAACAAACAATTACTTTATCGTTTTGGGTGACTGCAATCTGCCATGTTTCTCGTGGAAATCCATTGGCAATAATATCAATCCAATGTGTACACGATTATGTGTTACATCGATCGTGTGTTAACGAATTTTTAAATTTTTTTGGAGGATTTGTATCACCCGGCTTTAGAGATAACTTACGAAACCATTAATACACTTGTGGCGTATTACTCTATTCGCTATTCTAGTTATCGTTTCAATTTTGCGAAAGTTAATTTCAAAATGGTGAATAAGGAGCCCTCTAAATATACTTGGCCAAATTACATTGATAATACTGAATCAACAGTACTATTATTAGTCTTTTCGAAAAATATGTACCTAAAGTTAGAACGAATAAATATGTGGTCTACAAAGGAATTATTTTTCTTAAAGTATAGAAAGTCAAGGGCATTTAAATTTTATACAATCCAAAATTATCCTATGGTTTGGTAAACTCCAAACGTAGGCTTTATACCTTTCCGTCCGCCATGAAATACAAATCTGCTATGTTATGTCAAAGTCTAACTATTTCCAATATGTTTGCACAATTTTTTAAATTAAATGATTCAATTAATTTTCAAAGTGGTTTGTGAGTCTATCAACATCATTTACGTTCAACTACAGTAATTAATTCACAAAATAATCTGAGGAAGATGTCTGCCATTTCATAAATCTAAAGCATTCTTTCAATTATGGACCAGATACGATTCCTAACTGTTTCTTAAAAAAACTGTGCAATCAATCTGTACTTGATTAACTAAACTATTTAATTGCTCCCTTAAATAATGTGTTTTCCCTTCGTCGTGGAGGCAGTCTTTTATATTCCCTCTACATAAGAGTGGTTTTAGGTCTAGTATTGAAAATTACAGAGGTAGTGCTAAACTATACGCCATACATAAGCTTTTGGAGGCTACCCAAATAATGTTTTCGATCACCCGATTACTTTAAGGAATTACTTTCCTATTCACAATACGGGTTTTGTAAAGGAAAATCACCGCTTTCAAATTTGATTGAATTTGTGTCACAAATCTTTAAAGTCTTTCGAAATCATAAGCAAACCGATGTTATTTACACCGACTTCAGTAAAGCATTCGATAGGGTAAATCACTTAATTGTCATCCGCAAGCCAGGCTAGTTTCAACCAAGACTTCTGCAATGGATTTCCTCGTACCTCAGTAAAAGAATACAACATGTGATATTTAAAGATACTTTATATGAATTCATTGATCTATCTTTCGGAGTTCCTCAAGGTAGCCATCTCGGTCCGATTCTTTTATTGATATTTGTAAATGATATATTTTCCTCAATAAAGCATTCAAATATTTTGTTATATGCTGATGATGTAAAACTTTTTATCTCATATACCTCGATCGACGAAAGACGTTTATTGCAGATGGATTTAAATAATTTAACTAATTGTTGTAATGAGAACGACATACCCTTGAATCTTAAAAAATTTAAAATGATGTGCTTTTCACGAAGACTTGTTAAAACTTCGCCTTATACAATTAATAACTATATAAGTAGTCTAGAACAAGTGTTTAACTTTGTTGACTTGGGGATTACCTCAAACTTAACTTCTCTCTTCATATTAACACTGTAGACTTAAAAGCTTAAAATGCTTTTGCCTTTGCCAAAAGATGGTGCAAAGTATTCAAAGACTCTTATGTAATTAAAACACTTTATATGACTTTGGTGAGGACAATATTAGAATGTGGTTCATTGATATGGAACCGTAATTATCACATTCATTCCGATAAGTTAAAGTCTGTGCAAAAGCAATATTTACTTTTTGCATTAAGACATTTCCGATGGTATTTCTTCCTATACTAACTGTTTAAAGCTTCTGAATTTACCCACTCTCGCAAGTCATAGAGAAATGTTAGGCGCCTTGTTCGTAGTCAAACTTCTTAATGGATCAATTATTAGTTCATTGATTTTGTGTGAGATAAACTTCAACTTTCCAACTCGTCTACCAAGACTTCTTCAGTCGTAAGAAATTGTGAACTGAACGAATCATTTCACCGTTTGTGTCACGATTTCTGGCCTATCAGACTCACTTTTTAACATTAAAAAACTATTATTGCTTCTCCAAACACCAAAGTTTTAGGAATTTTGAATTACTAAATTTCAGTGGTTGAATAACTTCTTTTCTGTAGCTGAACCGTTTAAAATCTCGACATTTAACAAACTCTTGCCTCTCATGACAAATTCCGTACGTTCAATACTACGGACCAAAGTTAATATACCATTTCATGTAAGTGAAAGGTATACAAATGTGAATGCGCTGAAAATCTTATAAGTAAAACCAATTTTCTAATTATTTTTTTTTTTTTTAAATTTGCGATCGAAACTCATTAACTATAGTTTTATATGTTTTTTAGATTTGAAATTTTTTGCACACTGTATATCTTTTTATTAAATTTCTGTTGTGATTCGATCTTCAGTTCAATGAGACCTTCCTTAACACGAACAATCTCCACAATACTACTTTTAATTGCTACTTAAAATCTGTGAGTTTCAATGAAATTTTTTATTTTTATGTTTTTCTAATTGTTCTCTGTTCTCTTACTCAATCAATCATTTTGAACAAATTGGGCGGCAGAGAATTATAAAATATAAAGTTTTAATAACTCTAAGCTCCCTTTAAGAAAAAATAGTGTTTTGCCTACATTATGATTAGGGAAATAGACCCGAGAATTACTTTTAGACATCAGTTAGAACGTATATCATCGGGGAAAATCGTTACGGTTATTCGCCTGTTAAACGTATGCTAATATACTGGAAGGTCAAACCAATGTCGATAAAGATCATTGCAGATATGGGACGAAAGCCATTTATTCCAGCACGCAAGACAATTTTCGGGTGCTCTAAGCTGAAATGGCCATGGATTAATCTGTGTCTCTTATGTTGGAACAGTATTCGAAACGTTCGGGGTTCCGATCGACCTTAGATTCATGGACGGAAAGGCCAAGTCTCAGACGGAGCTTCCGCTCCAAACGAGAAGGCGCTCAATGATAGTCCGTCATCTCAGCTGTCGAATTCTGCTTCTTTTACTTGAGCACTGCTTAGACCATTTAGGCACACAATCAAGTGATTTGAAGTGCAATATGGTATGGTGCTTTTTTTACAATAACGATATTTTCACCTATTTCAAATAATTAATTGATTAGCGCAATAGACAGAATCTATGCAATAAAACAGAGACCTATCGGATGTCAACCCTGGCATAGCCGGCATTCTGCGGTTATTGATTTGAGCACTTCTCTGCTTTCTCTTATGCTTTTGTGTACCGGGTCATTATTTCACAGTAGAAGAAGTGGAGTATTTAAGTGTTTAAAACCAATTTGCCTTATATAGTGTAAAAAAATATAACTGACTGCAGCCTTAACGTAACTAGGTGGCGTGATTTAAAATGACCTTTTTTGCGAAATATTAATATTTTATCTAAAAAATTATATTTTTTCCAATTTGCTACATCTTCTGCAAATAATTATCCCAATTTAGGTTTTTCTACGAGTATATCTGCTTTCGAAAGTTTTGAATAAAATGATTAAATGAACTTATTTTAGTCTACAGGTTGGTTTTTGTTCTTCATTAATATAATTTAAATTATTATTATTATTTTTTAATATTTCTTATATTAAAAATGTTATATCTATCTATCTAGGTCTATCTTTCTGACTGCAAATTTATTTGCTCTGTCTGGCATGCATTGTGGGTTCTTTTGGTTTCATAACCAACACAAATAATATTGCCCTTTTCCTTTTTCGACTCATTCCGACAAGGGGTTTTAATTCTTCTATATTGAAAACAAGAAAAAGTAAAATAGTTATTGTAGTTCATTTAGTACGAGTACCTATCTACCTATTCAAATTAAAAAAAAAAATTGGACTGAAGTTACAATAGTTCGCACCCAGCTGAAAGTCCTCAACGTTTCAAAACCCTGAAAAATATTTACGTGAAGGCGAAAAAGATCACAAAAACGGGTTTTTTGGTGATTTTTAGATAAGGGGTAAGTTTTATCACAAATTTATTGTGGATCAGATAACTATCTATGCAAAAAATCTGAATATTTTTTCCTAGCAGCCACCGCTTTTGAGATTTAAGGATTAAAAAATTGAAATAATTGTACTCTACATGTATAAAATTTTTGACCTGACTGTAGGTGGTATTCTGTGGGCAGCCACTAAAATGAATTTTCCAAAATGGTCCATATAAGGGGTTGTAAAGGAGGAGCAACGTTTATATTAGACATCCTTATAAGGGTGTATAATGGGGAAAAAGTGTCCAAAACGCGCGAATTGCTTAATTTTATGTTCTAATTTTTATTTATAACAGATATTTTTTTTTCAAATTTGGTTATATAAAATTGTTCAATATATACCATGGTTTCTGAATTTTTTGAAACTCTTATTGCAACGCGTTTGACATTGTATGACTTTGTGCGTTTTCAAATTCATCAGTGATTGAATGTAACTTAAACGAAATTATACGTTTTTTTTGCGGAAAATGTGTCGTGGAGTTCATCGGCAAAGTCTTTTTTATCGGATGCCTACGTCACACGTCTTTAATAAGCAATTTAGGCTGTGCGTTGATCAATCAGTCATTCGCAACAAATAACTTCATGCATATAAAGTCCAACTCTTCTAACTTTCTGATCCCTAATCGGTTGTTCTAAGGAACAATTTTTGTCTTACTATCTTTATGGTAAAACTTATCGTTTTTCTGTAAATCGCACGCAATGCCAGTTCTTCGGACCTTTGACCCCACATATATTTTTTGCAGGTCTCGAATCGATGAGGACTTTTTAGATTTCATTTATGATATTATTTTTAGATATCCAACCAACTTTCAGCACAGAGTGAATTTATGTAACGTCAGATGTGTAAATTAAATGGACTGCACTAGGAACATTTGAAAAATCTGAAAGTAATATATACACGACTTTTAAGACGACTTTTTAGACTTCATAGCATATCATAGCCGCAAGTATGTCATGTGTGAGTTTTAAAAATGTGTATGTTTTAATTTTTTTTGTAAACCGATAATATTTTTAAACGAAATCGTTCGAACAATTCATTAAAGATCACATCTGTATGTAATCATATGTATACCATATATTTATTTGTTAGTTTTGCCCAGAAAATCATATCTTAAGGTAATATATATCTACTTTTCGTAATTAGTTGCAACTACTGGGGTTAGGAAAAATCTAGCCGTCAAGACACTACCATCATCATCAACAATAGTTTTTGTTAATTGACCGTTTTGCCCATTCAGATCTGCTTTTGATAAGCCAAGTTTAGCTAAGAACTCAGCAATAGCACTTTTGACAGCTCCCGCATTCGGTATGTGACTATCCTTGCTAGGAACAACGGCATGAACAGGATGTATTAGCAGTGGATTCAATGTAATGCTACTTTCATCATCATCATCTTGATCTTGTGGCTCTAAAGGTTCACGCTCACGTATGACGGGTCTTATCGTAGTTGTTGTGGCGCTAGATGCCGTCTCGTCAAAAGGACTAAAATCGACACCAGAATGGCTGGTGCTCTGATGGTGGCGTGGCAACATAGGGGGCCCAAATATCGAAGGCCAATTATTTGTATTGTCAGTGTACACATTACCAATGTTGGGTATATTTTGTCGGGGCGGCTCAGAACCACCATAATTTGTTCTTATATGATATGTAGTCTTCACGATGCGACCATCGGGCTCAACACGTGTTTTCGTAACAGTTTGACCATTAGTGATATCTTCTGGTTTTATGCCAGCGCGTTTCAGCACTGCCAACATGTCGGGATTTAAATTCTCAGAACTTGGTGGTTGACTACCGTAATATGTTGATTGGTATGTACGAGTTTGCGTTTGTGTGGTATGCTCGGGGTTGAGATTCGAACTAGGTGGTATATTATCTACTTTTAATGTTCGGATAGGCTTCTGATCGCCATTATTAGATCTAAGTGGTTTCATAAATTGTTCGTCTGCTGGCTTGTTGACATTAAATACGGCTAAAGGTGGCAAGTCATCGATGTTGATGGTTTTTATCGTTTTTGGTGTGGTAGATGATGTTGGTGAGTTGTTTGAGCCTGGTAGTGGCTTCGTGTCCTTATTCCCTCCATATTGAGATTTCAGAAAATCATCTAAACTCGGTTTTGTTGCTGGTTTTATTGTTGTTGTGGTCTCAGGTGCAGGCTGTGGTTGTACGTTTGTTGAAACTTTCACAGTTTTGCGCCGCCATTGATTTGGGCCCGTAGTTAAGGTGGTATGCACTGTATTGCCCTCTTTATCAATTTCAGTGTTTGTAATAGTGTTGGTTTTCCCCACAGGACTTTCTAGTGGTACATAGAAAGAATCCAAACCATCATCAGCAATATTAAAACTTGGTAATTCTGGTGGATTAAAAGGGTCGTCATAATTATCTGATGACCAATCGGGTTGAAATTGGGTTGGCTTGTAGAAAGTTGGCGGCAAATTTTTAGGTGAATTTGATGGATCCAAAAGGTCGCCCTCCTCTTCTGGCCGCGCATTTGGTTGAAATTGGTTTTGCGGTAGATCTTTTGGTGACTTTGGCTCTAATAGAGGCGGTGTTGGTTGGTATGGTGTGTGGGCGGGAAAAGGTTGTAATGGTGCTTGATATACGGTTGGGTGCTTTTCATCATCATTATCGTTTTCGGCCCACTCCCAATCACCCAACTTGTTGGGATGTTTCTTGGCTTGTTGCTCACGCTCTTGTCTGAATATTTCCTCAAAACGTCTATCCAATTCCTGCTTGTCAATATCCTCCACTTGCTTATACAGAATACTACCATCCGGTTCTAGTGTATATGTGCTAGTATGCTTACGTCCATTTTCGAAACTAGTGCGCTTAACAGGATGCCTCGTGTTTAGTAGTTGGCGCACGGCGAGTAATTCTAATTGTTTTGCCTGCTTCGCTTGCTCCAACAATTGGTCAGGGCTTACGTTCTTACCACCAATGCGTATGGTCATGCTGCGTGGTTTGATGCTTAAGGTGACACCGCGGCGAGTAAACGTTTGAAAGCCATCATCGTCTGGAGCTCCTTCATACTCTGCATTTCGGCGTTGTATACCGGCAATTACTGACTAGAAAATATCTCTATCTAAAATTTCATAACTTTTTTATTACTTCTGTATACACATACCTGTAACAACAGCACTGTAAAAATTATATTACTGAAAGTGTGTTTGCTCCACATTTTTGATGTGATCACTGCGAGCTCTCGAATTAAACTGTTAGTTTTGCGCAATAAATATTGCAAAATACCGATGAAATATCAAATTTATATTTTAGAGCTATTCATAAGCTATGTATATTGTTTTTGTTGTTTGTTGTTCATGTACATCTATTGGGTTTATTTAGAAATGAGATAAGTTTATTTCCATGTAAGCGTAAGTGTACTTTTGACTAGACCGGGGTTATCACCAATTTGCGGTCAACTCATTCAATTTGATGTTCATTTGCTGTAAAGACTGGTGATTTGGGTGTGTATACACAGTGATAAGCATCTTATGTACCAAATAATTATTATTGTATTTTAATTTGTATATTGTTGATACAGAAAATCATCAAAATCATCGGAAAACTTATCAAGGGGTTTCAAAAGAACATTGTCAATAAATTTTGGTGACATTTAAACTGAAAGAAAGAATCTTAGAAATAATTATATTTTGAAAACTTACTGAGCCTTTGGCCTCCCATCGTTTCAGTAAAGTTTTCAAGATATTTATGAAAGACTAAGAGTGTCACACGGGACAAAAATGTGATATTTGTATTCAAGGACCTAACATATAGTGTCATTCTAAATTAAAGAATGCACATATGTTTAATAAAATTTCTTGTATAGTCAAAGAAACAAGGGAAAAGAGTGAGTATAGCTTGTATGGTAGAACAAATTATGTGTTTATAAAATGTCAAATATATTTAGTCTTCAATAGTACTGAAAATTTTGCAGATATGAAATAAGAACTAGGTTTAGCGCATCAATTCGTTTAGGCGCCACTCACACAAGAATAGCCAAATCAACAAAAGTGCGATAGCCGTTTCTCCTCCTCGCAGATACACACCAATTATAGACACCATTTGTAGCCAGGTGATTTTTCCCCTGATTCTTCCAATCACAATTCGAATTTCGGATAATTTAGCGTCTATACCATTGTCAAGTGTCAGTTTCCCCTCTCTCCGGCTATTTCACTTCCACTGTAATTATGTCGAATGGAGAAGTGTTCTCTCTATGAGTTCTAAAACTCTGGACGTCAGTTACCAGATCACATTCCTCGTTCCGACAGGTCGCGAAACCATCACTATTTTTTGTAAACTTTTCAAGCATTTACCCTATTTGCTAATTTCCCCACTATTAATAACTATTTTCCCGCTCTATTTGTGCGTCTCGCTTCTTTTTTTCACTCTCGGTATCTTTCCCGTTGTGAGATATGCAGACATCTGTCTTCGGAAAGCAATAATTTCGTTGGCGGCTGTACATATCTATCTTCTCTATATATATCTAAAACGGCTGAACTGGTTTCAATGAAATTTTTTACCTTAATTCGTTAGGTCTGCAAATAGATTATTACCTATTTTTCTTAACGGGATGTGGCCCTGGGACTGACCTATTCGAAAAAATCCTAACTATCCTATTCTAAATATGAATATATCCGAAGGGATCTTTGCTTTCTTCGCGGCATTTATATTGACATATACGTGAAATACGTAATAATGGCGGAATAATAATACAATAAAAAACTTAACATTTTCTATTAGATGATGCCTGATTAGGGCTTTTTATCATTGCTAGTATATACTTATATATATATTTGCCACTTTGTACCCGATGAAGCGTATTTCAGCCGTGCTCCTCCTCTATTATGTGGTTATGTGTCTTGATGTTTTTACCAACAAATGTAGAGACCAACAACCTCCTATTAACGGCCGACAGATTTTTATGAGGAGCTTTTATTTCATGTCAGAAATACAACCAGAAGGCCTGACATTCCCTCCGACTTACACAAGAGGCTTAAAATGCTGTCTCACAATTTCCTTATACAGAGTTATTGATGAGTGCTCTCAAACGGCAGGATAACAAGTCGAGTAAAAAACTGTCCGACTATGTGTTGTGATCGCAACCTTTCGACGTCGAACCTTCCTTGTACTTGTTCATGCATTCATAACTGCACTGAGGCATTTGCAACTATATATAAGTAGTTGTCCGAATCGATGTTAGGACCCCGGAGAGTACGCACATCTTATTTCTAATCAACTAGGTTAGTTTCGTAAATACTTAAATTGTTCGTATGAAGTATAGAATGATTTTTGGAAGTCTTTTCAAAGTAATCATTACTTTTAGCATTTGTTTAGTTTTAATATCCGGTTTTTAAATTTTATTTATTGTCAATATTATACTGGAAATCGAGTGAATAATTAAAAACCCGAAAATATTTTTATTTGTTTATTTATTAATTTATTTAGTTTGAAGTATTTAGTTGCTGTTTACAAATGCAATAGCATTTTTTACCGTGCTTCTGTGAGCTGTGAATGTAAGGATCCTTGAATAAAATGCCAAATATGCAATAGAAACTGGTAATACATAAACATGGAAATATTGATTCTGTTGTACTCAGAGGTCGCGTTATTAAATTTTAGCGATTGAGTCAAATTTCTTATCTTCATAGTGACGAAGGTCAAGATTAAAATTAACTAATTAATACACTTCCCTTTTCTTTTACTTGAGATTGAAAAAATTAAATAAATTAAACAACAACATTGTATTATGTGTAGTAAATATTTTAAAATTATTTGTATGTGCAAAATTTCTTGTTTTTAATTTTTTCATATTCAACCAACCGTACATATTAAGTTTGATTAAGAAAAATTAAATATGAATATTTTGTACAGGTTTTTCCTGCAATTTACCTCTTATCAGTTGAGGTGAGTTAGAGGGCAACTACTTATGTGATACTTAAGCTAGATGACATAATGACGGGGTGGCGGAATGACGTAAAGATGACTTGAAGCTACTTTATGATTAATATATAGGAATTTAAAGGATTCAATTGTTTCATTACCTCATTTTAAAATTTAAAAATAATGGATCATATTTGATAGTTAATTATAACGAGGATAATATTTTTTAATCAAATGAAATAAACCTATCGATTAGCAAGAATATCTTACAACAGCCACTTCGGGTTTGAAGGGAAAAAGTAAACTTTTCAGTATACCACCTTCGCAAAGTTTAATGGTGTGAGGGTGGTTTAATAAGTTAGTAAATTTTTGAATAACATGTATTGCTTTCGGCAAATAATCGTTTTATTTCTCAGCAAAGTTTTTTCAAAGCCCTCAAAATAGTTGTTTGTTTTTTCCATTCGATCCGAATCTCATACCGCCTAGCAATTTCTTCAGGTTTGGTAACAAGAAATAGTCTCAGGTGACTAACTCTAGAGAATTTGCAGGATGGAGTAGCATTTCCTAGCCCACTTTATGAATGTTTACCACGGTGACTACACAGTGCATTGTCCGGATGATACAGCAAACTATCGATTCTGTTCAAAAGCTCTGAATAATATTCGCCGTCGGTGACCGTTTTACCCTTTTCAAGGTAACCAATGTGAATGACACATCGTGCATCCCAAAAAATTGTGGTCATGACATTGTTGGCCGACAGACTCAGAGTAGGTTCCTTTAGTGCACTTTACTCAGGAGAAATCCACTGTCTGGATAGCGCTTTAGCCCCTAGTGTGGAGTGGTGGATTCATCCTTCTCTTACGGTAACTAAACGGCTAAAAAATTTGTTTGGATTGCGATTGAACATCGCCAAATACTCCTTTGAAGCAGTTGCGCTTATGGCCGTGTTTGAGCAATCGAGACACCCACCGCGCGGATAACTTTTTCATATCCAACTTTGCATGCAAAATGTGATATATACTCTCAGTTGAGATGCTTACAGCCTCAACCACCTCACACACTTTTATTCTTCGATCATTTAATCATTCCACGGATTATTTCGACTATTTTTGATGTGACGACCTGAACGTTCAGCGTTCTCGTACTAACACAGCGGAACTCAGTAAATCTCTTCTTAACCATTGAAATTGATGGGGTAGTCTTTCTTTGTTTTCGGTGATGGGATTTTTACTGAAAAAAGAATGTTTAATCAACACACGAAATTCATTTTTTTTCATTTTCATTAATCCATGAGGTCGTGTTGTTTTCAATGGCTGTCAAACACAGACTAAGTGGCGCAACTTGATCAAAATTGACAGCAGCCTTTTAATCGATAACAGTTTTGAATTTATGGTAACTGCGCTGCCAACAGCATTCGTATGTTTGAAGGCACACACATTCCTGATCTCCATACAAAGATCCTCAGCGTGCATAGTTCATTTAATTAAGACATTGCAAATACATTTCTGGTCATCTAAGGATTGCTGCTCTATTTAATACTTTTCACTCTTTTTTATGAATCATAATATTTATCCTTACATTAAGGGGTATTCATACAGAAATTTCGCTTTACTACCATCCAACGCATCGATTTTCTTGAGTTCTCGTACAGCTCATCGTTTCGTTGCCTTGAAAACTCGTAGCGACTACTCATCTTATGTTGTCATCGTCCAAGCCTCTGCACCAAATAGTAGGAAGGAAATGGTGATCGACTTATAGAGTTTGATTTTTGTTTGTGCTTTCTAGTTAATTCAAAGCGGCACCTGTTTGAAAAAGTGATTCTAGTTCTTAGTTAGACGAATCATCACGTACTTCAAAGTCTTAACTGCCAACAGTGGGCATCAAGACGCAAAGGCTTTGATTGTTTTCTTAAAAACAGTGGATATTTCGTTTTGTTCTCTTTCACTACCAGATCCAACAGCCTGCTGGAGAAATCCATTTTCATATTGGTGGTTATTGAGGCTAATGATAATAATATTAGTGTCATACGTTAGCAGTTGTAAGCCCTTAAAGAAGATTGTCCTCAGTTTATTTAGCTCCAGCCTTGAATAATTTCTCCAGTATTCTATTGAAGAAGTAACTGGAAATGGAATCACCTTATTTGAAGTCTTTTTGCGAGAAACCTTTTGGATATCTCAACAGGAAGGTAGGTCATCGGCTCCGGCGTCTTTGCTAAATCTTAAGCGTACAGTCGCTATTTGAATTTCTCCAATATCGGGAAACGGATGCAACGTATTTTCCATCATCCTCAATTAGAAATTTGACGATCTACTAATGTTACACTTTCTCTGCCATTCAGAAAACTATTCCCTTCATAAAAAGTGTATATTCTGAATGTTGGTCAACGGATTACCTACTGGTTCCTTTATGAGTTTGCTCCATTCTTGAAACTTTGATGAATTTTCTTGTAATATAATTTGGTGCTTCAGACGACTTGATTTCGGGTCTTGGTGAAATCGATCGGCTTCAGACCATTTGGGTATTTTACTTCATGAAGGCTGAGTGTTATGACTGTTGCACTGCTGAATAATTTTTCGGATATTATAAGATTATATATATATATATATATATACGAAAAATATATTTATAAGAAAAATTCGATGAATTAATATTTTTCTTATTGTGAATATAGGGTGAAGACACTGTTTCAATAAAAAATAATATGATTTTTACTAAACATCAGATCTGAATTTGGATACATTTTGTGAGTTGATATAAAAAACAGTTACTTTTTTCATCCCAGCTCGAGCTGTGAGTGATTTTCTTAAGTGAGATTGTTCTCTCCTCTCCATTTTTTTAAGTCTTGATGGAAGCGTTCTCCTTGTTCTTCGCTAAAATCTCCAAGATTATGTTTTAACTGATCAATGTGATTGTGGAGGTAGTGCACTTTTAAGCTCATATTACAGTTCAAATTTTTATAACTCAGCAACATATCCTTGACTAAATCTTGGTAGTTATGCGCCTTGAAGTTACCAAGGAAGTTTTGTGTGACCACAACAAAAGATTTCATAATCAGAAGACTTTATTTTTTCTTCTTTCATAGCTATAGAGTGGGCGAGTGGGATAGGATATTATTTAATGCCATTGTGTAAAAGAACTGCTTTGAGACTTCTATTACTGCTGTCAATGAAAAGTCGTTACTTGCACGGTAAGTCTTCAAGTCCATTAAAGTCAGCAAGCTGTTTACATCATGACAATATACTAAATTTTCATCAGAAGAAAAGAAATGCAATAAAGCTTGTATTCTTATGCAATAGAAGGTAATTTTCACACCAGAAGAAAGGCAATTTTTTTTTTATTCTTGATGCTAACAACTCAGTACGCTCTTTTGAAGGATCTAAGTCCTTGATAAGGTAACTAAGCTCACCTTGTAAAAAAGTTTTAGAATCTAACGTTTCTCCACAGCATTCAGAATTATAAGCTTCTTCTTCAGAAATTTCCATCTGATGGTGCTGACTTTCCTGTACTTCTCGTTGAAAAGTTGGTATTGGAACTGAATATATATTGGTGGTACCTCCAATTGCTGTAATTTTTCTTGTTAATGTAACTTGTTGTACAAAAATAACAGTCGTCGTGATGATTTTTATTTTTGGTTCTCGCCAAATCATTGGGACCCCAAACATAAAAGATTTTCGGGTGTTGCCGCAAATATTCGATGCACGTCTTGGAAACAATATGAGGAACCCACACTTTATCTTGATTACGAATTTCAATACCGCAGTAAGAAAAATGCAAATGAATGGTTGTGTTATTGATCTCTTTTCGTTGATCTTTCATTATGTACTTACCACATACCTAGCACAACATTATCACGTTCGTTAATGCAACATCTCAACTTATTTCTTATTCTTCTTCTTCGGCGTAGACACCGCTTACGCGATTATAGTCTCGTCAACAATAGTGCGCCACTCGTTTCTTCTTTTTGCTGTTTGACGCCAGTTAGAAATACCAAAAGACACCAGGTCGCTCTCTACCTGATCTTTCCAACGGAGTGGAGCTCTTCCTCTTCCTCTGCTTCCGCCGTATATCTCGTACAGCTCATCGTTCCATCGTCTGCGGTATTCGCCGTTGCCAACGCTTAAAGGATTATAAATCTTCTGCAAAACTTTTCTCTCGAAAATTCCTAAGGCCGACTCATCGGATATAGACATCGTCCAGGGTTCTGCACCATATGTCAGGACGTGAATGATGAGCGACTTGTAGAATTTGGTTTTGGTTCGTCGAGAGAGAACTTTACTTTTCAGTTGCATACTCAGTCCAAAGTAGCACCTTTGGCAAGAGTGATTCTGCGTTGGATTTCAAGACTGACATTGTTGGTGTTGTTAATGCTGGTTCCCACATACACGAAATTATCTACGACTTCGAAGTTGTGACTGTCAACAGTAAAGTGGCAGCCAAGTCGGGAGTGCGATGACTGTTTAATAGACCTCGGAGAGGTTCTTTCCAATTCAGATTGTGCTTCTGGTATTAACCAGGGTCAGTTTATATAGCCGTTTGTGGGGATATCAAATTCAGACATTGAGGCATTTCCTTATCGTGCTGTCGAGGGCAGCTTTAAAATCGATAAAAAGGTGGTGTGTATCGATTCTTTTCCCTCAGGTCTTCTCCGCATAGTGAATATCTGGTCAATGGTAGATTTGCCAGGTCTAATGCCACACTGCTAAGGTCCGATCAATTTGTTGACGGTGGGGTTTAGTCTTTCACACAATATGCTAGGACTTTATATGCGATATTAAGGAGACTTTTTCCACGATAATTGGCGCAGACCGTGGGGTCTCCTTTTTTTTTGGATTGGGCAGAGCACACTTAGGTTCCATTCGTCAGGCATGCTTTCTCCGATCAAATTCTGCAAAGAAGCTGATGCATGCTCTTTGTCAGCTCTTCGCCGCCGTATTTGAATAGTTCTGCCGGTAAGCCATCGGCTCCCGCCGCTTTGTTATTTTTTAAGCGGGCAATCACTATTCGAACTTCTTCATAGTCGGATGATGGCACCTCTATACCATCGTCATCGATTGGGGTTTCGGGTTCGCCATCTCCGGGGTTTTTACTTTCACTGCCATTGAGCAGGTTGGAGAAGTGTTCCTTCCGTACACTAAGTATACTCTGGACAACTGTCACCAGATTACCTCCATGGTCTCAACTTGCTTGTCTTAATAAATTTATGCGACAACTGTCAACCACCATTAACCAGAAAAATTTAAACTAATAATTATTGGTAAACCAGAGCAGTCAGCTGACGTCTGCTAGTAGAAACATAGTTCTTATTACCAACTTTACCGACAAGAAGTAAAACTAGAGCGGCACCAAAGCAAAATTTTTTTCTTGTTGGCATGTGTTGTAGATCTCCTGCTTCAGTTGATTACCTGTGTCTATATGATATTTTGATGTGTTCATCTATTAGATCCTCTTTTTGCTTGAACACAAATATGGGGAATATTTTTTTCTTATTGCTTTTTTATGTAGAACTCTTGCACGGTTAGTAACTTCGGACCGTTGTTTAAATGTGTTATGGAGCGGTCAGTACAACCATTCGAAATGCCAGTGTTCGAGTCCAGGTTCGATTAACATTCAAAATTATATAAAGTTAATTTTTCAAAATGCGGTCTCGCCTCGAAAGGGTATGTCAAGCTCTTCAAATTTCTGACAAAAAATCCAGTTTTCTTAGAAAAATCCATTAGCTGTTATTAGGTGGCTAAAAAAAATTAGGTCTCTCCATTTGTTGGTAAAACTATAAAGACGCAAAGCTACAAATTGGAAATGGTACGAAAAAAATTTAAAAGTAAGATGGCCGTGCAAACAAAACTTTTAATTTTTTAAATTCCTTAATTCTCAAAAAAAAAAAAAAATTACCAATAGTTCATATAATTTTTTTAAAGAATTGAAAAGGTTAAAATTAATGGATTTTCCCATTTGGGAAAGTGGCATGCAATAGACATGATAGAAAAAATGTTTTGCATGGAATTACTAATACAGCAACTTTGAACACCAAAATGAATTTGCAAGTGATATAATAATAATTTTTTTTCTAATTTAATAAATTTAAATTGGCAATTTTATATTATTTTACACTTTAGAGTACAGTTCACAAAGAGCCGTAAAACTAAATATTTTTTCTACCTTTATATATTTATGTATACATAAGTGTTAGTTTATGAGAACATACGTATTAGTATACATACAAATACTTATACAACTACATATATATATACATATGTATGATTATATTATTAAATTTTTTGTCGTTACTCAAACCACTCACTTCGTTTCTAATGGGTATTTCTAAAATTTTTTAACTATTATTTCATAATTTATACGGACGTGCAAAAAAGGGAAAAAGCTGAATCGAGCGATAGGTAGCCTTTGACATCCACACGGACGCCGAAACTCGTACACACGCATACACATCCACACACAGACAGCTCGATTGAAATGTAATTTCTATTTTATTTGCAGATATATACTTTGTAGAGTAGTTTTTTTTAATAATATATAAAATATATTCTTTTTTATAAGGATTTTGTTGACGCTTGTGCTTTGTGCCAGTTCGTTTGGTTTTTGGCTATCCATCCCGTCCATCTCCCCGCTGCTTCGGCAACGCTTTTCCAATTTTTTTCGTCAAACCTTCAGTCGTTTGTTTGCCTTCGCTTTTGCTTTTATTGTTATATTTTGGGTTTGATACCAAAAAAATGGCAAGAAAGAAAGAAATTGAAGCTCACACAAACCTCGCTTTGCCTTTTAGATAGAGCCCCGCACAAAATGGCTGTATAGAACAAGAAAAAAAAAAAAATACATTGTAAAACAAAGTTTATTTGGGACCATGGTAACGGCTACAAAACAAAAATTAGAGGAATAAGCTGAATTTTATTTTATATAAAAATCCTTACGTAAAACGTAACAACAACAAGTAAAACAGCAGAAGGTTCGTGGAATTGCGAATTACAAAAATGTGCGCGCTGGGGTTGGGGGTTCGTGGCGGTGGCGGAGAGGTGTTGGCCTAAAAAGGATGCAGGAAGTTGATGGGTAGCCAACAACTGCTGCTGCAAAGTGTATGTATGCGTGTGAGTGTGTGTACATGTATGGATAGGTGAGTACGCAGAGGGGGTAGCCGTGTGCTAGTATTTAGGTTTGTTAGGACCCCTGCATGCTCTTGGGTATGTGCCTGTGTGTGGGCCACATTTTTTCCACGCCATCACCGGTCGGTCGGTCGGTCGGATGGGTTCGGCTGGTTAAACCCGTCAAAAGTATTCACGACCAGTGAGTTAGTGAGTGTTCCGGCGCATTGGAGGTTTGGAGGGTGTACAGAAAGATAAACTACAAGAAGTGTGCGATGGTTGGGAATGGGAGGGCGGTTGCAAAGGTACGTTCGAAAAGACTTTGCTGTTTAGTGCCATGTAGATTTGCGGCACTACGGTCAGCTTGGAGATGGTGGAATGTCGGTTACCCAGACGCTATCTTCAACAACCATTTGTTTCTTTATTTTCTACTTTCCTCTTAACGTTTCGTATTTTATACTATTTTTGTTTTTTTGTTTTTGTAGCATTCTCATAATAATTTCCATAAAAATGTGCAAAGGCGCGCTAAGCAATGAACCAAGTGTGTGCAAACTAAATGGGAGCAATAGCTGGCGATGCAGAAAGCGCGGGGGTAGTAGAATGAAAAAGGGACTTAGCAGTTATCATTTCGCTTTTACCGTAAACCAATATGGTTTAGACGGGAGTGGGGGCGACGAGTTGAAGGAAATAAAAGGCGTGAGCTTTTATTTTTTTGAATTTTTATTACAAAACTAAGAGTGTGAGTGACTTGGAAGAAAGATCAACACAAGGGTAGACTAAAAGTGAAGGTGTATGCATGCATGTATCTCTTTGCTTGCTGTGAAGGGCAACAAGCATAGAAATGCGAAAGCGGCAGCGCTACTTTGGCATGAGCTCAGACATTGGGATATGTAACTGTCTGTTATCTCGAAAAAGGATGCAAAGCTGTTTTGGGTTGGAGCAACTTTTGTTGGTAGGGGTGTATGTGAAAAGGAAAGGAATCAAAATTTGTTTGTTAGCGTTCCGTTTTCATTTTTTTTTTTTGCTTTTTCAAATGCATTTTTCCCTGTTTCATATCTTTTGCCAACTCCAAGTATGATTCAGAAAATGTTTCCTCTTTTTTTCCGCACAACACTTTTACTTTACCAGCAAAGATGCTCTACTGTACGGCGTTAGCTTGGCAATTCTCTAACACCCTTGGTTCAAGCAAATTCGAGTTTCGTAAATGGTTGGAAAAAAATGTAAAAAATAATTAAAAATCATAACAGACTGTGGTGGTGAGGGGTGCCACAAAATTGAAATTCATTAGAATTTGATATTAACAGTTCGTGTTTATTACTGATTGCTGACCATTGCAGATGGAGTGTTGAAAAAACATTCAATAACAGTAATGAATTTTTAAATACGGCTGCCGTCATGATTTTGTATTTTCCTAGATTTGGATAGCCTCATGACTTGGAAATGAGAATTGAGAGAGTACAAGAGGGTATATTTCTTTGTTATTATTTCAACATCCAGATATATAGTAAATATTTTTATTTATTTTGTGGACACCCATCGGCAGGGAATGTTAACCCCTCCGAGTGTATTTTTGACATGAAATTAAAAACTCCTTATAAAAATTCATCGGCAATTCGGAGGTTATTTAGAATAAACTGTAGGTCTACCCATTTGTGGGTAAAAACCAATAAGACGCCGAACCACAAAGGTTAGATTGGGGTCTATGGTGATTTCACTTGGGATCCTAAAAGTCTCAATCTACTGATCACGCATGCGGTTTGCAGAACAATCGACGTATTTTTACTTCAGCTTCAAAGCTCAAGTAGTCTCTCTGTATGCCTGATTAATAGAGATGTCCCATAAGAGAGCCCATAATTGCTGTTATATCCTTTATTTTTGGCGAAATAAGCTTTTGTGAACTTCTTTTATAATATATCTTGTGTAGTGAGCTCAGGAGTGGAAAGCGGTGTGACCAGACTGTTCTTTGATAGAGGAGAGCTGCTCATCCATACAAGTTCGTCCTACGTGCTGTTATCCGTTTTGTTACCTTGCACTGGATCTGATACTAGATTCAAAGAGAATTGCTAAGCCATCGCTTGATCAGGTGATATTCTATTTTTCTCTACCGTTTCTGATTTGGTTGTTACTGATTACGAGCTCTTGATTCTGCCTGGATGCTGAAATAATGTAGATATAATTTACTGAGAGTATAATTAAGTTTAGAGAACTGGCATCCCGTTGTATAGCCGCAAGTTACGTCTTAAATATGCTGCATTAATCCGGTAGACGAAAGGACTTTATCATATTAAACTCCAATGAGTAGATTCCGTCACCGAACCTATTAACTTCTTTTGACTCCTCCGCATAGAATGAGTCTGTATACTCATATGCTGGCACTGACCTGTCCCATTGGTACCACCTTGTAATCTTTCGTGCAGATTTGCAGTGGTTCGTCCTTTCTGGTAGACAGAGTCTAAAAATAGGACTATGCTTTCTTCATTTCTATTCAGTCACCTTTTGTACTCTTACCATCATAATGTCGATGGGGAGTAGATCCAAGAGTATATTGGTAACCCTAGTAAGTATAGTCCGCAATGATCCACTAATATATAAGAATATGTAAAGATGCAATCTGTATAATTTACATTTGGGTAGTTTTTTGCTCGAGCGTTGGCCATCAGACACAATAGGCCGTTAACCGCAATTTAGAACTAACGGATTATCCATTTCGAAGTTCCCTACTTTTTTTAAAGAAAAAAAAAACACAGAAAATTCAAATTTAATGGGGAATGTTTATTACCATTCCAAAGAACATTCTTCACCGAATTGAAGGCGCCGTCTTGTTGAAACTAAATGTCCCGGAAATCACGGGCTATAATTTCAGGCATCAAATAGTCGGTTATCATGTCGCAATAATGGTCGTCATTGACGGTTACGTTCTCACCGCTATAATTTTTGAAGAAATATGGATCGATGACTCCACCGGCCCACAAACCACACCAAACCGTTGTTTTTTCTGGATGAAATTGCAGCTCTTGAATCTCTTCAGATTTCCCTTCGTCCCAAATGCGGCAATTTCGCTTATTTACATACCCATTGTGCCAGAAGTGGGCCGCATTACTGAACAAAGTTTGGCCCGAAAACGTCGTCTCTTTTTGAAGAGCCCATAGAGCGAAGCGATATCGCTTGGGCAGGTCGAGCGCCTTCAGTTATTGTACAAGCTGTATTTTGTACGCTTTTAATTTAAGATCTCGACGTAAAATGCGCCAAGTCGTTCCATACGTTAGTCCGAGTTGCTGTCAACGGCGTGGTCTTTGTATACACCCTCAGCCACGGCCGCTATATTTCCTTCACTGCGTGCTGGACATAATCTATCCGGTCGAATATTATCCAATAATGAATGCTGGGCCTAAAGATGGGTGATGGTGTTGCGAATAGTACGCCCAGTAGGCCTATTGTGTTGACCATAAGTTGAGCGAAGCGCGCGAAGTACATTATTTTCAGAACGTGAATTTTCGTAATAAAGTTGAATGATTTGTAAACATTGTTCAGGCGTAAGTCTTTCCATGATGAAATGCCAAGCAATACTGAAGTGAAATAGCACGACAGCTGGACACGAGTCACGCGTGATCTGCCAAAAAAAAGTTTATTGAAAAAACTACCTCTACTTGGATCACCCTTTAAAAGTAACGAACTAACTAAAGCAGGAAATGTATTTCGAGTCATTTCCTCCTGAATTCCGTGAAATGAAATGGATTGAAATGAAAATGGGTATTAACAGCTTCAATGGTGTGCAGCTCGGATTCCTTAGAAGCAGGGAAAGTAGGTTTGGAATCTTACATTTTCTAGAGATGAGAACGAAGTTCTGGTTACTAATGGTATTTCTTGTTCATGTTCTCGTCTTGATCTGTTTGAAAGCTCTGTGAACTTATGACTTGCTTCCAATACAGTAAAACTAGTAAAAAGTATGACCAGTCCCGAGCAAAAATGTTTGAGTCATAAAATCCAGGTCTAGGAAACGAGTATCAGGTTGATATTAAGATCCTCTTTCGGTGTAAACAATGTGTTACTAGATCAGTTTCATGTGTATTTTAGAGTTTTCTAGATAATTTATTTACTCACCATAAAAGAAGTATGTCAAACAAGGAAAAATAAAAAAGATACTACTAATCTGTTTTCTGAACATATACTTTGGTTAGATATGTGTGCAGGAAATTTATTTAGATACTTACTAAGAATCTAAATATATTATAAAGCTTATGCTACAACACTGCCTTTCAATTAACTTTCGACACCAAATGAAGTTCAATCAACCATTAGCGAAAATGCATTTACTGCACTCTGAGTGAGTTATATATACTCTTATGCGTACTCACATGCACTCATTCCATTCATTTAAAACAGCTTAAACGCCAACGTTGCCGCCACTAATTGAAATGGCCGCAAATAACAATGGTCACAACATAACAACGTGATAAAAAAATGTGCTAACAACAAAGAGAGAGAGAAAGAGAGTAATAAGAGGAAGAATTTCAAAATAGGTAGATACTCAAGAGCAGATATGGCAAGGTGGTGAACGGAGGCAAGTTTCAGAAAAAAGCAGCTATAGAACTTTGCCAGAGCAATCAAACTAAAAGCCACAACTATGAGCTCATGTGCGTCAAGCATGAAAGGCGGAGCATATATGCAGATAATATGCAGGCAGAAAAGTTAAAAACATACATACATGCATATGTGAGTGCGCTACATGTGTATGTATATCTCGTAGAAATATATGTTGAAATGTAAATTAGAATGTAATTTAACTACTATAAAGTCATGCCACTTAGGCGTCGCGTATACGCTATGGCCATGCCATTAATCTAAGAGTGTATTCACACGTGTGAAAGTGTTATAAAACGTTATATAAGAGTATGTGTAAATAGATTTATATGTGATTATGTAAAAAAGAAAGTTCTTATTAACTCGAATAGCTTTGTTTTCGAGCTCGCTGCGATCTTTACGCTGCGAGTTATGGAGCAAAAACAAAATTAGTAAAAAATGCATATAAGTGCATTTGTTTCATTTAGAATATCCAGACATTTTTGCCCCTTGTTTCTGAAAACTTTTAAAACCAATTTTGAATTACTTTACGAGCCTTTGCATTGCTTGTGTTTTGATTTAACCCTCATTCAAGCACATTTGACATATCTGACTCACTTTTTCATATTAAGAAAATTATTTTGTCGACTCTCAACTAATCGTTACAGAACATTTTATATTTGAAATAATTCTTAAACATCAGCTGACGAATGTTTGTTCTGTAGCTGAACTTTCTAGTTCCTGACACTAAGCAAACCCTTGCCCATCGGTTTTCATGAAAATAAAACAAGTTCCGTACGTCATGCGGACCGTGCCAATCGTGAAGATGGGCGGGAGGTGGGTAAACCGTTGGGATTAATTAATTAATTAAACGATTTGCAAGCTCTGATGAAATTATGTGAAATTTATGATAAAAATTATTTTACTGAATACCAGCATCAGCGTTGATTTGCTCCATTTCGTTCGGCTTTTAATAAAAATCGATTCTAGAATAATAATGTGATCATGGAGTGAGATGAACCCCAAAAATCGAAATCCAAAGCGGATATTCACCAGCAAAAGATTACGCCTTATACATTGTATAATTGTAAAGCTAAGCAACTAACTATTGAATCGAATACATAGTGCTGATAACTATCAAAGTTGAACGAAGAAACTAGAAAAAATGGCTCTGAGTTGGTCAATGGTAATGCAGTTATGTTCCGTCATGAGAACGCCAGACCCAGCAGAGCTCATAAATAATATTTTTTTCATCCAAAATTTGGGAAAATTATTTTTTATAATATCGGTCGCCACTTGGCTCGAGATCTCAAGCCCTCCGAATGTATTTTTGTCATGAAATAAAGGCCCCTCACAAAAATCTGTCAGTCTTTCGGAGGCGGCTTAGAATAAGCTCTATTCATCGCTTCAGCGGTTTCAAAGCGACAAAGGGGTGTATTTTGATATATGCCAAAATTAACTGTCAAACAAAGTGGATCGCTTAACAACCGTACAACACATACAAATTGTTGAAACCTACTACCAAAATGGTTATTCAAACGGGGCCACGTTTCGAACTTTTAAAGAAAATTATGGTGCTCATAATCGTCCAACTACACAGGCAATTGGTAAAATTGAGAGAGACTGGACCGGTAACAGATATTGCATGGCCTGTGCATTATCGTTTCGCTCATTCCACCTCAAATATCACTACAGAAAGTGAAAGTGTAGTTGAAGACCCGAATGTGTATATTTCTCGAAGTTCTCAAGAGCTAGAGCAACAAGATAGCACATTGTGGCGTATTTTGCAATTGCTCCAACTGAAGCTACCTGATTATTCACAACGTCGTAGTTACTTCGTTTGGGTGCTTGAACAACAAGCAGTGGACCGAAATTTTCCCAAAATTTTTTTTCTTCAGCGACGAGGCACATTTCTTACTCGGTGGATACGTAAATAAGTAATATTGTCGCATCTAGGGCTCCGAGAATACTCAAATTATTGAAGAGAGGTCATAACACCCAAAAAACTTACTGTCTGATGCGTTTTTTGGTCCACAGGTGTGATTGGACCTTACTTCTTTGATAACAGCCAATTCGGCACATTTTGGTCGTATGATAACTTGATAACTGACTTTTTTTGGCCTGCTATTGAAAGACACAACTCGGACAATATGTGGTTCCAAGAAGCCACATACTACACAACGCGGGCGAATATGACTTCATTGCGCGAGAAATTTCCCGACTGTGTAATCTCTCGTCTTGGCGAAGTCAGTTGGCCAACGAGATAATGCAATTTGACACAGTTGGATTTTTTTTTGTGGGGCTACGCGAGAGACCGTGTCTATGCGGACAAAACTTACTGAGATACCAACCAATATGTTCCAAAGAGTGGTCGAAAGTTACCTCAAACGGTCTGAGGTTTGCAAAAATTCACAAGGCGATTATTTGAATGATGTAATGTTTCACATATAATTTCAAGGCTCAAATTTTACAATAAAAAAGGAAATTAATGACAAACATTATTTCAATGCATTTTATACGTTTATTTTGGAAACCGCGAAATGGATAATGCTGTATTTATATAAATAAATTTACTATCTGAAGTAAGAAAAAACGAGGATTTTCGCTGAGTACTCCCTGAGGTAGCGCCCAGTGTGTGCGTGCAAGCCGAGTGAAATTTTAACATTATTTCTTCCGCAGCTTAAATGTAAGGCTCAGATCTGGGACTTGCATGACTCAAATCAGCTGAGAATCAGGACAGGCAAAGTAGTAAAGAATGTAGATAACCGATGGCCCACTAAAGCCATACTTTTTTAAGCAAGGAGGCGATAAAAAGATCGGCAGAGAAACGTTCAATTTTTTCGGGCTTTATTACATAAGACCATCGAGGGAAATGAGCCATCTGATAAACTGGTTAAAGAAGCAAATCTATAAGAACATAATGAAACTATGCACTTGCAAGAGAGAAAGTGAAACATGAACAGGAAACGCTTTACGTACGTTCAAGTAAATAGATGCTGGGAACAAGCAAGGAGGTGCAAACTAGCGAAAATATGGGCAAAATATATGAAATAAAGTTTACAAGCACTAAGCGACCAAGAGGTCAGACTCCAGCCTGCTAGCAGTACTTTTACAAATGGCCGGAGAATGTGCGGAGACAATAGAGTGTGTAGTATATGAGAGCGCGGCAGTCCGTAGACACAATTTGATCACAATTGAAGAGGAAAAGCTGTTTAATGCTTTGGTCGTACACAGTGTATCTGGTATCACTATGTATGTGTTATTATGCGAGACTCCTTAACGAATTAACTAGAACAACCTAACCTTATCCAAGTTTGTGAAGTTAACCTAAAGAAGAGTTGTGCATAACCTCTTAAGAAACTGCCGCACAGCAGCTTTCTATAATATCCAGTAAGACATCATCCAGTTAATTATAGAAAAGGTATTATTTTCAAATATCTCGATTCTTGCTTGTTTGCGGTTTCCCTTTCTGTTACTTCGTAAGGTTCCACATACATAAGTTTTTCATGTATTTAGCAGTTTTTTAAGAGCAACAGAATTATAAAAATTATCCATATAAATTATGTATTCTTTATCGAGATAGTCCTCAAGTAAATGTAGAACAACGTCAATGGTGTGACCTACATTATTTTCAGTTTCCTCAGTTGCCGCTGTAAATCTTTATTTTTATTACGAGACCGTCGGACTCACATAGTTCATACAGTTTGGTACCATATTTGTGATTTTTATTTTTAATGTATTGGCGGAGAAACAATCTTCTCCGTCATAGCATCATGGAGTCGTCTATACAAATATTTCTATCTGGTACACAGATTTCACGCATAATATTATTGAAATGATTTAGTATTGGTCTCACCTTGTATAATCTGTCGGCAGATGGCATTGAGTTATTAATCAAATGAAAATAACGATGTAACAACTGGAATTGATTTGATGGAAAAGTACAAGGTCACAATTGCAACAGAAGTCCAATAAACACTTTCATTTCTTCAGCACTAACGTCTTACCACTTTGATAACCTAGTAGATTTTTTTTTATTTCTCTGCATTTTTCAATTTCTTGCGCAGCATATAAATTAGGTTGTTCCACCAGTAATGCAAGAAACTTATCCGAAAGAAATAAGTCCACCAGCATTTGTGTTGTAAAATTTGATGTATTGAATTTCACACCAACATTTTCTTGGAAAATAAATAATTCAGGATCTTGTTGAATTTCCGTCCATAAACTATCATTCGCATTTGATATTGTTGCTTGGAAATCAAAAATCTCGTCGATTTCTGAATCGCTTCGATTTGCGTAGTACTCCATTTTCTCTAGAGTTAGTGGTCTTTTCCTGTTCATATAGGGTTTTTGATAATCTAGTTATAACAATGATTATAAAACAAAACACAAGAAAGACGCAAATATGAGCACTGGACAATTTCTGAAATACTACTGACAAATATGGACGTGTATCGATGATTCAGCTTTAGCGAAGCGACAGATACATCGATACATGTCTACGAGCGAGTTAACGAATTACGAATTAACTCGTAGTTGGCTTCCGCGAAGAGATTTCTGTTACAGAAGCCTTTTCTTTTTAAAAAAACACATTTTTTTAAATTTTGATGAAAACTATGCACTAGAAATAGAGTTTTTAATGATATAATGTGATTAAATCGAATTTTCATTTTTGGGCAGATTTTTTAAAATTGCCGCGGCAGCCTACGTGTTAATAAATACACGTATAGTTACATCTAGTAAAGCAACAATTTCATTGTGTTTATAATGCACATTAATTGTTTTAAAATTGTACTAATTTTTCCATTATTATTTTTTTAAATATTATTTCAATGCTTTTTAGTTTTCTATTCTGAGTTTCTGTTTCCAATGGAGAATAAATCCACGACTTTTGTAAAAACAAAACGAATATAAATAATTTTTAAAATAAGTTAATCCTTGGTTATTCATTCACATGCTCTTAATTTTTTATGTACGGCATACATTCATTTTATATAGTTATTTGACATACATTTTTTATTTTTATTTTTATTTTTTGAGATTAGTCAGCAAAATTCATTCGAACGTTTTTTCGTTGCTTGCTAAATCATTCTGACTTATGAGCTTTGACAATAATCAAACCCACATCTAACGAATTCACTTTTTAGCCACAACAGTTGAACTAGTTATAATTCAGTTATATAAGAAAGAGAAGAATTAATTAGTGACATACGGAAATATCTAGATTTTGTCGCCACTTTTGATATTGTAGAGATTTAATGACAGTGGCCATCATTACTCATATTATTTGAAAACATCGGTAACTGGATTCGATTGACTACTGTATTATCATCGAGTTTTAAGCCGTTTGTAAAGTAGCTATGCTATCTGATCCGGGACGTTTATGTTTTCTCATTCATTGGGATTCTTTTCGAAAACACTTTATCAAAGATTCTCTTTGGGTTCGTTCTTTTGAAAGCTGTGCGGGAGACAATATTCGGGCATGTATTATACTGCAATTTCTGAGCTTTGTGGCGGTTAAATGGCATTTAATCTAATTTTGTTATCGCCAGCTTGAAGTTTGCAACACAAGCTTAGAAGAACTGAGAAGAATTTCAATGGGCTTTAAGAAAGTTGATGATTAATTTGAGAAATAGATAGTAGATGATAGATGCAGTTCATTGCTCTCTCTCTAAATTCCATCCAATGGTTTTTTCGCACCATAACGGTCGCCATTGACGGTAAATGGGCCTCATCGCTGAACAATATTTGGCTCGTCGGATCTTCTTGCAACTTTTCAAGAGCCCATAGAGAGCGAAGCGATGTCGCTTGGGAAGGTCGAGCGGTCGTTCCATACGTCAGTACGAGTTGCTGCGAATGCCGCCGAATCGATTCCATGGTCTTCGTGTACACTCTAAGCTACGCCCGCTATATTTTCTTCACTGTGTGCTGAACGTGGTCTAATTCGACCGAATAGAATATTCAAATGGTTAGTTTCAGAATGGGTGACGGTGTTGCGAATGGTATGCTCAGTAGGCCGATTATGGTGACCATAATTGACAGCTTGATACGACTCACGCGTGATCTGTCAAAAAAAAGAACACTATTGAAAAAAGTACATCTATTTCGATCGCCCTTTATATCCAGTGAACAATTTTCGGTTTGAGACTCCATTTCTTGCTAAAGGCCGCTTTGCAGACATAAAGTGAAGGTAACGCCTTTCTCGATCTTTCAACCATATTTCGGTTCCAGTTGGGTTTGGTATCTAAGAGTATTGAGAGATATTAGGCTTCTTTAAAGACAGTGCAATGTAACAGCTTTAATTAGTTGCCTCTGTGAACAACCAGCAAATATTAAAGGCGAAACACAGCCAAAGATAAGTAGGACCATAAAACTAATAGAGGAAAGGAGACTACTATCAGCCACTCAATTATTTACAAATTGGGGGAAGGTACTCGTATTTCTATGTTGATAGCTTGGTAAACTAGCAGTAGTTACGGTAAGTTATCCATGTTCAATGTTTCTAACTACAGAGCCTCTCATCTCCCTTTCGATGCTTACTGCCTGTCTATCGTACATTAATTGTTTTGCAGACAATTTTTAATATTTTTTTTTTATTTTCGACTTTACAAGTATATGCGATAAATGCTTGCTGGTTGGTAAGTAACTGCTTCTTGCTTCGGAAGCACGTTACCATGCATTATGTCAAAATGTCTTCGAAGTCTGCTTCCCTTAATTTGCCTCCATTTTATTATTTCACTCTTCTTTTTACATGTTTTTTTTTCTTAATCTTTCCTTACACATTTTGTTATTTGTGTAATTTCACCAAGTAAGGTAACTCTCTATTTTTAATGTTGTTCTTAAGTCTTGTTTTCCTCTTAAGATTCATTCACTTTTAATACTTTTTTCATCATACTCCGCTGTTTGCAGAAAAATTGCTGAATTTTTTACAGCCACTTCCGTTGGCATGCTCCCCACTCACTATTGCATGCCAAACGGGCATGACTGGCTGCCTCCAAAACCTTGCATCAATGTTTTATATATATATATTTTTTTTATGTTTCTAACCACTGCTCTCCTCCCTTTTAATCCATTTTATTGTACCCTTTTTGTCTGCGGGCGGCGTCTCTTTCTATAGTTATTCGTCCTTAACTGTAGATCCTTCAATTGACGGCGTTAATACTACGTATACTCGTACGTACATTTCCCCCACTGCCAGTGGTTATATTTCGTGAAGGAAAGAATGTAGATATTCTAGTTATCTTTGGCAATGTCCATTGAAAGCAAAAAAGGATTGTGTTTAAAACGGTTTTGCTGCCCAAAGTAAATGGTACCCCATTACAGAACACAGATGAACGAAAAAAAAAGAATGCGGCGTTATGTGCGGTGCGGTGGTATGAGGAAATGGGGTAACAGAACTTGTGCCCTATTCCCCAAAGTTTCATTGCGCTCCTTATACTACTTTATTTTTTTGCATTTTTACAGACACCCGCTTACCACATTTCCTATTCCCCCACATTTCGGCACACAAGCAAAATGGTTTTAATAATGAGAAAAATACATAGTAACGAAAAATGAGAAAAAAAGCGCAGCGAAATTAAAACTTTGTCCTTTTTCCCAACTACCACCAACTATAGGGTTGGAGAAATCATACACACAGAAGAGCTAACAATTTAGTGTATAGTAAAAGAAGGAGCTCAGGTTGTACGAACTAGTTAGTATGTAAGCAATTTTTTCTTTGATTTACGTATCCAACTCAGCTATGGCAAAGAGGCACTGAGTGAAAGACGGCGTAGCATGCTTGATGAACCCTCATCAGATCTCCATATACCGTACTAAGGGCGGATTGTCTAACAGTAAACTTTTAATTTGAGTCAAAGGTACACACAGTTATAAATATTCGTGGCAGGAAAGAAAAAATTAACCCCTTAACGTTCACTTATATTTGTATAATTGTACCTTTATCTGCCTTTTGAGTTTATCAATTTTTGTTAACATCATCTCTTCTTATTGTATTCGCTGGTTAAGCTTTGGCATCATAAATATTGACACAGTTGTATAACTGAAATTGGAAAAAAATATCTAACGCAATGGTCATAATTACGTGCTGAGTGGATCTATACAGCACCTTCCGAGGTACATAGTCTCATCATTTCTGAAATAATCAAGCGAAATTTGAGTGGTGGTGTTTTTTTAAATTGATCTAATGAAGTAGAACCGACTCAAAGCTGTGGCGATGTTCAGGAACTACTTCCTACGTCGAATAAAACATTTATTTGTTTTTGTAATTTAATTGGATACGTGGGTTGCGGTTTATATTTCGTGATACAAAAATCAATATTAATTATTGAAAATCGCCTGATTGTTTTTCAAAATATTCTCCATCAAGATCTATGCACTTTTGCATGCGTTTGAACCAATTGCCGAAGCACTTTGCCACTCTGATTGAGGCATCTCCAAAACATGCGTTCTGAAGGCATCAATCACTTTTTCTGGTGTCGAGAAACGTTAACCTCTCAGTTTATTTTTTAAGTACGGGTATAAAAAGAAATCATTCGGTGCAAATTCAGGATTATACGGTATATAAATGATCCAATCTATGTTTTGGGGACTTTCTTTCAGTCGATGTGTGAGAGCTCCCAATGTCGCGGTGAAGAGTGAACGGTCTTCGGAGCTGGTTTTTCTTATTTTTTGAAAGACAACTTGCAAATAAATGGTTGTATACCACTCAGAATATACTGTTCTGCGTTGTAATGCTAGTACGGTTGCAACACGTCCAATTGTTCCAAAAAAATAAAAAATAAATAAACAAAAAATAAAAAATAATTTGCTTGAAAGTGCTTCGTACGCAGAAACTCGAAAATCCATTTGCGTGATCTACATCCTCGATTGAGTTCACCATATACTGGTCCCTGCTTTAATTTTATCACCAAAATTTGAATTAAGTTCATCGACGCAATGCTACTGAAATAAGTTGCAAAAATTAATCGCTCGAAAATGATCGCGATTTTATTAAATTTTTTGCCCAAGATGAATAATTAAAGTTACTATAAACAACACAAATAGCGTATATATTATATCAAAAATGTCAAACTTTACGATAAGCCGCAACCCTCGTTGGCCGATAAACGTGCTTACATATTGCTGCCGATAGCGGCACGGAACCTTTAAACAATCACGCCGCAATAAATTCTAGCAATGAAGACAAAATTAACAAGACAATATGATTGTGCGTTAGTTCTGTCTACAGAATAGTTTGTGGTCATGCTTGATGACTACAATGATCAGAGTAATTGCAAATACTGCTTAGACATATATGCAATTGGCTTGCGCACTCAGCAGCCGTCTTAGAAGTTAAAAAAATACTAGTTTATTACTAGAATTTGTGGGCTAAAATTAGACCTAGTACATATTATGCACCGGGTTTTGTAAAGATAAATCTACTTTATTGTACGTACTAGAGATTACCAGCTATTTTAGTAATGATTTCAAGCATAGTTAGCAGTCTGTTATTTACACAGATTTTTGCACAACACATGCCTATGTCTCTCCACCTATACATTAAACTTCATTACTCTTGGTTTCCACCTTCCTTCTCGAACATAATTCATCCTACTTGATTGAAGCAATTTTATTAAATTTTATATATCAAGGCAGTTATTTTGGTCGCTTATTATTTCTTAAATTCATCAATGATTATCCAAATATGGTTCTTTATTCCGAAATAAAGGGTTTTACAATAGGGATGATATGATTTCTAAGTGTCGTTTTGACCATTTTTAATATGTCATGATCCGTCATTTTTTTTTTTCATTGTATTCAGTAATGCTTACAATTTGATCATGGCAAGATATTAGCATAAACAACGTTGCTGATTTTGCCTTGGAACAACTCGAAAACGATAATGATTTTTAAAAAAAATCCTCTTCTCCGATGAGGCTCACTTTTATCTGAGCCGTGCGGAAAATAAACAAAACTGTCGACTCTGGTGCGAAGAAAATTCACAAATTATTCATGAGAAACCACTACACTAACCTAAATTGACAGTTTGGTGAGATCATCGATCCGCACATCTTTCGAAATGAAGCTGGTAGCACCGTTTCTGTCAATGGAAAGCGGTATAGAATGATGAGAACCAACTTTTCATAGCCACAATTGGAAGAACTTGATCTTAACATCTGGTTCCAACCGTGCAACAACCGAATTATTACAAGAAAGGTTTGGAGATTCGATTATTTCAAGAAATTGTGGCATTGAATGGCCTCCAAGAATTTGTGATTTAACACCATTAGACTTCTTCTTGTGGGGTTATTTGAAGTCATTGGTATTTAGCAATAAAACAGACTCTCTTCAAGCTTTAAAAGTCAGCACGTTCAATGCTTTTCATAACATACGACTTGATTTAATGAAAAAGTGCTCAAAAATTGGGTTAATCGAATTCGTTCCTGCAAAAGAAGTCGTGGAGGCCATTCGAATGATGTTATATTAAGAACTTAATTGTATCGATTGTATTCCACTTTAAATAAAAAACATTTGAATTTCCTTAACAATTAGTATTTAAAAAAAAAATCATATCACTCTTATCGGACAACCCTATGCTTAGAATTGCAGATGAGTCAATTCTTTAGATAAGTTCATTCCATAAAAAGTATAGAATTTTGTAGAAACACCTAAATAATTTAGTAAGTTGTATGATGTTAATTATTAAATAAATTACTGACTTCTTTGGCATATAACGAATCTTGAGCTAGATTTTAGGAATCATATAAATTCTTGCGCTGTCAGCGTAAATTGAAACTGAATGACACGAGCTCCAGCCACTTTTGAAATCAAGTAAAACAGTCATTATGCAAATTGGTAACTGCACAAAAAAATCTTATTATTCGCGTTTAGCAATTTTCTATGGAATGCGAATATGATTTTCCCTCGTTTCGGCTTATTAATCTGCCTAGAACCCATCAACAGGGAATGTTACTTGTGGTTTTATTTTTAACTTATTTTTCTAGTATCTTTTTACGATCATCTAGACACCAGGGACCACTTTCGTTATGCTTACGCAAAACTAATTTTGAAATATTCGATTCCTAGATACTCATTCTGATTTCATCATCTACTTACTTCTCAGTACTAATAAGTTTTAAATGGATAAATAACTCCTCAACAAAAGAAAACTTAAATGGTTTGGTGTGGAGATCTAGTTAGTGATTTTGTGTTAGGTATCCATTGATGACACTAAGACACAAATTATAATCTTTCTATGTGTATTTTTGCGTCTACTCTCGGTTTTTTTAAATATCCTGTAATTAGTACTTTCGGGAGCACGGTTTCAAGTTTTATTAGTATTTTTCAATAAATAGTTCGATTTGATATCATGTCTTCTTCGCGGAGAAATTGTTTCACTGATCCAAATATGGTTTGCTTCATATGTGGGGAATACACAGTCAAATAGTTCAGGAGGTCCCAAAATATAGACGAAAACAAGCAGTGGATACCTCAAATTGTTTGAGAAATGTGCTATGAGCACTTTACTGAGTCAGTGGTGAAAGAAGCTGCATGAGGTTTGCCTATATAATGGATAGAGCAAAAAAATATTTAAATGATAGTTAATTCAGCTGTGTCGATTTACGTGGTGCTAATTAAGAAAATAGATTCATCTAGACATACAATTGGCTAGAAGTTATTTACTATATTCAGGGAAAGTACCTCTTCTAACATTTTGCCTTACCCGTGAACTATCGTTTGAAGAACCCAATAGTGATATAGAAGATACAGCACCTACAGAGCCAGAATCTTTTATCCAATCAACGATTTAATAAGGGATCTTGAACTGCCTAAGGAATCTGTAGTTATAAAGATGGCTATTAGAACAACAATGTGGATACACCAAAAATTCCCATGTTCCTATTGTCTATGGGATAGTCGTGCCAAGCATCAGCATTGGAAAAATAGAGAATGGCATGTGAGATATTAGAAATGGGAAAACAGATATTAATTAACTCGTTCTTTGCACAATCAACCCGGTTTAATGGAACAATTTGTGCAGGCGTAAAAAAAAATAAGCAATTCTTTCTTTATATAAAGAGAAAAAAATATAAATTCGGGTATTTTTGACAGTCCGCAGATAAGAATATTGATAAGAGATATCGACTTTTAATTCAATGTCTTTTTGCATCTACTTGTAATTCGTCTGTTGAAGTGACTAAAAATTTTCTGGGAAGTCACACGTCAAGTAACTTCTGTGGAAAAAATGCTGGACAATTTCAAAAACTTAGGATTTAATACTTCCATCAAAGTGTATTATCTCCACAGTTATCTTGGCACGTTTCCAGAGAATCTAGTTTCGTGGAGCGAAGAACCAGTGAAGCGAATTCACCCGTACCTAAATTCTATGGAAGAGAAGTTGCAAGGTCGCTGGCTATTTATGAAATTAGTGTAGGGTTGAAGAAAATATTACCACTTCTTGACACCATAACCACTGTTACCCGTGTAATTCCTTCAAGCCGAAAAATTTCTTAACAAAATGTTGGCGAAACTATTGTCACGGAGCAAGGTTGGCAGTGAGACCTTATTTTCATACAACACACAGTCGGACATGGCTGCAGCATGTAAGGAGGTGACTTAAAAGTCGCATTCATTGAAGTAAAGCACTCATAAGCAATTCTTTTGTTTTGTCAGGCTAACTAACAGACTTTGGATTGCAAAAGTGCGAACGTTACGTGAAAAAAGTAGCCAAAACTTACTAAGTTCTTATTAGCGAAAATGTGGTCAGACTTCACAGGCTGCTAGTAGCATCATAAGCAGGGCGTTGCCTGCCGGCGTCGCATGTCTTCAATTTAGGAATGGCAGAGGACAACAAGTCCAGAAAATATAGGGATTTTGTAGATATAGTGGAGCACGTTATCTGTAAGTACCCTCCGTTTGCCAAACTGAGATTAACCATGGCGTAGGAAAGAAGCAAGACTTTCTTTTATCAACAGGTAAAACATCGAAATGACTACTTAAATTTACGAAGAGAACAGTAATGTTTAAACTTAGCAAACAACTAGAAGAGGTACACAATTTTGGTCTTTAGAAGTGCATATGACAACACCATGAACTTGGTGTCGTCTTTAGGATTTTCTAGAGTCAACTAATTCAACCTAAACTTTAACCTAAAAATTGCTCCATATATTATCATCTATTTATCTACATATATCTACAGTGCTCGTACTTCGTTTATAATGAGCACTTCAAAATAAGTGCAAGCAAAAAATAAACCTAGTATACTTTTGTAAATTAAGCAGTTCCACTCGTAAATATGTCGTAATCAAAACAGCTGACTTATTTTGCCCATCAACGATAATTTCTACCACAGTCAACCCATCAGACAAAATCATACACAATTACATACACACCAACACTTCACATAAGTGTGCAATAATCGTAGAAAGAAATAAACAAACAAACAAACAAGAAAATAAGAAATAAATTACAAGTGGAGCATAACAATGCAATCAAAAGAGCGGCAAGAAATATATAAATGGAAAAAAGTATCAACCAAACCTGTTACGTCGTGAATACAGCTGATTGGAGATTGACAAAACTAAAAAATAATAAAATCAACTGAAATATGCAAGAGTCTACTCGTATAGTATGTATATATCTACGTATGTAATGATAAAACCAAACAACCCACATAAAAGTATACATAATAATAAAACAAAACAAAAAACAACAACAACCAAAAGCGCAACCAAAAGAAAAAAAAACACAAAATATGAATACAAGTAAATTTGCATCTTCGGGTAGCTATTTACGAAATTCACGCTTTATTTAGTTGTTTTTGAATACCGGCAGGCAACAGCAAAAAAAAAAACACGAAGAAGATGAAAAAAAAACAAGAAAATAAAAATGTAATATAAAACAATGTTGAAACTAAAATAAAAAGCCAATTCTGCGCGCTAATAAAAAGCATAAAAATCCTGCGCAGCAATAACATCAGCATTGGAATGAGCGCAGAAATAAAAGATAAAATGAAACACAGAAAACAGAGTATTAAAAGAGAAGAAAGATAGAAAAAAAGGAAATATTATAAACAAATAACAAAAGCAAAAAGTAAATGTTTGTTTACACGCCGGCGACTTTTGCCAACAGGCAACACGCCGAAAGTCGCCGAAAATGGTGAGCAATACAAATAAATATGTATGACCAACATAAATATATATATGAATACATACATACATACATACTGGTTTTCAAAAGAGCCCACATTTTTGCTGCTGCTTCATCCAACGTGCGCTTTACGCGCCAACTTTGACAGACGAACAAGATGATGACCGAAACGACGTAACTGAGGCAAGAAACGAATGCTAAATGCTTCGTACTGGTGTGCTGTCGTGCAAGGACGACTTTGTATCGGTGATACTTCTTCTCGAACACGACGACGACGACGGCAACAACAAGTTGAGAGCCTTTCGCTCTTCATAATATATATGTACTTCACCGTTGTCGTCACGTGTGAGTTGCTCAATTCACTTACTGAGCGAGCGACTGTTTATGAGTTGCATGTTTGTGCCCTTAGTGGGCGTTTGCGCCTTAATGTCGTCGTCGTGGTTTGTGAATGGAGACGTAAAAGTAATACGAGACATTCATGTACGCATATGTTAGTGAATTGTCTTTTCCTACTTCACACGCTGTTTCGTAAATTAAATTGAGTGTTTTGACATTTTTTTTTTTGAAATTTGTTTTCTTTTATTTTCATTTTTTTACTCTTACTTCCAAGTCCTTTTTGAATTTTTTACCTTTCAACTTTTATTATTTGCATAATATGCTTTCTTTTAGCATTTTTATATGCTTTCTTTTAGCCGCAGGTAAGGCACACGCCCACAGTGAAATTGTGTACTTGTAGAGCATGCACTTATGTGGAAACGAACTTGAAAAAAATAAAAAAAATTGTGGAACAGCAGGAAGGTAGTCATGAAACCGAGTTGAGGAAAAATATTAGAAAGTATTGGATAATATTCCCCTTCATAAAATACATCTGAAGGACTAGATAGAGCTAATTGAATATTTTTGAAGTTATGCTGTCTTCAAAAGAGAGATTTCTGAATAATCATTTAAGTGAATATGATTCGGATTTCATTCAGACATCTGACGTTTTGTGAGTCCAAATTAGTTCGTTCTTCCCATCATTCTGACTGTTTTGATTTCACTGTATAACTATATAAATACTGGCACCTGCTAACCGAAGACAAAAAGAAACTCTATATAAGCATTGCTTCACGGGATGCTTACCTCTTGTGGGAAGCTCTTTCTTCCATCTCTTTATTGACGCAGACACCACCTATGTTTTCATCCATCCGGACAACATGACTTAATCCGCACAACCGCTGCGTCTTAATTTACTGAACCATGCGAATGTCGTCGTATATCTCTCCGATACGTAGAAGACCATCGTTCGCAAAACTCTTCCATTAAAAAACTTGTAGAGCCTATTCATCGGGTGTAGCAGGATAGGAATGATAGTCGACTTGAGCTTGGCCATTGTTGTGCAACATTATATTTGAATGAATTAATGAATTTATTAAGTAGAAAAAATCAATTAAATTATTTACTTAAGTTTCGCACAATTTACAGAATATGATTTTTTAACCTTAATTCTTTAATATGTTTATAATTGTTATTACAGATTTTCTTATATTTTATTAAAAGTAATTTCAGAGGAAAAATACTACTATATAAAAAAAATCTGGTATAAATTTACAAACTGTATGTGTTAACATTTAAAAAAATATATAAGTATGCAATTTCTAGTGTATATTAGAAATTAATGAGTTTTCAAACATGGCACAACGAATCCTGAATCTGTTTGACACTATTTGAATTTGATCTGATATGGGTTTTATATTTGAAATATTATGAAGTCTTGAAGTAGAATAGTCCCAGGGAAGTCCGAGCATCATTTTTAAGATTTTATTTTGACATACCTGCAGTTTTTTAAATGTGATTTGGCAACAGTGTTCCATGCTGGAGAACCATATAAAATTATGGCTTGAAAAATTGTTTTGTATATTACCAATTTCTTTTATTTGCTCATGCTAGCACGCCTGTTAATCAGTGGGTATAACATTTTTATTGCTATATTTATGTGTGCACTGTATGTAATTTTTTTGTCAAAAACTACTCCAAGGTACTTGACAGAGGTCGATCACGGCATTTCATAATTTACTAGCTTTATTCTAGAGCTTGAATGATAACAAATCGTTCTTTTTCTAGTGAAAAAGATGGCTTGTGTTTTATTTTCGTTTAGCTTAATTTTCCATTTGTTCATGTAGTTTGAAAAGCGTTTTAGTGCATCAACATTACATTTATGATTGCCAATATTGGAATCAGTGCCAAGACGCGATTGTTCTGACAGTGTATTCGACGAAAAAATATATTTCGTTTTGGGTGCATTCTCCTCATATGTTCTTACAGAAGAATGAACCTTCCCTGTTTACCTATGAAGCTCGTTTTGATTTCTCAAATATTCAATTAAAACAACTTGTCTGGAACCTAGGTTAAGTATCCAGCAGCTCGGAGAGTTCTTTTCTAATCCCAAAGGTGCTTTCCGTGTTGCTCAGTTTACATATGTAGGGATTTAAGTTCTGCGGTGATAACAAATTCAAGTATGGCAGTCAGATCCTTTTTGTGATGTCGAAGACTGCTTAGAAACCAACGAAGAGATGGCTAGCGTCGAAGCTTTTCTCACGATTATTTTCCAACACAAAATTTGAAACATGGTGAATATATGGGTAATGGTGGATCTACCAGGTCTAAAGTCACAAGGTCCATCCAGTTCGTAGAATATGACTTTTAACCATACACAAAATAATCAATAGAGCTTTATGAGGGATATTGGAGATATGTGGGTCCCGGCTTTTATGGACTGAACAGAATAACTTTGATTTCAATTGTCTGGTATACAATGATCTGACCAAATGTTGAAAACAAGCTGATTCATACAATTCGTTAGTTCTTTGCTATCTCAGACGATAAGCCATCGGTTAACGCAGCTTTATTGTTCTTCAGGCGACTATTGGTTTTCGGACAACATCATAGTAGAGAGATGGCACATCTATGGAATTGTCATCGGTATGGGGTTTCGGGTTCCCCGTCTTTGATTGCTGGATAAGTTTTTCCTCTATACACTCAGTGTACTCTAACCACCGGTCAACAGAGTATCTCTTTGATGCTCTATATGATCTATATCTTAAGTGACGACATATTGCGCCAGGTTGCAAAGTACGTCATGATTGTATTTCTGAATTTTAGCAGATTCTCCAATTATTCAGTTATTATTTATTCTGAAGGAATAACAATACTATATACATTATACACAAAAATCTAAAGGTTTCGAAACAATTAACTTACTCAAAACTGTGGTATTAATAAATTCATATCTACCCGTAATGTATGTCTTTAGTATTTTTAAATGTTGCTACTATGCATTAAACCACAACGTTTTTATTTTTGCAACTGCATTCTCTTTCAAAAAGTTACTTTATACCTTTTCCCCATTCATTTAGCTGTAAAATAAAAGAATATATGAAAAAGAGCTTTCCCCATTCAGAAGAAAATATAAATTCAAACTTGAATAAAACTGCCAAAAAGTGGCGAAAAATTGTAAACAAAGTTGTTAAAACTGAAATTGTGGCTCACTGAAGTATGTTACATACCCAAAAATTTACAAGTTGCTTATTTTGTTGAATGGGCACGTTTGCACTCACATTTGCTTACCAAAGTAACATATTCAACATTGTCTGCCATTTTTCGGTGAATATGTGAAGTGGTTTTCGAGGTGCGATTAAGTGCTCGCCACTTTTAGCAACAAACAAAGATGAACGAACAAAGCGATAGGTAACCGAAACTGAAATATTTTTGGTATTAAAATGTAGGACTTTCCATACATACAAATGCACATGTAGTGAGTTTTTGAGCTATTATCAAGGAAAGAGTGTACTTCGAAGAGAAGGTGGTGAGAATTGTGGTAATAATTATTTTTAAAGCGAAACTCTATTTAATTTTGGTTACTTTAATATGTAAATGTAGTAAATGAAAATATTAGTTTTTTTTTTAATTTTCAACCACTTCTAGTATCTTCTTGATACTCTCATTCATAAACCATTAGCACAGCGTAAGTGAAATGCAGGCATAGATTCACTTGCCTTGTTATGTCCCCAATTACACTCTTCCTCGTAGCACATCACTCAACAACCAAATGCAACAGGTGGTAGATATGCGCGCAATTTATGACCAAGATTCACGTACATTCAAATACATATGTACACTTGTATAGGCGCTATTCAGTTTCCGGTTTCAAGCTACTAAGTGTTTAATTATTGTTATTGTTCAAGTTTTCTATTCCAAAAATTACGGAAATAAACAAATAAAAATGCAAAGTTCATTTTTCGTTCACAACCATACTCATTGGTAGAAATATGTATGCCGTACATACTATGGCATTTAGTACTCTCTTATCAACACAACACAACGTTGTTGTCATTGCCCTTGCCGTCGGCAGCTTTTCATTCCATCGGCTTCACTTGAACAAAGTTTATATATCAATATTACCTTTACACTTATATTCTATATACACTTTTATTTATATCTTTCATTTTTTATTTTCTACATGAACTTTTGGTTTTATTTTTGCCACGCTCAAATACTTTTATATTCTTCTTCTTATTTTCCAAATTTCCTTTCGCTCAATTTCTCTGTCGTGTCGTTGCTATTCTTTGTTTTTCGTATTTAATTTCTTTTATTGTCTGGTATTTTTGTTTTATTTTCAATTTTATGCCATAGATCACGTCAAGGACGTTCAGTTTTTAACTTTTATTTTTTTGAAAAATGTATTGTATGCGCATGCGCGTAGTATTTTATTTTATTTATATTTTAGTTTTCCTTCGTGCGTATATATTTTTTTGGATTTGTTATTTTCAGTTTGTCTGCAGATGCATACATTTTTTCTTGATGCGTTTATTTATTTATTTTATGTGCACATATACATATATGTTGACGTTTTATTTCCTCTCTCTGTGGCTCGGTTGAGGTGTCTTGCGCTCAGTTTCTGTTAGTTGGTATAGAGTTTTTGTTGTATAATTATTTTTTTCTTGGAATTGCTCTGAGATTTATTTGGAAAGTTTACAATTTTATTGTTTTGTCTATAATTACATGGAGATATTCGATGCACACACAGGAGCATACGTTTATATGCATAAGAAGTGTCGTAATTTTCATATAAACATGCATACATACATATATAACAAATAAAATGAGGCATCGTGTTATGTTGAATGAATAGTTTTGTTTCCATTCACTTTGTATTTTCATAAATATATAGATGAGATATTAGATATCCCTTTATTCCCTGGACTATTTCAATGTCCCTGCATTTCACTCGAAAACTTCTAAGGAAGACTATAGTCGAGGCTATAAAGCAGGAATGACTCGTAAAATTTTGTTTTTATTTATTTATTTAGTTTAAAGACGACTTAATTTGGAGACATACATCTCCGTTGAAAAATGCAGCTTTACCTTAAATATGCCAGTCTGCATTGGCATGTAATCAAGATATCTGGGAACAGTCCGGACAACAAAGTCTACCTCTATAAAACGATCATAAAGCCGATATGGATATATGAAATCCAGTTATGGGGTTCGGTTTGTGCGACAAATATTGCTATTTTCCAAAGATTCCAGTATAAAATTCTAAGAAGTAAAGGGTGATCTATTTCGAGGTTACCTACTTTTTTAACCTTCATCTGCTCTTCGCGTCGAAAACTACGCAAAAGCTATAAAATTTTTCTATTTTTATGAAAACGGGTGGCTTGATATTCATTAAATTTCTCGACTTTGAAAATGTCATTAATTTGCTTAATTTAAACTATTTTTCGTTAAAAAAAAATTGTATATGGAATTTATTAAAAAAGTTACGTTTGTTACCCTCTTGCGTCGTTTTCGACGCATATGAGAAAACATATGTTTTTTGGCGGGAAACTTAATTGTCAATGTGCTTTTTGCGAGTGAAGAAGTTATTTGTGATTGAATTGTGAGTTAAGTACATAATAAAAGAGATATAAAAGAAAAAATAAGATGTGCCAACCAAAATATTTGTCAAGTGGAGAGATAGAAACTCTTCTAAATGAAAGTGGTGAAGATAGCTGCAGTTTCTCCGACATTAGTGATGAGTTGTATGTGCCAGAAGGGCCAGAGGATAGTGAAAGTGATATTTTTTCAAGAGATAGTGATTCTGAGGTAGAGGATAACACTCCAACAAATGAGGCTAATGATATTGGTGATATTGCAAATATCGATCCATTGTACTTATCAAAGGATGTCACCATATGGCAGCCAGAACCATTTCAGCCGCAGTGTGGTAGATTTAGGAGTGAAAATGTTATCAATCTTCTCCCTGGCGCTACTCCACATCTTAAAAATATTATTTTGATGTATACAAATGCATTTGCCAAAGCTAAGTATGGCGACGATTTCATGCAAACTGATTCCTGTCTGCTTCAAGCTTATATCGGTATTTTGATTTTAGCTGGTGTGCATAGGTAAAATATCCTTTCCTTTTTAGGAACCCAATATACAAAATAAATATATTTCTAGATCCAAAAACGAACCAACGGTTGATTTATTTGATACAGAGTGTGGTAGCCCTATTTTTAGGGCTATTATGTCGAGAAAAACTTTTGAATATATTACTCAAGTAATTCGATTTTATGACGCCATAAGCCGAAGGCAACAAAAATGTGAAGATAAGTTTGCACCCATCCGAGAAGTGTTTGAAAAATGGTCAAATTTATTAGCTGACTATTACAACCCACACGAATGTGTAACCGTTGATGAACAGCTGCTAGGTTTTAGAGGTCGGTGCAAGTTTCGGCAATATATCCCTTCGAAACCAGAGAAATATGGGATCAAGTTCTGGTTATGTGCCTGTTCTGAGACGTGCTACGTGTGGAAAATTCAGCCATATTTGGGGAAACCAGTCGGTGCAAGTTCATGTGAAAAAAATCAGGGTCAACGTGTCGTTTTGGACTTGGTTCGTGGCTTGAAAGGTCACAACTTGACAATGGATAACTTTTTTTCTTCATATGGTCTCAGCCAGGAATTGTTGGCAAGAGATGTTACTATGGTGGGAACTATGAGAAACTATGAGAAAAAACAAGAGATCCATCCCACCAAATCTTCTAAAATGCAAAAACCTACCCCTGTACAAGTCAACATTTTCATTTACAAGCAATACAACTCTTGTTTCATACATTGGGAGGAAAAATAAATGTACAATTTTACAAAGTACTTTACACAACAATAAAGATGTCGAACCCGGGACTAAAAAGCTGCCAACTATTATAAATTACTATAATAAAACCAAAGGTTTGTTCATAGCGGTGCGATGTGTTTACTTTTTTGTATGCATCCAATCTTTCTTTTCATTCAATATACAGGAGGTGTCGATACGGTTGATAAGATGCTTTCCTGCTACAGTTGCAAAAGGAAAACTCATAGATGGCCAATGGCCATGTATTTGCAAATATAATCGAGATATCTGCTTGAACGCATTAATAATTTTCAAAGAAATTAAACCTAATTGGCAACCTACCCAAAAAACAACAATAAGAAGGAATTTTCTAAAAGAATTAGGATTGTTACTTGCCAGACCATACATGGCAAATAGAACCACAAAGCCAAGAACAAGTTCATCGGCAAATTTGGTTGAAATTGCTTCTTCATCGAACGCACCGAAAAGATCGAAAACCGTACCTCCACAAATAAAAGGCAGGCAAAGATGTTCGATGTGCTGTGAAAATAATTTGGCTTCGAAAAATAACATGCACACTACTATTTGTTGCTTCTGCTCCAAAGGCGCATGTAAAAACGTCCACAAGCGAAACGTATGCGTTAAGTGTTTAGAAAATAAGCTTATTTAAGACTGGTAGAAAAAAAAGAAAATTTTCTCGTTCAATAAATAAAAACCGAAATTTTTATTAGTTTTCAACGTGCATGATTTCACTTTACCTACTGAAAACACTGAGTAGTCCCATATGCGTCGAAAATGACGCATGAGGGTAGACAATGCAAGTTTTTTTTAAGAGCAGATGAAGGTTAAAGAAAAAACACAGAAAATACAAATTTAACGGGAAATGTATATTATCATTCCAATGAACATTCTTTGGCATTTACTTTTTGAAGATTATCTCTTTCAAATGTTGGCCGCGGCTACGTCTCAGGTGGTCAATCCATTGAGAGCAATTTTTGATTACTCGTTCGAGCATTTCGATTGGTAACTGGCGAATGACACGCGTGATGTTTTGCTCCAAGCCCAAAAATGTGAAATTATATGCTAACCGTAGCGTTTTCTCAATAAATCTATTGATTTATTCGATGTGTGGGAAGTGGCGCCGTCTTGTTGAAGCCAAATGTCGCGGAGATCACGACATTTTCATTTCAGACATCAAATAGTCGGTTATCATGGCGTGATAACGATCACCATTGATGGTTACATTTTCACCGGCATCATTTTTGAAGAAATATGGACCTCTGAAGCTCTTCATACGCACTAACTTTTGGTATCTATCCCACAACATAGGTCAAATTTTTTCACTCCACTACATTCGGCATTTCCTTTCGTATCAGCTCTTCTTAGGACGTGATCCAGAACCAACTGTTTATCTTTCGTTCCCCGGTTTCCTTAAATCTATTTACTGATGAGTGCTTTCAGTAAGCATTAGGGCATGGCGAGTATAATATTCACTGGATATCTGCTATCTTTCTGGAATTTCCAGTGGAAGAACCAAGAAGAAAGTTTTGCAGGGGGTTTATTTTTAAATTCATTTGCATGCAGTTTGTATATTGCCCTAAAATTTAGGACTCTTATTTAGTCAAATTTTTCTAATGAGAAGAACATTTGGAAGCTGATGCGTGTTATAAAAAATTATCGATATTCTACATAAATAAAAAAATTACTGAATCGGAAATCATTGCTTTTACGTTTGCTTACTGCACAGGGCTCAATATTTTAAGAGTGATCAAACCAAGGTGTTTATATTACGTAAATTTGCTTATTTTTTGTTACTGATTGCCATGTATAGGCGCTTTATTTTGCAACCGACCTGCAAAAGAATGCACAGTTGGCTTATTTCAACTTAATTTGCATTTACTTTGCAACACTAGTGTTAGCTGTCAAAATATAAAAAACAGTTTTCCGTTTTGAAGTATCACTGAATTTTGAAGTTCGACTGAAAATTCCCAATAATTTGACGCTTAGTGACAATTTTTCTAGGGGTTTTTTAAGTGGCACGATAATACCACTATTTTACTTTGCATCACTATGAGTCAGGTAGGGTATTGCTTAACCGATTTCAACTCAAACCGTTAGAATTACTCAAGCTGCTAATTTTGAGTTGTTGTTTTCAATGTTATTCGGTAAATAACCTAAAGTTATTTTACAAGTTGGCGGCGAAAGAAAACACCTCATATATATCGAAAACCAACTTGACGTTCATTTTTAGATTGGGCGTAATAAAAAATTCATACATCTAATTTAGTTTATTCTTTTCGGTAAGTTATGCCAACACTACGTCCCCTACTCTTAAACGACTATATCAAAGAAATGTCAAGGATTCTCTACTTTGTTGAGTTATTAGAAAAGCCTCTCTAATGAAAGATCTTTAAGAAATATTTGATTGAATACTTGAAAAGAAGTTTTCAATGTCCATTTATTTAGCATAAAAATATATACATTGCATTCAGAAGAGAAATCTTAATAATTACTTTTAATTTAAGTAAATGCACTAGGCTGTCCTTTGATATGTAAATGGGCGAATACACTCATACATACACTCTAACCACAACCCCTACTACCTACATGTGCTCTAATACAACTAAGAAATCTACTGTCGTCTCTACTGCTACCATTGATGTTGAAGCCATACAAATAACCACACATACAATATGCTTAGTCTGATGGGCCAAGTGAGTGCGGTCACTATTTGTCAACTACTTGAGATATCCTTTTTACTAGTTTATACGTATAGGTGGCACACTACGTACTCGAGTATATTCTATATATCCCTTGAATTCGGCTGAAAGTTCGGCTATCCCAGACTTTAAAGTCTAGTTATAATTACATATACATACATAGATGGAAGTATGCTTAATTTGAAGTTGCTTCATCTTGCCTTTTCTGCAAATGTGTTGTGCAATACTTTCACAAGTAGAATATTAGGAAAGCAAACTAAATACACTAATATGTATGAGTGCATAAAGCTGTAAAAACGCAAATATATAGTTTTCTTGGATCTGTGTATACATACAAACGTTAGAAAATTCTTGTGCGATGATATGTTGTATGTATTTTTGTTGGAAATTGCATTTGAAGAAAGTAAACATAAGAAAACAAAATATTCTTGCCTTTCTCATCTTAGCTTGTCTTTCCTGTTCGTGCTTCTCTCACACTCTGTTGGGTTTAATTGATTTTAGGCTAGAAGGATTGATGTATGTATGTATGCTTGTATACATACATATAACGTTGGGCATATGGTCATTACTTGAATGTATGCAATTGCATATCTTTATATATATATATAGTTATATTTAATTTTATAAAAGTGTATATGGTACAAAAGTAAGGGCTTCCTTCGCTAACACGAAGACGTACAGTGCAGCAATTTCCATACACGAATACGTAGAACTAGATGATACATGCATATTCTTAAAGTTGCTACTACCACTATTACATTTGCGTAGGCACTACCTACGCGATTATAGCCGAATCAGTTTGGCGTTAATTGGAAATACCACGCGAAACCAGGTCGCTCTCCACCTGATCTTTCCAATGGAGTGGAGATGTTGCTCTACTTCTGATTCCACCAGCGGGTTGTCATGGCCGTTAATATCAATATCTTCGCTATACGTGTTTAATTAGCTCTCTGGCTCGAGGAGCCCCTTCTCTGACTACACTTCTGGTATTATTCAAGGTCTGTTTACATAGTCGTATGAGTTTTATAGGTATATTAAATTCAGGCATAGCGGGGTAGAGGCAATTCCTTATTGTGCTGTCAAAATCAGCTTTAAAATCGATGAAAAGGTGTCGTGTATTGATTCCTCTCCCTCGGGGCTTCTTAAAAACTCGGTGCATAAATAATATCTGGTCAATTGTTTTGCTAATTTTTAAACGGGCAATTGCTATACGTACTTCATCATAGCGCTGTATTTGGATGAATTTTTTATCATCTTTAAGTACGGATGCGGATTCACCATCTGCGGGTGCTTCACTTTCTTTGCCATCTACAAATTGGAGAAGCAATCCCTTCATGAACTCTGCATGCTCTGGGCATCGCTCACTAGATTACCTCCTAGGCTCTTACAAAGGTATGCTGCGTTCGTGAAACTCCTCGCATCTTTTCGTAGAATTTTCGAGCATTACCCTCGTTGGACAGCTTCTCAAGCTCTTCATAATAAGACATTCCGTTTTTTTTTATCTGGAAATGCATCTCACTTCTTAGTTCCCGGTATTTATCCCACTCTCTAAGACCTGTTGTGGACAACAACGTTGTGAGGTAGGCAGTCTGCGTTTTCTCCACTATAGCATGGCAATCCTTATCGTACCACTTCTTTTACTGGCCTTGCCGAAATTCAATTATTTCTGCAGCAATACGTAGGGAGTCTGAGATGCCGATCCAAAGTTCACTTATATGGAGTTGCTGATGAGTGCTCTCAGAGAGCGGAAATGCTGCTTTTTGATGTCGAATTTTCTTGTCTTGGTTGACGGGTGTTCTTTACTGCCCAGAGGCGGGTGCGTATCTGTGCTACTAAAAGATAGTGATCTGAGTCCACGTATGGCCAAGTCTAACAGATTTGAGATATTTGCACGATTTTTGATCCAGGAACAGCCATGTTCCTTAATAAATTTTCTTGTGCAGGAATCTAGTACTACAGACTATCATATTTCGCTACGAAATCGAGCACCATCAGATCATTTCTGGATGCTTCGTCATGGAGGTTGAATTTTCCGACTGTTGAGCCAAAGATACCTTCTTAAGCTACCCTTTCGTTGAAATCTCAAAGCTCGAACGGAGACAGCCCTCTTAGGAACGTCGATAGCATCCTTGGTCACATCGTCCTATTCTTCCGTCGGAGCGTAAGCTCAAATCAGTGATATATTGAAGAAGTCGTCATCAAAAGGAGGATTCTCATCCGAGGCATACTTTGATTTTTCATTAGGGCAAGTTTTTCATGTGATGAATCCCAAACTCTAAGCACAATCGTGGGAGGTCGGCCGTGTTATTTTACCTCGACGCTAAACGGATGTTTAATGGCTTCCCGGAGAATAAAGATCGGAAGTGAGGAGCAGCTGGAACCATATGTAAAATAATCGTTTCTGGCAATTCACAGGTGAATGGTAATTACTTTTGACAGTCATAACTTTGAAGAATTAGAAGATTTCGTTTTCTTGGAACCAGCATCAACACCAACAACAATACCAGCCTACTGTGGACTAAGGAAGCTATTGAAGAGTAAAATTTGCTTTCGAAGAACAAAAGTCCCTCATCGATCCCGCCGCGTACTGCAATGTGTGATACAGAGGACTGGAAGATGACAACTTCTGATGAGTTGTCATTATGAGTTTTCCGAAAAAAAGTTTTGTGAAAGATTTGTTTTCGTTCACCAGTTAGCAATGGTAACTATCGCAGACGATGGTATAATGAGCCGAATGATGGCTCAACTTGATGGCTCCATTTGGTACTAAAGAGCGAAAAGAACTCGTGCTCGGCCATAGTCGCATAAGCGGTACCTACTCTAATAAATATGAAGAAAATAGATGGAACGATTACGTATTTTCTCTGTTATAAACTCAACATCTAACACTGCAATGAATTAATAAAGTTTCTGAATGAGTTCCTGGATGAGTCGCACTGTGAATTCTTTAAATGACCGAAGAAGAAGGAAACTTAAGTTTTAGACCTTTGAACCACTGTACTCACTCACGATAGTTCTTACTGACCAACACTAGTCTTAGACAAAATTTTAATGCAATTTTCTTGCACAACCCTTTGTTTATTTACATTTTTCAGCAAAATATGAGAGAATAACTAGGAGAAGGAGGCAAGTATGACCAACGTTTGAGATGTAGAAAATATATTTACAGTAGAAGCTCAACGAGGTAAGGAAGTTGCTGAAGAAAATCTTTCATTTAATTGTGAATAAATTCTTGAACGTGTGTAAGAGTGTGTGTACATTTGTGATGGAGAAGAAATTTGCTATTCATCTTTTGATATAAATAACGCATGCACTCACACATTTGGTATTTGCATATGTATATGTGCATAGTATTTGGTATGAGTAGAAGTAAAGAATATTTCTATGTAACTATGCGCCTACTTTTGTATATATTTCAAGAAACTGACCAAGAAAATTAAAGTTTTCGACCGAAAATTCTCTACCGATCACTCAAACACGGACATTTTAACTTATGAGGAAGAATGGGTAACATCAATGAGAAAAGTTACCACACAATATATATGTATGTAAATATATTTAGCTGTATGGATGTGTAATATATTTGTATGCGTGCGTAGTTGCAGAAGTTAGAGTTGCAGCATACACTCTTCCTCTTTTCTTTCTACAACCGCTGACTTGAAGTTAAGTTCCGAATCTAATGCACATTATTGGTGTATATGTAAATATGTTTGTTTTACTATGTGTATGGTAATGTGTGTGTCAAACTTAAAATTTGCATTATATCTCCTCGTCTTGGGGTATCTATTATGTGTATTCCGTGATGCTTTGGCGTATGAGTTACCCCAAATGGGTTGGCTTACGTACCTTTTATGGCACAACTGTTACCCTTAGCAAATATTTCAATTTCGATACGAAGTATATATGTACATATGAGCTTATGTGTTCGCGTTAGCTGAGCGAAATGATAGTACATCTCAAGAAGCCACATTAAAGACGACGTCTACGCTTTGACATTTTGCAAAAACTAGCACACTGCACTCAGCTTCATTCTTTATTTGTATGTTTGTTTCTGTGTAAAAATTATTTTTGTGTGGCAATACTATACATTCATATTTACATATAACGTTTGTACAACGCCTTTGGTGCCTATGCCCAATGATATGAGTTAACTCGGGGAATCTGTAGGAAAATTGAGAATTTCATACAAACACACATAAAAAACTGTTTTTATGTCAATGCAGGGTTGCTTCTGCAATGGTACTGAGTGGTCAGTACAATTAGAATCTTTATGAGTGGTAAGTAGTTGTAGGCATTAAGGCTTGTAAAAACCCGTAATGTGAATTTCTTGAAAATTTTACATATATACATATAATGAATAAAAGCTTTGTGAGAGCACGCAGTCTATATGTGTCTAGTTGTGCTTATCTGCGTAGAAGAGTTTCGTTAATATTTAAATGTACATAATGCTAATAATTTTAATAGGTATATAGATAATAAGGCAAAATACTTAACCAATCACTAGTACAAAACATTCAATATAATATTGTATGTCTACTCGAAATCTTTCGTAAAGATCGGAAAGGAATTACCAAGAATGACAGTTGTTCTGGTGTTCTGACCAAAAACTAATGCCATCGGCCCTACAATAAATTACGAAATACGTACGTGTTTACCGGCAGTAGAAAACAACTTGTGCTAGAGTTCTCTGTAACAAAGTGAATACTCCTGCTTCGACGGTCATTCGTAGACGGCAAAACAGTAAACTTAAAAATAAATATTTAATTTATATTCCATATATAAGAAGGAGCAACCACACCTGCGGCGATATATGTTATATATCTATAACGATGGGTAAGAGTGGAACGCAGTCTCAGAGATCACCCTGAAACTGTAGCCATCTTTATGCCTTAAGAGCAATGACCTCTCACACATTCCTGTGGTTCTTTCTTATATTGTTGAATTTAGTTATTATAATTGACACTGTAAATAAATATGAGATTAATCCGAGATATGAATCGTCTTAATATATAGGGTTTTCCAAAAAGAACGATATGATTTCTTTAAAAAAACACACACTAACTGTTAAGGAAATTCAAATGATTTTTATTTAATGTGAATTACAATCGATACAATTAAGTTCTGAATATAACGTCAATCAAATGGACTCCACGACTTCTTTTGCAGGAACGAATTCGATGAACCCAATTTTTTAGCACTTTTTCCACTAAATCACGTTCAATATTGACGTTTAAAGCTTGAAAAAACCCCATATTATTGACCAAAAATAATCTGAGATTAGTTGTCACCCAAGTGTGAACATGAGTCCCTCGAAGAAAGTCCAACGCCACTCTTTGGTATACGCTTGTAAATGCAATAAAATTAGACGACTATAATTAGATTGCGATCAAATGGATACAACCGATTTGTAGAACTCAAAACAGAATATATACTAACATGACTCAACGATCCACAAACGATCTATATTTTTATCCAAATCAACCCTATTTTCGTCGATCTGTTGATCTGTGATACACTACCCGTAAAAAATATTGTATATATTAATTTAGACATATCTAGACAAATCGAACTTGCTTCCTTGTCAATTTCCGGCATTTGTTAGACTAAACAAAAATATACCTTCGCACAAAAATTCACTCAAGCCGAAACAAAAAGATATTTATCTAATTCAGATCGGTATCGGTTTTATTTCTTCCATAAAAATTAATTTCAAGTGAAAAGAACCATTCGCTAAATGTTTTTTAATATATTGGCTAGAGAACCACTTCCCTGAATATATAATGTTCCCTGTGTGAATTTAGGTAAAGATGTCTATGTACCAAATTTTCTAGTAAATTAAACAATAAATAAAAATTTTGGGATAGATCGGTCCCAGATCTACTTTTGGAAGAAAATTGTCGCTTATTTTAATTTAGTTAAAAAGCTACCTGTGCACGAAATTTAAAAATAGAACAATAAATACGATTTCTTGTGATACATCGGTATGAAGTCCCCTTCCCGGGAAAAAATTTCACTCTACGGGCTCCAATAAAGCCAAGCGGAAAATTTAAATAAAATCACCTGAGTCACTTCGCAGTCTATAAGCTAATACACACATACATACATATTTTTAAGTCTAACATTTTTTAAACAATATCATGAATATATTCCTTAGGAATTTTTGATATCTTGTTATTCAAACCGCCGGAATGGAGATCAATGAACAGCACATTTTTTTCGAAGGCTCTTCGCGGGTGCGTAGTAATATATTTTCTTCACGAGGATGTATCTCAATTTTCTAATAGCTGATATGACTGGGTACTTGCTGTCAGATGAAGATAGAATAGAGTACAGATCTTACACTGAGGATAACGACAATATACAGCACTCCTCTGTGAGTAAATCAAACGTAATATTTTCTACAACATACCATATAATATATTAATATTGTATAAATAAGGAAACTTAGATCAGTTCCTCGAATTATGAAATTAGTAGATTATCATAAGAGTTAAAGTTGTGAAGGAAATTTAACCCTAAGTAGAGGGCATAGAAAAGCAAACGAGACTGCAAATATATTAATCAGACAACGTTCATCAATCGTTTTAGAGACAGTAGAAGCGATTTATAAATATAGCTGGTTTATCGCTTAATTTCTAATTCAAACAGCAAGGAAGATTAATTGCGTGTAGAATCGAGCATCAGATACGACCCATCAGTCATCAGTCAAAAAGAAAAAGCGTGTTATGTGGGAGATAAGTCTATTTTTAGACTTAAGTCAGTCATTTGTGATAGGTTATATAGGTAATATATATATTTAGTGTTTTGTAACCGCTGAAGCGATTTTTGACCGAGCTCCTCCTCCAATTTGTGGTTTTTGCGTCTTGATGTTTTTACCAATAAATGGAGGGACCTATAGTCTATTCTAAGCCGCCTCTGAACGGCCGATGGATTTTTATGAGGAGCCTTTTATTTCATGTCAGAAATAAACTCGGAGGGCTTGGCATTCCCTGCCGAGGGGCGAACACAATTAGAAAAACTAATTTTCTTGTAGTACGCAATGCTAACCACTCGGTTACTGCCTCCGCCTGTGATAGGTTAATCCTTATTAAATACTTACCAAGTTTAATTGAGTTCTGTTGTTATATGGGGCAAAGCTAAAATTATTGCAACATTGGGCAGATACTTAATTTGTGCTCTTGGTACACCAAGGGAATTAAAAGTACCAAATTGTGTCGAAGATTATCTGGTGGTTTATAAGATATACTTTTTAAACCTAAAATGGATGGTCCGGATTATAAATTTTTAAAAGCTATCTACGTTGTCTTTTCTCAATCCTTGTCTTGGACTTTATTTTTATGCTAGTTTGTTGAACATTTCCGGAGTGTTGTAGCGCTAAATAAAACTTAAGACATATATTATGTGTAAAAACCTATTGGAAAATGGTAAATGTATAGAAAGCTTTATATAAAATACTAAAAGAAATAAATATTTAAATTACTGCACCCGGAATTGAATAAATACAGTTGTGCGTCATTGTTATAGAATTTCGTAAGCGTAATGTAATAAAGTTTATTAATGAAAGATCTAATTAAACTGAAAGGGTGAGATAGGTAGATACAAAAATAAATACACGAAGAAATAGATTGTGAAGAAACACTTGCAAATGCAGTAAAGATGCTGCAACAGCTTCTGCTCTTAATACTACTACCTCGTCCGTATCTTCTTCCAATTCTTCATCAAACTTCTCTTTCCCCTTTCCACTGGCAAGTATATACCATAACGACTTACTATACACCCAGTCTCTGAATTTGCAAACCATCTTACGAAAAATTTAGCAGCAACACTGGAGTATGTTTAGAAAATAGTTAGTTCAAGCATATACAGATATACCTGCATATGTTCTATATATACTCGTAAGTGAAAACTTTATATACATTTGTATGCACATATATTAATAAGAACAAGAATTTGTATACGAAGATGAGCACGCAGGCACAGACACCCATGGATAAATATTTATAGGCTTACTATTTTTGTGCAATTCTATACGCATGTGTGCGTAAATTTTCATCTTCGAGTTGCATTTCCGGTCATGCATTTCGAAAATCAGCATTGACTTAGTTGAGTTTGCACATGTGGGTGTGTATGTGATTTACTTTCTTTTACCAAAGAAGAAATCGATTTGAGCCGACCACTATACTTGTTCCATATACTCACATATATACATATTTAGAAACATACATACATACGTAAATTGAAGGCAGGTAGCTTTAGAGGCAAATTTAGGTTCGAACGGTACGTTAAGGAATATGATAAGATTTATATAGATATATACATACATATGTACATCACATGTTCATACTATCTTACGTTCTTGAATATTTATCTAGAAGATGAAAATGAAGAAGAAGTAAATGAAGCTTTTATATAGGAAAAAACTAACAAACTCCATTACATTACATTTGCTTATATTCATGCATGCAGCAGTTAGGCGTACAGAAATGACATAGAAATTTTGAGAATTTTCTCAAGGTTCATGTAGCTGCAGCATATTGACCAAGCCAATGTACAACAAGAGCGTACCTAATATCATTTAGTATGCCTTCTCACTCATTTTAGTTTGACGGCGAATAAAGTCTTGATTGTTGTCTTAAACTTAAGAATTTCAAACTTTTGTTTTCCCCATGTGTTTTGTGTCATCTTTTATCGGCCTATGTTTGGTTGCCATGCGCATAAACTTAAAGTTACTCAGTGTAACTACATTGTGCGGAGGAGTGAGTTGGCCTGACTAGGTTTAAAATAAATTTAACTCTACTACCTTCGGCGGGTACCGCATTGAAATCTTTCAAAGCGAGTGTGTTGCCGGCCAACCAGACGATATGACGTAGCCAAAGTACCGCTGACTCTAACTTCTTCTAATTATGTCATTAGCGGAATTCTCTATTTCTACGAAATGCGTGTTACGGTGCACGGATAACAAATTTTTCCTATTCGTGCAATGGCACAACAACAAAACACATGCACAAAATATGCTACGAGAGGAAAAATATCCTCTATCCAGATCTATGTATATTTGTTTCCCACTGATAGGAAAAAGGAAAACACAACCCTGTGCCGTATTGTTGTTATTGTTTCTCTTGAATATGTCACAATTTTGCAACGGGGGTGCTCTCGATCCCTAGCACAATTCCATAGGAAATATTTGCATAGTAAGCATTTCCTAGACATAGCAAATCCCCCTATTATCTTCGTTAGTCTCGTACAGCTCATTGTTCCATCGTCTGTTGCGCTATTTGCCGTTGTCATTGCGCAAAGTTCTATTAATCGTTCGCAAAACCTTTCTTTCGAAATCTCTTGATCACTATTCACCGTATGATGAGCGACTTGTAGAGATTTGTCTTTGTTTTAGGAAGAGAACTTTATTTTTCAATTACTTAGTAGCACTTGTTGACAAGAGTGATTCTGCGTTGGATTTCAAGACTGACATTTTGTTGGTATCGTTGCTGGTTTCAAAATAGACGAAATTATCAACATCGACGTCGTCCCTTCTGAAGCCTTGTATATTATCAAACGTTACGCAGAAGTCCTTCCCGAATATTTGACGCCTGATAAATATCTGCTCAATTGTGGATTTACCAGTATTTTGAGGGTAGTTGGCGCAGATTGTGAGGACCCCCGATTTGTGGATTTGGCAGAGTTTTCAAAGAAAACATATTTGGCTCAACCATTAGTCCATTGGCTCCCTGCGCTAGGCGTGAAATTGCTATTTGGATTTCTTCATAGTCGGCTAATGGAATATCTCTTTTATCGGTATCGTTGTGGGAACCGGTATCGTCATTTTCTGGTGTTTTACTTTCACTGCCATTCAGCAAACTTGGAGAAGTGTTCCTTTTCTCGAATCAGTTGTTAGAGCTTTTTGGATTATTCAAGAGTATGCTTCTTTCTTGAAACATTCTGATAGTCATCACATTTTTTTTTATAGTTTCTCTATATACTCACGCATTTTCGGTTAACATATGAAGATTACAATTTTCTGAAGATAATGGAATTTTCGAATAAGAAACTACATAAAAGAGTACAATATTAAAAATAATTGAAAGAAGGTGTAGATAAAAGTTTACTCCAATAATTATGCCAAACCTTTCGCATTTTGTTTGAATATAAGGCATTTTTCTACCTTAGTAAAGGGTATATACAAAAAATAGGTTGGAGGCCACCTGATTATTTCTGTATGTTTATACTTAAATACATTTATTTATATTATTTATATACAAGGGCTGTTTGACAAGTCAGGGGCTTTTTGAATTTGCCATACGGTTACTATAAACGCGAGATGATGGGAGCAGACGTTATCGACTAATAGACTGTAGTAAAATTTTGAGCAAGCTACGCCATGTGGTTTGTGTTCTACGTACATTTAAAGCAGACGACCTCGTGAATTTTAACGAAGATGGGTAAAAGTGAATTTTTTGTTCTGAGTAAGCATTTTTTTTTTGGGTGAAAAAGCATAACTGAAACCAAGGAAAGATCTGATGAATACTATGGGGATTTTGCACAATCAGTTTCAATGGTTAAGAAGTGGTTTACTGATTTCAGGTCGACCAAAAGGGGTCATCACGCTAGAAATCGTCGATAAAATCCATAGTTCCAATGATATTGGGCAATCGGAGAATAAAGGTGCTTGAGGTGGCTGAGAAACACAGGCACATTTACATAAATAATTGGATATGAAAAACACACTGCGCAGGGTACCACGATGGCTCACACGCTACCAAGCGCAACCATGTAATCACTTTAAAGGAGTATTTGGCGATGTTCAACCGCAATCCAAACGAATTTTTGAGCCGTTGAGTTACAGTAGACGAAATATGGATCCACCACAAATCAAAAAACATTTAAGACAGTGAGTTTCTCCGGTTGAACGTGCACCAAAAAGGCCAAGGTGGGTCTGTCAGCCAACAAGGTCATGGCCACAGCTTTTTGGGATGGACGATGCGTCATTCGCATCGATTACTTTGAAAAAAGTAAAACGATCACCGGCGAATATTATTCAGAGTTTTTAGATATATTCGATATTGATTTGAAACAGAAGCAACCGCATTTACGAAAAATAGTGCGGTTCCTTCAGGACAATGCCAAGTGTGACTATACACGTCACAATAGCAGGAGATCGTCAATTGAGCCATAATCTGCTACCCCACCCAGCATAATCTCCAGATGAAGCGTCCTGCGATTATTTCTTGTTCTCAATCCTGCAAAAATGCCTGGTAAGAGATTCTGGTCGAATTAAGAGGTCATCACAGAAACAAACGCCTAGTTTGAGGGTCTTGAAAAGTCGTAATATTTGGAAAGAATGCAAAAATTGAAAAAAATTCAGATCTAAAAGTAGAGAGCTATAAAAAGACTATGCTGAGAAATCAAACGCTCATTTGCTGAAACCACCCTTGTACAGTATATATAAATATATTATTTTCAATTGCTATTCAAATTTCTAAAAGCGATGTACTACTAAGACAATGCTACACTTTTTATGCACAAGTATACTGTTGTATTTATACATATGAGTAGGTTTAAATCTGTTTTTTGATATTTATCCCATCCCTTATTGTTAATGGACTAACTGCACAAAACTGCTTCTCCCGTTATCGCGGGTATGTATTTATATGCGTGAATGCGTACTGTAGAATGTTTGATTGAGGGTTGTGTGATATGAATTACCCTTTCCTTCGAATGAAAATTTGGTAAATAACCAAAAAATGTTTCCTCTTTTTGATGTTTCTTTGTTGGCAGCAAGTATTTGGGGGAAGGAGATGATATTTCTTTAAGATTCTTGAAAGTAGAAGGAGAAGGAAAGAGGTATACGTCTGATAGATGTTAATCTTATAACCCTACTTGAGTACATATAAATATACAATTGTGGATGCAGTAAATTCAATTTTAATTAAAAACAATCTACCATTTTCAGTGTTTTTTATATTCTTAAGTAAGTATTTTCTGATGATACTACATCTGACTAACGAACTAGTTGTAGTGAGATTGCGAAAAGTCCCAACCGTGTATCTGCCGAACTTGCAGAGGGAATACGTAAATCCCTAAAAACGATTCAAAATGACGTTGCCGAAAAGGCATGAGTAATGATGGCACTTGCATGTAGTGTAAGGAAAAAGGCATGAGTGATATACTGGAACATCCTTTGCATCTAGCTGGCCTTATTTAGAGCTCGTCTTAGATATCCAGAAGTTTCGTTGTTCAAAATAGATGAAGTATCAAATTGTAGATGAAGTATCAAAATTTAATATCAGGGCTCTCTTAAACTTCGCAACAAGCGTTGGCGTTTCACATGACGACTACTTCAGTTTGAACTAAGCTTAACATCCATCTGGCATGACAAAGAATCAATAGGAATATCTATATCGTGACAGCCAGCTAGTATAATCTAATCTAACATCATACAAAGCATTATTATAAACATTACTAGTTATTGGACTTATGGCTCGATTTTATAAGGCAGAAAATCCCATTGTTTAAGTATAAAATGATCACAAAATTATAATAATAGTATACTACCGCGGTAAGGATTTTAAAAACATTTTTAAAAAAACGAAATCAGTAATCAATGCTAAACAAAAGTTGACTAACAACAATACAGACGTACCACAAAAGGCAAGTTAACAAAGAGGATAAGTAAAATGTGAGAAATAATAATAATAAAAAATAATAAAATATAACCAAAAGTGGGAGGTCAAGTCTTTCATATAGGATATAAAAAAAATAACTTTTATATAATCATTGTGCTTTTAGTCTACAAAAAATGATCAAAGTGAAAGCGAGAGAGGGATTGTTAACTATAAAAAAATAATTTTTTATGCGTGCCTACATATTCTCATCATAAGGATAACGTGCTCTTATATATACACATAGACCACAAAGTCTGCGTTCACCCAACATAGTTAAAAATTTTTACATGAATTTATTCATTATATTTTTTGAAGTTTAAAATGCAAAAGGTGAAATCTATATTTCCATTTTAATTTTCGTTATAACGGTATCTAAGTGTGCCAACAAGTAAACATAGGTACCACAAAGTCTGCGTTGAGGTTTATAATTATTTACAAAAGCATTAAAAATTATGAGGAAAAATTAAATTTAAATTTTGTTGGATAACCACGTTGTTTTAATACCTCACTCAATCGGTTTGGCATTGAATTTACCAACTTATCTGTTTCCTGAGCTGTAATTCGGTGCTCTTTGGGATTGAGATCGGGTAACTTAGGAGGCGTCTTAAGCTATTTAAGCTCTGCACTTTGTTTCAAGTTCTTTTATAAAATGTTTAAATATCCCCATTTATCCATTGTCGATTCGATAAATTCAAACTCACCCACACCATTATCCGCCATGCACCCCTGCACTATAATTCCACCACCACCATCTTTCACTGTACCAAGAAGATTTTGTTTTTCAAGGACAGTTCCTGATTTGCACCACACAATTTGGTGGCTTTTTATGCCGAATATACAAAATTGGCTCTAATTCGAAAAAATTACTTGTTTACAGAATTCCGGAAGCTTATTTATATAATTATGAGGAAATTCAATGCACTTTCGTCTGTTGACAAGTAAGATATAAGGTTTTTTTCGAGCGACTCTACCAGCTTAACGTAAAATTTTTCTAGCAGTTTCTGCACAAATTCTTTTTTTTTTAACATTTTATTTACGTTTTAAACTATATTTGTTGACGTAATTCGCGGCTTAACTTTCACTAGATTTATTACTTTGCGTTCTTCCCGTATTGATAATATTTTTGGACGGCGAAATCGGGGTTTCGATGTTAAAATACCGGTTTGCTTGAAATTATTTACTACGCTCTGGACGGAGGAATACGTTCCTCCAATATGTTGTCCAATTTTTCGGAAACCATTCGCCATTTTTCCACAGTTTAATAATTATTTTTCTTTCTGACACACTAATTTCTTTGCCTTTGGTTTCCAGTTTTTCAAAGTAAAGGTCGGTATGCAGCTCTTACGAAAAAAAACTCATATATTCCGTAAATAGAAAAATGTAGTAGGCAATGAAATTTGACAGATGATTTTCTATTGTAAACAGTTCTTTACAAAGGAAGAAGATATGCAAACGTAAATAATCAAAACGAAAAACATGAGTAGAGCGCGGTAAATATTTGTCGCTGATTATTTCACCTTACCTTTTACCTTACCTTTTTCATGGCTAAAAATAAATAAAAGGTGTAGAAATTGATGAAAAATCTAAAAACATTACATAAATTGCTTTATAAGCTTGCTTTAATACGTTTGAAAATTAGTATTCCTCTTGTTTCTCGCGAAATATATATGAGACTATATATTTCGCTCGGAAACCTGTGTTGCCGTGCTTTTGTATTTGTTTAAAAACTTTAGAAATAGGCAGTAGAAATTGGAGTTTTTTTCGTTCGAGGTGCGTACTGCTTCGTAAAAAAAATTTTTCGCACATTTTTTAATTGGAGTTTTTGGTTTTCGTAAGAGTTGCATACCGACCTTAATATTAAACACGTCACGAACTCTTTATATGATTAATTAGAATAAAAGACAATAGAAAATATGTAAAAAGAAGCAACATCTTCATGAAAAGTCACGGTATTCTCAAATCAAGCAAACTGAACACAGACTTTGTGGTGCCTATGTTTACTTGTTGCTTGTTAAATAGGAATATAAGCTTTTGTTTTTTCATTTTGATCTGAGAAATATAATGAATAAATGCATGTAAATTTTTTTAACTAAATGAACTATTTCAATTGTACTATTTCAATTGTGTTTGTACCTTACTTTAAAAAAAATGTGTTGGGTGAACGCAGACTTTATGGTCTATGTGTACATACAAATATTCTTGTTCCAATCCATGCAACCCTCTAGTCTCTATTTGCCCTTTCAGTCACCGCTGTGTCAGCCAAACCTCTATACGATCACTAATATTGTCCCGACAACGAGGCATGCATAGAAGCAATAACAGTAAAAAATTCACACATAGTATGGGAAAGGGTGCGGCACGCGGACACTTATTGTGCCAACGAAATGTGACGCGACATGTGCCAACGAAATGTGACGAAAGGGGAAAAAAATAGATTTTCACATTGAACACTTGCCCACATGTCAGTCAAAAATTTACTACACAAAGTAGCCAGAGTATAGTCCTAATGCTCTCTATAGCACCACAGAAGAGCAGCACTTACTGGCGTTTAGTATACTAGTAGTAGAAACAACAACTAAATATATATGTATGTATGTAGTTGACGAACGCCCACTGTGGCAAGCTATAAGTGTAGCATAAGTTGATTGTCCGCCAGCGTTGTTGGCGACTTGGCTTGTCAATTGCGGAAGGTAGACATTTATGCAGGGAAATGTACATGCGTGTAGGTGTACGTGTGTGATAAGCAAGTGACGCTTAATATATTTCTATATTGTCTTTTTTTCATTTTTTCGCGACATAATTTACCTAAAAGTTTTGTCTTAGCGGGGATCCAATAGGTTGCTTTTCTATTTTCATCCATTGAGCCGCAATTAACTGTTATAGCAAAATAATTCTGGGGAGCAAATATAGTAATTCCACTGGTTATAGCTATTATCCTTGGCTTTTATATACCTTTATTGGAACTTGAATTATTGGAATCAACTGTATATAGCAGCGAAGCCTTAGCTGAAATAAAAAAGGTATTAATGAATATCCGCTCCCAAACCCATTTAGCACCACTTTTGATGTTCGCCGCCGACTAGTGTGCTTGAAAAAAAATTAAATATATTAAAACAAAACAATATTTGCCTCACAGGTTCAGCGGGCCCAAACTGATTCAACCGACATTACCTTGCTGCTTAAAGCACCCCATTAGCGCGCACTTACATTCACACTCACATCATCATACCTTAGTTGATTGCCAAATATAATGCTAGTGACCAAGAATTTATCTCGAACTCTGCCCTAACGCTCCTCTGAGACTGGGCGTTTTTTCGTTTCTTTCTTTATCTCTTTGGTTAATGTACACACTCCTCACTACTTGCACATATGTAGCTAACAAAGTTAAGTTGGGCATAACAATAATTTTACTAGTAAGTGTGGTGTGACGGGTGAGCTTTTTCTACACCCCTGATTTGCAGCTAGTAGAAAATGTGTGTATTGCGATCACATCGGTAATGTCGTTCAACCGGGTATGTTACAGTGAAACAGATGCTTGAGTACCGCGGCAGAAGGCATCCGAATTTTATTATCTTACTTAATTCTCTTATCCGCGAGGCATGAAGCATGTGCACTAACATGTGGAGGGTTATGGGTTCGAATCTGGGCCATCATCCAGGCTTTGGAAATTTTAATTCAAAAATGAAAAAAATATACTATTTTCTGACTTGAAAGGCTCCTCATAAAAATCTATCAGCCGTTCGGAGATGGTTCCCTCAATTTGTTGGAAAAATATTAAGAAGCAGAGGTGGAGCTCGTCCGAAAATCGCTTCAGTGGTTATAAAGCGCCAATTAGAGAGCCTAAAATTAAATTTTCTTACTGTATAATTTTAGAAATTAGTTAAGGTAATAAGCGAATCAGTATGCCATTGAGAACTGAGAAATCTTAAATACCTCCCATATTTTCTTTTACAATTTTACGTTTCATAAACCATTTTTCTATTAGGTGTACACATAAGCTTCCACCGATTTGAAAGAGAGATAACTTAATCATATCATATATATATTATTTGTCGTGTTAGTATATTTGATCCCAAAACGTCTAGTTTGTAGCCAATTTTGGGAGGAGCTGGCAGTCCCAGCGAAGTAATAACTGGAAAAACGACACTAATACTACTCCACATATGACAAAATTATTCTTCTTTACGATAATACTCGTCCACATGAAGCGACTCCAGTGAAAAAAGGTTTAAAAACACTTAATTGGGAAGTAACCCCATCTTCTGTATTCACAAGATATTGCGGTGTCCGACTATCATCTGTAGCGGGCAAAGGTGCATATTCTGTCGGAGCAGCTGTTAAAATTATAAGAAGATACCAAAATTTGGGTTAATTCGTGGATAGCTGCAAAAGATTAGGATTTTTTTTTAGACGTGGAATCCGCACGTTGCCTGAAAGTTGGAACAAATCGTTGATGGGCAATACTTCGGCGGAAACTTATTTTACTCCTAATAAAAACCAATTTATTATTTAAAAATGCAACTGAAGCTTTCATTAATTCAACTCAATGTACACTATGAGTTCAATTTTAATAAAGGGTGTACCATTTCGAGGTTCCCTATTTTTTTAAAGAAAAAACACAGAAAATTTAATGTGGAATGTTTATTATTATTCGAAAGAACATTCTTTGGCATTTATTTTTTGAAGATTATCTCTTTCAAATGTTGGCCGCAGCTACGTCTCAAATAGGCCATTCGTTGAGTCCAATTTTCGATGACTCGTTCGAGCTGTTCGACTGGTAACTGGAGAATGACACGCGTGATGTTCTGCTCCAAGGCCCGAATAGAAGCGGAATTGTCTGCAAAGACTTTAGACTTTAGACATATCCCCACAGGAGAAAATCTAACGGTGTGATATCGGCCCTAAACGGGAAATTATCTGCTAACTGAAGTGTTTCATTAAATCAATCACCGATAATTCCACAACCACACCAAACCGTTGTTTTTTCTGGATGTATTGGCAGGTCTGGAATCTCTTTAGGTTGTTCTTCATCCCAACTGCGGCAATTTTGCTTGTTTAAATAGCCATTGAGCCAGCCATCATCGCTGTACAAAATTTGGCTCGAAAACGTCAGATCTTCTTGGAACTTTTCAAGAGCACATAGAGCGATGCCGCTTGGGAAGGTCGAGCGGCTTCAGTTCTTGCACAAGCTGCATTTTATACGCTTTCAATTTAAGATCTTGTCGTAAAATGCGCCAAGTCATTCCATACGTCAGTCCGAGTTGCTACGAACGGCGCCGAATTGACTCTCCACGGTTTTCGTATACAGTCTCAGCTACGGCAGCTATATTTTCTTCACTGCGTGCTGGACTCAAGATGGGTGATGGTGGTGCGCTCAGTAGGCCGATTATGTTAACCATAAGTTGAGCGAAGCGTACGAAACACATTCTTCACACAACGTTAATTTTCGCAATAAAGTAGAATAATTTGTAAACGTTGTTCAGGCGTAAGTCTTTTCATGATGAAATGCCAAACAATACTCAACAGAAATAATATGAGAGCTTGACATGACTCACGCCTGATCTGTAAAAAAAGGCTATTGAGAAAAGTACCTCTGCTTGGATCACCCTTTATATCTGATCTGACATTATAAGTTTTGCTAAGACGACGATGTAGCAAGAATACAAAATTTTATTTTGTGATATATTTAAGGTAATCAAAAGTTTAGGATGGGGTTGTTGTGTTGTAAAGATTGAAATAAAATCATATACGAATTTATTCACATATATTTTCCCTTAAAAAGGATATTTTCCTTAAAACACCCTCAAAACTCTGTTTTATATTAAAAAAAAATTCTGTAAGCCTCCAAAAGCATTAAATGCAAACCCACTACCAAATATTCATTTGCTTAATGCTGATACTGCTTTACTCAAGGCTGCCCGCCTGCTGAGCTAAGGTAACCGGCGGCGGCATACTTGTCAACTTGAAAACGACAGTTATATACATATACCCTTTATGCAAACATACCTACACATGGAAACAGTAACATCCATTCAACGCCAACTCGGCACAAACAAACTCAAAGAAGGGTCGCGCAAGTGAGAATACTCAGCTAACGGTAATGGCGCTGGCACTGGCACATCACTGCTTCTGCCATTGCCATACACAACTGTTACTCGAGCCTCAGTGAGCGCAGCACAGAGTAGCACGCGTAACAGAACTTCTTCGTACCTTAGTATAGGGTATGAGTATGAGTATGAGTACTTACACAAGTTTCCCCACATCCGTAGCGTCAGCTTCAGCTTCAGCATCAATAATTCGTTTTTAGTATGAAAACGAACAAAGTCTAAGACGCAGTCATTTTATATGCCCACCTTACCTAAGCCTCTTTCCCATTTCCGCTCCGCACTTGGCAAACGTTACCCAACATCGCAGGACTAACGACAAAGTAATATTTTTACCCAAAAATAAAGAAAATTTTTGAGTTTTGTAGTTTGTATGATGGCAAAGAAGGTTGTATTGGCTGGTGGATTGAGTGTAGGTTTAACTTGTCAAAGAAAAGGAAAGTATTGAGTTTCATTACATTGGCGTCGCTTACGTCTTCGTCGTCTTCAAGAGCATTACTGCATGACTTGGTTGTGTACGGTTTTGTTGAATTGTTAGATGGTTGAATGACTGACTAGTGGGTTGGTTAGTCCTTAGAGAAAATGTTTGCCACCTCCACTTCACTCTTATCTTTTGGCGTTCGTAAGTTAACTTCGCAAAAATTGTCTCGGCGCTGCCGCAACGAATGTGTTGGTCGTCAGCTAAACGGACGCCATTCCTGAGAAGCATATAAAAAATCTACACACACGTACATTCGCAGTCGAGCAATCTTAGTGTGCTTTGGTGGAGTAAAAATTTTGTCTTACTATTGTACATAACGTCTTACGAGAAAGCAATGAACGTGAAATTGTCATGGTGGCGGCAACCCAAATGCTATTGCTATTGTCAGCTAACGAATCTTTAACCATCTACCTACATACTTATACAAGGCAAAATTTTGAAGAAGAACCGAAAGGCGGACTATCGAAAAGAAGCAGAAGCAGAATAATGCAATCAGGTTTGAATAGAATATACATCTTCGAAAAACTGCCACCGGGGTCCGTCTCTGTTGCTTTGGGTAGCATTTAACTGTAACCTTTAGTTTAAACTAGGCCGCCTCCGAATGGCTGATGCACTTTTATGAGGATCTTTTATTTTCCTACCAGAAATACACTCGAAGGGGTTCCTATTTCTTGCGGAAGGGCGACCAAAATTAGAAAAATTATCTTTATTTTTTTTTTAAATAAGAATAAAGACTAGATTTCATAGATTTCAATGCTTTTTCTATTACGACTAAAAATATTTTATGTTCGTTGAAACCTTTAAATTATTAACCCATCCACCACTATAAAAACTATTCTAAAAATAATAAGAAAAAGGGCTGTCTTCGGTCATGAGGGAATTTTATACCTTTCATGAAGATTTTAAATTTATTGCGAATTATAAAATTCGATTTAGTTTATTTTCAGTGTTAATATGAACTTGAATTTACGTCTGTAGAATACCAAATTTCACGCTCTTAAATGCTTTGGACGGATTTTTGACGCAAAATCTTATATCTGAACAAATCGGTTGCATAAGAGCTATACTATAAAGGCCTACGATTCCGATAATTTTCTGTACCAATATTTAGTTCATTACATGTGTGTAGAATATCAAATTTCATGTACTTAACTTAAATGAATTATTGAAGTATTTATAAACCAAAATCCCATATCTGCACAAGTCGGTTGTATGGCAGCTGTGTGATATAGTTGACCGATTCGATCGGTTCCGACAAATGATCAATACATTACAAAAATACATCTGCAAACTAAGTTTCGTTTAAATATCTAAAAAAAATTGAGAGACTGGTTTGTGTTCTAATAGGCCGGCGGACAGACGGGCAGACGGACAGACGGACGGGCGGTCATGACTGAATCAACTCAGCTCGCCATTCTGATGTGATCCCTAATATTTTCTTCTCATTTTGATACTTACATATTTCGCACCAATTTCATGTACGTGAAAGGTATAAAAAGGTTTAGACTAACGAATAGAATAATTAGAAATATAATGACCATAAATAGCTTAGGTAGTTGATAATTCCAAGCGTGAAATGTCTTCCACTCAAAAATAAATACATCAATGAAAATTTTATCTTCGAAGTTACATTGATTCATATGCGTGCATTGCACTTTTTTTCAAAACGATTTAACAGAGATTAGATCAAATTAAAGAATACCACATTTTCACATTCGTCCATTGAACTCATTCCAATTTATCTTCCGTTTTTTTTTTTATTAAACAAACTAAATCCCCTATTTCACAACAACAAGCACTTCACGAGCATGTAATCATCACCAAGACATTGCATTCTCACCACTTGACAGCTGCCATCATCATCATCATACCAAAGTACAGGGCTACACCCTTACTCCCACTCACAATGTATTGGCCAAAGACATTATAAACGATTCAAAGACCATAACCAAAAGGGAGGAATAAAAAATAATAATAATGTGAAAAAAAGGAGACGTCAAACCAAAATCTAACTGAAGGGCACTGAATTGACGTAGCACCCTGACAACTCATACCCTTTCCCCCATTTCCACTATAAAAATTGCAAAGTAGAGAGATGTGCGCACGGATGTGTGCTTGATTTGGCTGGGTTTAGTCACAGTTTCATGTGTCCATTGTGTCTTATCAGAATACTTGTGGTAACGACAACGATGCACACAGGGCACCCCATTGCTCATAACATATTCAACTGGGACGAAAGATGAGATGAAGTATAGAGGCACAAAAAAAGAGAAGCAAATAAAATAAATAAAGTATAAAATAAAAGCGCGCAAAGCACAGAGAAAATAACAAATCACACACGCGCCCATACAAACGCGAACATTATACGTAACTAGCAGTCCCAACATTTAGTAGACAAAGCATTAACGGAAAAGCAAGTTAGACGAGACGATTTTGTCGCGCGCACAAGGACAACAGTCGCTCGTTTGAATGATTGAGTTCATATTGTATGCGCATAGCGCCGTTGGGTAGTGTGAGGCGATTTGAAGCGATTGGGCGAAGAAGGATAAGTTGGTTTGGGACATTGGGATATAAGCATTTTGGGGTACATATATGTGTGCCTAAAGCTCGCTTTGCCTATTTCCATTTTTAAAAGCAGCTGAACTCATATTGATTGTAGGTAAACCGGCACATTTCTATTGTACATTTCGAAGAGTATTGCCTACAAAACCAATTGCAAAACGTTTTGAAAGGGTCGCAACATTAACGAGCGCTTAGAGTGGGAGTAATATGCAGCGCCACATATACTTGAAAACGACTTGGATACTGAAGTCGTTTAGGAAATTTGTTCACGAAGACTGCGCTTGTTTTATTTTACATTACTCCATTGGAACAGCTCCAGTCACAAGCATTAAAACCTGTACTGAAGCAATGTCTACAAAGCCATTTTACTACAGTGCCAACTGGCATGATACTCATTTACTACAGTGCCAACTGGCATGATACTCATTTACACCCCAGCGATTGGTTCCTTTAATTTCTTATCCACATTTTATTTTTTCTATTACATTCTATTTCTTCTGTTATTTTTTTTTTATATCCCTCCCTTCACGTTTCTCCCTATGTGTTCGCTAGCAGTTGTACTGCGCTTATATAAGGTGTCCATGGTAGCCATGACTTATCGGACTGAGCTAAAAGCAACGTGTTCCCTAGCAAAATAGAAAACGGACGATAGCAGAAACACGAACAAATATTTAGCTAAAATGGGCACGCCGACATACTTATACAGAGTCGCAAGTTATAAAAATGGGCGCGATGAAGTCCCATGCGGATGGAGTAATGATGTGCCGAGTTTCATGAAATATTGGGGCACACGAATGCATGTACTTATACTGTACATGGTGTTGAGCGATGATTAAAATTAAAAAAAAAAAAGGTAATGCAGGCAGACAGATAGGAGCTTTGCTCTCCCTCCCGTTGTGTCAGTTTATGGTTTAAAATTAACTTTTTCATACTACAAGAATGGTGTTCCGAAGTGATGGAGTCAATATTCATTATTTTAAATTTTCGGAGTTAGAGACTTTGATGATTTTCTTCTGCTTACTTTGATATTTTTTAGGATCTTTGGAAAAACATAGGTATAATTTAACAATAAATAAGATCTAAATGGAATGATCACCTAAAAGTCTTTTTTATTATGATATGGGCTACAAAGGGTTCGAAAATATAGATCAGAGGAACGTACCTCAAATATATATACATATATCAGTGTTTTACTACAAGGATTTGTGACAAGAAATGGAGAGACTTGTAGTTTTGGCTAAGACGTCTCTGAATGGCTAATAGATTTCAATGAGGAAATGCACTCGGAGGAATTGAAATTCTTTGTTAAGTTATAAATTGGAATCTCTACAAAAACAATTCTTATTATTTGCGTTAAGGGTTTACATTGGGATGCGACTGAAAATCTCCCTCCTTATAAAAGCCGAGTAATAAAAGCCAATGTGCAACGGTGATGAAGAAGAAAGTGTTTCTCACTTCACAATCTCACGCAATCTTTAGACAGTGTGTACCTAGAGCCGGCTCGTACCACATAAGCCTTATGGTTCAATGCGGTATTGAAGTACTACAATAACAAAAGACTAGACCATTAAAGCTCTACAAAAAGTCCAGTAAAGTCTCTGACTATTATGCTTATTCTATAATAAGACAGTCTATGAAAATGAATGATGAAATATATAATGATTGCTACAGAATCGCAGATTTCTTCGAATCCAATTATACGCCGAGTACACTTCCAATCACACAATCTGCTTCTTACCTTTTTCAAATTACCCTCCTTCGATTGCGTAAGAGTGCCTTGTATTACCACTGATTTTATTTACTACCACCTTATGACTCTAAAAAGCTCATTTACATGCAGTCCAGTTAATATCCCATCTACTGTACTTAAGTTCTGTGCCGATTATCTATATCTACCATTAACGAACATATTCAATGCTTCAATCAAGCAAAATATATGTCCCTCGTTATGGAAAGAGTCTATATTTTACCTCTTCATAAATCTGGTAGTAGATCTAGTATCATAAACTACCGGGGCATTGCAAAGTTATGTTTTATTTCCAAAATATTTAAACTATTATAAATGACCAACTATTCAGTCAGTGTCATCAATTATTGATACTTCGCAAAACGGGTTTTGTAAAAATAAATCCACCTATTCGAACCTACTGAAATGCACTGTCAATGTCATTCTAACGCACTTGTGTTCGTAGATGATGTCAAACTCTTTAAATCAGTTCGTTCTATAGAAGAAAGAGAACCTAAATAATTTTGTTAGGTGGTGTGATGTGAACTGTATGTTGTTAAATTTAAACAAGTGTAAATATATGTCTTTCTCTAGGAAATCTTTGCAATACTTTGCCTATATGCTTCAAAATCACAATGTATAACTAGTTACTGACTTCATTGACTTGGGTGTCTTAATTAGCTAGATTTTAGAAATGCGGTAATAAGGCTAAAGGGGTCCTAGCTTTCATTAAACGGTGGGCTAAGGAGTTTAATTACCTATATGTTACCAAATTACTTTACACTTCACTCGTTAAGCTCATTTTGGAATATGAATCCATTGTATTGAATCCACATTATCAATTACATAGTGATAAATTGGAATCTTTACAAAAACAATTTTTATTATTGGCGTTAAGGAATTTATATGATGGCTGGTTCTTCCTCCTTATAAACGGCGATTAAATCTTATTAATCTGCCTTCATTCCAGAGTCGACGAGAGATGCTTGGAGTTTTATATTTAACTAAGCTGATAAGAGGTATCATCAATAGTGCATTCCTACTTAGCGATATTAACTTTAGTGCCCCTTTAAGACTGCCCCCTTTCCTTGGCTATATGCAAAACAAATTTTGAAATGCACGACCCATTGAGATGTTTGTATAATGATTTTAATTCTAAATTACACCAGCTTTGATTCCTATGACTCACTTTTTTGTATAAAATAATATTTAATGACAGTTTTAAACTTATATATATATAACTCACGTTTCAAATGGATTTAGAGAAAATAAGAATACTGATGTTATATATACTGACTTCAGTAAAGCATTCGATAGAGTAAATCATACAATACTTATTAAAAAACTAAATATTCTTGGATTTCAACCAAGCCTTCTCCAATGGATATCTTCCTATCTCTGCTACAGGACTCAAAAAGTATTATTTAATGATACCTTTTCTGACATAATTGATGTAACATCTGGTGTTCCGCAAGGTAGCCACCTGGGGCCGATTCTGTTTTTGTTATTTATTAACGATTTGTCTTCAGTTATAAAATATTCAAAGATTTTATTATATGCCGATGATGTAAAGCTTTTCCAATCTTATACCTCAATTAATGAAAGATGTTTATTACAAACCGATTTGAACAATTTAGTAACTTGGTGTAAGAACAATGATATGCCTCTTAACCTTAATAAATGTAAAACCATGTTATTTACACGAAAATATGTTCAACCACCATCTTGCACAACAAAAAACTATAGTCTAGAGCAAGTATGATAAAATTGAGTCCGTGCAAAAACAGTTTCTGTTGTTTGCTTTGCGTCATTTGCACTGGGATTCCCGCCAAAATCTTCCTCCGTATACTAGTCGCTTAAAACTTATAAATTTACCCACACTTTCTAGCCGTAGAGAAATGTTAGGAATAAGTTTTTTAGTCAAGCTTCTAAATGAACTGATTTGCAGTTCATTTCTCTTAGGTGAAGTAAATTTTTTTCGTAACAAAAAATGCTATACTAACTTTTCTTAACAAGTAACCCACTTTATTTCAGCTGATGAATTTGTTTTCTGTAGCTGAGCAGTTTTAAATCTCGACGCTTAACAAACTCTTGCTTTATTGACTCGGCTTATTCCGTACGTTATGCGGATGGCGCCCCTCGTGTCGGTTTGGCGGGAGGAGGGTAACCGTTGGGCTTAATTAATTAATTAAATCTCTTTATTCTCAACGTTTGTTAATCGCAAATTACTTTATAGCAGCTGATGAGCAAATCTGTATTGATCAGTGTAAGAGGCAAGTGTAGCCGCGACCTTCCGCTATCGGTATCGGATTCAGCAGAGTCCGGGCTGTACCTGGTTTGCAGTCACCTGTCTGCTAAATAAAAATAAAAAACGAATCTATAAGGATAGCAAAGCATAAAGGATGTAGCAGTTTAGGGACACGTAAACCAAAACCGGACACCCATATAGGTAGATGAAAAGCTGCAAACATCATCAACGACGTACTTTCAAAAAATTTGAAAGCACAAGACAATAAAAAGAAAATAGATACTCAGTAATCGAACTTTGTATCTAGGTAGGATGAGCAATGACGATCTCACGTTACCACAAAGAGTATTTGATGAAAAAAAACCATACACAGTAAAAGAGTGTTGAAAATAGGAAACAGCTAATAACTAGGGGAACTACGGAACATAGAAAAATGGCAAAGAAGAATACCATATATCTAGATATGTCTGAAATTGCAAATGCAATTATAATCCAGGCAAACTAAGGTAAAACGTTCCAGACAGACCACTTAATAACAGATAAAGCAAATAGGAGCAAATGGCAAAGTAAGGAAGCCCTCCCATAAGAGCCAACGATGCGTTTTTTTTTGGCAAGGAAAAATTTCAGACACTTTGTATTTTCATTGCATTTGCAACAGTTTTGTAACGATGCATTGTCCATCGTGTACAATTCATATTAGGCATGGCTTCGTCATACGTCAGCAATGCTTTAGCCGCATCTTTGCGCGATTGGGCTACTACATTTTTTATGGTTGTATTGAAGTGTAACAAAAAAGGCATATTTTTTATGTACTTACCCACCCTTCTGCAATCTGCTCTTGAGGCCGGTTCTACTTTGCCTGAAATTTTCTTCATTTTTTACTTCTCTGCCCTTAGGAGGGAGCTTTGTTGGAAAATTTGGACTCGTTATTTCACGCACTAAGACTTTTATATTCCAATTCTGAATATATTGTAAATTAGAACTTTGCAGCAACATATTTTTGGCATCTGAAATTAAGAAAAAAAATTATGTTAGTCAAAGCAAATCTGGAAGGCTAAAAGTATATATAAGTAGCTAAAATAAAAATTTGAGTTAGGAAAACTGAAAAAATGCTACGAAAATTATCATTTATTGTAAAACTATTTCCTCCTTTTCACGTTCTCTTGATTTGGATGGAAGGAGAAGATTCGGTTAACGAGAGGTGCTATATATTCTCACAAAACGTGATACAAAAAAACTAAAAAAAGTTTAGCTTCAGCTCCTGCCACGGAACTTCACGTCATATATATGTTTACCATTACCAACTGTGAAGAAAGCTCACGCCTACTTATGTTTTTGCAATCGTCGTTATCCCTTTTTTCTGGCAAACTTTTATTATCGTTTTCTTTTATATTTTCGTTTTGCAGACTTTTTATACAGATTTGAATTTTTTCTTTCTTTGAGTAGCACAGTCGGAAGAGGATGTAATGCAAGGCGAGAATTGTTGGCTTGCCTTCTTAGCTGGTGCAAAACAAAGCATAAGAAGGCAATAATTGTGTGTAGAAACGCAAATTTCGTTTAAAAAGGGGATTAGTAGTTTAAAAAACGTTACTGCGCTCACTAATGATGAAGCAGAGATCATCGCCTGTCCTCTCCAATTTTTGGTGTGCCAAATTTTTTTCTTTATTTCTATAACTGTTTGGGTAAACAAAAGTCCAACGCTAAAATTTTTGGGCACATTTCTTAATCCTCAAGAACGTTCTTTTGTTGTTGTTTGCGCGGGTGTTTTTTGCGCACTCTATCATAAGGCACCTTGGTTACCAGAGATGTGAGTTCGCAGGGATATTGCTTTGTGTGGGATACAGTAGTATACTGCTTTCGCCACTAGCAGCGGCAAATCTTGCGAAGCAACAAATACGAAAAAGATAGCAACAAAAATTGTCGAGAGCAGCTGACAAGAACGGCAGCAGAAAGTTTGATATGAATTTTTTCCATCCTCCTTTCTTTTGCTGTTTTGTTGCTTATTTTACACTGAATCACTCATCAAATACTGAAAGCATGGAAATCGTCCACCCACGCTACAAAAGAAGAGACTGAGAAAAGTGTAGGGTAGAAGCAAAACTAAGTATTAGCGCAAAAAAAGGAACGAAAGCGAAGAAGATGAATTACTTTCTTGCCTCCCTTCAAGTCATCATATTCCATGCATAGTGGGGCCACCACGGAAAAAGTGATGGCCAGCAATGTTTTAGCAAGCGCAGACAAAGCCAAAATGGACGCTGGTCATCAATTTCGTAAACGTGGCCCGAAAAAAGTGAAAAAGCTTTATGTGGGAAGCACAGTTGTTGCTGTAAATCCCAGTAAATAGCAGTCGAAACAATAGCATGTAGGCGGAGAAGAATTCACGAGTAGAGGACATAATGAACGAATTGTAAGAAAGCAAAGCAAAAAAATTTCGCCGAAAGTAGATAAGAACTGCACTAAGCTGAAACGTGAAAAGAAAAACAAAACGAGTAACCCAAGGTTTTAATCAAAGCTCAAAATGATGACAGTCTTCAATATAAGAAATGAAAGCGTAAGATATCTATACACAAATGTATATGTTATGTATAAAAGAAATGTACTTAAGAGTTCTTACTTCACACTCAGTTTTCCTAACATTTATGAAAAGGGTTTTGAGTTGCTAGCTGATGTATGTTTGATGTTTGACAGAAGAAAATACGATCCAAATACGATTAGTATCTTGTTGAATCAATAAACTGATCGATATTCAAATGATTTATTTAAACAGTTGAGTTCATGAACTTTTGGCAGAAAGCAGATGATGTCTGCATTGGAAGTTGAGTCAACTTCGAACTTCCTCTTTAATCGGGCAGCTACCGTTTCTTCTCATCGCCGTTCAGTAATAATTGGAGACACTAAGTAAAGCCAGACCCTTCTCTATCAGATTTTCCGAAAGGAATGGAGGTCTTCCTTCCTCTACTTTGACTGATGGGAACATGCAACGCTGGGGGGCTGTCGTCCTTATGATCCTCATGGCTTACCTAGCGTTCCTTGAATTCGCTGAACCATGACAAAGTTGACGTATATCTTATACAGCTCATCGTTCCATCTTGTAAGTTACTCGCCATTCTCTTAGCGCAAAATACAAAATCATTCGTAAAACCTCTCTCCCGAAAACTCCTAACGCCAACATATCGAATGTTTTTACGTTCACTTTTCTGTTCCAAACAGCAGGATCGGAATGATAATATACTTGTAGAGTTCGGAATTTGTTTTTCGAGTGTTAATTTTACTTTGCAATTGCCTACTCAATCCAACGCCTATTAGTTGTTCCAAGATAGACGAAACAGTGACGTAAAAGTCAAGTCACTAATATCCTGACTCGGTAACTGCTAGACACACTCGCCTCACTTGCTTATTCAGTCTGGAGAGCAGAACTATTAGCGTGGTTGTTGAGGCAACTGATATCAATACCATTGTCATACGCCAGCAGTGGTAAGCTCTAACAAAATCTTGTGCTTTCTCTGCTAGGTTCTGCAGCCTATATTATTTTCTTCTGCTTTAACTCGTGTGTGAAACTAGGTCTTGTCTAAAACCTCGTTTAGTATTGAAGTGCTCCGATTCCAGTAGAACTGTTAGTTTTACTCAGATTTAGTTTATACAACCGGATACAGAGTTCAGACAAAGAGGCATAGAAGTTTCTCCTGCTATCCTGTCGCTGCACGCGAGCTACACTAAGATTAAGTCAGTTCGTAGAATATGGGTTGCTTAGTCTCTCAAATAGTACGCTCGATGAGACCCTATATGCGATATTGAGAATGCTTATTCCAAGATAACTGGTACAGACTGTGTAGTCTCCCTCTCGGTGGATTAGGTAGAGCAGGCTTTGATTTCAATTGCCAGTTGTGTTCTGAACCGCCCAAATTTTCAGATAAGTATTTCCATGCAATTTTTCAGTTTTTTGCTGCTGTATATTAGAATGTTTCAGTTTTTCATGAGTGGAATTACTATTATCCAAAGTCGGATAATGGGACGTCTGTTCTAATGATATCAATGGAGGAGGAGAACAAAGTTCGCCATCTCCTGGTGTTTCACTCTCACTGCTATTCAGCAAGCTGTAGAATTTTTCCACTCGTAAACTCAGTAAACTTTGTACATCGTGTACTTGATCATCTAGAGTTTTCCAATAGAAGTGATAAGATTTCTTTAACAAAAAAACACACTAATTATTAAGGAAACTCAAATGTTTTTTATTTAATGTGAAATACAATCGATACAATTAAGTTCTGAATATAACATCATTTGAATGGCCTCCACGACTTCTTTTGCAGGAACGAATTCGATTAACCTAATTTTTGAGCATTGACAATTTATTGACTTTTAAAGCTTGCTAAAGACCAATGACTTCAAATAACCCAACAAGAAGTAGTCTAATGGTGTTAAATCACAACTTCATGGAGGCAATTCAATGTCACAATTCCTTGAAATAATAGAATCTCCAAACCTTTCTCGCAATAATTCGGTTGTTTCACGTGCTGTGTGATACGTAGCCCCATCTTGTTGGAACCAGATGTTGCTAAGATCAACTTCTTCCAATTGTGGCCATAAGAAGTTGGTTATCATCTGTCTACTTGTATACCGCTCTACAGACAATAACGGTGCTACCAGTTTCATTTTAAAAGAAGTACGGACCGATGATTCCACCAGACCAAAAACCACACCAAACTGTCAATTTAGGTGAATGTAATGGTTGTACATGAATAATTTGTGAGTTTTCGTTGCACCAGAATCGACAGTTTTATTTACTTATCGCACCACTCAGATAAAAGTGAGCCTAATCGGAGAAGATGATTCTCTTAAAAAAGTTGCAATTGCAGAACGGCTATTTCGATAATAATATTGAATAATTTGTAAACGTTGTTCTTGCGTATATCTTGCCATGATGAAATTGTAAACATTACTGAATACAATGAAAAAATGCAGATCATGACATTTTAAAAATGGCAAAACGACACTTAGAAATCATATCATCCCTATTGCAAAACCCTTTATTTTCATGCAGTTTGGCAGCTTTTCGCTGCTATATTTGAATGTCTCAGTTTTCCAGTCGTGGAATTACTATTATCCAAAGTCGGATAATGAAACGTCTTCTTTATCGGTATCGATGGGCGGAACCGGGTTCGTTATATTTGCTGTTACACTCTCACTGTCACTTAGTTAGCTATAGAAGTGTTCCCTTCATAAACTCAGTAAACTCTGTACATCGGTGACTTGATCATCTATTTGGGCCTTATATGAGTATTCTTTGGTCTTGAAAATTTCAGTCACTTCGCTTCGAGCAATACTACTGACGGCCAGTTCGAGTCCAGGTTCGAGCAACATTCAAAATTATAGAGATTTAAATATTCTAATTGCGGTAGCCCCCGGCAGGGAAAATCGAGCCCTCCGAGTGTATTTCTGATATGAAATAAAAGCTTTTCATTAAAATCCATCGGACATTAGTAGGCGGCTTAGAATAAACTTTTTTTTTTTGGTTACGACCCGGTAGGCAAGGAATCCTCATAAATACGAGTAGCCCATACTACCCGCATGCCCGATTTGCCTCCTGGCACCTACGGACCAAACTCAACCTCCTTCGTACGCTGGGCCTGTGGGACCCCCGCGGGACTGTCAATTCCGATATTACTTCCCGAGGCAGGCACTTGACGTTAGTCTGTCCCGTCACTCAACGTGCGATTTCACGGCCCGCTCTGCGCTCTTCTTGTCGAGACGCTTCATTATTCCAGTAATGATATCTGCGCATTTCGTCCATGCATGTTTTTCAGACAACATTGCCTTCAACAGATTTTCTGGAGTCAATGTGCCTCCTATACAATGATTAAGCTGCTCGCGCTCTTCTTGAAACCTGCCGTAGTATAACAGTATATGCTCTGCGTTTTCCATCCCATTAGGGCAATGCAAACAGTAGGGATGGTCTGCGTCCGTATACTTGTGCAAATATTCGCGGACGCAGCCATGTCCGGTGAGGAAATGGGTGAGATAATAATTGGTTTCACCATGCTGTCTTTCTATCCACACACTTGGGATCAGATTCTTCGTCCATTTTCCTTTTGGAGACGAGTACCACCGTTGTTGTCATTCATTTACAACAAACCCTTAGTGACGCCAATCTGTGTACCGAGGTTGGTGCTCACAAGTACGCAGGTATGAATGTGGCTTTAGTCCAGATTGGTGCCGCATACATCAAAATGGATGAACTGATACTCGCAAGAAGTTTCCTTCTCTGCTGTCTTGGGCCTCCCATATTTGCATAAGCCTCATGATAGCTGTATCGACTTTACTCGCTTTCTCGCCGGATTATTTTTGATGTTCTTTGAAGTTCAGTCGGCGATAATAATAAGAATAACTCCAAGATATTTAATGGCTGGACTAGATTCTATCGTGCAGCCTCCTATTCTTACTTGTACCCCCTCCACCTTTTTGCGACTAGAATAAACTGTAGGTCCCTCCATTTGTTGGTAACACGTCAAGACGCAAAACCACAAATTGGAGGAGGAGCTCGGATAAAAATATATATATATATTATACATTATTATTATCTTTATTATTAATTGATTTTATATGTATGTACACATATACATATATGTAAATCCTTAACCACTTTTAAAAATTATCTACACATTTTCTTGTCATTTTCTCTTCTTCTCTTCTTATTTATTCTCTTATATATACGTGTATACATGGTAAAATTTTTTTCTTTTTCTTCTTTTGGTATTCATTTTCATAATTTCCTGTAGCTCCTTTATTTTCTAGCTCCATTTTCTACATTCATGCATACATACTTCCACCTAAATCCATATCAAAATCTTACTAATACATTTCCACCATTGTCTCACTCCACTCAATGTGCTCTCTGCAACAACAAATGCGAAATGCAGCCATTCATTTTAGTGCTGACCACATAATGTGGTCATCTTCTTGTCTTGACCAAGCACGAAAGGGTGACAGCCTCTTACTGCTACTCGGCCCACCTCTTTGCAATAACAAAATTTTGGGCGCTGACAGCACATTACCTTATCTCTCTACGCTGTGCGGCCACCACCCATTGTTTTCTCAAAATTTGTGGTCTCTTTTATAATATTCTTCGAGAAGTTTGTGCGTTGCTACTAAGGAAGACAATTATTGCTGTTGTTGTTATATTTAGTTCTACTCGAAAATATTTGTTGCTGCAAGCTTTCAGCATCTTTTTGCTGCTGCTCCTGCTTCTTCTTCTTATGCTTTTCTGCTCATTCGTTTCATTGTGTGTGTGTGTGTTTGTATGTGTGTGAAAGTGCATTTTACGATTAAATATATTTAGTTTCTTTTTCTATCACATTGAATTGCAGCCAAAAATGCATTTCCGGTGCACATTTCTTGGACTGCTAAGCATACGTGCATTTATATGCATATATGTGTATGCATGAATGTACACTAAAATGTAGTTGTAGTTTTACAGGTATGAGTTGGTTAATGTGGAAAATAAAAGATGATGAGGGCAAGGCTTGGGAATATAGCGTAGACGAAGAGTGAGTGATAGTATTGTGCTGCTGCTGCTGATGCTGCTGCTACTGCTTCTTCAGAACGACTTGACTCATTTGTTGTAGTTGGCTCTGTCATTATTATTGTTTTTTGACTCGTATGTGCCGGCTTGTATGTAAATAAGTATGAACATTTGGTCACTATAGACCATAGAAACTTTGCACTTAATGCCATATATAAGTACATACATCTACATACGTATGTGATCACAATCACACATTTTACACATATCCTTAACCCTGCACCCACACTTTAAACTCCATTGGCAAGCCTTTTTGGCACCCACTTGTAATAAAATAATTTGCAGCGCACAGACTTGCACTTTAGCACACAAACGTTCTTATGTAAATGCAATTTTATTGTAGTAAATACATATATATACAACATTTGCGTGCGTGTGTGTGTGTTCGCATGGTGCTTAGTTGCGAATATCGCTTGTTGCCTGGCACCACCCAAGAAAACTCATACACACAAGTCAAGCAAATGCAAGCCGCATAAGTTATCTTGTATTTGTTGTTGTGTACTTGGATTAACAATAACAACTGTGATAAGCAAAATCGTTTATGCTGGGCAATTATATTCTGATTTTTGTATGCTGCTTACTTCTAGGCGCTACACAACTTGGATAAAATATTAAATTATGTATTGTGAATATAATGAAATTTTTTTTTACATTTTTTTCTAAAATAAACCACTAGATGACGCCAGAATTGATTTATGGCTTAAAATCTTAATTATTGCGCATAAAAGGAACTTTTTTTTTTTAAACAGTAAATTTTTGGATATATGTAACTGTTTAATGGGTCAGGCCACTCTAGAGGGGCACAAAATAGGTCTTTATTGAGATTACTTTCGGAGAATACTTTTAAATAAATCAAATTTTTGACAAAAGGCTTTTATTATAAATATAATTAACTTCTTATAACTATTTTTTAAGAAAATTAATTAAAAAATTGTGGCTATACAACGTTCTCCCTAGGATATCTCCATTTTTTCAGGAACCATGGCCGGACACACGGCTCCTGTAATTTATTTTATTTTAATAAGTTGTTTGATAAGTTGACGGTTTCCGCTTGTAAATAGCAATAGCTACAGAAGAAAGTAGGACTTTTTCAATATATGCATTTTGAACAAACTGGTGGATCTCTAACGGAAAAAGTAACAATTTGGCCATAAAAATGGCTCGAAATTTGTTAATAAAAAAAAACTGTGCAAGATAGAAAAAATCCTACGTACTTCTGCAGATAATGTATTTCTGAAGATGTTGTCAAAATTTCAAGTGAATCGGCTGTAAATTGTTTCAGTTAAGTTTCCGGCCAACTTGAAATAAGCAGTTTTGAGATAAACGCGTTTAAAGTTTTGAGTATGCTTTACTGACTGAAACAGACGCTTCAACTAGAAGAACGAAAATAAGGTATTTAGAAATTTGTATCAGTCATAATCTTTCGGGATAACATTTCTGAGACCATAATGTATCATTTGAAAGAAAAAAATACATTTTCCGAAAATTCTAGAGTGGCTTAACACCTTAATTAATTACTACAAAACTCTACAAAAATCTCCCGAAAATCTATATATTGTATACAGAAAAGTACATTTTGTAACTACGAATCCCATAAATGAAGAAACCACTCAGCCGCTTTTCCTTAATTTCTTATTGCAATTTTAGAAAAACTCGTAGTTTGCATAGTAACATATCTTTTAAATGGAAAGTATTTTAAAAACAAATTGATTTAAACACAAATAGAAGGGCGTGAAAAAGTCTATTGCTCGCGTTTCACAAAGGTTCTACTCGCCAAGGATGAAGTCGCTCTTGGCAAAATATGTTGCGGCACTAAGACGTGTTAGCAGGTTAAGCCTGATAATTTACAGCCAGCTGGGTGTATGATAGAGAGAACCAAGGCTGTCGAGCCTTTGGAAATTATGTGAGTGGATCTGACAGGGCCTTTAGTGAAGTCATCACAAGGCTACCAGTACATTTTAACGGTAGTGGAGTATTTTTCCAAATTTCCCCTCCTTTTTCCTTTGCGTACTGCCACGGCAAAAAGCGTATGCATACAATTGGAAAACGATGTATATCTTTTATTTGGAGTTCCACGCAGGAGTCGAGAGCTTCTGTGCCTCTCCGGTGATTATGGCGTTCAACTTTGGTACACCACATACTATCATCCACAGGCTAATCCGGCCGAGAGAATCAATCAGATCATTAAAACTACACTTTGAGCTTATATATCAGATAACCAGAGGACGAGCAAAGAGCTTGAAAGGCAATAAATCTCCGACGTAGAGTGTAAAGTTATTGTTAGAAAGAGAGTATAACCGTGGACATACACACTGATTGGTGACTTGGGTAGAGGCAAAGCGATTTCTTTTTTTCTTCGTCTTCCTTTTCGTTGAGGAAGAGGTGGAGTTTTCGCGTACTGGCCACAACAAAAACTTCTTGTATGTTTGTTTGTTGGGAAAAACGAAATTGAATGATATTTTTAACATAATCTCTAGGTGTATAATGCAACAAGCTGCAAAGTACAAACTTAACTAAGATTAATAAAATTCTAATAAAATGATACATCTCCAGTAAATAAATAATTTTTCATTAAAGCAATACTAGAATGGTGTTGGAAAGAATATTATAAGTGTTTACCAGTAGAAGACGCTAACTAAAAAAATAATCAATAAAAAGAATTTTTTTCTCCTGTTCTTTTTTGCTTAAGAAAGGTCCTAAACTTAATTTTTTTGTATTACAAAAACTACGGATACACAAATATTATAATTCTTCACCCGTTAATATATTCTTGCTCCAAATTAGATATTACAATCTAATTAAAACCCTTTGACTTTTTAACAGTCTATGGGTCGACTAAAAATAAAAGGTCTGTTATATGGGATGCAGACCGATAGCGTGTGGTTTTTTAAACATGTGGTTTTCAATAAAAAAATATTTTTTGAGTTGTTGGTCCTTTTCACAGCTGTTATTTGTTTTAAACTCAGTTTGGCTTGCCATTTCGACTGACTTATATTCTGCCCTTTAGTGCTGACATACGCAATGGAGGTCTTCCTCTTTTTCTGCATCCACCAGCGGATACTGCATCGCATACTTTCTAAACTGGAGTGTTTTCACCATTCGGACGTCATGACGTAGTCAGCGTAGCCTCTGCCTCTTGATTCACTGAACTATGTCAATGTCGTCACATAACTCGTATCCACTCATCGGATATCGAGGACGAAAAAGACGAGTGCAGTTTGGTTTTGATTCGTTGAGATAGACTTAACTTTTCAAATGCCTTACTCAATCCAAAATAGTACCACCTCACTCTTGCCATTTATTTCAAGGCTGATAATGTTGGTGTTGTTAATGCTGGTTCTTAGGCAGACGAAATTATCAACAAATTTAAAGTTATGGCTGTCAACAGTGGCGTGGGAGCCAAGACGCGAATGCCTGTATATTTCACGACAGCGAATATTTCATTTTGTCCTCATTCACTATCATATCCATTTGCATCGCTTATTTCTTCTCTTCTAACCTGGAGAAAACAGCACAAACGGTGCGGTTGTTAAGTTTTGCAGGGATAACAAATTCACATACATCTTGGTTCCATTCATCGGGCATGCTTTCGTCCGACAATATTCTGCAAAGAAACTGACGCACGCACCTTGTCGGTTCTTCTGCACTACATTTTATTAGCTCTGCGTGTAAGCTATCAGCTACTGCCGCTTTGATATCTTTTAGGCGGGCAATCGAGCAATCGAACTTCATTATACTCTGGTCAGCAGATTGAATAAGTGTTCCCTCCATACACTGAGCATGCTCTGGCCGTTTGTCAACAGATTACCTATTTCGACTTTACATGAAATTACTCTGGTCGTGAAACCATCTGTAAGTTACCGCATTTTTTCATTCATTTATAGAGCATCATTGCCGCAAGCTTCTCAAGCTCTTCATCCTCATGAATTTCGGACTCTTTCTTATTCGTCTGCATGTGCGTCTCACTTCCTTTTTCAGCTCTCCGTACTTATACCCACCCGTACGTGTTTTGATCGCATCGGAAAGTTGTGAGGTAGTCATTCCGCCTTCTCTCCACCAGAAGCAATTCGTTCCAGTACAGCAATTCGTACCAGCTTTTTTTTACCTTGCCGAAATCCAATCTTTTCTGCAGCACCAATCCTCTCAAGCTCCCTATAAGATATTGTTCTACATTTCTCCTATATCGAGATGTTGATGAGTACTATCAGAGAGCAGGAGTGAAAGTCGAGTTGAAAATTGCACGGCTGTCTGTTGTAATAGCAACTTTTCGACGTCGAACCTGCCTTAAGTTTGCTGATGGACGTTCTTTACTGCCCAGAAGCGGGTGCGTAACATCGCTGCTACAAGATAGTGATTCAAGCCGATATTTGGTCCACTAGAGACATAAATTCCGTCTATCACAACATGATCGATTTGGTTGCGCGTTTTATAGCCTCAGCCCGTTCGGGCTGTCATATTTGTCATGTTTGTTTTGACACTGATTGTGGCTAGACGACTTCGAGACGGAGTCTGTTTCCCACAAAAAATCCAAAACCAAGTTTGGAGTTTGGGCTACTTTATGTGGCCGCTGCATTAGATTTTACAAGGACCCGCCTTATTTTGTCATTGTCCTGTCCATCTACTAATGTTTGTGGGCTACCCAGAGGATATTAGTTCTAATCCCGGAAGTCGTGAAGATATTTTAACAAGATCATTCTCATAGCAAAGTATTTTAAATGGATCTTAACTTTAATATTACTGAAAAGCAAAACCCTCTATAGACAGCAAAGAATTATATAAATTCAATATTACCTAATAGGAACAAAAAATGCATGCAATTAGTTAAACAAAAAAACTTCTATTAAAATTTTCTCAGCATAAAAGCCAAATGGGAAATTGAAGCGGTGGAGATTTTTAAGAAGAAGAAGGTAAGCAATGAATGACAGCTGCAAGAAACCAAGAAATATCTAGTGAATAATATATTATATGATTATGGTTCACAAAAGAGTGCGGGTGAGTGGCCTAAGGGTAAACATATAAACACACTATGCACAGTCGATTGTTCGTATTGACTTGACTGGGCATTGTATGCCTTCATTACCCTGAACATGACACATACTTTTATATGTACATACTTATATACATGTATATATGAATATTCGAAAATACAATATAATACAATATCTTAAATACAACAATTTCAACTCCGAATACTTTTGCCAACTCCCTTGAAGTTGAAAATATTTATATTTCTTATTAAATTTATTTTTGTTTTTGTACATAGGTACACAACAATACATGATTGGATACTTCACACTCCAGCTTATGTAAATTACCTATGCACTTTGTTTCTTGCATACTTTTAGGCATTTAAGCTCGTTGCATTTAGATATTGCACATTACCAATACATGAAAATAAATGCATTTTCTTAAGATGTTGCATTCGTGCAGTTTAAACTCGAAAATTTTCTTAAAATTGCACGTATTGCATATATATATATATATATATATATATATACATATATATATATATATATATATATATATATGCAAAAACAAAAATATTACAAAATTTGTACAGTTTTCAGCTTTTTTCGACTACGCATGCTATTGACTAGCCCAATATATTTAGCCTAAATTTAGACGTTGCTGTGCGTAAGACCGCACATATTTACACATACACATATACACAGATATACTAACGAATGCATTTGCGTTGATAAAGCAAAAATGCATTTCCTCCACAACCCAAGAGCGTTCTTCTTCGGTGTAGATTGTGGTGAGAAAATGCATTTGAAATTTCTAAGATTTTCTAATTGCAATATATGTATGTGTGTGTGTGTATACAGTGGTGCGTATTTGTGTGTGTGTATGCAATTATTGCCGGCATCAGCCTGCCATTCGTCCACTTTGCATTTAGGATAGGCCTATGCAACCATACTCTCACTGCATAAAACTTGTCAAATTCAAATTCATGCGTCACCTGCTTTTGCATCTTATTGCATTTTTATATACACATGCGATCTCTTTTCTACCTTTTGCGACTGCAATACTTTGTTTCGATTTCTTTCCTGCTTTCTTTTCTTTTTCATCGCAACATCTTCGTTGTAATCTTCGGCTTGGTGAATTCAAATATTTCTATTTCTTCGTTTTAACGAAAAATTTTAATTCGTCGATATTTCCGCAAATTACCCGCCCAAAAAAATAATTGTTTTTTTCTGCCTACAAAAGAAATTAGTAAATATAGATGATTATGTTTGCCTCTTCTGCTTGGATTGTTTCCGGAAATTACAACAAATCAATTAGACAAGTGAAAAAGTATTAAGTAGGCAATAGAAATTAAAAACAGCAGACAATATTCAGATAGATCAAAGCGGAGTTAGATTTCTGACTAATTTAATATATTATTTAGAAAACAGTTTGTAAAAAGTGAAAAATTATTAAAATTTCTGAATTAGTTTAGATTGCTTTATTATTTCGCTATCGAGATCTGCATGCACCATATTAAGTAACCACCCGGAAATAGAGATAATTTACCTCGATTTATAATAGAAACATTTTCCGTCATTCCTTGTCAATTTTGGTTTTTCGACAAACCGGTTTCGGCGTTCCGCCATCTTCAATGCCTAGAACGAAACTAGGAACAAAAGGAAGTAATTTACCTCCTTATGTCAGAAAGAACACATTTATACTCAAAGTAAGGAAGGTTTGGCTTATGTGCCCAAAGTACAAAGCTGAGGTTAGGTGGGTTCTATCGAAATCCCGGTCAGCCTTTACAATGAAAATCAGCAGATACATATATATAGCACTACACCATTTTCTGAGGAGAATAGATTGGACTTCAAATGTGGAAAATATTCTCCAGTCATCTTTCTTAATAACATATATCTGAAATAGTGATACGTTTAACGAAAAGCCTTAATGTACGTACATATTAGTACCTGTAAAGGTTAATCCTCGCTTTATGCTGTAGACACATCCCTTATATAGCTTTCAAATAATCAAATCACAATTTGAAACAGATGTTATGTGTGATGTCGATAGAGGCGCACTCCGAGGATATTATAATCTCACCCTAGGACTCTTAGAGTTAAAAGTCTGCTGTTAAAGATGGAATACCAACTTTGAATCAAAAACAAATAAAAAAGAGCCATCGAATTAGCAATGATCAAATAAATCTATAACACACTACCCCCAAAGGTAAGCGCTAAGTACTCGGGAATTGTCTTTGACAAGTCATCGTTTTTTGCCTAAAAAATATATTATTGAAACCAAGAAAAGATTTAAGGAATACTATGGGGACTCTACACCATCAATTTCAATGTTTAAGAAGTGGTTTATTGAGCTCCGTGGTGGTCGTTCAGGTGCAAGTGACGCCGAACGTTCAGGTCAAAAAAAAGGTCGTCACGTCAGAAAACGTCTATAAAATCCAAGGAATGATATTGGACAATTGGAGAATATGAATACGTATGGCTGAGGCCCTTGAGATGCCACTGGGAGTGTACATCACATCTTACATGAACATTTGAACATGGAAAAGCACGGCCATAAGCGCAACCGTGTAACCACTTCAAATAAGTGTTTGGCGATGTTTAACCGCAATGCAACGAATTTCTGCACCGTTTCGTTTCTGTAGACAAAACATGGATCCACCACATTACACCACAGACCGATCAACAATCAAGACAGTGGGTTTCTCCGGGTGCACGTGCTCCAAAAAAAGGCCAAGGTGGATGTGTCGGCCAATAAAGTCATGGCCACAGCTTTTTGGGATGCATTGTCCTCAGCCTGAAGTCTGACTGCTTTGTGGTTAATAAAAAGTAACGAAGTTTCGCGTTATATATTTTAGCATAGTGCAATCACTGCCAAATTCGTACTGTATGAAAGTAAGGCCTGCTTGTATTTCTACCTGCAATAGCTTTGCCGAGTAATTCAAATCAAATAATTTTAATCGCTTTTTTTATTAATAAACTTCAGCGCCATCCGCGAATATTTTTGGATGTCGTCTATCAACTGAAAACGGTGCCTCTTCTTGATTATTATACTTGTAGTTGCAGAAAGAGAAAAAGGTCATATTAGCTGAATACGGTAGTTTTTCAATAGCCTCTGTTGAATTTCTGGAGCTCGTTTGCAATGAGAGTATTGTGAGAAGGTGTGTTTTTGAGTTTGCAAAATTCGTGCCTTGCCTTTCACAATCTGGCCATTTTCTACGAATTTTCTCTCTCAAACAACGTCTGACTTTCTGGAAAGAGTTTTGATTTCACATTACCTTGACTTTTGATCGACCTTTACGCGTTTTTTTCGGTTTCAGCTCAATTGGAAGACATCATTCCAAGGATTTTTCAATGGCTCAACGTCAGTATATAGGACACATTATCGCTATGCTTTGTGTTTTTTGGTAGGGATTCAAGTATCTGACGCACGTTCACAGGCAAAGGTAGTTTTGTTGTATTTAAGAGTGACACTATTTTTGTTATTTTCAAAACCATGCTTCAACAACTATTTCATGTTCTAGTGACTGAAAAGTGTTATAAAAACTCTGCTTTATAATAAACACGTTGGTTTGCTGACCTCAAACGTGGTCGTAGAGATACCGATGATGCAAAGCGCAGTGGACTTCCAGATGAGGGTGTAACAATGGAAAAAATCCATTTTGAATTATCCAAAGTGAGGTTGCGCGAGTTATCTGACATCATAAATATAGTTAATGAAAGTTTTGGCTATTGATTGCATGATGACTTGACTGCGATAAAGCTCTGTTCAAAGTGGGTGTCGTGTTTATTCACTGTTGATCAAAAGTCAGGAACGTGTTAATGATTCTGAACAATGTTTGGCCATGTCTAAACGTAAAAGAACTAAATTTTTACGTCGATTGCCCCATATTGATAACACGGAGATCCATCACATCACTCCGGAATCAAAACGTATGACATCTACTTGGGTGAACGGGTCCAAAGAGCCCGAAAGCACAAAAACCGGCTGCAAATGTTATGGCATAGGTATTTTGGGATGTGCGTGGAGAAATTTAATCGACTATCTTTAAAAAAGAAATACCATTAATATGGGTCTAGGTTATGGTGACAAGTATTTATCAAAAGTAGAGTTTTTTCATCATTGCCTTTGTCAGTTTAGCTGCCGTTCGGATTTCATGACCCCATACATCTGTTGGCTTAAATTAGAGTTTGACCAATTTTTCGATACTTTCACACGGAATACTGTGTTGGTGTATTCAGGAAAATTGTGGATATTGAATGAGGAAAACAATGCAAAACTACTCTGGTAAAAGTGCAACTATATATATTGTAACGTTTTTCGTAGCCACCCTCGATGATTTCCCAAATTCTTCAAGTCCGGTCACTAGATTGCTAAATAAAACTCCCAAGATTTTTTCGTTGGCCTCTCAATCGTCAGGAATTTACTCAACTCAATAATTACAATTCTTTGCTATACACAATAAACCAATTCAATTACAATTCTTAATATATTTTTCTCACTGCATTGTTAACGCCGTCTCTACTGTGATAGCTGCTCCGTTTATCCTGAACGACAGTCCAAACATTCCGTCATGCGCTAACTCGTCTACCTGTAGTAGTTGCTACCGCTCTATTCACCTGTCCTTTTTACGGGGAATTTACATCATACTGCCACTTCTTTTGTCTGTCCTTAGAATGGGGAATTTTCATCATACTGCCGCTCCTTTTGTCTGTCCTTTTTATTTGCAAATCTCGTCACAATGCTACTCCTTTTGTCTGCCCTTCGTATTTGGGGTTTCAGTCACAATATATATTTGGTGCTTGAAAACAGCTGAAACGATTTTCGGTGGATTTAAGGTTTTGCGTCTTGATATTTTACCAACAAATAAAGGGGCCTACTTTACTTTAAGCCGCCTCCGAATGGCTGATGGATTTTCATAAGGAGCTTTTATTTCATGCCAGAACTACAGTCGAAAGCTGTAAAGTTTTGACATTTATTGAAGTTACTGCCTGTGGTTCTGATAATCTTAATTTATTCGTGACTGGTTGTAAATTATCATTATCATCATTATCATCATCATCATCATCTGAGCTAGTTAAAGGATTCACTGGAATATCTACGTCAGTGTGTCCTTCATATCTAGTGCATGTGTAACATCTGGTGTTATCATGTCGGGTTGAGTCTTAAACTACTGGCTTCGAAAAAGAAAACTGTACTCTTTTTGGATACATACGAACTCACAGAAGTATTATAACACATTTCGCAGACCGTGTACGGCATAAAACTTGCATATTTTCATCAGTTTCATCGAAATAGTGATGATGTGCTGCTTTGAAGTCCTCATTAAATCTGCTCATTTGTGTTTTTTTTTCCTTTTCGGCGCTATATGACAAGCGTAAAAAAATTATCTATTTTAGGCACTTGTTATTTATTTTCAATATTGAAATTTTCAATAGTTGACTTCTTTAAAATGTTATTCAATCTAAATTGGTGAAAAAAATAGAAAAAAATTATCGCATATGGCGCAAAAGAGGTTGTTGTTTCATAAGGAAAGTTAATCAACATAATGGCAAACCATGCGTTGAACTTCGGTTTGCTCGCAAATCGACCATTACATCATATTTGGCTCCAAGCTGTTCGCAGACCTCAAAAAATGCTCACCGGTAAAAAATTTTGATCGAATTAAGAGATTATCGCTAACACTGAGAAGCAAAATACTAATCTTTCTACAAAAGTTGTTCAAATGTTAGAGCGACGTTGGAATGATTATGTGGCTCTTGATAGAGTTAAAGCTAATGAATCAAGTCAATTTTGAACAAAAAGGAAAAAGCTTTGTTAGGCCCGAAACTTTTCAGTCCACGAATTAAAAGTCATGATAAGTACAATTCCTAACAAAGGATAGAAGTAGTTGTGACAGTCAGAGTGTTGTGATGCGAAAAGAAATGCGTCGTACGAAAATATCCGACTGTTCGAAGGTCGCACTAAAGGCGTTCAGAAATTACTAACCGTTCAGCCGGAACCAACTACAGGTTCTACTCAACATACCGGGTCAACTCTGCCCTTAATCGCTAATGTTGTCATGCGAAAACAATACAATACGTGGAGTCTAAAAGTAAATCGGACCCTTATATTGACGTATACACGCACATATTCTAATATACATACGAGTTTGTCTATATATGTATGTAAGGTAAGCACACTTGCAACAACAACAATAAAAGCAATTTCTTAATAAAATATGTCAACAACTATGAGAACATACAATATTTACGCTCACACTCCCCACACGCCTTGTGCCGATTTCAAACTAACAACAATAATAACAATAACAAAAGCAATAATAATACTTACTTAGATAGAGTAATTGTAATAATAACGCATACAGACACACTCCATCCACCCTCAGCGTTAACCTCCAAGATTTCGACAAAAAGTTACTGCTGAGGGGAGCGAGGAGGGCATTTGCTGCCGCAGGCGGGCAAGGAAATGGCAATAATACTGAGTATAAATGTAGCTTAATTGTATAGAAAAACTACAATGGTAGAGGGAAGTGTGGCTGAAAAAGCAATAAGATCGAAACTGAATAGTTTCACAACTACTCACTCGACAACAACAATACTGCTAACAAAATGCGTGGTAATAAAGGCCCGGCGGTGAAATAAGGAATTGCCCAAAAACAATACGAACTTATAACTAACATTCAGACTAGTCCAAAAAAGATCAGAACGGTAGCAATTTTTTGAATTCATGTATTTTTTATTGAAACTTCTGCGATATAGTGAAGCCTAACCATAAAAATAATAATAAATAATACAAATGAAAAGACCAAATCAATATTTAAACATCTAATGGGCTAGATGAGAAGAAGATGAAAAGCTGACCAGGAGCATGTATCAGCTTCTTTGCAGAATATGGTCGGGCGAAAGCATGCCGTGCGAATGGAACCTAATTGTGCTCTGCCCATTCCAAAAAAGTGGAGACCCATGGTCTGCGCCAATTAGCGTGGGATAAGTCTCCTTAATATGGTCGTAAGGTTCTATCTAGCGTATTGTGTGAACGACTAAAGCCCACCATCAACAAACTGATCGGACCTTATCAGTGTGGCCTTAAACCTTACAAATCCACCATTGACAAGATATTCGCCATGCGCCAAATGTTGGAGAAGACCCGAGAGAAAATAATCGATACACACCACATTTTTATCGATTTTAAAGCTGCCTTCGAAAGTACGATAAGGAACCACCTCTACGTCGCTATGTCTGAATTTGATAACCCCACAAAACTCATACGGATTTGTAAACTGACTCTGGATAATACCAGAAGCGCAGTCAGAATTGGGAAGGACCTCTGCGAGCTGCAGAGCTAAATAGACCAGGCACAATCTTCTACAAGAGTATGAAATTGTTGGCGTATGCCGATGATATTGATATAATTGGTCATAACAATCGCGCACCGTAAGTTCTGCGTTCTCCAGACAAAGAAGTGAAGCGAAGAGAATGGATCTGGTAGTGAACGATAGCAAGACGAAATATCTCCTCTCATCAAATAAACAGTCATCGCACTCGCGACTTGTCTCCTACGTCACTGTTGACAGTCACAACTTCGAAGTCGCCACCAACAATGTCAGCCTTGAAATCCAACGCAGAATCACTTTTGCCAACAGGTGCTACTTTGGACTGAGTATGCAATTGAAAAGTAAAGTCCTCTCTCGACGAACCAAAACCAAACTCTACAAGTCGCTCATCATTCCCGTCCTGACATATGGTGCAGAAGCCTGGATGATATCTACATTCGATGAGCCGCCTTTAGGAGTTTTCGAGAGAAAAGTTCTGCGGAAGATTTGTAGTTCTTTACGTGTTGACAACGACGAATACCGCAGACGATGGAGCGCTGAGCTGTACGAGCTATACGACGACATTGGCATAGTTCTACGAGTCAAGAGACAGCGGCTACGTTGGCTAGGTCGTGTCGTCTGAATGGATGAAAGCGCTTCAGCTTTGAAAGTATTCGATGGAGTACCCCTTGGCGGAAACATAGGAAAAGGAAGACCTCCACTCCGTTGGAAGGATAAGGTGGAAAGCGACCTGGTATTATTTGTTATTTGTAACTGGCGCCAAACAGCAAAGAGAAGAAACGAGTGGTGCGCTATTGTCTTCGAGGCTATAATCGCGTAAGCGGTGCCTACGCCAAAGAAGAAGAAGAAGAGAATGGGCTAGATAGGAACAAGCTGCTGGCTCAGGCAGCAACTAGAAAACTATTCAAGATTCATGTTGTTATTGTTGTTGTAACCGTAGAAAATTCCCCAAATCGGTTTTCGGGGAATATTGCGGGAGCGACAGTGCTTGGCCGGTATAAAGATCCGACTGTCGCCAGAACTATTGAACTTTAGTTGCCTCTTACGACAGGCATGCCTTACCGCGAGTAAATTCTTGAACCCCTAAATCGCAGGTTGATTCAAGATTCATGCTTTCGGTCAGTTGATTTTAGTTTGTTTTTAATTTGCACATTTTTTTTAAGCTGGGGTCGCATTAGCCATATGTGTACCATGCGAAGGGTCATGGGTTCGAATTCTGGCCAGACCAATATAAAAATTTTGGAAAATTAATATAAAAAATAATAAGTTTTCTAATTGCGGTCGCCCCTCGACAGAGAATGCCCAGCTCTTTGTGTAAATTTCTGAAAGTAAAGTTTTCTCATAAAAATCTTTATGAATAAAATGTAGGTTTCTTCTTTTCTTTTTGGAAAATATTAAGACGCATTCCAAAATTGAGAGAGGAGCTTTCATAACTTTGATAACATTTTTATCTTTTCATTATCAACTTTTAGGTATTTTTCGCACAACTGGTATATTTCTAATCAAAATAAGATAATTTTTGAGTCTTATGTCAAACGGCGTGCACCGAAAGAGGGCAGTTTTCCTGACTAATTGGGCTTATTTAGACATTTTATAATTTTGGGTTAGTTTATAGCTAGTATATTTGACTGCAGGGTACATACAGTAGTACATACACCAAGTTTCGTTAATGCAAAAGGGGAATGTCAATCAAACCATCAAAAACAAGTGATGATGACGGCAAGTATGCCGGCAACGTCAAGACGACGATTACGACGCGCCCAAAAACGTGCAAGTAGTAAGCATAGAGTCACACACACGCATACATAGTACGAGGACATACAATTTCTGCACTTAGCATTCATATAGGCGCACTAAAATATTGCTATTATTAGGCAAAACCCATGTTACCATCGCTATGGGGTAGACAATACCTTTAGCCTCCTACATTTATACAGATACACACATGCACTCGTAACCGCAACAACCTCCGCCACAAAGTAGTGGCTCTAACCGTGGCACAGAGGAGCATAACGGGTATGCGTTTAGAAACGCGCGAAGTACATATACTTGTATACTCGTCTGTGGGAGTGAGTGAAAGATGTTTGGCTCAAGTGTGCGCGCACTGAGGTTGAGGTTGTGATAGTGGTGGTGTGGAGCAACCCCACCACGTGTCGCAACAACCCATGCTCAGTCACAATCTTAGTTACGAGTACATACGCATACACGCTTGATAAGCTCATATGCAGACATTGCGCAAGGATGTGCGTTTGGTGTGGTGTAAGTTGCCTTATCCTGTGGCCTCATCACCCATCGGCGCGTAACTTTGCTGCTGGCTGAGAACTTCTATGCTCGATTGAACGCCAACCGAAGGAAAGGCACAAATGCGTAAATTCAAACATATGTGCATACATACATACTTGCATATAAGTATATTGTATATACGAGCTTATATGTGCGTTGAGCGTATATGAGAGTGGTGCGGCACAAGTAAAAGGTGAGTCACTTAATGTCTACGATGAAATTAATTTCGTATACAATGAAAGAGCAGAAAAAAGCGCCCAAAAATTCCCAAACCACGCATTTTCAAACAACTAACTAACCCTTTTCAGTTTACGCATAGCGCCCTCCATCCAACTTGCGAAAGGGGTTAGAAATTCAAAGCAATTTTCTTCAAAAATACCATAAAATTTCTAAGCGCTGGCGTGGGGAGGGTTCAAGTTGTGGGCCAAAAGTTTGTTTGTACTTTGAGTTTGTCTTTTGTTTAATGGCATTTGTGCTTGTGTGTTCATACGCATTGTTCACGTTGTCAGTCGCATGAGTTAAGAACACAAGTATTTTTTTATACTTTTTTACACATTCTCTTTTCCATTTCAAGCATATCCATTTCTAAAGTGATTTTTTTTTCAACGTCACCATCACTTGAACACTTGTATTTGCTGCGCTACTACCCCTTGTGGAGAAAAAAGATTAAGTGTGTGAGACGCCCTTGGCTACAACCGTGGCACAGAGGAGCATAACTGTCAACTTCAATGAATTTTACGTTCTCCTTTGCACGCTTCATAGAAATAGACAGGCATTTCGTCAAATTTTGTGCTCACACTAATTAATTTCTTATTTCATTTGATCGTCTGTTTTCCTCCGAACTCACTTTTCAATTGTCGTAAATGAGTTTATTGGGTTTGCTCTGCATGAGGTTGGAGCGCTGACCTCAACTTATGTGGACTCGCACAATTTTATTCCTTTTTTTTTGATGTACCGATAAAATTAAAAATAAATAGATAGATGATAGATAGCTCTTAATCAAAACATACTGATGGATTACGTCATCAAGATTGGAAAAGCATCGAATGCTAACTTCTTATCGAATTTGTTGTTGTTGAATGTTTTCAATTATACCCCTTTTTTCAAAAATAGAGGCTTGCGAATTTCATTTGTTTACTTTTAAGGGCAGCTTGGTCTGCTTGATTTCTGTAATTCGTTTCTTGTTCCCTATCTTCTACTTTATTTGCGCAAACACTCCTTACACGATTCGTTTTTTCATGCCGTATAGCGAAAATTGGAGATTCAAAGTGACGATAGGTCGCTTTATACCTTACTCTTAATAGAAGTAGAGGACTTCCTCTAACTCTGCTTCCATCAGCGTTTAATGTGTCGAAAAATTGTCTGACACCCGGTTTGGTATCGAACTGTTCGAAGAGATTTTTACCCATCCCGACTTAACTTTTGGTGTTACTTCGTTGCATTAGTCTTGTAATCAATACGTTCGTTAGGAAGATACGTACTATATTGAGCAGACTTATCCTACGATATTTGGCGCAGCTTGTGGGGCCCCCTATTGTTGGTGAAGTGGACAGAGCACACTTATAGTCGAACCAGTCAAGATCATGTCGACTCAGGTGTTAAAATTGACTGGTTCATTAATTATATTCCATTAATCCTCTAAGTTTCTAGCCTTTCTCACTCTTGGAATAAAAAGTTTCAACAAATCAAGTTGTATTTAATAGAGCTGAGAATGAAAGACGAATTCTGTTAGCCCTAGTGTACTCTAGAGCGGATATCACATATCGATTCATTATCTGAAATATTTTTTTACATGTTCCTGTACACAAATATTCGTATTGTATTTGTTTTGTTAATCAGTCCTTTTTTATTGTGAACTCTATATGATATTTGAAATTTGGAAAATTTTGCCTAACATATATTTGTGCTAATTTAACTTAAAACATAATTTTTTTTAAATAACACATAAATTGTTTTGATGATCAAAATGTAAAGGCTCGCCCATTGTAAGCATGACGAGGTTGGTTAGATGAAATCTTCGATGGTCTTGGAAATCATTTAAAAAAAAATTAAGTAAGTTGAGTTGACTATGCGGTTTGAGCTAAACACGCTTATTAATAATCAACTTCATTAATAGTGTTGCTACTATGAACGATGCCCTGTCGAAATTCAAAATGAAGGGTTAAGTAAACTATTCTCATAAGCAAACACAATTTATAATGTGTAAATCTCCTTTTCCTTGATTATTGTATGCTCTTTCTACGCTGTTATAGGCGAATCAGCAATATCGCATCAGGTTCTTCTCCACCCGATTCTTTCAACGGATTGGAGGCCTTCCAAAGCTGACGTGTTGTCGCCCATCAATCGTCCTATATCTCGTTCAGCTCATACTAGCTGAGCATATGACGGGAACTTTGAGTGACTTGTAAAGTTTGGTATATTGGTTTGGATATCCCGTCTAGCGATCATTCACTAATAGATCCATTACACATAGGGATATAAACATAAGTTCTTTTTTAAGGAGCCGATGGCGATTGAGTTCAAATGTAGTACACACGGGGTTATTCAATTCGCCGTTTCCAAAACAAACGTAGATAAAATTCATTTAGAATAATTACAAAGATTGAACCTGTGAAATACAACATCTTTCAAATGACCGTCCCGCGAATTTTTGCCACATTCAGTCCGAATCTTGTTCTTCATAATAATAAGTCGGATTTGAGGATACTTGGAGCCCTAAATGCGACAATTTTGTTTATCTACGTAACTACGGAGTGAGAAATGTGCCTCGTCGCTGAAGAAACTTTTGTTGGGAAAATCGCGGTCCTCTGCTTGTTGTTTAAACATCCAATCGACGTAACTACGGTGTTGTGAATGGTTATCTGGCTGAAGTTGTTGTGTAAATCCAAGCGGAAAATACGCCATAAAGTTTCTTCAGCTACACTTTCACTTACGGTGAAGTTATTTGGGGTGGAACGAGAAAAAAGGTGAGGCAAAGGCTTGGATAGTTGGATAATTATATTCGCCATAATTTCCTCTTAAAACACGAAACATGACCACATTTGAATCACCATTTTTGTAGTAGGTTTCAACAATTTAAGCGTGTTTTGCGGTTGTTAAGCGATCAATTTTTATAAATGCCTGACTTTTAACTAAAACAAAAAACAATTACTTTGACAGTTAAGCTTGACAGGCATCAAAAAACAATCCTGCATTTCCAAACCACTAAATAGATAGCCCTTTACAGCTCATTTTCAAATTTGTGGTTTTGCCTCTTGATGTTTCCCCAACAAATGGTACGGCTTATTCTAAACTTCCACCGAACGGCCAATGTATCATTATTATGAGCTTTTATTTAATATCAGAAATACACGGATAGCTTCACATTCTCTGTAGGGCAGCTGTCGCAATTAGAAAAAGATTATGTTCTATAGTTTTGGATGTTAGTTGAACCCGATCTCGAATCCTGACCGTCCGAATTGTAGTACACAATACCAACCAGCCAGTTATTACGGCAGTTAGTCACATTTTCATTAAGAATAATGAAAATCTCACGGAGCTCTCACGGGAATCGTCATATATTAGTTTTTCGAGATGAGATCGTTAAGTATCATAACCCTCACCAGCATCGCTTGATGGAATGTAAGCATTTCAAAAATCAGAATGGAATATTAAAAATATATCTTAAATTACAACAAGTTCATTACTTCATTGTCTTTAATACATATAGTTTTGCTGACTTTTCATAAAGTGGAAATTTCTGGATAGAGTCGCATTGGTTAAGCAGCTGAAAATTGCCACCCTGAGCATATGCACGGCGTTATACTGTTCCCTTTCACCATAATAGTAGTAGAGCCCTTGTAAAATCGCAGTTTAACACGCGAACTCTTGTTCTTGAGGGATTGACTTTATTGAAATTGCGTATACATTACAAATACATTTCTGAGCTGTGTGCTCTCCCTACCACAATTCCTTCACGTGACAACTGAACGGGACGGAATGACTGAAGAAAAGGGCCACTTAACTTCTTGCTGAAAATGGCTAAAATTTACCAAGATAGCGAATCGGATATCACTGTCCTGGATTCTCTCATAATGAGCTCAAAAACAAACAAGCATTTTTTTTAACATTTGTTAACATTTATTTTCTGAATCACAATAACTAATCAAAGCGTAAAAATCGTAATTAAAAAATAAGTCCACTAAAAGGAATAGGTTACTGGCTCGACGTTGATCTTTTCAGGGATGATAAATTCGTCCTTCTTAGGCGCGTATTACTTCTTCCAGAGGCCAAGGTATAGGTCAAAGGGTTCGAATGGCGGTGCAGTATTTCAGATGACGTATTTTCGTATTACGATGAAAATAACTTCTTTGACAGTGCATATATTTAACTATCTATGGATGTTTTCATTACGCATGCACCAGGGTGCGCCCGTTATTATTCTGAACGCTTATCTACATTCGTCGCATTTGACACATCCTTATGGGTTTTATAGTCGCATCATAAAGAAGGACTTTCTTTTCGAAGCTGAGCCTAGATTTCTTGCTTAAGATCCAACACAAAATTTGAACTTCACCTACAGATTTTTTGTGGAAACGTGTTGCCTCCCAGTTAATTGCCTATTCAAGTGAATGCCTAGATATGTGATTTTGTTATCTTGTGGGATGTCTACATCGTTAAGCTTAGCAAGAGAGCACGTTTGATGTAAGAGTGATATAAGAGTGATGTGTTTACACTTGTTTTCATTGACTTAATATGCGCTATTTTTCTAGCCATTTTTCAATTAGTTTAAGGTGATGCTCTAACGCTTTCGTGGCTATGTTGGGTCACTCGTACCGATTCTTTATAGCAGTGTCATCTGCAAAAGTTGGCGTGATTTCTTTGTCAGTTGTGGAAATATCTATAGTGAACAGTATTTACAATCTGCTGTGATTGGACTCTGTTGTATATTCATTTACATTTACAGTGAATCGCCTGTTGGATAAATAGGATTAAATGATATTGTGGAACGTATTAAACAATGATTAATTAATTTTATGAACTAGACCATCGTGTCACAGCTTGTCAAATGCTTAATGCTCAGCAAGAGAAACCGCTGAACGGAAAGTTAAATAAAAAGTTATTTACGTGTTCAATTGCGCCATGTTTTACGCGAAAAATAAATTGATGTGTAGGAATTAGATCATTTTCATGGAGAAATGGTCACAATTTTGATAAAAGGTTTCTCTCGAAAAGTTTGGAAAGACAAGACGACAGGCTGGTTGGTATATAAATAGTGATCCAAGTAATCGGCCTACTGAGCGCACTATTCGCCACACCATTACCCATCTTGAGACCCAGCATTCATTATTGGATAATATTCGACCGAATAGACTACGTCCAGCACGCAGAGAAGAAAATATAGCGGCCGTAGCTTAGAGTGTACACAAAAACTATGGAGAATCGATTCGGCGCCGTTCGCAGCAACTCGGACTGACATATGGAACGACTTGGCGCGTTTTACGTCGATATTTTAAATTGAGCGCATACAAAATACAGCTTGCGCAAGAACTGAAACCGCTCGACATTCCCAAGCGACATCGCTTCGCTCTATCGGCTCTTAAAAAGTTCCAAGAAGATTCGATGTTTTCGAGCCAAATTTTGTTCAGCGAGGCTCATTTGGGACGAAGAGCAACCTGAAGAGATTCAAGAGCTGCCATTTCATCTAGAAAAAACAACGGTTTGGTGTGGTTTGTGTGCCGGTGGAATCATCGATCCATTTTCGTCAAAAATGATGCCGGTTTGGTGTGGTTTGTGTGCCGGTGGAATCATCGGTCCATATTTCTTCAAAAATGATGCCGGTGAGAACTTAACACTTTTGGCCCGGGATCCGTTACATGGTCTCAACGGCGCTTCAGTATTTATTCATGGCCCATGGCCTGCAAATGTTTCTAGCTTTCGAAAGCGATTGTTTAGTGGAAACGTTGGGAGACAAAGCCATTAAAGGATTTTTTATATTTTTATCTTCTTCGTATCTTAAGGCCACTTTTAGATTTTGTTCTGACATCTTAAGTCGGAGTTTTGCATTGGGCGATCGGAAGACTTGCCATTCGTGACGAAAACGTCGCTTATCATTTATTATGGTTTTTGGTTATGTTCTCTGCTCTGGCGGTGTTATAGTTACTGCTGTCGCTAGCATACTGTTAAATACAAGTTTCTCGTTATCAATACCGGGTTCTTTCTCAATTTCAGTTAATTCTGAATATAGTAATTTGAGAAAGATACTCACTTTCAGCTATTTTTTTGGTTCGATGTAATAATTATTGGAAAATGATTTCAAAAGATAAGTCAGCACTGGTGCCAGCAAATACTAAATTCGTATCCACGTTTTTGTCACTGCGAAGTCAACCAAATCAAGTAATCTCTTGGGTCTGTAGGTTAGTAAGTTGGTTGTCTTGTCTTGAGGAATTCTACTGTTTTCCTCTCAAATTGCTTTCGATTCTCAAAACTAAGGAATATAGATGTACTTCTTACAGGAATTTGAATACAAAGCCGTCGGCTGCTTAGTTACTGCCGCCTTTATTGAAGAAAAATAACTTTTAGAGCAATTGCCATGGTCGCCAAGTGAAGGCCTTTTTTTGGTTATTTATTTAGAGTGTATGTAAAGATAAACTATATCAACATGAGCGGAGTGTAACCGTTAAATCGAATCAACCGCATACACTTTTTCACCAAATTCAAGAGTCTCTAATTAAATTTAATATTAAATTTCGCCAACAATGACCACGGCAAATGCACGTTTTTTATGTGATATTTAAAATAAACTGTTTTAGGCGCACATACACATGCAAAATGACAACAACACCAACTCACACACATACATCAGCATATTATGTATGTACGCAATGGGAACAACCCCAAATTGTTGGGTGCATGCAAACGAAAAAAAGTAGCAAAAAGGAGTGTTGCAACCTATATGAAAGAGTGCGTGGAAAAAATGTGCTTTGGCAAAAGCCTAGGCCAACTGCATTTTTCATTAGACGGGACATGGCATGGAGCGCGAGATTGCATCATAAGCGCACTTATACACATACATACACACATACATGCATATATACGATGGGTGTGAGGATGTGTATGAGATTGTAGATATGCGTGTGCATAGAAGCAAAACTTGCAATGACAACAATAACAATAACGATAACTAGAGAAACAACAACAACAACAACAATTATAGTAAAAATAATGGACACTCGTGCACAAAAAATTTTTGCATCAAAAATTAATACCATGAAAATATTTGCCATGGCAACAAAAGTGTGCAAAAAAAAAATTAAATACATATATATTTATATATTTATATTTAAACATATAGATATATATGAATGTTGCCTATTAGTTCCCGTGTGGTGCATGTTGGTAGTAGGCGCCAAAGCAGCATAACAAAAACATTCAAACACTGACAACGCACACATAGATGTGAAAAGAGACAAAAAATTACATATGATAAACGCACACTCCCATACATACACCTCCACACGTCAGTGCTCGCATGAGAGCCTACAAATATGCCGCCACAAAGTGCACCCTGCTGCCTGAAACATAACATAGAACTTGCGATGGCTCATCGAAAAAATAGAATCGAATTGAATAAATGACCAACTAAAACAGAATTATGCGCCCACTCACACGCGCACACCCACCTACGCACACACACACACACCCGCTTACAGCCGTTGGCAGCCATGCAAAAATGTGTGTTTAAAAAAAATTTTAGGCCAATTGTTTGTAGTGGCACAGAGGTACATGGGGTGCTTCGAGTTGGCGGCGGCACCACAGTCCGATATGTCCCAGTGCCGCTGTTTGTGTGAAGAGCTGATGCGTTGCGGTGCACCCAATTCAATTAAAAATATTTCCCCACGCGCCCTTTTTTCGGCTGCACTAGCGTAGCGTCGCGTTGCCGTCGCCATTATCGTTCAAACGAAAATGTTCTATAGGTAAAAATTTGTACTCATCCACATACACACACACACATACATCGGTATGAGTATGTAGATGCAAACATAAAACTCAAATAAGGGCATGCAAAAAAAATAAATAAAATAAAGCAAATATATGAAAGTATATGAAAGTATAAATACAGGCGGATACGCGCGCCACTACACAAAAATTGCGCCAACACACGCAAACATATACAGACATACATATTTGCATTAACACAAGCACACATTGTGCAGTTAACAAAATTTGAATATCAGCGAAACTAAAACTTAATGCAAAAACAAAAGTTTTTCTCAGCACACATAAAATATACCTTTCATGATCGTTGGGAGATTTAATTTTTAGTTATTAAAATATTCACCAGGAGCGTGTTTCTAATGACGGATCTGTATATTGCTTAGCACCGCGATTTCGATGATCTTATGCTGATGCGCATGATTCGTCTATAGACTTCATGTAGAAGATTTTTCGAAGATTGTTGAAGTGGTTCACATGTTATGGACTCAAATAACGTGAAAGGAAGGAATGAGGCAGGTACGAGGAAATTCAAAACTTTTTTCTTTCATAGGGCAAGCTGGGTCTACAAATAAGAGGTGACAAGTTAGACTTATATTCGGCAAAACATCCGCCTACATTGTGTGATCCGCCACTATATATAAGGCAACATCCTCTCACTGACTTCTTCTCCTACCGTCCTTATAGGCGTAGTCCGCCAGTCGTTTCTTCTTTTCGCGTCAAGATACCAAGTGAAGCTTCCTCTTTCTCTGCTTCGGCGGATATTACATCGAATGTTTTAATTGTGGGGTTGCTATTATCTATCCCGACAACATGACCTAGCGGAAGTAACCACTGTTGTTGTTATTATAACTGCAAAAATATTCTCCGAAGTGGTTTCTGGGCAATGTTACGGGGTGACAGTACTCTCTCAATTTCATTGACGTAGTCACCGCTTACGCGATTGTAGCTGAGTTAACAACAGCGCACCATTCGTTTCTCTTCTTAGCATTTCGGCACCAATCCACCAAGTGAAGCTACGTTCTTCTCAACTAGACTATTCCATTAGATTGGAGTTCTTTGTCCATCGTACCGTCGGTTACTGCGTCGAAAACTTTTAAAGCTAAGGTATTGTTGTTCACGGAAACTCCTAGCACCACCTGAAACCTCGGTTGGTAGAGGATGACTCGGAGATATATTCCCCGATTCTGACGGAACCTATGGTGTTGCTACGCTTCAGTTTACAGTTTTGACGTCGAAGCTGGCTTTAAATCCACAAAGTAGTGGTGTGTGTCGATCCTTTTTTCAAGGTTCTTGTTCAAGATTTGACGCCTGGTAAATATTTATTCAAAAGTAGATAATTAGTTCGTTGACGGTGGGCTTTAATCTTTTACACAACACAAGATGACGTTATATGCGATATTGAGGAGACCTATTGCACGATAACTGGGGTGGGATCTACGGTTTGGCCAAAACACACATATATTCTATTGTTCAGGCATTCGGACAAGTAAAATTTTGCAAGAAAAGGTGATGCATACACTATGTCAGTTCTTCACCACCATATCCGAATAGTACAGTCGGTGCACTATGGACTCTCGCCGCTTTGTGCTCTTCAGATGGGCAACTGCTATTCGTACTTCGTCATAAGCTAATAATTGAAAGTCTGTTCTATCGGCATTGATTGTGTTGTGTTACTTTTACTGCAACTTAGTAATCCCGAGAAGTGTTCATTTGTTTGATAGAGTTAAACCAATGTACAGATCTATGGAGCAAAATTTAAGTACAGCAGACCTCTACACTCCTGGGGTAAAGCGAATATTTGGTAAGATACAACAGGAAGTGATTGTGTCTTCTCTGACCTGAACCTAGCACTGCTTTCCAAAAATAAGTTTCTATTATTATCATGGATTGAACAAAGCTTGTAGGAACCAACTTGAAGAATGCGAATATTTTCAACTTGGGGAACAGGCAGGTTACGGCAATCACACAGCGATTGAAAGCATATGGATTGCCTGCGATCAACTTTGAAATTATGTTGAACTGTCACCGATCTCTAGAGCAGATGGTCGGAATTTACTTTTACATGGAGACCTAATCTTAGCGACTTAATCGGAAACCGAAATTCAGACCAATTATCGAGCAAGGCATGGAAAAAGTGAAATTTTACTACAAGCAGCTCTAAATTAAGGCAAACGAGGCCAATATATGTTAGGATTGCAAGAGAGAGTGTGACAGAGGACATTTCCATAGTAACAGAATGGATCATAGTTTCAAAGGGCGCTATGTAGAAAAACAAGGATCTGGTTTTGAGGCACTTTAAGAGTTGTAAAAATGTAAAAGAGGAAAATACAAACATTAACTCGGTATACCGGTCCTTATACTGCTAACCACTCTAAGAAATCAATATTATTTGTCCAAATAGACACACTACCCCCATATCAACTATGTTAGTTTGAATTTTAGTAAATCTATTACTTTTTTATATTTATGTTCACGATTGGTATAAAAACACACAGACCTTATACACATATACAAGTATACATGCATCTGTATGTTCATCAAAGCTTGCCAGCAACAGCTCTAAAATGCCATTTGCTCAGTGATGTGTCCACCAACCACGATTTATTTTATTTTGTTGCTGTTGTTATTAGCATTTGCATTTGTTTTTGTATTTAATTTTTTTGTGTGCACAATTCTCGTTTTTTATCTCTTTGTTTTATTTTAACTTTATTTTATATTATTTCCTTTATTTTTTTTTTTTGCTTTGCACATTTAATGCGTACACAAATACACTTGTAATTGCATACATCTGTATATACATACAAACAAATGTACTCGTATATGTGTGTTGATGCATTTTGACAGGCGCCTCCGACCGAGTGCTCGGCCAATTCGCACAATTAGAGCGCGTCGGAGGCGCTGCAGTGCCAATGTAGCAATGAGGCTTTGAAACAAAAAAGTTAGTAGGCGTGAAAAGAGAGCCAACAATCGTAGACACACATATATTCATATTCATTTTTTTTTATTGAAAATCACACATAAGCACACACAGCTCCACACTTCTGCATTTCATTGCAATTTTGCATACACGCATCCACCTAAACATATCCACATTGACTATTACCATCAACTGTTCGGGGCATATTTTTGTGCGGGGTCAGCTGGCTGGCCGTTTTGGTAGATGATGGAGCCACATAATTTTTGTGCCAAGTTAACAGTTGATTTCGCAGATCGGTGGATGTATGATCTAAAATAATTGTAACCAACATAACAGATAAAAGAGAAAGTGCTTGAAATCTCTGCAAACTGAGTAGAGAGATAAGAGCTTTCAGTAAAGAGGCTTCTTTACGAGAAAGAAAAAAATCGTAAACTTAACCCACTCTACTTAAGGGGTAATACTCTCGAACGCGGTCAAGTATCCCAATTGAACCGAGTTCCCAACATATAATGCGATACGAAGTGGATACTAACTACTACCCCAGAGTAGGTAAGATTGGGCTGAAGGTAACGACGTTGATAATAGTGATAGTTTCAAATTCAATGATAACTTTATCTTCCAGAAGAGATTGTGGACATTACTGAAAGTGTCGAAAGAGCAACTGCTTTGAAAGAGAAATTCATTAAGAACTTTATTGACTGTCAAGCGGCAATTAAGACTGAATTTCTAAATGTATGTGAAGATGTAAGTAAGGAGACAATTAACAGACTTTCACGGTAAATCACAATCAACATGAGATGGCTCGCACTGGCGAGGCTATCATTTCCAACTCCCTCAGACATTTCAGCATCTTAAAATGTTATCTGAAGCAGTGGAACACGTAATGTCTTGGTGAAACGTAGAGTATACCACTAAGCATCTCTAGAATAGCTTAGATTTCAGACAGATCAACATATGTTGCTAGCATTAAGCAAAACGGAACATATTATTATTAGATTACATCTACCCCGGAGATATAATCTTCAAAAACTAGGTAAGGCTGAATCGGTTGACTTCAGAACGTGGATGAAATGCTGGAATAGTCATATTGGGAGTGTCTCTCGAAAACTCCTAACCACCAGTCATTGTAAAAATTACTGCACCGTAAAAAAAGATTTTTGTTATGAACAATTTGTCTGTTAACATGAGATTTGTATACCTTTGTATGGTGTATGTAACTAAAAGAAGGAGAAGAAATAGACCCACCGAAATTTCTATCTATTTAAAGTCAAGCTAGTTCTTGAGTTTTTGGGATATTGCAACCAAACTTGGTAACCAGATGCATTTATATGTTTAAACGATCAATTGTCGGAACCGGTCTGATCGGACTACTATTGCATATATACACTGATTTTTCAGATTTGAAATTTTGGGTTGTAAATCCGTCAAAAATGCCAAAGACGGTGAAATTTAGAATACTATAAATACATAACGAATTGCATATTGATTCTGAAACTCATCAAAATCGAAAAACTATAACATCTAGCTCCCATACCCCGATTTGCTCAGATGTGAGGCTTTGCTCAAAACTCGTTGAAAAAATATATAGGTGCGTTAAATTTAATATCCTGCACAAGTAGCTTGAAATAAACATTGGTACTGAAAATCGAGGATATCGAACTACTAAATGAATAGCCATCATACAAACTATTTGTGCAGATGTGAGGTTTAGGGTCAAAAATTAACAAAATCGCTTTTGAAATTTGCAATATATTTGGTTTCTACATGAAAGGTATACTAACTTCACGACTACCACACCCATTCTCTTCGCTTCCATTTCCGGTGTGTCCCAAGTATCGGTATACGTTAGCAGTTGATGGCTCTTACAGAAGGTTGTAGCTTCTCTATTAAGCTCTGACGGATCTTCCGGTGTTTCAACGTTAGTTTAATGTGGCAATAGAAGTGGGCTGTATCAGTCTTTCCTACCGCACTTAATTTTCCCCACATTAATCTAGCTAATTTGCATTTGCATAATACCTATCCTACTATTTTTTATCAGATTTCCGAGTACCCGTTTTTAATGGATTGCGCAGAACACACACAGAAAGCTTAAAATCTTAATCCACCCACATTGTGTAAATTATTGCTTATGCATTTCTCATATAGTTTCTTAACGCCACATTCGAGTAGTTCAGCAGAGAAGCCATCGGCTCCTGCTGCCCTTTGTTAGTTTTTAAGAGAGCAATCGCTATTTGCACTACGTCATATTCGGTTAGTAGAACATCTATTACAGCGGCACCAATTGGGGATTCGGTTTTACAATGTGCATCCATTGCATTTTGACTTCATGTATTCCCCTCATATATTATATTGAATATATTCATCATCAAATCACCTTTTTCATTTCCTCATGAGCATGTTCCAGTTTTGGAAACTTTTCTAGGACACTGCATTTCTTCTTCTCTTCTTCTTTGGCGTAGTCACCGCTTACGCGATTATAAAGTAGCATCATCAACAATAGCGCGCACATCCTTTCTTCTTTTTGCTGTTTTGCGCCAGTTGGAAATAGTCACTCTCCACCTGATCCTTCCAACGGAGTGGAGGTCTTCCTCTTCCTCTGCTTCCACCAGCGGATACTCTATCGAATACTTTCAATGCTCGATCGCTTTCATCCATTCGGACGACATGACCTAACCAGCGCAGCCGCTGTCTTTTGATTCGCTGACCTACGGCAATATTGTCGGCAACGAGAAAATCATCATAAATCTTTCGCAAAACTTTTTTCTCGAAAACTTATAGAGGCGACTCATCGGATGTCGAGGAAAGAAAAGATGAGCTACTTGTAGTGTTTGGTTTTGATTCGTCGAGAGAGGACTTTACTTTTCAATTGCGTACCCAGTCCAAAGCAGCACTTGTTGGCAAGAGTGAATTGAATTTCAAGGCTGACATTGTTGGTGTTGTTAATGCTGGTACCCAGGTAGACGAAATTATCTACGACTTCGAAGTTATGATTGTTAGCAGTAACGTGGGAGCCAAGTCGCGTGTGCGATGGCTGTTTATTTGATGATAGGAGATATTTCGTCTTGTCTTCTTGTATTGACCAAACCCATTCGATTCGCTTCTTTGTTTAACCTGGAGAGCGCAGTACTTACGGATCGGTTGTTATGATCAATTATATAATATCATTGGCACACGCCAACAATTGTACACTCTTATAGAAGATTGTACCTGGTCTATTTAGCTCGACATCACATATTATTTTCTCCAGCATCAAAATAAAATCAGAAATCATACAATAAAGAGTCTCATTGACTGAAACTTCGTTTGGTATCGAACGGCTCGGAGAGGTTCTTCCCAATTCTGACTGCGCTTCTGGTATTATCCAGGGACAGTTTACAAAGTATGAATTTTGTGGGAATATCAAATTCAGACATAGCGGCGTAGAGGCAGTTCCTTATCGTGCTATCGAAGGCAGCTTTAAAATCAATAAAAATGTGGTGTGTATCGATGCTTTTCTCTTAGATCTTCTCCATGTTTTAGCGCATGGTGAATATCTGGTCAATGGTGGATTTGCCAGGTCTAAAGCCACACTGATAAGGTCCGATCAGTTTGTTGACGGTGGGCTTTATTAGTCTTTCACACAATACGCTAGATAGGATCTTATATGCAATATTTAGGAGGTTTATCCCACGATAATTGGCGAAGACGTAGAGTCTCCTTTTTTTTGGATAGGGCAGAACTTAGGTTCCATTCGCGACGCATGCTTTCGTCCGACCATATTCTGCAAAGAAACTGATGCATGCTCGTTGTCAGTCCTTCACCGCCGTATTTGAATACACTGCTTTTTATCAGAGAATTTTTGAATATTACCAGCTTTTCAAACTCAAATTATGTTTAGAAATGTAGAAATTGAAGTTTGGAGAGTTATTTGCTTGCTGGGTATATAATTTTCAGCAAATGAGTGTGTGTATGTATGTAACAAATGCAAAGCCGAAAAAAGACAAATACAAACAGTAAAAAATGAAAAATACAAAAAGCAAAAACGCGCGTATAGACTTATGTTGCTCTAGCCCAGATTGTTATTGGAACACTACACATACATAAATTGGTGTAGGTTAGGAATTGTTTTATGATCAAGCTTTTATGCACATACACACACGTACATGCTTGCAATTGCACTCGCAACACAATTGAAGCCTACTCATGTAAGCATAATAAATAATAAAGTGTACCGAAACTGGTGCATAAACACATTTACATATAGAAAACTCACGCCCACCTCCACTCACACACACACACACACACATGCACATATATGAAGTGCATAAAATTTGTTCGCACATTTTATGGCTGATCGGCAAATACGCAATAGGATTGGAAAAGCGTTAAAGTAATAAAAACGAGTGTGTATGAGTGTGTGTGTTCGTATATTTGCATATAATAAATGTAGATGAGAGAGTGCGCCGATGGACAACAGCAAGCCATTTGATGTTCAATCTGTATAAAATTTTTGAATTGATTGCTGGATAGAGGGGGGAACATGCCTACAAAGGAGCTAAAGGGGTGTGAAATAAATTTAAAAACATTTACAAAAATAAAAAGGCAAATTCTACTCCCCTGTAAACGTCATTGCAGGCATGGGACGGTTGTGCCGGGCTAATATTGGCGGCTGCAGCGGTGCAGAGCAAATAAAATGATTTTTGAGAGCATAAAAAATAGTAAGCAGGTATACAAAAACGTAAAATACCTAAGCTCATGTGTAACAGTATAAGTGAAGTGCAGTGTATACATGACGTCCACATACTCACAAACATATGTACAAAAGCATGCAATTTGGCGTGTGCTTGGTTTGATTTGGTTTGCCGCCGCATGACAAGCCAGCAAAAAAATAAACAATAAAAAAACAAAAAACAACGCTGATAAATAAAATAAGCAAATAATTTAAAAAGTGTTCACACAAAAAAATACGCCGTTAAAAGTTTAAATAATATAAAAAACGGACAGCATACAAAAAAATATATAACAAATACATATCTACATATACATAAATGTGCATAGGAAACACATTCAAAACACACTCGAACCTAAACAGTTAGCCACAAATGGGTGTATGTTATGCACCTCACACATTCACAAACGCACCTACATGCACACCACAAATACACAGCGGTGTGGGTAAGTGTATTTGGGTGCCATAGCTTGACCATTTGTTTTTTTCTGTTTGACGGCCCCAGCATCACATCGAGGGAGGAGCCTAAAGGTACAACAAATCACACAAAATGAGATAGCAATATAATGTGCAAGTGAGATATAAAATAAATAACCATGCTTGCCACATATATGTGTTTGCATACATACGTATGTATGTTGCTGTTCCGCTTTCTGCTTTGTTGTATTGGTGCCCCATTTCTGTAGCGCCTTTCTATCATAATACTGAATTTTTAATAGACCACGTAACTGATCTACCGCAATAAGTTCCACTCGAATATCATTATTTTCATTTTTATAAGATTCAAGGTATTATATAACTTAAAAAGCCCAAGAATGTAACTAGTCGAAAGGATTGAAGATACCCTTGTGTAATTTAAAATTGAGATGGATAGAGATACGAAGATAAGGGACTATTTGTATATGTATAAATAGCAGAGAAAGTAAACAGTTTTCATTTATTTAAATTAAAATTTTTATAATGCTATTAACTGGATAAGAATTTTGAATGCAAAGCAAAAAGGATTGAAGTATTGCCTATATTTTAGCGCAAGGATAAAAAAATATTTAAAAAAACATAGAGTAAAATTATAAATGGGCTTTTGGAAGATGCAAATTTTTAATTCATATTTATAAAAAAAACTTATTTAGGTTGGTTTCTCTCTACTTATTACAACTGGTGATCCATTTTGAGGTTCCCTACTTAAAAAAAATACAGAAAATTCAAATTTAATGAAGCCAAATGTCGCAGAGATCATGATAACGGTTACCATCGCGCGACAACGGTCGCCATTGACGGTAACGTTCTCAGCGGAATCATTTTTGAAGAAATATGGATCGATGATTCCATTGGCCCACAAACCACACCAAACCATTGTTTTTTTGTTGGATGAAATGAAATGACAGTTCTTGAACTTTTCTGGTTGCTCTTCGTCCCAAATGCGACAATTTTACTTGTTTACATACCCATTGAGCCGGAAATTCTCTTAGAACTTCTCAAGAGCTTATAGAGCGAAGTGATATCGCTTGGGAAGGTCGCGCGTTTTCATTCTTATAAAAGCTGTATTTTGTATGCTTTCAATTTACGATCTCGACGTAAAATGCGCCAAGTCGTTCCATATGTCAGTCCGTGTTGCTACAAATGGCGCTGAATCGAATCTCCACGGCCTTCGTGTACACTCTCAGCTACGGCCGCTATATTTGCTTCACTGCACACTGGACGTGGTCTATTCGGTTGAATATTATCTAATAATGAATGTTGGGTCTCAAGATGGGTAATGGTGTTGCGAATAGTATGCTCAGTAAGCCGATTATGTTGACCAGAAGTTGAGCGAAGCGCGCGAAACACATTCTTTACAGAACGTGAATTTTCGTAATAAAGTTGAATGATCTGTAAATGTTTTTCAGGCTTAAGTTTCTTCATGATTAAATGCCAAACAAACAATACAGGACAAAAATAACATGACAGCTTTACACGGCTCACGCGTGGTCTGTCAAAAAAAGGATGTTGAAAAAATTACCTTTACTTGAATTACCCTTTACTATAGAGTTTTGCGACGTCACTTTCTACTTCAGGAAGTGTGAAGATTTTAGAATACTCTTAAGCTTTCTCTATAGGAAAATGCTATGAAAATTTGAAGTGCAAGTGAAGCGAATATTGGGTTGGTATGCAGATTAATATTTATTAATTTTTCTTTTTCAATCAGGCGATTAGAAATACTTTGCTGCCCATTATGACTACATTACTACTCAATGTTACGAAACAAGTCAATAAACGTACTCCAGTTATTTTTCTTTGTTAATCTGTACTTATATATCTGATACTCACGGTTACGGAATTAAAAACTTTGATAGTGTTGGATTCTCTTCTTGTTATTGTAACGGCTTCGCTGAACCCCGCCTAGGGGTAAGGGGAACTAGTCTCAGTCAGAGCAGAAGTAGAGTGGCGTTAGATGCGCCGGTTTTAGGGGGCGTACAAAGAGGTGGTTAGTGTCGTGCGGGGATTCATTGGGTATGGCAGGATCAAGTATGGATAGGTAAGAATTAAGTCGTATACAATATCCAAACCTTAAATATGCCAGTGTTACTCGGGCCTGCTAAGGCAACTCGAGATCTTGATCTGCGAAACGTGGTGCAGTGAAAAATGTTCACTATGTATGTGATGCGCCGGTAATATACATATCTCCTGTCACGGTCCTTTGCGTGGTGTTTTAACATAATAGTAGCTTCTTCAACTGATCACCTAATGAAATTTCCACCCGATCATCAGGTCTCGTTGAATTAGACAGTGATTTGACTGTGGCACAGAGCTTGGTTACCGCATAGGAGAGATTGCAGGACCTTAAGTGCTCCTCATACTTGCTCCGCTTGTGGAGGTTTACCTTTTGCCAAATCTCCGTATTGAGTTCCCTAATGCGGAGATCTGCGGGTTCAGCTAGGCGTAGAGTGTCGCGTATTGTCGCTAAAATTCAGTTGGAAAGTTTGGGCGGATTTCCGCGATTCGATCAGCCGGTATGAAGCGGGCGGCAGCAGGTACGACAATTTTGCGAAAAACTTTTTCACCGTTGGCGACGCTGGTGACAGTGGGGGGAGCACAGAAGGCGTTATACGTCAATTCCCTGAAGCCGGGCCAGTTAGCTTTATTAAAGTTATCAAAGCTCCGGTGGTCCACGGAAACACAGTCGGGAGGCCTGTCAATCAACGTGCAAGTGGTCTGAGGCGACCGCAGCAGGGGTCGCCAGTCTATGCTGTTTATCAGACCAGCGATAGCTATTGTTATATCAGGTGAGCTATGGAAGCTGCCCACAATCCTGGTGTGCGCTTTGTCGTTCATTGTGCAGAATGTAGATTCGTCTATCTGTTCCGTCAGCTCCATTTCTCGACGATCATTTGACAAGCAGGAATGCCAATGATCGTGATGCGCATTAAAGTCGCCCAAAACCAAACGGGTTTCGCACCTGAGTAGCCCATCTCGTATCTAACTGGGCAACTAGTAACCGGAGGAATGGAAATTATAAATATTTCGAATTGACCGGAAAGCTATGCCCTTAGATTGTGTAAAATGAACGCCAAACTTCCACCCTGATCTCGCTCGTGATCCCTATTAGTATATTATAGCCAGCCCGGCTCAGAAGATCTGAGCGGGCGCTCAGTTTTGTTTCTTGCACCGCATCTATTGGCAGGTGCTCCTGGCTTATAAAGTCGACTATCTCGTTGATCTTTCCCTGAAATCCGTTGCTACCCAACCACTTGCTGGCTCTAACTCTCTGGTTGAGCCATCTTTGGCACACGCAGCAGTAACAATCCGAAGGATTTGGAGCAAACCTGCTGCAGGGTGTGTTGCTCCATTGATGAACTAAGACTAAGATTACCTAAAGAACTAAACGGGGTTAGGTCGCCGAAAGGGTGGCAGCCTTGGACAAATAAAATCGGGGTTAACTCTGGTCCGTAGATTCGGCTGTCGTGAGAGTTGATTTTCTTCTTCTTAATGGATGTATGAATCTCTTATTCTTCTCCTTTGGCGTAGGTGCGTAAGCGATTGTAGTGAATCAATAATAATGCGGCACTCGTTCCTTCTCTTCGCTGTTTGGCGCCAGTTGGAAATATGAAGTGAAACCAGGTCGCCATCTGAACTTTCCTACGGATTGGAGGTGAGCCTTTTCTTCTGCTTCCACCAATGGGTTGTTATGATAAATAACATCATTATAGCTCTGCTCTTACTTTTTCAAGTATTACGAACCGCTCGGAGAGGTCATTTCCAATTCTGGTTGCGCTTCTGATACATAGACATAGTTACATAAAGGCAACTCCTCTTCGTGTTGTCGAATGTAGCTTTTAAAGCAATGAAAATGTGGTGTTTATCCATTATTTTCTCTTTTGTCTTCTCCAACATTTGATGCTTGGTGAATATCTGGTCAACGGCGAATATTACCCAGTATGCGATATTTATGAGGTGTATCACACAATAATTGGTGCAGACCATGAAGTGCACTTTTCTTCGATGGTATAGACCAAACTTAGGTTTCATTCGTTCTGCATACTCTCATCCGACTATAGTCTGCAAAGAACTGCTGCGTGCACTTTATCAGTACTACTCCGTAGTATTTGAATAGCTCCTCCGGTAAGCCGTCGACCCCCTCCGTTTTGATATGTTTTAAGCGGGCAATCGCTATTCGAACATTATCATTGTCTATACCGTCGTCGTCGATTGGGGTTTCATGTTCGCCACCGCTGGGTGTTTCACTTTCACTGCCATTCAGCATATTCCATACACTAAGAATGCTCTGGATATTTGTCACCAGATTACCTTCTTGGCCTCTATATGAGTATGCATATCAGCCCGATTATATATGAACAGGCCAGTGGTGCTGATTTAAGCTGTTCGGTGTCACTATTTCGCATACACCAAATCCAGTGAGATAATTCCCCGCCTAATATTTTTAACGGAGTGGAAATCTTTTAATTCCTTTGCTTGCACCGACGGGTACACTATCGAACTTTTTTGAAGGGGTATGTTCGTAATTCCGTTTCATCGTTTCACCGTCTACGTTATTCACTGGCGGCCGTATGCTGATGGCAAAATCTTTCGGCTTTCGACATTGCCTACGCTTCTGCACCATAAATCAGATCGGGGTTTTCATTATTCTTTTTTCCATTTCCTACTCAGTCCATAATAACACTTGTTGGCAAGAATGATTCAATACTGGCTACATTGTTTGTTCTGATGCGAAATTATTTAAAACATCAAAGACAGAACGGTGCAAACCATAGAAGCCCAAATGCCAGCGCGCTGACTGCTTCTTGACAAAAAAATATTTTATCTTAATCTCGTTCATTATTAGACCCATTCTCATCGCTTTCTTCACTTTAGTCTATATAAAACAGAACTAACTGCGTGGAACCAACATCATCGGTACACTCAGCAGTATTGTATTGCTGTGGAAGCCGTACATGTTTTTCGTCCATACCAAAAGTTCGACTTTCACTTCAATTTGGCGGCCAGGTGTTGCCTCTATAACCATGGTATGCTCTAGGCATCGATATTCAAATCGTCTCTTTGGCTCTTTCTGTCTTTTTCTTTCTGGTTTTCATTCATCTAACTACATATGTGAATCTAAAGCACGCGCTATGCTCGAATGCAACTCGGTGAGGTATGCAGTCCGTGCTCTCCACTGCAGTGCGGCAATGCTCATCGTTCTAGATCCCCTACCTCGACCTTGTTGAAAAATATTTTCTCTAAGGAGCATGAAATGTCGCCTTAGAGTATCCTTATACACTCGGGGAAGTCAATCAGCCTCAACGGATTTAGAGATATTTCCAAGTGGAGACGGAATTTTTCGACTGTTTGCTCACCCTTGAGTTAGAATCGCTAAGCACACTTTTGGCACCATGCCGAAAATGGCGCTTATAAACACATTGAAATACTCTTAGAAAATATTTCTAGTCGCATCGTCCTACTCTTCAATAGGGGCCTGAGTGCAGATAATCAGATCATTAAAAAATCTCGCAGTAATTTGGATTGTGGCAAGATTATCAAATAGAACGATAAGATTCGGTGAAAAGGGCTCTCTACTTCTTTAAGGATCGTTATCGTTACGTTCCTTTGGAAGCTTAATCTTGAAGTTTCAATTAATTTTTAATAGCCGCAACTGCACATGTAGTAAAAATACAGTGAACAGCAGAACTCTACACTCTTTTACATCCATACATATAAAATGGTATATGAAGAACATGCGTCAGTTTTCTTGAATGAATACTAAATTTAAACAAAGAAAAAAACAAACATCTCCCTTTCCTATCAATGACAGTCTTAAAAACGTTAAGGTGAGGAGCTACGACCTAATTCCGTGGTTTTGAGCTTTCTTTGAACTGCATTTTCGACACCTCTATGTGGTTGTTAGTTTTTGAACAGCCATAAGAGTGGTCTTCTAAGCCACACTTATGTTGTAAAACAGGTTTAAGAATCACACTTTGACGTACTATCCGAACTATATTCTAAATAGTAGTGCATTCTCTTTTAGGATTTTCGTAGGTATTTTTGCATCTAACGGCTATTACCTTCTTGTATTTTCCCAGATACGCTACTCTTATTTAGATTTTAGTATATCCGTAGTTCGTTGATGTGAAATCTATTCCACCGTTGGTTGGTTTGCATAAGGCTTCCAAGAGCACTTGAGTGAACTGCGATTAAGCATGCTAAAAACCAACCCCATTCATAAACTTTGCTCTGAGCTCTGAATGGTGGCCTTCTGCCTGGAAGCACTGAAACATATTTATGACACCCTTGAAGTTGCGCTCAATAGTAGCAATGCGAAAGCAATCGTAGCAATGTGATAGCATTCGTCGAGATGTGTATCCGTTGTCCATACGATAGTTACTTTAGCAACTGAGGAAGTTTTAAATTCTTTCCCAGAATTCCAGATGTTTTCCCAGAATTAATAAGTGAGAGCCTTGAATAATATAAATATACTTGTATATGTTTTTCGGCAAATAAGCGTTTTTTCTCAACATAGACTCTTCTATACATTTAGTTAAGAACTTTTCCAATTTTTGTATTCCTTCCAAATAATAGGTTATTTCAAAACAAGCCTTTGTTTCTTCATTTGACCTGAATCTCTTACTGCGTAACTATTTCTTTGTATTTGGAAAGAAGAAATAGTCACAGGGGCTAAATCTGGAGAATATGCCGCAGTTCGTAGCCCAATTTATGCAATTTTGCCATGGTGCACCCGTGTATTGCCCTGTTGGAAAACCATTTTTTCGCCAAACCAATATCGTGTCTGCTTAAAATTAATATCCGATCTGTCCAAAAGCTCTAAATATCATTTTTTTACCTTTTTCAAGGTAATCGATGTAAATGACACCTCGTGCATCCCAAAAAAATGTGGTCATGCCTTTGTTGGCCGACAGGCCTACCTTGACATTGTTTGGTGCACGTTCACCCGGAGGAATCCGCTGTCTTCATTGTTCTTGGGTCTCTGGTGTGATGTGCTGGATCCCTGTTTGGTCTACGTGAACTAAGCGGTACAGAAAATCGTTCGGATTGCGGTTGAATATCGCCAGAGACTCCTTTAAAGAGGAATTGCCGCACACATCGCGCGAATAGCTTTTTCACGCCCAAGTATTCATGTAAAAAGTGATGTACCCGCTCAGTTGAGATGACTATGCCTCAGTCACCTCACGCACTTTTCTTCTCCGATCGTCCAATATCATTCTACGGATTATTTCGACGATTTGTGGCGTGACGATCTCTTTAGGGCGCCCTGAACATTCGCGTCACTTGCACTAGTACGAACACAACGGAACTCAGTAAACCACTTCTTAACCATTAAAATTGATAGCAAAGAGTTTCCATGGTATTTATCAAGTCCTTTCTTGGCGTCGGTGATGGGGGTTTCACGCGGAAAACAACCTTAATCAGCACTTAATGCTTTTCTTTTCAATTTTCATTAAAATTTACAAGGTTTTCTGACGGGAGCAGTATTGTATTTACACTAACAGCGTGATAAATTGAAAAAATCATCGTAATTCAATGGTATAGCCAAGATTTAGTTTTATTATAAAGATAGAAGTTTGTCATTATGTTTTAGAAATGACTGCCGCATCTGACTCCATTGAATTCCAGCTAACACCAATTACCGACCAATATTTACTTGTATAGCAATTTGGGGCGTATGTCAGCATAAACGCGTCGATCTATTCGGCAAGCCAAACTGAGTAAAAATCAAATAACAGCTGTCTAATGGACTCCGATAAGCACCCTTTATGACGAGTAGTTGATGATGCTTTTCAAACTGTTAGCATTTCAGTATTTTTGAGAGTATTTTTGCTTGAAGCTCTGTTTGATACGGGATGGCGGTGCTCTTGGTATTTTGCCTAGCATCAGTTCGTACAGCCGAATAAATTTGGTGAGGATATCAAAAGCCGACATATCGGCGTAGCGTTATAGGAATGATGCATCTCGTTCATTTTCTCGCGGATATCTTTTTAAGGAATTGTCAAGATCAGTCAAAGGTTTCAATCGTCGGACAAACTTTTATCTCAACACATTCCAACACATTTCTAAGCTGATGTGTGCCTGGATAACTACTTTACCACCCCAGGGCAGCTAAGATATTTCCTAAGCGCAGAAAAATTTTAAAACGTTATTAGAATTATCTGAAGTTGCAACGAACTCAACTGATGAAACAAATTATTTTTCCAATACAAAGGTAACCTCACTTTTAAAAGCCGACGGCTTTCAATATTTCCTAACAGCTATGTCAATTCAATGCAATGCAAAATAGAATATTCAACACCCTGCATAAAAATAGCAATAAAATATAGAAATAAGTATTAAAGGGAGAATATAACTACAAAAAGGAGTAGAGTTAGAAATCAAATCGAACTTGAGTGCATTGCATTATATCAAAAGGTAGCAGAAGTCCAGCTGTACACCCGCAAAAGCAATCACGCATGCCGCCGCCCAAGCTCAGCTTGCACTCGTACGCATTATACAAAAAAAAGGAAACATAATTGTGTTGCGCGCACCTCTAGTTTATATATATGTATGTAGATAAAATGCCAATCGTTGCTTAGCGCAGCGCAATGTTGCATGCAACACCATTGTGCTCTCTGTCTATTTGACGCCATCAGTTTCGCTGACTGCCTTTGAGCTCCAACGCATGTTGCCACCCAGCTCATACGGGAACAAAATGCAATGCAATACAAATACCCACAGCCAATAGCCCGCCAAAAATTAACAACAACAAAAATTTAAATCGAAAAAATTAAATGATTAAAAAAATAAATTTTCAAAGCATAGTCTGCAATTTTGCTACCCATGCCGCCGCCACAGATGACCAGCTGACATTGTGCATAAAGGTATTCTATATCAATAAAAGCTGGCTCCAATAAAAATATACTCTCCACTTTTTACTCATACAACAACTAAGCCATACTCATTTCAACAACTTTACAACCTGTCGCGCTCCTGACCCGTTCCTTAATTTGGAATTGGAGCGTGTCGAAAAAATAAACAAACTTAGCGATAATCAACAAAAAAGTGCTAGGCTGTGCGTAGCTGCAAGAAGTGTGAGCAGAAGAAGCAGCAGCACGTGCTGCATTTGATTTTCACCATAGTCAGGTCGCATCATCGGTAAAGCAATCATAGTAATAGTGCCGCCCTCCACGCCAACACATGGATGCTACACAGTGTAGAGCTGAGTTCAGTGTGTATGTCAGTGGCGCCGTTAACGGTCAGCCGTCGGCTGCTAACTATCAACTATCTAGAATTTGGTCCCATACAACCCACATACACGCTCATGGCATCACAAAGAAGTACACACTGTTGGTTGCAGCTCCACTGTTATCCAGCTCTAAACCTCTCTCGCTCATGATGAGAGTAAGAAATTTCTGCTTACTCATTTGTCTCACACTCATATTGATATAAACCTATTTTTTTCATTTTGCCTTTCCTATTTTATTTTCATTTTAATTTGTCCACTCACTCCTCACACTTCACTTCTCATCCCACAAATATTTTCTGCTCATTTCTAATGCTCAGCTGTTGTCTACTCATTGCTCGTTGCTTATCGTACATGCAATCCTTTACTCCTCAGCAGTCAAAACGCAGTGCACATTATCAAAAAAACATCGTCGATTTGTAGAAGTATACAAAAAAAAAGCATAAAGGGTCTTATACCATCCCTTTTTACTCGACTCGTCAATTCATAACAATCGACATACACTGTTTGCTGTCCACCAATAACCCACCGTTGGTGGCAGCAACAAAACGAAATATTGTTTTTGTGCCTTTTTTTATACCCGAAATGCCGACACCGACTGCAGCCACCAAAATATTATGCTTTTAATTTTTATGCCCATTTTTCCCACTTTTTTGCGAATGTCGCTGTCGCTGGTGCCGTCGCAGCAGCAGCTGGCACGCATACGCTACCATAACGCATTGCCATTGTTGTTGCTGCTTGTCTGCGTTTATGAGTACTAGCCTATGTGTTTTACGCGCGCCCCCTACGGAGTCACCACACCCCACTACGAGCGCACGTTCCGTTAATCCTACGCTCATATTACCCCCACCAATAACTTCGACGGTGCACTCACACCGTCCAAACATATTTACTCCATCTTACACCACAAATTTTATATTATTTGACATAAACTCTCAGCGCTCGCACCCGAACCCATAACCATCCTTTTACTCATTTTCTCATTACTCGCACTTCCGAAATCATCCCAATCAATTGTACCTCCACCAAGTGTGTTCGAAAGGCGCGCCAAACCTCATCAGCAGTCGAAAAAATACACGCGCACTGAACTCAGCTGTTCGAGCGAGTTGCCGTCGGCAGTCGTTTAGTCGTCATAACTCTTCGTCTTACCGCCACACCAATGGTACTGGCATTGACGCGCAAGAGCGTCGCTTGCGCTGACTGTCTACCCGCACCGATTTGAGCCGACAGCAACTCTCTACGAGGCGTTGTATAAATACATAGGTACACGCACATTACGTCGCGACTGCTGTACCTACCCTAAGCCAGGCCATGGGACTCCACTAGCTGTATAAGTGTGGAGGTGTGCATAACCACCGGCGGCGGCGCGACCTACGTTGTCGCTTCGTTATGTCTACTTTCCACAAAATACCCAACCATTCTTGCACTACACATTGACGGTGTGTTGTTTACGCCAACACGTTGACCGACGCCGACTCGTCGTTTGTTTCGCTCGTTCGCCTGCCAGTTCTTCTATTTGCGCCCTTTTCAAAATTTCATTTAACTGTTTTCCATTCACTACGTCCGTCATTTTGACATTTTGCCGCTTATCGCTGTTTCTGTGTTTTTATCCAGTTGTACTTACCTACCATGACACCGCGTACGCCCGTCTACGCTCCTCAAATGCATCATATGTACCCCACATGGCCGCATAACCGCCCCCGCGTTCCAGCTTAGAATGTTTACAACCACTTGGCGCGCGCCAACGACCAGCCTACTTCATTCATTGTTGCACATTTTTTCCATTTCTCTTATGTGTTTCTCATTCTTCGACGTCATACACAAGCCGCCTTATCGCTAGTTTTCTTTTATATCCTCCCCACGCAGCGTCATCAACTGCACATACAAACCATCACAGTAGTCGAAGTATTACGGAGTCCAAGCACTCACACTCCCCTATTGAACAGCTCCCGACTTGTGTATCGACATCGTTCGCCCACTCTGTGCGCATGCCCATTACGTCTGGTCGTCTCTTTCTGTTATATGCTTTCGCTTCTTCCTTTTTCTCACGGGGGTAAGGGGATAGGTAACGAACTCACAATTTAAATACGTTCAGCTCCCTTCCAAGGCGTGCATGTGGGATCGAACCGGAGTAGTGTAGTTAGGGTTGACGTATAGTTGCTAGGACTTGTAGCAGTGTGGTGCGGCTGTGTAGGCAGTACATTCCGTTTTATCAAAAGTTAAAACTCAATTGCATGTTTCTGTTTTGGTCAGTCAGCAGTTGTTATCCGGTGGCGATAGGTCTCTTGTCATAATCAAGGAAGCGTTGTACACGAGACATGTAGAAAACGTGCTATAGCGGATAATTTTTATTTGGCAAAGGAAAGTGTTGAAAAATAAATTAAAATAGAAACAAAGAAACAGAGAAAAAAATATAATTTGAAAAAAGTAAGAAAAGTATAAAAATAAAAAAAAGAACGAAGAAGAGCAAAGTAAAAAAAAAAATTGCACAAAAAATTCAATAAATGATGTCAAGCCGTTGGGCGCTAACTCTCTTGTGACAGCATAATTTCAAAAACAACCGTTAATTTGAATTGCGTGTGAAAAGTTCAAAAGATATTGCTGAAATCTAATTTAAAAAAATCACAAAGCGCAGCAACAACAACGTGTATACATTTCTACTCGACTGTGTATTTTGACAGTGTGCAACTTAAACCGTTAACTGCTACATTTTATACCAAAAATAAATAAATAAACGCATGCTTTGAAAGAATTTAAATAAGCCAGAGGTTAAAAAAAACTTAGTATCAGCCTGAGAGTGTATGTGTCAATTCCTTTTTTTCGCCTTCATCACTGCATCACATCACCAACGCTAAACCGTTGCTGCTTTTGATTTTTGATTTAACGGATATTTCATATTATCAAAAGCCGGCGTTCAACGCATAAAAAATATCCAAAATTCCGAAGAATCCGAGGAAAACACCAAAACAGTCGACACGTACAGCGTCGTCAACCGGTACCGGTGGCAGCGGTGGTGGTGGCACCACTAAAATGGCATCGAAACGAAAAGCATCGGTGCTGCTGCATAAGGTAGGTGAAACGTTGAACTAATTTGTGGCGGAAATATTAAGGAATTTGAATTTTTTGAAACAAGAATCTTTAAGATTTGAGGAGAAATATAATTTTTATAATAAAATTCCATGAATTGGATTATTAGCTATACTTTTATTATTATTATTATTATTATTATTATTATTATTATTATTATTATTATTATTATTATTATTATTATTATTATTATTATTATTATTATTATTATTATTATTATTATTATTATTATTATAATTATTATTATTATTATTATTATTATTATTATTATTATTATTATTATTATTATTATTATTATTATTATTATTATTATTATTATTATTATTATTATTATTATTATTATTATTATTATTATTATTATTATTATTATTATTATACCATAACAGTTTTTGATATAAAATATGGATTTTTAAACTTTCATACTAAATGTAGGTTTCATTTTACTTATAGCCTAAATGTAGGCTACGTTATATTGACAGCATAAATTACTTATAATCCTAAATGTAGGCTTGATTTTACCTATAAAATATGCACGCAATTAATACACTCGGCAAAGACAAGTCTTTTTGCGTAAAACCCAAGAATGATGCTAAAAGACTATACTAGCGCATCAAACAGTACGTGTAACCACGGTAATCGCCACTTAGTATCATATGCTTCAGATAGAGAGAGGTCTTTTTGAACAGATTAATTCAACTTATAAATTAAAAAGTTCGCTTAATTCTGTAGTACTTGTTAGGAAACTGACTCATTTATATGTTATTCTTGGGTCTAGATTTGCCAGTTTAAAGCTCAGTATTAAGCTTTGAATTTTAAAAATTAGTTTTCTTGGTAGTTATGTGACGAAGAATATGGATAACAGTTTCTATTGATTTATATTAATTTTAGAAATTAGATAGTCGGAGAGAGTTTCCCTCCATATTGAGTTTTAAGAATATGCAAAGCAAATTTAGTGATTAAATAATAGAGTGAATTTAATTTAATTATTCGATTCGCTCATAAGATAAAAAGTTTCTAATCATATAAATTAAAATAAAATTATATTTTTAAAGCTTTGACCATAAAATGAGGGCATGGCTTATACCATTATTATAATTTAAACTAAATCTAGCTCTCACTAATTTATTTTTATTTGTATAGCCTTTATTTTTAACCTATTTTCTACGCGCCCATCAGTGGGTTAATTATACATTTACGGGTATTGATCGAAAGGTTTTATAAAAGCCTTTTTTATTATGCCAATAAATATAATTCGTGTATAATTTACTTTGCATACTAATTTGAGAGCTCATTGAAACTTTGGAAGATCTTTTTTTTACGTTTTATCCTTCATATAGGTGTACATTTAAAATCGACAATCTATATTTTTGTATAGTTACAAGTTGAAAATTGAGACAAAAATTAGAGAAGAACTTTGAGACTAAAGACATTTGCAATTTTTTAATAAGAGTATACGAAATCTGACAGAGAATGAGGCAAAAAGTTGTAGAAATAATCAGCTGATCTGAAATTTGGTACTTTATTTGAAATTTATTTATTATTATTAAGAGTTACCTTGAGTTACCTTACTTTTAATTCTAGATACTGCTTACTGAATTTTAGCAAACCAGCTTTTTAAATGATTAATTTATCCTATTTTAATGAATAATCATTTTATATAATCTAATAGTGTCTTAGGCGGCTACAGATTTTTCGGAACCTCAATTCAATATATAAATTGAAATTTGTTTGTTGTTTATTTTTATCTTCTTTATATACCGACAATCGTCCTTTACAAAGGTTCTACGGAGTAAACTCCCGAAGAGCGTTCTACTTTGTTGTAAAAAATATCAAAGTGTAATAAGTAAAATGTTTTCTTCTTTGGCTTATTTCATCCTATTTCTAACGCAATTCTAACATATTGGCTTTGGTGGCGCGCAATAAAAAAAATATCCGCCCAACTCAAATTGTTATGACATGATTTCTGAGTGTATAATATTTCTAGGTTTTAAGAAACAATTTAAAAAAAACCAAGATTCACACCTTAAAACAGAAAGGAAGCACGGCCATTAAATGGTTAGAAAGTCATTTACAATCACAAATAGACGACTGTTTAAAAATAATTTTAATTTTTTTTTTTAAATAATGGAAGAAACATTGCACAAGTTTTGGGAATTAGCAAGAAATCTATTTTTCGTTCAATAAAAAATTATTTTATTATAAAAACAACGATATAGCGATTTTCAGCTCTTGCACCAATTTGTGGTATGAGTCTTAATGTTTTCCAAACAAACGTGGGACTTGCAGTTTTAGCTAACGTGCCTAAAACTATCTACTGAGTTTCATAAGGTGCTCTTTTTATTTCATGCCAGAAATGAGATCGAATGGGTTGACGTTCCCTGCCTAGGGAAGCCTAAAGTTAGAAGTCTAGCCAGGAATCGAATTTATGAACCACCGCATGATACTATGTATGCTAACTACTCGGCGAAGCTCATCGCTGGAGTATAATTTCTAAAACTAAATAGTTAAGTTTAGGGATTAAGATACAAGGAAGCAAAAATCGATTTTACGCTAATAAATAAATTTAATAATTTATTATTATATTTAATTTGTAACCTAAAATGTTGGAACTGGATCAAATGACTTAAATCAGATCATAAAAGAAAATATTTAAAACAATAATTTATATTTCAAAGGTAGACAATGGGTTAAAGCATATTTTAATTAAAAAACAGAAAACTATCTATAGGAATTATTATTACTTTTTAAACACATTGAGAACTTATAAGTATTATCCTTCGGAACATCTTACTTTAAAAACACTGATTGAAAACATATCAACTTTTTAAAGAACCCCCGATCCGCAAGTTTCACATCACAAATTTCAAAAGTAATCCGGTGAAAAAACGACTTAAGTGATTTAAAAGCCAGTTTTCAATATAAAAAGTCGCCAGTTAAAGAGTCGCATGGATTATGTGCACTTTTTTTGAAATAAGCAACAACAAAAATTAAACTGATTTTATATAGATTTAATTAGAACTTCTCCCATTTCATGATATTCGTTTTTTTTTATTGGTAGGAGGAGTTTAAATATATTTAAATACCTTATTTCCAAAAAAATAGTAATTAACGTTGTCAGTGGCACGAAACGGGTTTAAGAGTATTTTTATTAGAGCTCAAGATGCCCGGGTATGGAGCACTGCGAGCAGCAAGATGCTCGCCGATACTCGCTCATTGCTCAACTGCTCAGCAGAATAGAAAAATGTTAATTTTGTTTGTCAAAATTTCTTTGGCGTTTCAATGATTTTTACACTTTGCATAATACTCGAATTTATCAAAATACTCGAAATGCTCGTGCTTGGCTCGAAAAAATTTCGAGTAATGTGCCATGAGCTGGTGTGCGGGTACTCGTCGCTCAAAGGCTCGCACTGCTCGAAATTGTTTGAACAAAATCTAGAGCTCTAATTTTAATTTTTAACAACATATACAACAATTATTTTATTTTAAAATTATTTATCTTATATTCTAAACTAAAAAAAAAGAAAATGTATACTTATGAAAATTTTGATAAAATTAAGAAGTTGTAAGAGTTAATATTTTTAAAAGAAGGGCTCGCTAGGTGCTTCTGGAGGCTAGTTGGTTTAGAACTCATTAGAAAAGTATCTAATTTGCAGGAAGAAGGTCTGAACGATAAGCTACTTTTTGCTACAAAGTTTCATTATTTTTCTTGAAAAATGTACATTTGTCTACATATTCATGAAATGATTAATAACAAAGGCCCAGTGTTCTAATTTTCAAAACAAATATACATATATACATTCATACATACATAGCGCAAAAACCAAATAACTCAAACAATTTCCATCAAAACTAATGCCTAATCAATTTCGAAGCAAACGCTCCAATCCAGCGCCAAAAGCAACATGAAAAACAATATAAAAAAAACACAAACCTATGAAAGGCAGCACCCCAGTCACTTGCTACTCATTCATGGTTTATTGTTTTCCAGAAAACTTTTTCCCTTTCCCACAAAATCTTTTGGAAAGAATGCCTTCGTATGTTGTTGATAGGGAGGAGTGCGTTGGACGAACGCGAACTTGGTAATAACTCCCACAAAAAAGTAGGAGACGAACGAAATGGTAGTAGAAAAAGCATAACTTCTTCCAAATAGAACATTTTCGTCCCCACTCAAGACAAGAAACGAGGCAAACAAGTAAGGAAATCAAAAACACGCACACACATACGCATACATACAGAAGGGCAGAAACACACAGATAGCAAGGAAAATGCTGCAGAAACTAAATCAAAAAAGTTGCAAACAAGAAAAATGAAAGGTCTGTAAAGAAGGCACATCTAAAGGGAAACAGAGGAAAATGGAGAGGTAGCTATGGTAATGCTGAAAGTATGAAGTGAAGATGTGAAGATGTGGAGTAGAAAAAAGTTAATCATGCCTTGTGAGCAATAAATCCCATTTTGCAATGTACCAAATATAATGGATGGATGGATGACCCCATATATGTAGGTAGAAGATGGACATACAAAGTTAGTAATGTCCGTATGTGTGCATACGTGTCTTGTGAATGTGTGTACTCGTCGACCAGCGTAAAAGTTAGTTGTCGATAGATGTGTAGAAGATGTATTAAAGGCCATCAAACTTGGCAAAGTATGTACCCTTTCCACACACACACACACACCCAAACATAGAGCTGCACTGCCAAGAAGTTGAAGCAACTAATGAACGTTAGCACGAGCGCATACATATGTAATATACAAGCACATATATACATACGAGCTAATACCCTACTCTGTCCACGCACGCACACATCTATGCATACTGAAGCGCGCTTTTAGGTGCTGCTCACCCTTGCACTGCCCAGAGTGCAGAGTAATGGGGTTGACGAGCTGATTAGGTTGCCAATTGGCTTGCGCTGTGAAGGTGGCATAATAACTACACAACCAAAATCTTTAAGTACAACAACAACAAAACATAAGTGAAACCCCAACTGGGTTAGAGCAAGTATTTTCCGCTGTTTCGGTGTTCCTTTTCGCTTCTATTGTTGTTTTTGTTTGTTCCTATTTCTTGCGGTTTGCCCAGCTTCTTACTGTCCACTTTTCGTTTCTTCGTTTCCAACGTCGATCTTCGGCTGGCTTTCCATCGACGAGTAGACGACGGACTGACGCGTTTTGTTTTTGACGTCCACTCTGTCGCATCGTCATTAACCGTGTATTTATTTGCGCTCGAATAGGAAAATGCGGCACAGTGGAGCAGGAAAATATAAATAAAAATTGATCTGTCAAAAATATTTTCTCGCTTAATTTTTATTACTATTTTATTCAATTCAATTACTAAAAATAAATTTACTAAAAATGTTAAAAAATATATTATATATATTAGTAGCATAATTTTTTATAAAAAAATACTTATATTTAAAATATCATTTCTTTGTAATTTTAAATATTTTTTAAACCTCTTTTGTTATTACCATTATTTTTATAATATTACTTATATATTTTTATTAAAAAATTGTTTATTTGATATTTATTTCACATGAAAGAAATATTATTTTTATTATAAAAACGGAGAATATTTTTGCCTTGCTTTTATCCCACAGTGCCAATATGCTGGCCATAGCGCGCTGCCGCTAATTTATTATATTATACTTGAATACCATTGCTTTGTAGCTTTAAATAGTTTTGTAAAGCTTCAATATTGCCAATATTATTTTAATTATGATTAATTTTATTATTATTTTATTATTATTATTATTATTATTATTATTATTATTATTATTATTATTATTATTATTATTATTATTATTATTATTATTATTATTATTATTATTATTATTATTATTATTATTATTATTATTATTATTATTATTATTATTATTATTATTATTATTATTATTATTATTATTATTATTATTATTATTATTATTATTATTATTATTATTATTATTATAATTTTTTTATTATTATTATTGTTATTATTATTATTATTATTATTATTTTATTATAAATTTTGATTTTGTTATTATTCTTATTTTAAAATTTTCGTTATTATTATTTTTATTTTTGTTGTTGTTATTATTATTAATATTATTATGTATTATAATATTATTTATATATTTTTAATAATAAATAGTTTATTTGTTATTACTCAAAAACTAATTTATTTTTATTCTAAAATCTGGAGAATATTTTTTCATTGCTTTTAACCCACTGTGCCAATATGTTGGCCATAGCGCGCCGCGAGTAATTCATCAAACTGGACATTGTTCAGAAAAGTAGAAGGCGAGGAAGTGGGGCGCACATAAAACAGCTTCTTGGGTGGCAAGTTTGGGGGGATATATATATATATATATATGTAATGGAGGGAGTAGAATATCTATGTATGTATGTACTTATATTTACCACCGCCTCTCTTTTGGACGGCATACAAAAAGAGAATTTATAGGTAGAGGTAGAGTTAGTAGTAGTAAGACAAGTCAAAGTGCCCTAAGTGCTGGTCAGCGCGCATTCAATAGCATACAGATCGAAGCAATTTGCATATTTACATATGAATATATAGATAGATAAACTGTCATATATACGGAGTTTGTATATACTTGCATGTAATTACATACTCACACTTGACGAATATTATTGTGAGAAAATATTTGTGGAGAGGGCAAAATATGTATGCATGTGTGTGCCCATGGAGGGAGGTTCCTTATAGCTTTGTCAAATGAGCATGTATTTCAAATAACCGTGCCAAAAATTACATACTATGCTATAAATATATGTGAATAAGAGCTTTTCGGTTACTGCCTTTTAATGTTAATAGAAAAAAAGGAATACCCTAAAGGAGGAATGGATGGAGCGTTGTTAGAAATCGTGTGCAAAGGATGCTTTAATAATGTAGGATAGTTAGTAGTGGTAATATATATTAGAGCTCTAGATAGCCGGTTATCGAACAGTGCGACCAGCTCGATGCTCGCTCGATACTCATTAATTGATCAACTGCTCAGCAGAATAAAATTTTTTTTATTTTTTTGTCAATATTTCTTAGTGTTTCATTTTCACACATTACAATAAGCAATGGACAAATCGGCGTGTACACATTGCTCAAATGCTCAAACTGCTCGAAAACACTCGAACAAAATCTGGAGCTCTAAGGTATGTATGTGGATTGTTCCATAACTATCAATTGAGACTTCCCAAGAACAATATTACAATTATGTCTTATATTAATATATAAAATTATATAAACTGGTTAAGAATTCTAGAACAACAAAACTACGAAAGAAATGTGTATAATAAAATATAATTCTAATATAAAAACAACGATTTAGCGATTTTCTGCGGAGCTCCTGCACCAATTTTTGGTGTGAGTCTTAATGTTTTCCAAAGAACACGAAGGGACTTACAGTTTGTTGCTAAGGAGCTCCTTTTGTTCCAAGCTAAAAATTTGCTCATGATTCTCCGTATGTTAGTACACACTGCTAACTGTTCGACTCGAAGTTGAACGCTGGAGTATAAAAATCTAAAATAAACATATTTTTGTGTTTAATTTCAGAGAGAACTACCTTTCGGGATTAAAATACAAGTAATCAAATTGAATTACTCCAAAAAAGAAAAGTTTTAGCGAATAATTAAAAGAGATTGTCGATAATATAAATATATGAAATCTTACACTCAAATAAAATTTGTCCCGTGCTTCATTATGAGTGCGAAATATGAAAACTGGTAATTTTCTAACAAATAATTTTTTTAGAGAGTATTATCACATAGCAATCTAGGAACATTTAGATAAAAAAACAATTATGGCCCAAAATAGTTCATTTGTACAGTCTTTTGTACGCGTTGCTGGTTTTAATGTTTTCTACTAATAAAGTTCTTGATATGATATGTGAATTAAAATTATTACAATTTCACAAAAGATAGCAAAAAACATAATTATATTATATAAAGGACAAAAATGTCCCGTGCGACAGTGATTTCAGTTATTATGACTGTTTTTTTTCGAACATACTCAATGATAAGTTTTTTTTGGGGCTATTGAAGATTCTTCGATGGAAACATTTTCGACTAATAGAAATGCTCATATATATAAGTATTTTGTAAATCATTTAATGGACAACAATGAAATTTCTGTTTCATACGATTTCATTACCGTACATTTATTACCATGCTCACTTACCAAATGAATATCTACTTCAAATACTTTCCCAAAATATCATATACAGTAATCAAAATACATTTAGGATTGGGTTGCATCGAAACCGAAACCAACTTTAGAATATTTCAAACACAACTTTGACAAAGGTTCCTTAGAATATCCCCAACTCAGCATAGTAAAGTGCGAAGCAAGAAACCCCAACTCCTGCCAGCCTGTGTGGAAACCAAAAAAAATGCATACTCACACACATCCAATTACACATATTTTAATTTTAACCCTTTTGATAGCAAAACTAACAAGAAATTGCCAAAAATTTCTTGCTATGCTTCAATATTCAGTGGCTTGGGAAGTCTTGCAGGAGAGCCAAACGAAGGATGCTTAGAAAATGGTAGCGTGATGAGGAAAAAAATTTATTCAATAGAGTAAAAGCTTAGAAATTGCCAAAATACATAGTATAGGGGTAATGGAAGGTGAATACAACGAACGACAGCAAAATATTTGATGCGCCAAGTTGCTGATGTGTAGGCAAGCAGACGTACCCCAGCCGACGGCAATGCTGTGAGTTTAAGGAATCATTAATATGCGAACACTTGGATGTGTGAAGGAAGACAGCAAGGGGGAATGGTGGCAGGGCGTTTTGGCGTATATGTATGTATGTAATGTTTTTTGCAAGAAAGTCGCCTGCGGGCTGTGCCAAAGCGAAATTTGGGGGCGACTACAAAAATAGAAAGCGGCACATTCACGTATATGCACTGTCATACATAGCTAAACACATACATATGCGCTCCCATATATCTGTTATACAGACCAAAGCATGTATTTAGAAATTGTGCAAATTCACATTAGAATGGCTGCAGAGAGAGCATGGTGCATTCACATCTATACCAGCTTCATATGCACATACTAGCGTTACATACATTTATGTTCGTGTGCGGCGTCTGGACGCCAAAGATGTCTGTCTAATTCAAAAGCACCCGAGGTACGGCCTTGTAAGACACATTACTGCTTTTATATGCTTGTGTGCGTACATATACACATGTGCATTCATGAAGAGCATATAAAAGATGCTGGCACATTCACATGCATGTATGTGCGTATGTAAGCATGCATATGTGTCTCATGTGGCAAGCTGTGCAGGGTTTTCGTAATCTATACGTTCAAAGCCAGCAAAATGAAATTCTCTTTACCCTCCTCCGCGTGTACTTCCTACCATCAACTGACGATCTGCAGCCCACTAACTTGCCACCCAACAAACGTCTTCTTGTCAAATACACAGGCTTACAAGCTACATACAATAAAGCGCGCGCTTCTTCTCAAACCAATGCAAGACAACCTTGCCACACAGTCATTGCTTTTATTGTGCTAGCTACATGCACACACTTAAATACAAACAACAACAACAACGACAACAACAACAACAACAACAACAAAAACAACAAAAACAGTCTCAAGAAGGCGAACGTACACTCGCAACCGAACGGACCCATTTCCCTTTTGCCATATACTCGTATAGACATCCATACATATATATACACATGTGTATGTAGGCACACATCTTTCTTATATTCTTACTTTCGTATAACTAACACAAATTGCTTTTCACACACCTCCGTTTTGCAAGCTGCGTTCCTTCTAATCAAAACGAAGTTTTGGTATAAGAAAATCCTTAGGAAAATTCTACGTCAACCGCACCACTTCAGACTAAGGCACACACACACACATACATACATAACTATATACATTTCTGTGTAGATCCTGCCAAAAAGACTTTTCAAGCAGTCAGCTAAACAGGGGTGCCTATGAGTCTTACCCTTTAAGCGTGCCTTCTACACATACAGCATTACCACACATACATATATACGTACGTACAAATACTTGCTGGTCGGTTCCAAGTGAAACGAAATGGTAAAACATTTATATGACAGCATAGTCCTTATTTGCACAAACAGAAGAGAAAAAAACCCTGAATAATGAAGTGGAAAGTTCAGAGTGGTGTGAACGCAGTGTGAGTGTAGTCGCAAAAGGAATATTAAAAGTTCAGCGAAAAGGAGGGCACCGATGTTGAAGTGTATTTGAGATTGGCATGTTCGAAAAAATGCGGCATGCGATTTAATTTTACCATCGTTCCACATTTTTCATAATACTACTAGATAATAATATAAACACTTTGAGAATTAAAAAATCTACCGTAAGGTATCTGCAAGTAAATTATCTCTATGTGAAACTGTGAAGTGAAAAGTTTTTTCATTACATCTTTTCACGAAAAGAGAGTTCACACTCATTACTCTTTCGTTATGCAGGCAGTGAAAAAAATATATAAGAAACTTTCTTGTATTTTCACATAAAAATATGAAATGAAATCACTTTTCATTGCTGTATAATATTGGAAATTGCATTTCTAATATTGGAAATTGAACATATCTCTTGTCAAAAAAGTAAAGATAACGATAAATCAAACATATATAAGTAGATATAAAAAATATGCAATAGTGAAAACTGAAAATAGTTTGTGTTAATAAAACTGAAATCTTTTCACTCAACCAAAAACGACCCGCTGGAAATTAATATTTTTCATATATGTTATGGATAATGGAAGGAAAAATAAAAGGCTTTCACAAGATAAAATAGAATGAAAAACATTGTTATTGATATAAAAATCTGTAAAAGTAATCAAGATGAAAAAAGTGGAAAGGTTTTTATTTCAAATTTTCACGTTACGAAAGTTGACCGTCAGAAGAGTTTATTGTACTTCAGCAGGATTTTTATAAATTGAAAACCGTTTTCACAAAAGTAAATATAAATATAATTCAAGCATGAAATTTTGAAAATATGCAATAGTGAAAAGTAGTATAAAGAAAGTCAAAAGTTTTTTTATTACACTTTTTCATGAGAATTGTCCCTCGGGAAGTGACAAGTTTTTTTCATTACACTTTTTCACAAAAATTGTCCCTCTGAAAGTGAAAAGTTTTTTCACTTCACCTTCCCATGAATGGAGAATTGATCCCCTGGAAACGTATTTGTTTTCGTGTGAAAAAATAAAATAAAAATTCATTGCATGAAAGTCTTTCACTGATATCATTTAGAACTAAACATCGCTTTAACAAGTGAAAAAATTTTGCATTGATAAAAATATAAAAAAGTAGTTAATAAGCAGAAAGTAAAAAGTTTTTTCATATCACCTTTTTACGTTACGAAAGTTGACTGACATGAGATTTTGTTACACTTCAACCAGATTTTTCATTGATTACAATATTAAGAATGGAAAACTGTTTTCACAAATGTAAATATAAAGAATTCAAGCGTGAAATTGTGAAAATATACAATAGTGGAAAGTGGCTGTAATAAGGAAAGTGAAAGTTTTTTTTAATTAGACTTTTTCACGAGAATTATCACTCTGAAAGTGAAAGATTTTTTTCTCTTCACCTTTTTATGAGAATTGTTCCTCTGGAAGTGAGCATTTTTTCACTTCACCTTTCTACGAATGAAGAATTGATCCACTAGAAACTTTATTGCATTCACATGAAAAAAAATAAAATAAAAATGCATTGAAAAAATATACAATTGTGAAATATAATTGAAACAAAAAAGTTTATTTTTCATTACATTTTTCTCGACGCCATAATTAACACCCTGGAAACTTAATTTTTTACGTTATATAGAGAATTAAACAACGTTTTCACAAAGATAGGATGAAGAACCTTTTCATTATATAAAAATCTGAAAATTGAACACCGTTTTTACAAAAGAAAGATAAAAAAGTGAAAAAAGTTGTGTTAAAAATAATTAAAATGTTCAATTTTCCCTTTACCTTTTTTATGGATTAAGGGAATTGTGCTCTTGACAACACTGTATGGAATTAATTCTGGGAAGTGAAACTTTTTCTCTCCAAGCTTAGTTACTTTTTCAATTTACTACGCCTTAGCTTACTTTATGTGTTCATCTCTATTCTATTGAAATTAATTACAATAGCATAACATTGATTTTCGTTTCAAAATTAAATTTTTTAGAACTTTCTTTAATTACATATTGTGTTTCATTTCCACTCTCTTACATTTATGATTTTTTCACTCTTTTCTATTATATTTATCTGCATTCAAATATATTACATTCTAGTTTTTACCAAATTTGTACGGTATCATTGTTTCTCAGTTATGGATTATATTATATATTCTTCATTTCTGTATGTTCTATTCCACTTATTTCTCTCCAGCTCATGTTCTTTTATCAGTTCCATTTCCATGTGGCTAGTTTTCGTTTTCATTTCGAATTTGTGGTTTTGCATCTTGATATTTTAACCAGCAAAGTGGAGGGACCTGCACTTTATTCTAGACCGTCTTCGAACGGCCGATGGATTTATATGAGGATCTTTTATTTCATGCCAGAAATACACTCGGAGGGCTTGAAATTCCCTGCCGAGGAGCGACCGCAATTAGAAAAATTTATTTTCTAAAATTTTGGATGTTCCTCGAACCTGAGCTAGATTCCAATCCCTCCGAATTTTAATACGCAATGCTAACTACTGGCCGCCATATCATTGCGTTCAATTTACTACCAGGACATTAACTTTATTTTTATTGATTTTTGTTTCGGTTTTTTTAGTCCATTTTTCATTTAACTTCATAAAAAATTAAGACGCTTTTGATCAAAAATCGAGTTTCTTATTTCTTTTCATTGGTTTTGATTTGAATTCAGTTATTAGCTTAATTTTACTTTATTCCATTGCCGATTCCTCAACTCCACTCACCCAGAAACTTGCATGTTATCAATTTCCCGTCTAAATTTGATTCTATGCTATTCTCTGCTTCTCACTTTGTTTCGTTTCATTTCCATTTCCATGTGGCTATTTTTCGTTTTCATTTCGAATTTGTGGTTTTGCATCTTGATATTTTTTTCCAGCAAAATGGAGGGACCTGCGCTTTATTCTAGACCGTCTTGCACTTTATTCTAGACCGTCTGCCAGAAATACACTCGGAGGGCTTGAAATTCCCTGCCGAGGAGCGACCGCAATTAGAAAAATTTGTTTTCTAAAATTTTGGATGTTCCTCAAACCTGAGCTAGATTCAAATCCCTCCGAATTTTAATACGCAATGCTAACCACTGGCCGCCATATCATTGCGTTCAATTTTCTACCAGGACATTGACTTTATTTTATTGATTTTTGTTTCGGTTTTTTTAGTCCATTAACTTCATAAAAAATTGAGACGCTTTTGATCAAAAATCGAGTTTCTTATTTCTTTTCATTGGTTTTGATTTGAATTCAGTTATTAGCTTAATTTTACTTTATTCCATTGCCGATTCCTCAACTCCACTCACCCAGAAACTTGCATGTTATCAATTTCCCGTCTAAATTTGATTCTATGCTATTCTCTGCTTCTCACTTTGTTTCGTTTCATTTCCATTTCCATGTGGCTATTTTTCGTTTTCATTTCGAATTTGTGGTTTTGCATCTTGATATTTTTTTCCAGCAAAATGGAGGGACCTGCGCTTTATTCTAGACCGTCTTGCACTTTATTCTAGACCGTCTGCCAGAAATACACTCGGAGGGCTTGAAATTCCCTGCCGAGGAGCGACCGCAATTAGAAAAATTTGTTTTCTAAAATTTTGGATGTTCCTCAAACCTGAGCTAGATTCAAATCCCTCCGAATTTTAATACGCAATGCTAACCACTGACCGCCATATCATTGCGTTCAATTTTCTACCAGGACATTGACTTTATTTTATTGATTTTTGTTTCGGTTTTTTTAGTCCATTAACTTCATAAAAAATTGAGACGCTTTTGATCAAAAATCGAGTTTCTTATTTCTTTTCATTGGTTTTGATTTGAATTCAGTTATTAGCTTAATTTTACTTTATTCCATTGCCGATTCCTCAACTCCACTCACCCAGAAACTTGCATGTTATCAATTTCCCGTCTAAATTTGATTCTATGCTATTCTCTGCTTCTCATTTTGTTTCGTTCCATTTCCATTTCCATTTTTCTCCATTTCAATCACAGACGTTCAAATACAGATTCATTTTACTTTTTTAAATAAATAAAAATTAAACACATTTTTTTCTACGTTTCACTCCCATCACATGGGCTCACTTTATTCGACTTTTACTCACAAATTTTCCAACAGGTTTTCATGGGAGCTTGTGCCCAGAGCTTAACAACTTACCAAAACTACCGAATAAAAATTCTGCCTATAGTTACTATAACACAACTCTCGTCAGCAGGAATCGAGCAGCAGCAGCAAGATACTCACACTCCTATCAAACTAAATATATTTTCCATTACAAATGAAACTACCCAACGTACACGCGCCTAACCCCAACTGCTGCGCTACCCATGTCAATGTCAAGACAAATATACAAACACCCATACAAACTAAAATACACACGCCGCACACCTAAAGGGAATGCAAGCCAACTCGGTGTCGCAAACAAACAAAAACAAAACCTGCTCAAGTGTGTAGGAAAAGCAGACTTACTGTACCTACCAACGCTGAGTTGGATATTTTAGTGGATGGTGATGGTGGTGGTGGGGAGCTCGTTAGAGGCGCATGGTAACACAAGGCGCTATCCAGAGACGACGAGTTTAAGAACATTGAAACCAAAAGGCAAAGACACAGAACGGTGAAGAACGGAGAATGGCAGCTAGGAGTGAGTGTAATTAGAAGTTTGAGTTGTGGCGTCCCAGCAACAACAACAACAAGAGTTGAAAAGAAACTGCCAGCAGCAAAAGCAAGCAATCGACAAGGTGGTGTGGGACGGTGTTTCTTGGGAAAGCGAAGTATGAATGCACATCTTATAAAATTTGGGATTTTTGGGTAATTTTCTACCATTTCGTTGCTTATTTTTGTCGAGCATTTGTCTGCCTCCAGCTCTGACGGCAGATTTTGCTTCCTTCCAGCATTGCTGCTACTTTTAATGTGCCTGCGTCTTCTTCTTATTCGTCTTCTTCTGCTTTGTTGGTATATATGAGCCTGCATAAAAACCAACAAAGCCTACTAAGTCTAGAGTTTTCAACAAGACTTTTGCTTGTTGTAGGCATTCTTTGCTCACTGCAGCAGAGTTTGCCTCTTGCTGTTGTGGTTCCTGTTAGCTGCCACTGCTGCTGTTGCTGGCGCTGCCTTCCTTAGCTCATCAAACCAATCATTTTTCATAGTGCGTATACGCATTGCTGTTTAATGTCGTCTGTTGATACTTTCATTATGCTGCCCTTACTTGGTGACTTTCTTTGTTGTTTTATTAATTTGTTTGTTTTCACTTTTGGTACACACACAACAACAGAAGAAGAAGAACAAGAAATATACACAGTTTTTTGGCAAGAAAGAAGGCTAAATATACAAGAATATCTTCTGGTTTTACTGAACTGATTGAGAATTAGAGATGATGGCCTTATAGAAGAATTTATTTTATTTATATGTACTTATATTTCCGAGATTCATCTCTTTCTACTCTTACGTCAAGTGATATGAAATGTTTCAATGTTTATCATATTTCTCTATTTTAACCGGCGGATACTGCGTCGAAAACTCTCAAAGTTGTAGTTTTGTATTCGTTGTTGAGTAATGATTAATAAGAGTGGTTCTGCATTAGAATTTCAGGCTGACAGTATTATTGGTGTTAATGCTGGTTACAAGGACAGACGAAATTATCTACAACTTGAAAATTATGAATGGTCAACAGTGGTGTGGGAGCCAGAGCACGAATGCACTGAATATTTGTTTGACGACAGATGATATTCCGTCTTGTCCACTTTCACTATCAAACCCATTCACCTCGTTTCCTTATACAGTTTGGATAAAGCAGTCGTTGAGTTCGATGATGTCAATATATCCTCTATGGACATCGGATTGACAATAAGTATTGCAATCTTCTGGTGTTTCACTTTCACTATAATTTAGCGAACCGGAGATTTTTCCCTTCTATATTATCTCGTTGGGTGCTAAAAAATTATACGGTCTTAAAACCTTCTTTAAGGCGCAATATTTTTTTATTACCACTGCCGGTCAAATTCTCAATCCTTTTATACTCACGCATATGGCCTCTCTTAATCTGTCCAGAAATGCGTTTCGCTGCCCTCTTCACCTCTCAGAAGCTCTCGCACGCAGCTTGCATTGTGGTAGATCGTAGCGTTGCAACGTAGAAAACTCCAAAGTGCGGTACTGCAATCTTCATATTACTTCCCCGCTGAAAACCAAGCCTCTTTGGCGTTTGGCGGTGGTATGTAATTATTTTGCAATACCATCCCACTGTTCACTTTTACTGAGTAGGAGTTTAAGCAGAGTAGAGAACGATTGCATAGACTGCTGCTGTTAAAAGAAGATGGTCCAATTTGATGGTAAGTCCTTGAAGCGTACGCATATCTAGATCGCTGTAAACTTGTTGGCCGTCTATCTCAACAAGATCAATCCAGTTGCAAATTTTTCGAACCAGAGTTAGCCAAGCAGCTTGATGAATTTTCTAAAAAAAAATTCTAACTCCGGTCAACGAGGAAGTCCATGACATTATTGTTTACTATTATTTTAAAATAAAAATTCAAGATTTCTGATCTTTTGTTTCGATAGTAATATTCAACCTGACCAAACTAGCCACATATTTATTGAGAACAATCATATTTCAAGTGCTCCTTCTCCTTATCCTCCATTTCCAAATCAACAAAACCAAATCCAATATGCTATCTCAGGCGCACAAAATTTTCATTCACTTCGACTTCCACTACAATCTCTTTCTCCTACACAAAATCCTTACAACAGTCCTTAGTATTCTCCAGCATGAAATCTTTCTTAATATAAATGTACATGTATTAGCCTAAGGATACGCTTAAGCCATCACTTCGTATCCCTTCATTTCTATTTCTTTTTCTAGCTCAGCAAACTTTTCGATCAATGTGTCACCTTTCGCCCCTCGTTCATCATATATCACGTGGGAGCACAGACGCTCACATGCCACTTACACACACAAGCACACAGGCAAATGTGTGTATAACCTAAAATTCCTCGAAAGCGTACAATATACATATATCCCATCGTAAAAGTGTGTGAGTGTATATGTATGTGTAGCATGTCGCTTTTCATTTGCGCCGAAAGAGATCCATCACAAAATAGTTAAGTCGATGTGCTTCTACAAGGTTGCCTTCGTATCCCTAAATTTCTTACATACTCACACACACATACATATACTCATATAAGCATACATTTATACATACGCTCTTTTCTTCTTCATGTGCTGGTCGCTTACTAATTTTTTTTTTCGCCGTTTTCCTCTTTCCTGCTTCCCTTTGCTTTCCTTTGCCTCATCCATACCCGCTAGCAAAGTCCACCGTCATTCATTTACAATATTGCTTTTCTTTGCTTGTTGAATTTTTTTTATTTTCTTGCGTTACGGTCTACTCAATTTTCTTTTCTAACGTTTTTCTTCGTTTTGATGATATTGTCATGCCTCCTTCGTGCCCGTCTTCAACACGCTTCTTCGCAGCTAACGTTGTTAGATAAAATATATGGTCGGTCCGACAGTCATCAAAATGCGAGTACTCGCCCGTACGTACTCGCTTCCATCCGCACATAAGTCCAACGTTTACTTCTCCCGTAAGCGGTAAACATCAACCGAATGTCCAACAATGTTTTTTTTCGTTTCGGTCCCTACATCATAAGTAAGGGAATAAAAGCGAAAGAAGAAGAAAAGAAAAGAAAAAATATTTTTTGCTATCCGCCAAGAAAGAGTCATCCTTTCCTGTATTCTGACTATCTACCCATCGAACGATAGACTTTGTTACAAAGCACACTGTCATTGCCGCCGACAAGTAACAAACCTACTCAGCTATTCATGCTAAGAAAGCGCACAAGACAAACCCTCACAAAGTTGATGTTTGCAGAAGTTGCTGGAGGAAGAAACTCAGACTTACACACACGCATAAGCATACAACTAAATGTCTGCCCCCCGACAAAGGCACAGAAGGCTTGTGACTTGCACCGTTACCAACGCCCACTTTGGCTCAACGCAAATATACAAACCCTTGCCATTCCAGGTCCTTCGAACTTAATTTGGTAAGATTGTAACAAAGTTGACGCCGTCGCAAGCACACACCAAATCATACTAACGACGACATCTAGACAAACATTAATGTACTCAGACCATACTCAGCCCAGCGTACATCAGCAAGTACGCAAGTAGTTGGAGTAAGGTATGGTAGTGAAACAGTAACAGCAGCGGCCTGATTTCATCAAGATTCACAAGCACACACACTCACGTCTCAATAATGGTATAAGCAATGTCTTACCATGGTAGCACCGCAACGGCACCGCACAACCATCCAATCAGTCCGAATTTCTTGCTACTTCTCTCAAACAGCATTTCCTTCGCACACACAGCTGTGACATACATACTCGTATTGTATGTATGTAGTATACTCCTACATAGCGTCAAGTTTCTTCAACATTTCTAACTGTTCTATACCATATTGGATTGTCAATTTTTTTGGAGGGTGGAGAGGCTTCTTATTGTCTTTACCTCTACACAATCAAGAAAAGCAGAAAAAACATAGAACAAGACAGAGAAAATCACACAAAGGAAATCGTATACGCTGGTTAGGTGTGGGTGGCGTAGATGGCTTGTCAAACTCATACCATTCCCCCAACTCATCATACCGCCTCAGAGTCATCAACATCCTTTGGGGCAACCAACCAACCAACCAACCAACCAATCGTCCTTTTATCCATTTGTCTATTCTGCACCCGACTGTCAGTTTCTAACTCGACCATTACTTGGCCTGGCCGCTCCTCAATGCGACCAACCCACACCTTTAGCACAGCACAGCACCGCACAAAACTTTCTATCAGCCCTTCGTAAACCCATCTTCATTCTGGTTTCTTTTTACTGTTGAATTAAGTTTTGTTGTTGTTGCAACTCAACAAAAACTTGAGGGTAAAAATTATTTCTTTTGAAATGGCAGAAGATTTAATTTTTTTCCTTTTTGCTCTGCCTCTGCTTCTATGTGTGTTGGCTATAGCATTTCCCCTCGTCAATTTCATTACTTTGTTGGACGGCGCCAGCATTTTGGCTGGACAGTCGTATTAACCGTTAGGCGAAGGGTATTCCATAGTCGGACAGTCGAAGTGTAGAAGTTGTGTTTTGGGTGCGGCACAAGTGCGGCAAGGGTGTAAGTTTCATTAGAAAATACTGACAAGCGGTTGTAGAGTGTGGTGGGAGAAGTACTCACGGCAATTGGTAACTAAGGACTTATTTATGTAGTCAGAGACTGTAGTAGGAAATGTTGAAGAAAAAACTTAATATCATCGTACCTTGCCTTATGGTTATGTTATTCTAGTATCTACAGCTGAAGTGAAAGAGTAAAATTTTTTATTGTTTTACAAAACACGAAAACGAGAGCTAACCAGATTATGCTAAAAACGTACATACTTAGACAATTTTATTCAAAAACTGTCGGAATAGAAATCAGTTTACTATAATATTAGGGTTTTCTATGAAGTATGCACCGGCCCCAAAGAAATTTACTTCTTCTCTTTATTGGCGTAGACACCGCAAAAATGATTATAGCCAAGACAATAATTGCACGATAGGCAATTCTTATTTTCAACTTCTGGCGCCAATTGAATACACTTAGTGAAACCAGATATCTAACTATCTGATCTATCCAACGAAATGGATATCTTCCTTTTCTTCTGCGCGTGTACTAAATCCAATACTTTCAAAGCTTAATTATGCCATTTGGCCTGTACACCTCATAGATTTTCTTATTCCAACCATAACCATAAATAAATCGTTCGAAAAACCTTTCCCTCGCCTCATTGGATGTTGCCACGCGCACGCTATATCAGCATATAGCAGGACAGAAAAAATGAGGGACTTGTAGATTTTAGTTTTTATTTGTCGAGTAACGACTTTGCTTTCCAATTGCCTACTCAATCCAAAGTAGCATATGTTGGCTAGAATAATTCTTCGTTGGATTTCCAGGCTTATAACTGTCAGCAGTGACGTCGAAGCTAAGATGCAAAGCATTGAATCGTTGTTTCACAGCAGGAGATATTTCGCCTTTACTCCTTCATTACAAGACTCGTCCAACTTGCTTCCTTAACTAGGTTTGAGAAAGCAGAACTAACGGTTCGGTTGTTTGGGACAGTGATGCAAATGCCATCGACATACGCCAGAAGTTGTACTCCCTTGTTGTACCTCCTAATTTTATTCAGCGCGAGTTTGAAGAAGTTACACGATAGAGAAACACCTTGGCTGAAACCTAAATTGGTGCTGTGATTCTCCTTCTAGTGTCATGAAAATTAGTTTTAAAATCGACCAAAAAGGGGGTTTTCCAAGTTTTTGCGGATGCTAAATATCTGGTTTTAATCCAAACTAATAAGATCCAATCAGTTCCTTGACGGTGAGTTTTAATCCTCCAAGAAAAACCTCAAACAGGGTCTTATATGCGAAAATCCATGAAAAAATGGCGCAGATTTTCGGATCTCTTATTTTGTGGTTTAGGGTGACCACATTACTCAGGCATTCAGCCATCCGACCACTTTTCGCAAAGCAAAGCATTCCGGCCATTCGCTTTTTTTTTGTCTGCAAAAGCATCTCGTTTCCCTCTTCAGCACTCGGTATCTCTCTCACAAAGCGAACGTTGCGGTCGCTCGCAAGTTTAGGAGGTGGACAGTCTTTTCTCACTCCTTTTTGTCAAATCCTCATCTACTTGCCCTTCTTCTGACATTATCGAAAGCCAATTTCCTTATACCGAGTTACTAACGAGTGCTCTCAGAAAGGAAGGGTCGTGCAGAAAATCGGCTGGCTACAAGATAGTGATCGAAGTCGATGGTACTCAGAACGTAGTAACATCGAGAAACCTGGATACATGCCTGCGGTTTATCACAACACGATCAATGTGTTTGCGATTCGATCCGAACAGCAATTTGATTAATTTTCTTATGGCCAAAACTGCAGCGCAGTGCAGCGTTCATAAGTACGTTCTTAGTGCTCATAGGACCATCATCTATGAGGACGCAAATTAGCTACTAGTTGAATACCTTCCGGAATTTCCAGATTCATGCCCACAAAACGTGACTTTCAGAAGAGAGGTCTCTCATCCGAGGCTCTTCGTTGGTTTTCATTTGAGTAGATTTATTATCTTATGTGTCTCGTGCCCTACAGACAAGTGCCTTTTTACTTGGGTCTTTTCGAAGCAGATGACTGCTGGATTTCTAGACCTAAAATCTGTACGCTTAATTCATACCACATCTTAGTATCGAAAAACGATATACTTTAGTGAGCTCTACACTTCAGTATATTAAAATTTTTATTCGAATCCTAGGCACTACCACAACTAAGGTGTTCCGTTACATAACTTGCTATCTTTTATTGTTTTTGCTTGCTGCGAACACTTTAGTAGTCCCCCAACCAATCTGTAAATCGTCTATCGCATAAATTTTACCATTATATTCCCTTTTACACTTGGCTACATTTTTTAAGGGGCTATCTTTGCTAGCTGCTACTGTAATTTTCGCAGCAATAACTCGAAGACTGTGCATACTTTTAATCAAAAATGTTCTTCCTCTAAATACCAACCGACAGAGACTTATCCCTTTTTACTTCTTTGCGCTATTGGGGCAAAAGCAATAATTTTCTACCCCATTTTTTCTCCTTTTTTTCGTTTTCTTTTTTATTGAAGTTCAACTCATCAACGTTCAGTTTAGAAAATACTAACCCCAGCCAGTGAGCGAGCAAGCAACTTGCGCTGTTTAAAAACAAATGAGTATATTCGTCTATGTGTGTTTGGGTGTGTGTGAATATAAAGCATTGCATGTCCTTCAAACGCGATTCCAACACCCACAGATGGAGCTGAAACTAGTATTGTGGAATGAGAAGATGGCATTTCGACTAGTCTCAACTGTAGTTATTATAACGTTGTGTGGGTGGCAGATATGCATATATATATGTATGTGTGTATGTATATAGCACACAGCTTAACTCAGTCAGCTGCCACATTCCTTGTTCTACAACTGCACCGAACCGTCGATTGTGCAACATTTTCGCTTAGCTGCACATTGCAACATAAAAAGAGTAGTAAAATAATGGGGAAAAAATACTCCGACTAACGCCAAGGCAACGCTGTGTCTTCCACTTTGTGCATCCCTCGACTGTACTATTCGTTGCTCCTTCTACCCAAAAACTAACTTGGGATTTTCCTTAGTTATCCGTACATCGCGCTACTTTCGTACCAAAGCCAGCGTCACCAGCAGTAGCACCAGTGCCAAGTCTTGTCTTTGAAACGTCCGTTTAACTATATCTCTTCCCCCCCTCTTGAGCATCTTTTTATTGACCATTGCAGTAGTCGCAGTGTGCTTGTGGCATGCTCATTTCGAGCCAAGTCGATACTCCTCTCACCAGCATAAGGTAACGTAAAGTGGTAGCGACGCGACGGGTGTATGTGACCATCAACGGCGGACACTTCTGTTAGAGTTAGAGAAGGTGTGTAGTTGGCATGTTTGGCAACATTTTTTCTCTGCTGCTAATTTTCTTATTTTACTTTTTGCCCAAATCTTCTCGGTTGCTGGTCTACTGAGTGTAGGGTACATTGAAGTCGCGTTCTGTGTGCCCAAATTTCTGATGTGCACCCATTTTTGGGGAAATTAACAACTAACTTCGCTAACCGCACTATGTTCGCGTTGCGCTGACGAATGTTCCTTTGGCAGTTAGCGGATCCCATTGGATGAGTCTTCTGTGCACTTCATTTTCATTTCATCATCCTGCCTTTTAGTTGCGGTAAAGTAGTGTTTTTTTTTTGGTTTTTCTGAAATACCAGACATATAGGCGCAGAAAGAGTGGAACCATTTTCCAACCGTTTTTTTTATTCTTCTTCTTCTTGTTCCTAACATCATTGACAGCCAGGCTCTCTTTCCCTTTCTTTGAACACTAAAAATTGGAATATATAACCTAGCTTTCCTCGACCTCTCTCTGCGTTATCATATTAAATGATACAAATCTTATAATTGTATTTTAAAATCTCTTCTTCTTCTTTATTACGTAGACACCATTCATCTGTCCTTCCCGAAGGAGTGAAAGACTTCCTCTTCCACCGCTCCCACCGACGGGTGCAAACGTGACTTAGCCAGCGTGCCAATATTCCTTGATTCGGTGAGCTATGTCAATGTCGTCGTATATCTTATACACTGACGTCTTCCGTGAAACCTTTTTAGCGAGGATTATAAGGGACTTGTAGAGCTTGGTATTTGTCGCCGTGTAGGACATCCACACTTTTTGAAATGTTGAAGAGAGCTTCATCCCAAATACATATAAGATCTAGAAAAATGAAATGGTAAGGTGCATTTGAGAGTACGATTGCATGTGGGTATTTTAGGTGTATATACATATGTAAGTACAATTCATTTGCGAGCACTGGTGGCACTGTTGTTGATAAAGAGCCAGAGCCATAACCAGAGACATTCGGTAGAATATGAGAAAGGGAAAGGAAACTTGAATTGTAGAAAGAGGCAGTGACGCCATTGAAGATGACTGCAATAAACAAAAGCTTTACCGCTGTTGCTGTCGCCGTGTACAACAACTTTTGTCCTCCTCTCAACTGCGGCAGAAAGTTTGTCTTGCGATTTTATTATTTTTTCCTACCACACAGCACCATCGCCCACCATTTCTCCGCCTTCGACACTGCTGCTGCTAACCACTGACTTCTAATTTCATTTTTTCGTATCTCACGGTGTTCTAGGTTTTTTCTTCTTCTTCTACAGCGCCACCATCATCATCATCAGAGACGACGAGTTGTTGGCGCGCGACTTTTGCTACAAATTTATGTTACTACAGCCATACAATGTTGCAAGTAGACGAGAGGGTATGCTTATGTGCACACACATACACATATATATACATATTTGTATAAGTTGTTCATTCTTTTTATTGTTTTTTTCTTCTACCGTTTACGACTCTGTGTGTTACATGCAATGGCAGACAATCCACCAATTCGTTGCTATCCGGTTTCTGAATGATGTTGCCGTTGTCCGTTGTATTTTTTTTAGATATATGTTCTAGTGTATATATGTACATATCTATGTCTGCTGCTTAGCTATACAGGTATGTTGTTGGTTAGACATTGTCTGATTTTTTAAGTCTTTTACCTTTTCTCCATTCTACAGTTTTTCTATATTGGCGCCTGCTGAGCTTCACACTCCTTTTGAGACACAACCATACTTACATACTCGCATAACCCACATCAATTCGTGTCAATCTCCAACGCCTGCACACGCCAACTGAAAGTAGATAGAGTACACAGCACAGCGCCATCATACCCACACAACAGTGTTTCCTTCCCCATTTTCACATTTGCCGCGCCAAGCAAGAAAGTTTTTATCCTTTTTTCTTTGACTGCAAAAAATACGTGCCTCCTTAACTTAACCACTCACTGCTTACTTCGTTCTTCTTGCTCAGCTGCTCGCCAGTCCACATGCCAGTCTTTCTTTCTTTCCCGTTCCTCTTCATTTTAGATTACCATTGGCATAAATGCCGAAAAAAGAATCGTGCATAGTGCGCGTTCCAACTCGACATGACCCCATCTGACCAAGCGCCAGTATAGCCGCTATCGTTGTCGTCGTCGTCATCATCATCAACGTCTCTGACCGTTGGGACAGCCCACCCGTTGCTTAGCACGATAAAATCATCATTGTTCCTCTGCTAAAACACACTCCCACTTTGTATTTTTCTCTAAAAACCCGCACCCACTCTTACTCACAAACTCACATGCTCGAACATACATATATAACAAACATTCGTAGAACGTGGTGAGTCCTTTTTGAGCGTAGAAAGTTTTCTGGTCCTTTGGAAGATAAGCGTTCTGGCAGACAGATGACTTGTAACAAAATGAAAAGGGATTTGATGCGCAAAACGAAAAAAAAAATTCTAAAAAAAGGTCTGTATATGAATGAGATAAAATGATGCAAAGAGGTACAGAGAATTGCAAAGCATAAAAGAGGTGAGGTCGGTGGAGAAACTTCGCATCTTAAAAAACAACGTAAAACAAATATAAAAATTCTAATATGCGTATGCAGCTTTTCAGAAAAAAAATCGCAAATTCTAAAGTGACCTTTATTAAATTTTTTACCATCAACGGGTAGGAAGTATATACTATAGTTTTTTCGTATTGATCCCCGAACTACTCTTGTTGGTGTGCAAGTCTTAATGTTTTTCCCACAAATCAAGGGAAGAGATTTTTATATTCAAGAATTAAACCCAGAGGTGTTGATATTCCCTACCGAACCACGATTAGAAAAATATTTTGGATATTCGTGGCAGGATACCGCCCAACCAAGTTTATGTGTCGACTTGTATATTACTAAGGCGCTTTTAAATTGTGGAGGAGAAAATATCACGTTGTTCCATGTCCCGTGCGACAGTGATTAGAAATTAATTAAAACAAAAACGAAAAAAAGTCTTCGGTCATGCCAAAGTCTTTGCCTTTCATGAATATAGTCAATTTTAATTTATTTATGAATAGGGACAGTTTTAATCCGAAATGGTATACCTGCGCAAAACAGTTGTAAGGAAACTATATCTACCGATATCGATAATTTTCAAAATTAATATTTAATTCATTATGCGTGTGTTTATAATATAGAAATTCATGTTTTTAAATGCTTTAATGAAGTGTTTAGCAAACACTTATCTGAACAAATCGATTTTATGGGAGACATATGATATAGTCTCCCGATCTGGCCAGATCCGAAAAAATATCAATACAGTACAAAAATCCGCCCGCATACTACATTTCGTTCAAATATCTGAAAAACTCAGAGGCTAGTGTTAAACTGACGGACGGGCAGACAGATAGACACACAGACGGACATGGTTAAGTCAACTGAGTCCGTCATGCTAATCGTGTCGGGATACATTTTGTTAGGTACCTGGTACTTACATACTTCGGACCAAAGTTAATATTTCATTTCATGTTCATGAAAAGTATTAAATTGAAATTAACATTTTTTTTTTTTGCTTTAAGAATAATTTTGTCGATAATCGATAATCGACTAAGAAGGTGTTTAAAGATAAATATTCTCAATTTTATATATTTTGTAATTAATTCAGAAACGAAAAGAGATGGAGATCTGTATCTTTTTAGTAAGAACATTTATTAGAACTATGAGACTGATATCTTCTGAGGCCGATTCAGGATACTTATTGTTTTATGGCCTTTGCAAGAAGTAAGGTAGCACGATAATATTAGAAATATCATAATGATCAATACAAGAGGCAAAGCTTTCGCCATGAAAAATGATGAATTACACCGTTACGACAACGCGTTAAAATCTGAGCTCAACCCCACAAATGTGAGTTCATTGAATACATACTCCAACGGACGCTTCGCTGGCACGCTATGCGTTTACCACTCGGCAAGTATTCCATCACTAGAGAACGCTTTGCTCTATCCAAGTATTTTTCTTTTGCCTGCGAAGGCACCATCATCATTGTCGCGTTTAGGCGTTAAACTTTTCGCCGAACAGTAGCACCCCACCGACACTACTGTGTGTGTGTGCACGTTACAAATTATACATATATATATGTACATCGATTTTTTGTGTTTGTTTTCTACAATTCCGTACCATAGTCTGCTGCTGATTTATACAATACCTCCAGACCTATACACCCTTTAGATTTTTGGTGCCGTGACTGCTTGGCATGGCCATGTGGTCGGTCCCGTTGTGGCTCATCGTTGGAATTAGTCAATGTTGATGGGCGTACAATGGTAGATTGGTGGTGCATAGGAAGACAGTGTGTTTGAATTGTTAGACCATGGGCTATAACCATAAATGACATTACGGCAGCGTCCGTTGAAACAGCAGTGTCGGCGCACCCATGGTCTGCTCCTTAGTTGCCAATGCTTGTTTGAGCTTTGTGCCTATGCCTTACTCCTTATTATTGATGTAGAGTGGGCATAAGTCACTCCTTATTTTGCTTTGTTCCGTTTTTTCGCTTTTCATTGGGGTTCATAAACGACGCTTTTCCTGACCGCGTGGGTTTTATTTTAAAATGTGTGCACTTTTTATGGTTTTTAGTATTTTTGCTACACTCATTTGCGCTTAGGTTTTCAGCGGGCAGTTATGTATGCTTGAATGGTTTTGAAGTGTAGCAAAAAAATTTCCCAAATGGTTGCATTGTGTAGAAATTGCGTGTTGATTTTCTTAATACAGTGTTGAAGTTGGTAGTGTTAATAGTAAAGCCTATTGAGAAGAATAGGGAGGCTTTCAAACATGAGTTTCGCAGGCACTGGTTATCCGGTTATTGGCGAATCATCAATACTACGTCAGTAGTTTCCTCTTTCTTACGCTCGGCACCGCTTGAAGACAACAACTGAAAGCAGATCTTTTCCTCGGAGTGGAGTTTCTCTTCTTCCTTTACTTTCGGCACAGTAACGTTCTATCGCTCTATAACAAAATCTATCTCTTGTTATTCACAATATAAAAGATCATGATTCACGAACGATTTTTAGTGCTTGGGTTTTGTTCGTCGAGAAAGGACTGTAATTTTATACTTGCCTACTCAGTACAAAGTAGCAATGTAAGCTTTCCAGGGGTATGAAATTGCAGTGTAGAAAAAGCTTAAAATCGACGATGCGGTGGAGAGTTGGATCTTTTTCTCACGGGTCTATTCCAAAATATGACAAATGGTTAATATCTTGTGAATGGCTCGATAAGAACTTATATGCGATTTTGAGGAGGCTTACCTCACGAAAATTGATGCAGATTTTGGGAACCCACTTTTCGTGTATTAGAAAGAGCTCACTTAGGTTCCAATCGTCAGGTATGTACCGACCAAATATCACAAAGAAGCTGATGCATGAGCTTTGCCAATATTTAAATAATTTTGTCGGTAAGCCATTGTTCTTCAAGCGGACAATTGCTATTCAGACTTCACCCTAGTCGGATAATGGAAAGTTTGCTCAATCGTCTTCATTTGGGTAGTTGGGTTCGCCATCTCCTAGTCTTAATTCTGGTTAAGAGGCTTCGTATCTATATTTTTTGTCCGAGCAGTATTAAAAGCTTTGCAATATGTTACAAGAAAATCAAAGACGGTAAAGCAAGGGCAGATCCTTTTCGGTCCACTTTTGCGGTCGAGGAAATTGTTTTGAGTGCCACTCACACCATACATGATCACTTTAAGAGAGATAATCATTCATTGTATATACTTGCTTAAGTATAATGAGTTTCATCAGAACCAGGATACTGAAAAAAAAGGTCACGAGTGCATGTTTCGCTATAAGACTATGTGTCTTTAAGCAGGCCATCTTTTATTAGGCTCGCAAACAAATAGATTAATCGTACCAACCTCTACAGGAGATGTAAAGAGAAGAAAGAACATGGAACCTTAAATTACTACACTACGAATGTCCGATACTTTGGAGAGGTAGGTTGATGTCTCTATAGTCTATCAACTTTAGAGACTTAAATAGCTAAAATTTGCTTACCGAATTACTAACTGAATTAAAATTGATCTCACAAAAAATAAACTGAGCCTAAAAGAAGATGTGCTAAATTTGGAGAAAATATTTCCTAAACCCTCAAGAGTAAGATCTTCAAAATCTAATTTTTTCTGAAGATTTTTTCCCCCTTTAATTTCTTATTCTTAAATTTGGTGTAACTAATAAATGGGTCATATGTTCCGCTATCACTTCAACCTAACTTGACGTATGATAAAATGTCAATCCAAAAAGCATGGAATTCGTTATATCCTTTCACCCTAGATCTTACGATTTTTCTTTTGTAGAAAGTTCACTTATATTCTTCGATAACTTCATATGTTTCAAAGTGAATTGATGTTTATACACAAAGCTTATAATATAATTTTAATCAGTGCGACCACAGCCTCGTGAAGAAATGTATCACAAAATAGACACAAAATATATTAATATGTATCAATATGTATCACATTTTAAATTTCATATATCAATAATTTAGAACACAAATGTCACAAGAATACTAAGTGGTACACCAAGGCAACCAAAATTTGTTTTTATGAGAATTTATGACGCAAATTCCGAGTCCTCACTCCGTTTTTAGAATTTATCCTATAACTTAATTTTTATTTTTTATTTTTTTATTTTATGCATTATTTCCACGTCTAAGAGAAATTATCGTCCACTCGGAGATATTTAGAGATCTAAGCCACACTTTACAATAAACCGGACTTTTGTTCAGTATTTAGAACCAAGCATTAGACGAGAAACTAAAGTCTCGTTATGATGATATGCATATCGTCGGATAGAGAGCTAAACTACACTATATCACTTATGGGAACCGAGAATTCGGATGGATAGTCATCGATTAGAGTAAAAACACAACGCTGCCATTACGCGAGAACTCAGAAGATAAAACCAATATTGCCAACGGGAAAAAACATTTGGATTTATTCCATCAAATATAGCAAAGAGTCGTTATAATCTGCTCGGGTGCAGAAGTTAATTTCAAGTTGTAGACTTGTGTAATTTTTATAGAAAATCACTATCTAAAAATATTTAAAATTAATGACGTAAGTCCAAAATACGTACACGTTATCAGTTTTACTAAATACTAGAGCTCTATGTACCCGATATCGAGCAGTGCGTTTCAATGATTTTTCACTTTGCTTAAATGAATCTCAAATTACTAAAAGAAAAAAAAAATCTGAGAAATAGTCAGTGTTTGTCAAAATACTCGAAACACTCGTGCTCGGCTCTAATTTTTTCGAGTAATGAGCAATGAGCAGTTGAGCGAGTGCTCGTTGCTCAAATACTCGTACTGCTCGAAAATGTTTGAGCAAAATCTGGAGCTCTACTAAATACCACTATAATAATACCAAAAATGTTCTACATATACCGGTTCAAATGGTTAATTTGTGATGAAAAAGTAGCAAAAATGTCTTACATCAATTCAGTACAGGAGTAATAAAAACAAGTATAATATCTTATATATAATTGCGTTCTTAGTTTAAAAACTATTTGTACATCAGAATCACAATTCAAGTATCGTAGCCATTTTCACTGCATTTGAAAAAAAGGATTAACTTTACCACATATATACATAAAGAGCGACGACAAAACCCCGCAGATGTTTAGTAGAGTAAAGAACTCGGTAGAGATACCATTGGAGTTAACTGTGTGTTTATAAGAGTGAGTGCAAATTGTGTGTTTACTATAAAGAAGCTGAACAACAAAATTGTGACTTTTATTTAACAATCCAGTGATCGAACTCAAATAATTTGGGAAAACATCCTGGTTAATTTAGCTGAATCTTTACAACAAGTGTGTAATGGATTCGTATAAAGAGTTTTTGGATAAACGTTATCGTATGAATGTTTTTATTTTTAAGTGTATGAATCTTGGTACTGCATTACAAAAAAGGATATCTCTAAATTTCGTGCCAAATTGCATAATTATTGATTCACTTCTGTCAAAACGTTCACACTGACTGCAATCTTTTATTATGTTCGCGGAATTTGGAAATAAAAAACCAAATTATTTTTCCTTTTCAATAAATTCACCTGCAAGACGGATACATTTTTCATAACTTTCAATTAATTTATTTTTACAAAATACGCCGAAACTGACTCCTTGACTTCATCATCGGTGATAAATTGTTTACCCCTCAGCTCTTTTATCTTTTTGGAAGCGTAATATTCCATTCGAATCCCAAAAGACCACTACCATGAGTTTCCCAGCTTACACCTGAAACTTCTTGGTAGGTGCTGTCCCCTTTTTATGCGACTGCATTTAGTCTTGTTTCTACTCAGGTTCATAAATATGAAATCAAGTTTCGTCTTCTCCAACAATTCGACTTAACGCATCATCCTTTTCACTTTCCACGTCCGATTAAGTTGCTTGTTTGACACTAGCTCAAAGACTAATTATCTGATACCAATGAAACCTCGTATTTATACTAAAGGGTGATCCAAGTAGAGGTACTTTTTCCAATAGCCTTTTTTGACAGATCCCGCGTGGGTCGTGTCAAGCTGTCATATTACTTTTGTTCAGAATCAGTATTGTTTGGAATTTGTTCATTTAAAGACTTACGCCTGAACAACGTATAAAAATTATTCAACTTTATTAAGAAAATTCACGTTCTGTAAAGAATGTGTTTCGCGCACTTCGCTCAACTTATGGTCAAAATAATCGGCCTACTGAGCATACTATTCGCAACACCATCACCCATCTTGAAACCCAGCATTCATTATTAGATAATATTCGACCGAATAGATCACGTGCAGCACGCAGTGAAGAAAATATAGCGGCCGTAGCTGAGAGTGTACACGAAGACCGTGGAGAGTCGCAGCAACTCGGACTGACGTATATAACGACTGGGCGCGTTTTACGTCGAGATCTTAAATTGCTTGTGCAAGAACTGAAGCCGCTAGACCTTTCCAAGCGACATCGCTTCGCTCTATGGGTTCTTGAATAGTTCCATGAAGATCCAAAGTTTTCGAGCCAAATTTTGTTCAGCGATGAGGGCCATTTCTGGCTCAATGGGTATGTAAACAAGCAAAATTGCCGCATTTAAGACAAAGAGCAGCCTGAAGAGATTCAAGAGCTGCCATTTCATCCAGAAAAAAATAATGGTTTCGTGCGGTTTGTGGGCCGGTGGAATCCTCGGTCCATATTTCTTCAAAAATGATGCCGGTAAGAAATTAACCGCTGCCGTTATCGCGCCAGTGATCTCCGCTACATTTGGTTTCAACAAGACGGCGTCAATTCCCACACATCTCATCAATCAATGGATTTATTGAGAAAACACTTCGGTGAGCAGATAATTTCACGTTCTGGGCCGGTCAATTGGCCAACACACGATATTGTTAGACCGTTAGAGTTTTTCCTGTGGGGAGATGTAAAGTCTAGAGTCTATGCGGACAATTCCGCTTCGACTCAGGCCTTGGATCAAAATATCACGCGTGTCATTCGTCAGTTGCCAGTTGAAATGCTCGAACGAGTCATCGAAAATTGGACTCAACGGATGGACCATCTGAGACGTAGCCGCGGCCAACATTTGAAAGGGATAATCTTCAAAACATAAATGCCAAGGAATGTTCTTTCGAATTATATAAAACATTCCCCATTAAATATGAATTTTCTGTGTTTTTTTTTCTTTAAAAAAGTAGGGAGCCTCGAAATAGATCACCCTTTAGTTATGAGTCAATGAACACGTTGCGATCCAAAATAATGAGGCTAATCACCTACCTTTAACCGTCTTATTCCGCGAACTTAAAAGCGCTCAATTTTATATATACAATTGGAGCTTTTTAACCACTGAAGCGATTTTCAGCCGAGCTCTTTCTCCGATTTGTTCTTCCACCAAATGGAGGAACCAGTAAAACGATTATACTGTCAGTAAAATTTGTTAAAGCAAATCAAAACCAAATGAATATTTTTTTATGCAAATAAAGTTATATAGATTATAAGGATTTTCTTGAATTATATAAATTTAATTTTTTTTTAATTTTTGGCCGTGAGTTCAATGAACTTGCCTGTCACATCTGTTGTAAGCGAATGGAGTTCCTGACACACCTGTCAATTTAACAAAACTTTGTATGTGTATGAGTGTAGGGTGCAACTTTAAGCCCTTTAGTGCAAAACAACAATTCAACCGTAAAGCCCACCAACCTAACGGCCAAACAACCGAGCAAACAGCTGAAATTGATTTTTAAACACAACAGCTATGACTGAAATTATTAGGCCTGCACAAAGAGTATATAGCTCAAACCAACTGCAAAAGTTTCGTAAATGGACATACCCCTACTCGACTACTCGACTAACGCGCCAGCGTGATAGCTTTAAACTTTACCCTAGCTAGTCCACCGCCCCAAAATTTAACCACTACGTTTTTTTCCTCGCAGAGCTAAAATAAAATTTAGTTTTATAGATTTTTGCTGCGTTGAACACTTCTTTTTTTGGTGACTGTTTTCAGCAGAGTGTGAGTTAGTTTTTGCCAATGTGTCCGTGCAATTTGTATTCAAATTTGCTGCTGCAAATATATTTATTTTTAAAATTTTAAGGTTTTTTGTTGTAAAATTTTGAGTTCCTATTGTAAATTTCTTATTTTTATAAATTATTTCGTTTATTTTTTATATTTCTCTTACTTTTTATTTTTTGCTTACTCTTTTCTTTTTTGATGGCGCATTGCTGGTATTTAAATTTTCTGGAAACAAATAGGTACACTGATCAAAATTGAAAAAAAAATATTAAAAAATTGAAATACATAAAAACTCTTCTGTGCATATCATGCCAACATATTTACATTTTTAGGTGTTGAAAAACGATCGCGTAAAAGCTGATAGATTTATTTTTGTCATAAAAAAAATAAAATTATACTATTTTTATTTAAAATGAAAAAATGTGAATATTCCTAGCGTACTTTTATGTAGCTTTGCATTTTGATTTTGTATAAGCAAATACACATTATGCTCATGTGCAAACGTTCATAAACGAACGAGTGCATACAGTCAAATAATGTCAGCTTAGTGCATATTTTTTTGCAACTGCTAAAAGGTACACTCTGGAAAAGTATTATTATAGTTAAAAAAAAAAGCCAAAAATAATTAATAAAAAAATTGTTCTTCTTCGCAATTATGCATTTGTTATAGCTTTAACTGGTTTTGTTTTACCAGCTGAAAATTCTCTTCCATATATTGTTTATTCAAAAATATAAAATTTAAATTTTATTTTGAATATTTTTCTTTTCACTAAATATTACAACATAGTGCTTGCAGTTGTGCAATTTGGTTTCAGTTTTTTATATAACAAAACAGCCACAGTATAGAACTAATTGTTCGAAATATTTTAAAATTTATTAAGAACGCAAAACATGTTTATTCAATTGTTAAAAAGTTTAGTCAGCATCATTATGAAAAAAAAAAAAATTTACTTAAAAAATTTAGTCACTATTTATTCTAGAAATTTTTATTTATTTTTTTATTTAAATGCATTTGATGAGGTATTTGGGTGAGTAGGCGAGTATTTCTCTAATTTAAATATTCAAATTTCGAATTCTTTAGTAAAGCTTCATAGAGACGCAAGCTATTATTATTATAAGAATTTTAGAGTTTAGATTTTATAGTGCTCTTTTTTTTCAAAAAAAGATGTGGGCGCAAAATATACAAATTTCTTTTGTGTGTGTAAAATACATAGATTTTTTACTCATCTTCGCAATATTTATAGAAATTAATCTTTTAAACTATTGACAGAATTATTGGAGGCTATTTAGAGAGACAAGCTAAGGGAGAATCGTTAATGGACACCGTCCGTCATAAACCGCATATGTTATTTGCACTATGCACTAAGTGTAAATCTCTTTCCGCACTACACCCAGTTATCTTTTTATGCTAGACTTTCGTAACAATACCACCTAAAGCCTTAACTCCGACTGCAGTTTCTTGCTCCGACCAAACTCAACCAATTTGCCTCTTCACATTCACCATTCGGGTCTACTTTTTATTGGCTCTGCCATTTTCGCTACTTCTTTGCCGCTCTTTTCTTCTCAATACCTGAAAAAAAATTGCGGCTAACATTTTCACTTCATATCACACCAGTAAAGATTGCATTCTGTTCTCTGGTGTCGCACTTTCTTTTATAAGTATCACTATATCTGTTTTAGACAGGACCGAGAAAAAGTGTTGTGGCTTACGGCCTCGCAACCGCAGGATAAAAATATCTGTTTCTGTTCCAACTATATTTATAGATATATTTTCTGAAGTAGTCATGTCCCGTCGAAAATTACGGGATATTATAATCAGTCTCACCGGGATTTCTCTCTACTTAGGGTTGCCCGTTTTCGAGCGGCTTTTATGTCCATCTGCCTTTTGCTGCCAAAGACATGGCTCTGCCACTCATTTATATTTTTATCTTTATTCATTCCGTTTTTTGTTGTGAGTCATTTTCAATTGCTTTTGGATTTGTTGAAAATTCTTTGAAGTCCTTTAGCCATTATAATTGATGGCTATGACCCCAGAAGCATCCTGTGATACCGAGCGAAATTCCCGTCATCCCTGATTGCACTTAACCGCATCATGGACCTCATATGGGTGCCGCGTAGATTAGCCCAGGCTACGTTACATGATTTCTAGAAATGTGCCCTGTAGCTGGGCCACGTGTCTATAACAAGTCGTTTGCTTGTATTTGAAGGCTCTCATTATATATATGACCAAAGTGGCGGCCGCGATAGCCGAGTGGTTAGCATTGCGTACTGCCATTGGGAAGGCCTGGGTTCGAGCCCAGGTTCGCGCAACATCCAAAATTATAGAAAATAAATTTTTCTAATTGCGGTCGCCCCTCGGCAGGGAATGTCAAGCCCTCCGAGTGTATTTCTGGCATGAAATAAAGCTCCCTACAAAAATCCATCAGCGGTTCGGAGGCGGCTTAGAATAAACTGTAGATCCCTCCATTTGTTGGTAAAAACATCAAGACGCAAAACCACAGGTTGGAGGAGGAGCTCGGCCGAAAATCGCTTCAGCGGTTACAAAGCGCCACATATATATATATATATATATATACTACGGTGAAGTATTTTTTTTACCAGACATCTATAAAGTTCTTTCTGAAACCTATATAGACTAGCAGTTCTAACCGTATATATATTAGTAGTTCAGTATATTATCAGGCGTATCTATTATGAAAGAGACGGTACGAACTTAACTCTTTAGCCAGTTTATTTGATTTTTGTAAAATAACCAATGGCTGTCTTGCCAAAACTCCAATAAATGGACGTCCTAGCTTTTATTGGTGTTTTAGCATTTCAAAATCTTTATGCTGCTTGTATTACCACCTCATCTGTTACCAATGGCGCGTCTATTACCGCCAGCTCATCTGCTAGTATTTCTCGGTCGTTCTTATGCTTAGGGTTTCCACAATATATTCAATATTACCACCTTGTAAACATCGCCTAAGGATTATCGTCAGTATTATCGCAGACCTCGTTGAAGCAGACTGATTTATAGCTTAATATCCTTCTCGTGTCGAATTTAAGGTCGGCCTTTTTCCTTTTAAAACATTCAAACAGTGTTTATATGGTCTTTGTGTTCTCTGACAGGTTTGACTCACTTAGTGGCATTCAGTTCTTAGCCTACCGATTTCTCTATTCCTTCAGTATTCTGTTTTGCTGCGTGCCATTCGATATATTTTACGCTGGCCAGATTTTCATTTAGCATTAGTCTAAAAGATCTTAATCAATACTTTCGGTTTTCCATCCCCTAGTCTGCATCTCCTAGTTTGTAATATATATTTTTATTTTAGCGAGCTACCTATTTAACGCATAATGATCAGACGATCACTATGTGTATAGGGATCATTCAGATAGTAGCTAGTTGCCCTAATCAAAAGGTTGCCAACAAAACTGATGTCAATCACAGAAACACGGCCGTTTTTTACGAAAGTCTGCCTGTTTCCATTGTTTAGTAGCATAACCCCTAGCACTAGAATAGAGAGCAGAGGGTATCCCCATTTTTATCGTGCAGATACTACCCCATTTCAACGCCCATGTATCAAAATCACCTGCCGTCCTGTTAATCATGGTTGTCAAGACTACTCGCAGTGAATCATTCATTAGCTTCTCAAATTCGCTTTCAAACATATAGCAGTAAAAGAAATTGATTTTACGAATCTTCGCCCGTCCGTTGCAGGCTTTGTTCAAAAGCGACTTTTCTTTGAAAGCTTTACCTCTGCGGCACAATATAATAGCGTTTAGGTCGGATATCCATGCTGTGCACTCTATATTTTTGCTCTTTTCGTTACATATTGGTAAGTTCATACTTCAACATTGCATTAGTGAAACTGTTTATAAGTAGAATATCTCGTTAAGAAGATTTATTCAATATAACCTAATAAATTACACACACTAGTCAGACTCATACCTACAGAAATATGTTTTTATTTCGTAAATGTAAACAATCTTGACACAATTTTTGTTTAATTATGCATTATATCCTAATTGAGGTGACCTTGAACTTCTGTCTGTCGGTCTGTCTGTAAGTAGAGCAGAACTCCCAAACATAATACTTAATACTCGTATATCTAATTTCTGTCACGCCACGTGTTTATGACTTATTAACCATTTAATTGTAATGGACACTTTGCAACAATTCTGAATCGTTTAATTATTGGCCAAACATTCAATATTTTAATAGAATAAATATTTGTCAGCCTACATATGTTTAAGCAAATGTAAATTCTTATACATATGTACACCCATATATATGTATAGTATTAAAGATTATAATATATATAAATCGTACAATTGTTCATTGTTAATATGTATTGGTGAACGAAAAGCGGCCACAATGCCACCATATATCTACATACTCTCATATACATATGGGTGTAGCATACCACATTTGACTTGCAACAAGCATTTAGTAGCTGTTGCTGATGCTGCTTCAGCGTATTAACTGCACACGCCAGTTGTGCCAGTTAATAATGCATACAAGCAAACAAACTCGTACATACAAATATACAAATATACATATTATGCTTGATGCTCGGCAACATAAATTAATGCATGATTATGCTTATGCGCAAATACAGAAATGTGTACGTTTATGCGAATTGCCTACAAGCTCTGATCGCGTGCCACATTAGTTACATGCATATATTCTATATGTACATACATATATACATATGCATTGGGGCTGCTATTGCATGCATTCAGCCGCTGGGCTTAACACTTTTCACTCAATGCATTCCAATTCATTGCGTGCCACAAATTGTGGCACACCAAAGCCTGACTGCCAGCAGACGGACGTCTGTAGGAACAATAGACACATCTGCCTACACTAAAGTGACAGCTGAGCAATGAAAGCTGTACGCGGATATAATACTTAATAGTTGGTATATTTGGTTGCATGCATGTGTTTAAGTTAGCTGCCTTTTCTTGCCACGTTCTCTTGTATGCAACGCGAAAAATAAATACGATTAAACTAAGGGCTTCTTTTGTCGAAAAGTGGATCGAATATTAATTGCTCTGATTTGTAAAACTAATCTGAAAGCACTATCGGTCGAAATAAATGAAAATTACCGTAAATTTTGAAATAAATCGTCCCGTGCGACATGGACAAATCAGTTGAATATATGTCTTTTTAAGTAAATAATTGTTTTATTTAAAAAGAGGCTAAGCAAATTATCTAAACTACTGTTAATAATTTTAGGCCGCAATCGATCAACTATGATTTTTTACCGTTAGTGTTCTATGCAATATGAAATTTATGTTCACACCTATGCCTTATATTCGTCAAACTTTCTACGTAAAGAGAGACATTTTCTGTATTCTTTTTTTACATAAAATAACAGCGAAATTAACTTTAATAACACGATAGAAGCAACTGTCCCGTGCAACATCATTTCGATATTGTCATGAATTAATTATTTTAAAATCAAAAAATTACTCGCAATCAAGTTTACCACCGTTTTTCAATGATTTTGTAGCAATAAATGAAACCGAAAAATTCCGTACGCATATTTAGCTTGCTTTTTCTATTATGACACTCAATAAGCTAACACTAAATCGCCGCTTTACCAGCTAAATTTTCTTATCTTCAACAAGCCAACTTCATCGCTTTATCATTAAGTGCTATAGACGCTCTAGTTTTGCTTATTTCCAAGCTTGTAATTATTAGCTGCTTTAGTTGTTGTTCTTTCTGTTATTGTTATTGTTGTAACTGTTGATAATGACTACCAAGCAATGCCATCAACTTGTCTGTCTTCAGTTTAGTTGCTTTTGTCTTGTGTGTTGTGGCTCATCACCTTCGCTATTGCTAACACCTGCTGCTTCTGCTGTTGCTGCTGCCGCTGCTGCTGCTGCTGCTAGGGAATGTCACTCAACGGGCAGCACCACAACAAGAACGCATTTGTCTACTTATGTACACGCAGTACATTCCCAGATGCTTATCCCATATTGAAGTGTGATTGGTTTGGCAACAACATCATGTGACAACAACAGAACATATACACCCACACATACACGCTCCCCACATTTGCCTTGTCACCTTTCAACTTCTAGGGGCCGCGAGGAAGTGGCATCAATTCACTAATGCTGATTTGACTAGATTTGCATATGAATTTCTATGATGACATTCGATGCACAAGTAGACACATAAAACAACAATAGCAATGACAACAAAGACGACGAACAACAACAACAACAACAACACAGTAACATAAGCACACAATTACACCCGCTACAGGCAGTTGGCTGGCTGACTAACTAGCAAGCCACATAAAATGTGTCTAACGGACGGACAAACGACACACAACACTTCTACACAATTGTTGCACGGCTATATATGCATATATACACATATATATGCGTACTGTTTGTCTACACGTGTTTTGTGGGAACCACAACGTGCAGCGACGGCGGTGGCAATGGCGGCAACACTACCATTCATTTTGCGGCGTCCCTTGGCAGTTAAGTGAAATCTATGCTTGCCGCGCAAACATACACACACACGCAGAGATGTATGCGCGCATGCAAATGCCATTTCACGACGACAGTATTGCACCACACTTGAAGTGCGTCGGCTTGGCCTTCTGCATATATGCTCGACAAGTGCCACCGTCACCAAGCCACACTTCGGTTGCGCGAGTAAAACCAAATGCAACATTCGGCTGCACAGTGATACGGATTTGAGTGTAATAAAGTAATTTTACTATTTGGACAAATTTCATTTTTTTTTTAATATTTATTAATTACTTACATAAGTCGTTGAGGGATAAAAAATTTCTCTGTGAATGAGAATTTTTTTTTATTGTAAAGAGCAAATAATAGTTTAAGCCTATATCAGAACCTTAATTCCATTATTACCATTGTTAGAAGTTTTTAATTAAATTTTAAGCCGTTAAAGTGTTCGCATAACCCTTTAAGCAAATTTTGGTAAAGTTTCTACTGCCACTGGATTTTCGTATTCGTGGTAAGGTTAATACTTGTTTATTTAGTAGTAGTATTGTGAGCCGCAACCGTGAAGAGAACGAACAAAACCCTTATGGTAAGTAAGATTGAAAAGACAGCGTTGATTTGTATCAGTGGTGCGCATATAGTAACTCCAAATTAAGATCTAAATGAAATCATTGACATCCTCTCGTTCTTCTTCTTTGGCGTAGGCACCGTTTACGAGATTAGAGCTTCGTCAACAATAGTGCGCCACTCGTTTCTTCTTTTTGGTGTTTGGCGCCAATTAGAAATACAAACTGATACCAGGTCGCTCTCCAACTGATCTTTCCAAAGGAGTGGAGGTCTTCCTCTTCCTCTGCTTCCACCAGCGGATACTCCATCGAATACTTTCAAAGCTGGAGCGCTTTCATCCATTCGGACGACATGACCTAGTCCGCGTAGCCGCTGTCTCTTGATTCGCTGAACTATGTCAATGTCGTCGTATAGCTCGTACAGCTCATCGTTCCATCGTCTGCGGTATTTGCCGTTGCCAACGCGCAAAGGACCATAAATCTTCCGCAATACTTTTCTCTCTAAAACTCCTAAAGTCGACTCATCGGATGTAGACATCGTCCAGGCTTCTGCACCATATGTCAGGACGGGAGTGATGAGCGACTTGTAGAGTTTGGTTTTGGTTCATCGAGAGAGGACTTTACTTTTCAATTGCATACTCAGTCCAAAGTAGCACCTGTTGGCAAGAGTGATTCTGCGTTGGATTTCAAGGCTGGCATTGCTGGTGTTGTTAATGCTAGTTCCCAGATAAACGAAGTTATCTACGACTTCGAAGTTCTGACTGTCAACAGTAACGTGGGAGCCAAGTAGCGAATGCGATGACTGTTTATTTGATGACAGGAGATATTTCGTCTTGCACTCGTTCACTACCAGAACCATTCGCTTCGCTTCTTTGTCTAATCTGGAGAACGCAGAACTTACGTTGCGGCTGTTATGACCAATTATATCAATATCATCGGCATACGCCAACAATTGCACACTCTTGTAGCATATTGTGCTTGGTCTGTTTAGCTCTGCAGCTCGTATTATTTTCTCCAGCATCAAATTGAAGTAATCACACGATAAAAAGTCCTTGTCTGAAACCTTGTTTGGTATCGAACGGCTCGGAGAGCTTCATCCCAATTCTGACTGCGCTTCTAGTATTATCCAGAGTCAGTTTACAAAGCCGTATGAGTTTTGTGGGGATATCAAATTCAGACATAGCGCCGTGGAGGCATTTCCTTATCGTGCTGACGAAGGCAGCTGCCATCATTGACATCCATCCTATAGAACATAGAATTAGTAACATATCATATGACATCGCTGTGGGCTCTTCGGGAAAAATAACGAAGAAGAGAACAAAAACCATCAAAATACTGAAGATTTCTCAAGAGTTATGCTTTTCTTTGTGACATTGATTCCCTCCAGGGAAAGTACATTGCAGTTCTGTCATTGCCTTTTTGGACGGCATGCAGAAACATGGCGCTCATCTACCTATTTCGATTGTCTGGTTATGCATTAGCTTCATACTAGTTAAATACTAGTTCTTAAATACATGTTGAATTTCTGCTAAGCAAAAAATAAAAGTAAAAATTAAATTGCCCATAGCGAGATGCGAAAAGTGGACCTCACGAGCTACTGCCAGATCCTCAAACTATTTAGCTATCGTGACAATCCAAATAGTAACAATGACTAGGCTATTTAGCGCCTTTCTTACCGAATGACGTTGAGATTTTGTTTGTTGACTAGAGGTTGTCCAACTCGGTTATATGTATACTAATTTTTGTAAAAAATATATTTGATTGGTTTATTTTTTAATGAAAGTTAATCTTAAGAAAAAAATTACCTCCAATTGCTTCCAAATTATTGTTCATTATTACCACATTTTGGCATGTGTGATGAAAGTAATAAACTATTAAATTTATTTAAAATTTCCCGCATCAACAATCACAGCGCCATGATGGGGACACTTTCGACCTAATTGTCGCTACGAGCAGGCTACTTCAAAATTCCGGCAACACAGGCAAACACAAATAGAGCACATTTACTACGATGTGGTTAAAATTGCTGTTGATTTGTGAACAAAAAGCGAATTTATATGATTTCATCTCTAAGTAGTTAAATACAAAATTCCTAGTAGTTAAATACAATAATTTTGCATAGGTTTACTGGTTCGAAAAAAATATCAAACAAATTATTTGTCAATAAAAGTTCTTAGTGATATAAATTAATTTTCGATGTTTAGAATTTAGGAAGTTTACAAAAAACAAAAACAAAACTCCCATAATTACCATTAATACTCTCAACTATTTTTATTTTCTTGACGTTCAAATTTGTCCCACTGTGGGACTGTCGCGTCGCGTAGTATTAAGTTTAAACGATTTGCATGCGGTTGCTTTTAAGCACATTCTATAATTTTCTCCCTCATTTCTTTTATTTATTTGGTAAATATCGTTTTTTTCTACGGCAACACTTTGTGGTTAGAGTTATTGCTCCATTTCCTTTTATTATTGTAAAAAAAAAATATTTTGTTGCACTAACTTACAACTGCGCTCGACATAATAGCAGTGACTTGTGAAAATGAGATTTAGAATTTAATGATTTCTATGCCAGAACATAGGCTCAAATATTGCTACTCTGTGGTTAAATTGATTTTTGATACAGTTATCACATTCATGGAGTCATGGAGTGTTGTGCTACATAGTTGTTGTTGTTTTTTTTTACTTTGATTTAAAATAGCAGTGCAAGCGAAATATTAATTTCGTTCGAAAGAAATTAACTGAAATGCAAAAATTTGAATTAAAGTCAATTGATTCAACAATACTTTAGTGAAGACATCGCTTTTTAAATTTGAAAACAAATTTGTTTTGCAAAAATGGGCCATGCCAAAAACTGTTTAAAAAAAAACCGAAAGTTTATTTAAAAATTTTAACGGAAGGAAAATCATACAAGATCTTGAAGATTTGCTTGGATGTTCTACAAAAATGATTGCGAACGCAAAAAAATGGACACCAAAACTAGAAACAACCACAACCAGGGGACAAAAAGAAACGCTTTGGCGGCTACAGTTAAGAAAAGTTGTGGCTTCGGCCCGAGCAAAGCCATTTTATACCTTGAAAATTTTAATTATGAGTTAGGTCTTAGTGTTACAGCGTCCACCATAAGAAAAAAGTTAATAACGACTAAAATTTTGGGCAGAAGTCTAAGGAAGGTGCCTCAGGCCAGAGTTCATTTAGCTGAAGGGCACATTCAATCGAAAAACAGCGCAACATATTGTGGTCCGACGAAATGAAAATAGTTTTATGTGGATCCAGTTGACGCCGCCAGTATGAAAGAAGGCCAGAAAACACTTCTTCTGATCCTAGATATGTTTTCCGGTCAGTAAAATATGGTGGTTGTAAATTTAAATTATTGGGATGTTTTTCTTAATATGGTAGAGGTCCGTTACATTGGATGAAGGAAAAAATGTTTATTTATTTAAAGAAGTGCCTTGAGTTGTTTCTAAAGACGCCCAATTTTTTGAAAACTTGAATATGGGCAAACTGAAAAAAATAATAATGACCTATGAAAAAATCAATTACTCACCACTGCTATTATTTCGAACACAGTTGTACGAGTATATACATACGCATATTATACTTTACATATGTATTTATGCATATGACAACAACTAAAATAGTGTGGCCCACTGCAAACTCACACATACATTAAAAACCCTCAGCAATTTCAGACTAATTTTTAAAACAACTAGTATAGTTGTATATAATTAATGATATCATGCAGAATATAGAAAAGTAAGTCACATATGAATCTCACAAACATAAATGTATATGTATATGGTTCACACATTAAAAGTTACATATATTGCCTTTCCAACAACCAACTCTTCCACTGCTGCAAATCCAACATTTTTCAATATCATTTGCACCGCTAACAAATTCTTATATTTCCAGCCGCTAATGTAATAACTCAACATTGCATTGCATTTGAGAACTCGTTATTTTCTAGACGCCGTTTGATCCAATGCTTGTTCGTGCGTAATCATTACACCTTTATTTTTCAATTCTACATGTGTGTGCGTCTTTTTTTTTTAATGCGTCTATGTTAAGCATTATTTTATGTGAATAGTCTGTAGAAGTATGTGTATAGTTTGTTCATAAATGTTCAATGGCATACACAGCCATTTGTATTTGTGCGTTCCATTTCGCACTACTTATTACCATAATGCGTAACGCATAATGCGTGGAGGTTTGCTATTTTTTCCTAAGAACCCTCTAGGGAAAATATTTTTTAGAATAGACAAGCAGCTTTTAAAAACTATACTTAAAAAAAATTAAACTTTTGAAAAGCCAAAAAGCTATTAAACATTAAAATGTGTTAGCACGCAGTAAGAAAAATAGGTCCAAATAAATTTTAATACACATGTATATATATATTTTTCTAAAATCAAATCGTCCAGTTTAAACACTCTTCACGACATTTGACAGTTAAAGAAAAATATATTTTTCTACAAGGCACTTATAAATAACCGCGTACTTATATTAGGGGAAAAAATTTGTTAAATGTACTGTACGGATTGCATGGCTGCAATTCTATTCCAAGGGTACATTGTATTAAATATATATATGTATATGTTTGGAAGAATGTCTGGGCTTAAGCAATCCAGGTCTATATGAAAACAAAAAATAGAATTTGCATGAATTTAAAGCAAAGAGAATTTGTGTTTTTTTGAATGGGTACTGAAATTTTTTTTGTATTATTTGATTACCACCCTCAGAGCAAGGAATCTACGAATAGTCCATACTACCCGCACACCCTATCTGCTTCTTATGAAATCAACTTCTTGCGTATTAAAACCAACTTCCTGCGTATAATAGATCTGTGACACCTTCATTTTAATCAATTCCGACAGTATATCCTGAGGAAGGCACTGGATATTCCACTCTGTCCCGTCACCGACCTTGTGATTTCGCAGCGCTCCCTGCGCTGTACTTATCTGAGACGATTCATTTTTTGAGTTGATATCTAAAACAAGTCTTTAGGGATCACTACGCCTCCCGCTTGTGACCATCTTGAAATTTTCTGCAGTAAAGAGCTGGGTAAGGTAATAGCTTTTTTCACCGTAATGTCATCCAATTAATTTTTCTTCTCTTGTGATCAGCATTTTCTCTAATCCACCTTTCTAAGACTAGTTACATCTTTAATGCGGCCAAAATGTCAACATAGGTTATATTCCATACGGGTGATCTGAGAACCGACATACATCCCCTGTTATGAAATACTTCATATGAAACTCCTTCGTCATCCTTCCTTAGTCGCCTTTCGAAATCACTTAAAGCCAAACGCAAGCGATTGTCTCAATTAGCTTTCTCACTGCGTCTAGTAGGAATGTGTGAGAACAGCTCTTTGTTGGATCGCAGGATCAGCTGTTGCTGTTTTCATTACTTTGGAAACAATATCGTAGTATGATACATTAAGTCTATAAGTCGCTAGAAATTCCCGACCTTTTCCCGACTCCGAAAATTCATTCGAGACTTCGCGACGTTATTTGACGGTGCTAATAGGTGAGATTTTAACATCTACTAACACCTGTTGATGTAACTATAAATCGTTCAGAGGAAATAATACCGTCACGATGCGATCATTAATCGGTGTCACACTGGTTGTTAAGGATTTTGAATACATACAACTTAATCATTAGTAGCTAGTTAAAAAATTTTATATTTCAGGCGAAAGTTGTCGAATAGCCCACATATTTCCTAGACTTTGATAGGCTTTGAAATAAATTTACAAAAACTCATAATTATGAATTAAGATAGAGTAGAGTCGAACTTTAACTAGCATTCTTATATAACCGCTCAATATATCTTCCAAACATATACACAAACTGACAGTCATACACTAAAAAAACAACAACAATAATTACAGTCTGACTGCCAGCCTAATTAAGAAAATTACATTCCTATATAACACGCATATTTAATTAAACTGAGATATGCATATGTACACATAAAGCTATGAAGAAAAATAAACAAAAACAATAGCAAAAAAGGAAAAAAATAAAAATTATGAAAAGAATAATAAAAAACACAAACAAAGTGAGCATTGAGCAAGCGGAAAATGCTCATTTCGTTCCGCAACGTTAAGCTATTTGATTGTACTAACATTGAATTGCGGCATTGCCTACTTTTCGGGGCAGCGGCCACAGCACCATGGTCTACATACATATGTACATACACAATTGTCTGCCTACCAAATGGGGTGTTTTGTTATAGCAATTTTTATAATATCTGCATGCATTTTTGCATTTGAAATTTCTGTTGTTGTTGTTGGTAATTTCCGCACAATTCAAACATTAAAACACACTTATGTATATATCTACACAAATATACATACATAGATTGAAATATATAAATCGTATCTAGTTTACTAGCTTACAACGACGGAGGCAACAAATGAGCTTCTGAATGAGCCTGTGAGCATGTGTTTCTGTTTGTAGATGAAATTGTGTTGCCGCAAATAATAAATAATGACCGCATTGTTGCAGCAAACGCATTGTGCGTCAGACGTCATCGTTACAGTTGTTTGTATTTATTTTCATATTTGTTGTTGTTGTTGTTATAAATTTTGTTGTCATGGCTTTCACTCTGCATATTCACTGTTGTTGTCAGCGTTATCGCCGCCACATCTCTATTGTTCCATCAATTTTTCCAAATGCACGCATAAAATTTTTGTGTTGAGCGTTGGTGCGTTGGCAAGTGCCAAGTTTCCGCCTCCTCCTTTTTTTGCAATTTGTTTACAGTTCATTTTTTTACAGCTTGGCAATACGTACATATGAATTTTGGTATGAAAGTCTGCTTACAGCCACTTACTCAGTCAGTCGGTTAGCCATTGTGTTAGGAAACTGTTAGTTTGCCAATATTGTGGTGCCGTAAAACACATACATATGTAACGTATAACACTACTATTCTAGGCATGGGTTTTAAATGTGACATTCCGATAAAACTCATACATTTTCACGCTTATCGATATATATGTATGTGTAGAATGCTGTGTAAAAGAAAGTGCGCAAAATAAAAATGCTAATGGAAATGTGTCAGAGTAATGTATTAAAGTATATTAGTATTCAGCGTTCATTACTTATACTAGAGCGTTGAAAAAATGTTTCGCGTGAGAGAGCTACCTGTAAGAGCTCTTGTGAGCTCGAGTTACTTTCATGGGGTTAAAATTATTTTATGTCCAATATATCAATAATTTAAAACCGTTAATAACTAGGAGTATTGAGAGTATTTGTTGGTCTTTCTGCACCTATAAATATTATACAAGTAATACACATGGAGTCACATAATTATGTTAAACGTGTAATCGGTGTTGGTTTGAACTTAAGCAATACTTCCTTGAGAATCGAACTTGACAAAAAATGGTAGCGTATGCTTATTTTGTTATGTATAGTGGCATTTAATTTATTTTAATGGTTCAGATATTATTAAAAAAAAATTAGGGTTGTTATGGTGCATAATTTTGCCATTAATTTGATATCCCAGTAAAAAATTTTTGAGACGCATTATTTATTATATCAAATCTAGCAAATAAAATTATATAAACAATTAGATTCCACTTCTGAATTTATTAAAGCGATGCTTAATATCAAATACTGCTTAAAGAACAACACTAACATTGTTTTTAAAATTTCATTGCGACTCTTTCAATTCTCTCTGGCATATAAAGTTTATCTTGCATATATGTTTTGAAGATTTCAATCAACTCAGAACACTTTTGTACTATTCTTCCCTGCTCTTTTTAATTACAATTATATAATAAAATAGAACGGCTAAGCGCATTTAATATTTAGACTAAAATATATACTCCAAGCTTATGCTTATTTTATACATATATAAAATTTTAAGCTACTAGCCTTTGATGAACTTAAAAAAATATTTTTTTTAATTTAGTCTACCAATTAGAGAAGTCAAACATTTTGCTACTGCAACATTGGTACTCATACGCACTGTTGGCCAACAAATAACCGCAGGCATTGGTCTAACCAGCCGCGAGCATTGCATTACATTGCTTTTCAGCATGCCCATGACGAGCATAGGTTTGGTCATTGTAGAGTGTTATGGTGATATATAAACTGACGTGTGCCTTGATCGTGGGAATGTACATATGTATGTAAATAAGAATGCGTGAGCCATGACTGAACCATTTAAAAATGCGTGCATCAACGCGTTGTTGTTGACTCACATACGGTCGTAGTGACGGCTAACGAGCAACGCCGTGGTGGAAAGCCACCAGCACCAACTTTTCATAAGCTTAAAATAAATGAGGATGAGTGATTGCACTATGTAAGGAGGATGTGCAAGAGTCCTCCGATGCATATGTACATATGTATGTGTGTGTGTGTTTGGGACATAACAACGTTTTCCTTTTATTTTTTTATATAGTGCAAATCATATGCTAGGCGAAAAGAGGTGGCCTACGTTCATATGAGGGTAAAAATTATATTAAAATATCGACAAAAAAAAAACAGTTAAACAGCTATAGCAACAACTACTTGTATAAAATTACAAAAAACACGTCTATCGTGGCACAATATTTTCGCCGTCACATACATACGTATATAGCATAAATAACATTGTATATGTTTGTCTATCTATGTGGCTGCCGGCTGCCACAACAACATAAATCGGTGAGTGCATATCGGCACTGCAACGCATTCATTGCAATTGCTGAAACCTCAGCCTGCTGTTCATGCGTTGTATATACGAAAAAAGACCAAAAAAGCTCCGCCTTTAAAAATTTTTGCGCCAATGCCGGTTGTCTGTTTTTCTCTTTTTTCCATGCGTATGATAGTCACGCGCTTACTTGCTTACAGCGCGCATATGATTTTTGTTGCACGCACTGTACTCGTATTTCACTGTGTGTACGTTTTTTTACTCATTTATTTTATAATATTTTTTTGCTGTTTCGTTTATTTTTCTCAAATTGCAACCTGTTTTACGTCGGCATAAAAAGGTCCTTTCCACAAATTCGCCCTATGTATGTGGGTGTGTTGCTGCTGTATTCTGCTACCTTTTTGTTTGTGTCAAGCTGATTCAGGCAACTGTTGTTATTGCTACAGTGGCTGCTGTGCTGCGTCTGTTACATCCGCTTATAGTAAATGCAGCAGTATTACTCCAACGCGCGTTAACTCTCACACAATCCCAACAACTCCACTCACCATTCTTAAATCTGCAACACGAATTCATATTGCTATCTTTACTCATTTCTCAACAGAGCAATTTCTCTCTCTACCATTAAAGAACTTGCTGCTGTCCACACTTTTATGTCTGACAAATAAAAAACGACCACCAACACACATGCGGCCACGAAAAACTTGACCAGCGGCCAACCAAACTTTTGCTAGTCTTTTTTATCGCTTTCACATTCACGATTCGAACTTTTTTATTGCCTTTTTTATGTACGAGTATATGCAGCGTTATTGTAGCCTACTTATGACGTACAGGCGGGCGATCACTATTGAAGCATACATTGTAAGAGTTTAAATGAGGGGTGATGTGGATACCTACTTAAAAAAATATTATATTGTATACTATATGTACTCACATATACTCTCTTTTTGAATAATTTCATCAAGATGCTGAGAAAAAAGTCTAAAGACTGTCGCTCAAAAAATTAATTTAAAAAAAAAAAACTAATGCGGCTAATGAAACATGTTTCCAACTTTAACCATGTGCAAGATACTGATACGTTTATTATGTTTTGCCCTGGTTAGTTAGAGATTTAATACTCTAACCTACTTATATTGTGATGTGTTTTCTTATCAGGATAATAGCTTTCATTTGAATATTGTGGTCAGTCTGGTCAAATGTCCCTTCCGGCAGTTACATACCTTAGGAATATAATTAAGCAGTTGATTTTGGAATACTTGTTTAATCAAAATCCTTATAATTATCCGTAAACTAAAGAAAAGATAGAAATGGTAATCATTTCAAATTTTTAGTCTTTTAGCTTAGTTTCATAAATTAACCAGTTAAATGTTTTAATATTTAAGTTTATAAGTATATATACAAAGCTGTTTGAGTATGCACAAAGCATTCTGTCCATCAAATAAGCCTAACGCGAGCGAAGTGCAATTACATGGTTGCATTGTGGCAAAAGTAATAGATGTGCCTATCGAAAAAACGTCAAAAAATTACGGCATAGGGTTTTAGTTGTTAGTTAAAAAATAAATATAAATACAATCTGCATGTACACATAAGATATATAAGAGTCTATATATATACATTTCAACTCTTGGCAGTCACTATGTTTATTTTCGTTTATTTTTTTCCGCTTGCTAACTGATTTGTCGACATTGTTGCTAGCTTAATTCTTTTTTTCCAAACACTCACATCTGTGTATTATTTTTTGCCACCAAACTTTGCATTACAACCAGCATACTGCGCAGCTCTATATACATGTGTATTTTGTGTGTGTATGAAACTTTGAATGTTTGATGATTTGTGTTACACCAACTATGCGCTCACATTTTCGGCTCCCCGTATGCGCCTGTCAAATTAACAATGCACAAACGCATATCGACTAGTTAATGTCTGGAACGACCTATGTCGTATGTATATATATATAGTTATATATATGTATATATATAGATGTATACATATATATATATATATATATATATATGTGTGTAAATATATGTGTGTATATCCATATGCATATAAATATTTATTTATATGGATGTGTGCATGGTTATATGGCATGCCACAAGCAAATAAAGTCAATCGACGCATTCGACCCACAAATAAAGCGAACAATCGTGTTAGTGTTTGCCCTTGCTTATTTTACTTTGCACAGTGTTTTGGTCCTAGAGCATGTTTTAATTTTAATTTGATTTATCTAATATTTTGTTATTCGAAATTTACATTATATAGGGTTTTCCAATAGGGATGATATGGCTTTGAAATGTCCGATTTGTAATGTTTACAATTTCATTCATGGCTCACCATAAACGTCGTGATATTGATGATTTTTGCCTTGGAACATTTTGAAAACCATAACGATTTTTTTAAGAAAATCATTTTCTCAAACTGTCGATTCTGGTGCGAAGAGAATTCACAAATTATTCATGAAAAATCATTAAATTCACCTATTGACTGTTTGGTGTGGTTTTTGCCTGGTGGAATCAAATGGTCCAAACACAGCACCGTTACTGTCAATAAAGAGCGGTATAGATCGATGATAACCAACTTTTTATGACCACATGTGGAATAAGTTGATCTTAACAAGATCTGGTTCCAACAAGACGGGACTACGTGTCACACGGCACGCTCAACAACCGAATTATTGCGAGAAAGGATTGAAGATTCGATTATTTCAAGAAATTGTGACATTGAGTGGCCTCAAAGAAGTTGTGATTTAACACCCTTAGACTATATTTTTGGGGTTATTTGAAGTCATTAGCAGTAAACCATACTCTCTTCAAGCTTTAAAAGTCAATATTCAACGTGCTATTCATGACATGCGACTTAATTTAGTGGAAAAAGTGCTCAAAAATTGGGGTCATCGAATTCGTTCCTGCAAAAGAAGTCGTAGAGGCCATTTGAAGATGTTATTTTCGGAACTTAATTGTATCGATTGTACTTCACATTAAATAAAAAATATTCGAATTTCCTTAACAATTAGTGTGTTTTTTTTTAAAGAAATCATATCACTCTTATTGGAAACCCCTATATATATATATATGTTTATGTAGCCGCTGACTCTATTTTTTTCTGAGTCTTCTTGCAATTAGGGCCGTGTACATGGATGTTTTTATAACAAATACTCCCTACCGAGGGACGAACTCAAATTAATTTTAAATAATATTTGGATATTTTTCGGACAAAGGCTCGAATTCTGACCGTACGCACTGTAATAACAGCTATCGCAGGCAGCATTTGCTTTACTTGCTTATTTAAAATCTGTAATACTAAAATCTTACAAACTTGGTGAATAATTACAGTTCCGGAAACCTTAAATAATACGTTATTGTATATAGTTTACGTGTTTACATTAAAAAAGAAAAATATTATGAATATACACATATAGTGAATTATAAACTAAATAAAAAAAGGTTTCAGATATATTATATTCCACTCCTGAATTTATTAAAATGATGTCTAGTTCCAAACACTTTTTCCAAAACTCTCTCTTTATTGATGATTTCAAACACCGCAGTATACTGTGCTCATCATATTAGTTGACATACATTTAGGCGCACCACCAGAGTATCAGTAGGTAGGAAATATTTCAGGCTTCCACCTTTGTGTATGTGTATTTAAGGGTTATCCGCATGCCTATGTACATATATGCATAGGCAAGTATAGTATGAACTGACCACGTCAAATAAGTTTTTGGTTCACTTCAATATGCCACATGCTCATACCAACATTAAAAAAAAAAAAAAAAAATTAAATTCACTAAAAAACCAATGAAAACAAATAATATGTGCGACTTTAGATCGGATCGCACATACACGCATATGCACTATACATATTACACACATAGGTTTGAAAATGTATGTATATACAATATGTTACCTTTTATTGCGTTATTTTTTATGCTTCTGCTATTATGGGTCGCTTTCTCGCACCATTTTTTTACAATTCTCTCACTCTCCCGTACTGTTATACACACCTTTGCCTAGTTTGTTGTTTCCGCCACTTTCCGCTGATCGCCAAACGTTTGCATTTTAATTGTAATTTATTTTGTTTTATTGCACAGACATTCGATTTGTTTTAATTTAATTAATTTTGTTTCATTTTAAAATGCATTTTATGATGTTGTGTGTTTTTTCTTTAATTTAATTGTGTTAGTGATAGAGCAGGCCTAGTAAAAATAAAAAATAAAAAATAATTTTGTTTTAAAATAAATAACACAATAACGCTTGCATGTAATAGCTTTGTGTTATATACTCGTACATAAAGTTTTATGTAAATACGTTTAAACTTTGTTTCGTTGGCAGCAGTATGCATTAAGGCGCATAGTTATCCAAACTACAATTTGTATGTATAATTTTTGATAATTTTTTTTAATACAGTCTACCACGCTACAGCGCTACTTTTTTTAATTTACATCACGCAATTTTCTACTCTTTACAAACAAACACACACTCACTTAACGGTGATTTGATTTGTTTTATACATTATGCCTTTTCACTGACACCGCACATAACAACTACATTTGATTTAATATATATAAAATAAAATTTACTTTAAATGAAAATTTGTCAGTCCTGGCATGCAAGCATAGGCAGTACATTGGTGCGTCACATATGCAATTTTGTACCTTCTGCTAGTGGGAAGGTGGTGCTATCTATTTTGCCTACATTTAGGCGCTATATACTGAAATGACGCTTTTTTAGCTTTATATACAGCATGCATACATGTATGCTACAGGCATAGTACATATAGATACATTTAAAATATAATATTAGATATACTTCTATACATACTAAATTATAAATAAATAAATGAAAATGAGAAATAATAAAAAATAGTTCAACATACATACATACCAATACCAAAGCATTAGCATCTCACTGAACTTCAACCTCCAATTAACAAAAAAAAGTGTACCCATTACGAATTGAGATATTTATACCTTACATATAAATTTACAACGCGAGTACTCTTCTCCAACTATTTCCACAGAACAATGTAAATTACCCAGCAACAACCGCGAGCACTATTCCCACTGAAATGGCTTATATGTGCACATTCGTCTCATTTATGTACTTCGTAGATATGCCACAAATTGCATCTTTGTACTGACCACATATTTAACAAAAATTATGTTTTTATTGCAAAAGCTGAAAGTCTACAGAGTTTTTTCTCTACCCGTCTAAACGCCATTGTATTGTGCGTTTATATGTATGGATTCGAATTGTAAAAAACTGGCCAAACCCTATTGTGGCTGGTTTGAAACTTTGGTCACACCCTCGTTGTACATAATTGCACTTTGAAACGTAGAAATTTAATGGTAATAATAATAACCTTTTCAAAGGCTTCATTATTTTTTCATTGCCTTCATTTGAAGGGGGGAAGGGGAAGGTCTCAAGCTGTAAAATGTATAATTTAATATTATCAGCTATAAGTATTATCAAAACCTAATGATTGTAGCATATCCATACTACTCAGAAGTTAGCATAATATTGTGCATAAAATATATATTATTTGTTTTATTGTGAATGCGCTCGTACAACTATCACTCATAAATAGTTCCCATGTACCATATTTACAGTACATAGTTTCCTACAAAGCTTAGTGTGCGATACGTTTTCCGCACAGAACTATTATTTTCGAAATAAAATTGCACTATTTGCAAGCGTTGTTCAGGCGTGAGTTTATTCATGATGAATTGCCAAACCAAACTGAGAATAAATCACTTGACAGCTAATAAATCGGTCGCCATCTTGAAAAGTAATGCCAACTTAAAGTTCTATACCTCTATAAAAAACACCCTATATTACCGCACAACTGCAGATCGTATGAAAAGGAATCCCTTATTAAGAAAATTTGTATCTAAATTTTTGAATTTGTTAAATGAAATGTTGCATGGGATCAAACTTATTTAAGCATCATATTCATTACGTTTTTAAATATTTCAACCATTTGTTTAATGAAATTCGCTTGATCTTTCGACGAAATTGTGCACTTAAAATTTCTCCAAAATCATTATGGTGTCCACTATTCATCTAGGTGTAATTTGGAATAGGAGCAAACTATAATCGTTCTCCTAAGCACTTTCTCTAAGGAATAACACAAATTCCATTTTGTAAAATATTCAATTCTTCTTCAAAGCCTTTCCGAGTCGATTAATGAGACTTTTCTAGCAATATACTCTTCGTAGTTTATGCCTAATTCTAAATAAATATGAACTCATATGTAAGTTACTAAGTGCACATCTTCCAAAAAAAATTCATACATCTGTAAAAATGTTTACATAAAAAAGTTTCCACAGACATAAAACTTAGGCTATTTTGCCTCCAAAAGGCGACTTACATGCCTTCCCATGAACCCGCAGAAAAGATAAATTTTCTGCACAAAAGCTTACATATAAACATATTTACATACAGACGCACGCTTTGGGCAGATGCTATGCAACAAAGTTCTCGCGCCAAAGAAGCTGATAAGGAGAGAATAAAAACCTGTGCATCTTTTCACTACTTCAAACATATGTATCTTAACTTGCAGACTTTCTCTGCAGGTTTTAGATGTGTGAGTTTTTTTTTCTTTACTAACACCATAGTATTGAGATATCCTTCAAAAACCTGCTAAATAAGTTAAGTCGGTGTTTCACATAATTAGAGAATCATAGCGGAATTTTTAAAGAATTTTCACTTGCTAAGCACTACAGTATCTATACAGTGACAATGCAATATATTCATATATATTAGAATTATAGTTTGAGAAAAGGCTGAGTTAGAAATATGTGTCCATTGATGAGGAACATCAATACACTTACGTCCACATGTTGACTGAAAACATTTCGCTTCACTGTTTAACCACATCGTTTCTCTTACAAATGTTATTAACTTATTTCTACCACCTTTGAGATAGCATATTTTCTAAGAGAGTACGTTTCACGTGGCCTCTTCCGATCCTATTTCGGCAAAGTTTGCCTATATTTGCTGCTGGTCGCAGTATGAGCTCATCTAGGTGCGACCTTCTCAAGAATATGATCTTTGAGTAGGCTAACGAATTCCTTTTTTATCGGTTTCATCCTATTTCTTGACCACAATAGAAATCCACAAACAATATGTTCTGTTTTACCATTTCCTATAGTATGCTGCCATAATATAACTGTTACTTTGGTTTGACGCTAAAATAATTGCATAGCCGAAAAGCCAGATCAAAAGGTTCATTTTTTAAGGCATCAGATAGAACTAATCCTTCCCTCAATCTGCGAACCATCCGTATATATCTCAATGCTACCTACGAGAGTATCGAAACCATCGTTTTGTTCTTCACTTTTGGAGATTTGCATCATATTGTTATTTCTAATAACCAGAGATGAACACCAGCGCTATGTGATGCTTGGATAAGTTTTTTCGAGTATTTTCGGTGATATGGGCATTTATGTGCCGTATAAAAATTATTTGTCACTTCAATAAAGGCTACTAAAAGGAGAGCCATACAAAATTACCTTCAAAAGTTCATAACTCCATTAAACAATCTATATTCTCCTCTAACTTTCATTTTACTTCAAACTATTTTAGTTTTTAGATGTAACTCAGTCCACTTTAATCGAATCGATTTTCATTAACTTTATCTGTTTAATTGTGGTAGAAGAAGTTAGCAAACCACATTCTGAAGAAATGTTAAAAAATTCTCTTAGCTTTCTATTAAATCAATTTCTAACCCTTTCGTAAAAAAAAGGAAGAAATATGAAGCTTTTGAAAAGAGAGCAAATGGTAAAGGGTTGCATAAAGGGCTTTGCCCGCGCCCACGTTCCACACGTTGTGCGCCTTCTCAATCAGGCAAGCGAAGAAATATAAGAAACTGTATTTCTGCTGACCCCCAATATTTCAATAAACTCCATGTATAATATCACTCTAACGCAGCCCAAAGGGACGAATGTACGATATACATACGTATGAATGCTTATGTAAGCGAAGGAAAATTTGAAATGTTTCTTGGTATTACAGTCCAACTGGTAAATTCTGTATTTTACATCTACTCCACTCATACAGATTCATATTCATGTGTGTCCTTTAGATCGCCTTAAGTCCCATTTTTGTTGAAAAATGCACATAAAAGTTTTTGTGGTTCTTCTATTCATTTCTTATATGATACGCCAGCCTTCCAGCAAAGAATATGATGGCACTCACTACACTAAAATAAAATACTAAGCTAGAGAGCAATGCCTGTTTTTAGTCATAAAACTTTATGAGCAACTCATGGTTTGTAGTGTAAGCAGACGACTAATGAAGATTACTTAACCCATAGTAGAGAAGTCGTGGCTTTTGGACTTTGGTATTTCGTTGAGGGGAACACTCTTGATTGGTTGTCGCTCAAAGCAAGCGGTCATTGAAATGTGTCTGTACCCAAGAACTTTTCGCTTTCAAATAATTTCAATAGTAAATCAAAGTAAAATTTTGCGACTTTCTCTTTTCTGATACATACTTTAGATGCTGAGGTTTGAAGCAAGCAAAAGATGATTAAGAAAAAAGTTAAGCTTAAGCGAAATCAAATCACTCAAAAATTTTACTATGGAATAGTTGGCGTAAAGCAGTGGGTTTAGTATGCCCAAAAGCTTTTGATGCTCAATGAATTTGGCACTAACTTTTGAAACAAAAAGAAACAAACAAATAAAAACATTGTTCAAGTACCAAAAAAACTCGGTTGTTCGGCAGCAAAAGTTTTGTTTCTCTTGAGATTTTTGTGCGCACAAAGTAGACTTGCTTGACTAACGAAAATTTTCTTTCAATTCCAACCTACGTTTCACCCTCATTTTCTTTATTATTTCGCATTAACCATTCTCTACCTTCTTTCTTTTATTTTTAGGAAACCATCCCAGCTGCAATAACCACAACCACCACAGACGGTACAACCGGTAATGGTGGCAGTGCTGGTAGTGGCAGTGTTGTGGGCATTGGCGGCGTCGCAGTGGGTTCGGTGGGTGTGAACGTTGGTGGCGGTGATAATAACACCGAATCGGATCCCTATGCTGGTTTAATGAAGGACGCAGACAAACTGAAACTGATGTTGTTAGCCTGGAATTACCAAAACTCGAATGCCGTACGCAATGGCACTGAGGGACCCGATTTGAGTGTAGTTGGTGGCTTGTGGGCACAATACCAAAATGCTTTGGCACAAAATGCGGCAAATAACAAAATGGACATATCGTTGTCGCCAGTGCCGCGTACGGATACCACATCACCGATGGAGGCGCAGGATGAGACAAACTCGTCGGGACAAAAGGAAGAGGATGAGGGTTCAGAGGATGATTCGGATGATAAGCTAGATGAAAAATTGGCAACACATGATCCCGAGCGGCTGAAGGCGTTCAATGTAAATAATAATTATGCGTATATGTCGCGATATTACTATGCTTTCTAACAATTTTTTATGCTTTTTAGATGTTTGTGCGTTTGTTCGTTGATGAAAATCTTGATCGCATTGTGCCCATTTCAAAGCAGCCAAAAGAGAAAATTCAAGCAATCATTGATTCGTGTGCACGACAGTTTCCTGAATTTAGTGACCGCTCTCGCAAACGCATACGCACGTATCTGAAGTCATGTCGGCGGAACAAGAAAACACGCGAGGGCTGGGATAATACGGTAACCCAAATATTAACACGAATTAAATAAACCTTCTTCTACTTTAGTATCTTATATTGTAACTAATGCCTCTCACATTTTCACAGACCCGTCCAACACCCGCTCACTTGACTTCCGTACAGGCGGAGCAAATATTGTCGATTGCTTGCGAAAACGAGTCACTGAATTGCAAACGTTTGCGCGTTGGCATGGAACCCTATACACATGCCATACCGGCGCCGGGTTCAGCTGTCGCCGCAGCAGCAGCAGCAGCGGCAGCAGCAGCCGCAACCGTTGTGGCAGCTACCAGCTCAACAGCTTTGGTAAGCGGCATAGGCAATTCAACTATCACTTCGGTTTCGGCTGGTGATGCTCTATCCACCGTTACAACATCTACATTGCCGTTTGCTTGCGCTGGCGGTGGTGGCTTTGCACGTTCCACTCCAAACTCAGATACCGCCGAACCGCTTTCGTTGACACCAGCCGCTGCGGTAGCTGCTGCGGCCGCAGCCGTGGCTGCATCGTCGGCATGCGGTGGGGGTAGTAGCGGTGGTATAAATTCTGCGCGCAGCTCACCGCTGGCATTGAGCTCAAATACGAGTGTGAGTGGCAGTACCAGCGGATTGGACATAAAACCGCTTACAGCTGCTCTATCGAACGGTAATACGCCAACCAATGGTACAGTAAGTGGGCTGGCAGGTTTACCTGCAACAAGTCCACTTTATCGGCCATCAGATTTCACATCACCTTCAGCAGCATCGCCGTTTGTAGCTGCTGCTGCTGCGGCGGTAGCTGCTGGTCGCACACCTACCTATCCAGGCTACTTTCCTGGTGTAGCAGGGTTAGGCAATGGTAAGTTCTTGAACTTTTTTGAAGATCAACACAGTTTAAAATAATGACTCATTTCTTTCCACAGTTACACCCACAGATCTCTCTATGAAACCATCGTCCACTAGCACGTGTGCCACACTCACTACAGTTCCCACCATCGTCAACACAAACAATAATAATATCGGCGTAATGGGTGTGGGTGCACCGAATCTCACCAGTCTTGTCGCTGCCGGTGGACTCTCTATCAATAACAATAATGCGCTCGTCACCGCCACACAACAGCTACAACAACTGCAGCAACAACAACAACAACAACAACAGCAGCAGCAGCAACAACAACAACAACAGCAGCAGCAACAGCAACAACAGCAACAGCAACAAGCAATTATGACCACAGGTCTTAATACCAATCAACTCGGTGGTGGCGGCACATTGAATGATCCGAATATGGGTACTGCTGCAGCAGTACGTCCACCACCTCTTTTGACACACAAACTGAATGCCAACGAAATAACAGCTGCGCGTCAAGTGATCTCGGCGTATCGGGAGAGCGCAGCTTTCCTTTTACGCACTGCAGATCAAGTTGAACAGCTGCTGGTGCAACAACAATAGATCGCTGATGTATGCAACGATGAATTTTTGGAGGTGTGGAAAATTTTTTGTGCATTTTTGAGGTGCTTCAAGTAGCTTTTTTGGACTTTCAGTTTAAATTTTTTTTTTTTTCATTTAGTTCATGTAGTCAAAATTGCATTTGGTGATTTTGTTCAGTGTATCCATGTAATGCAAATTTTTTTCACACACGTTTATCACATACATATAACTCGGCTACATTTCTATAGCAAACGTAAACTCGCCATACATAGAGCAAATTAAAAATATGTGGGTTGTTCCTATTTTACTAAAGAAAAGTCACTTAAAATAGTCAAGTCAAATAACAAAAATGCATAAGATATAAAATAACTAATATTCAAAGCCAAATATTTGAAAGCAAAAAAAAAAATATATAATAAATAGATGTTCTACATACTTAATTTTCTTGAACTACAATAGCAGCCAAAAATAGTATAAACTGGATTTATGTGAATAAATGAGAATCGTTTCAGTAGACAAGAGTAATTTTGCAATTAATCTTTTTTCCTCATCAGCACATATTTAGGATATCAGCCTAATAGGATCACAAAAAAACCATTTTCATAACAAAATCACAACGAAACATTAAATTGAACTTCTTGAAATATATCAGGGAAAAGCGCATTTATTCATTTCTTTATTATTATAATTCCTAAAATTATGACATTTAGAGGATCATCACTCGAAATTTTTGCGTCATTTCGGAATATCATGAATCATTTCGGAAATAAATTCTTAACAGCAGAACCAAATTAAAAATTCAGAAATTATAATAGATTTACCATTTTTCTAAAAAGTCAAAATTAGTCAGAGAACCTTCAAATGCAGTCATCAGTAAAGTTTGCTATAGTAGATTTCCAGTCAAAGAACCAATTAAAGCCGTATTTAATAATATAGTGCTTTAAATTTTTTATAAACTATCGAAACTCATTTGATTCATATTTATTTACACAAATCCAGCGAAAATCATAAATACATAATATGTATGTATTTACATTTAGTAAGACTCATCCATAAAATCCAAAACCAAAAACTTAAACAATAGCAACATAAACCAAATACAATACAAATTAAAATAGCGAAAATGAGAAATAAGCCAGAAAATGTACGTGAATAAGATATTTCCTATATATTAAACTTTTTATTTTATGCTCATTTAAATTTGGGCGCCTTTAGATCGAGATTCATAGTAGCACGTCGAAAAAATTTAAATGAAACACATTCGATTTTCAGAGAAATATGAGGGGTATTCTCTGTGTCTAGGAAATGCATGCTACGGTGCACAACAAAAGCATGCAAAAAAAATATGCTACGTTAAGAAAAATATCCTATATCCAAACCTATGTATATTTATATCAAAAACATTGCGAGAAGAAAAAACAACTCTGCGTCGGGTTGCTGCTACTGTTTGATGTGAATATGTCACAATTATGCAACGGGGGTGCTCTCGATATCTAGGACAATTCCATAGGAAATATTTGCATAGTACGCATTTCCTAAAAACAGGGAATCCCCCTATGGTAATTTCTTCAAATAAATATTTATTCTAGACTTTGATGGAGAGCTAAAATCATATTTTCGGGCAAAAAATATACCAGAAGGTGTTAGATGCTACTCTCTTATGAATCGATAACCGCCGGAAACTTGATTTTTAAACATAAATTGACTTAACTTTATATTTTCAAACGAAATTGTTTCAGAAAAAAAGCCAAAATTGCGCAAATACTATGCAAAAATTTATACAGGGTGATACTAAGAAAAAATATTATTAGTAGAAAAACTTAAATAAGAAATTAAATATAAAAAAAATTAATTGCTTAAAAATACAAATGACTTTATTAGCTATTTAAAAAATTATTATTATTATTATTTATTAATTTTTTTTTTTTAATATTTTTGAAGTACTTAAATTTTTAATTTTCTAGTATTTTGTAATTTATTTTAACATTAATATTTTTTACTTTTGTTTTATATTTGCTGCGGTTTAGTTTTCTGTTATTAATTACTTATTTGGGTTTTCATGGGTCTGTTGCATCTATGTTTACATTTATTCATTCATTTATTTGGTTGTTTACAAATTTATTGATTTCTTATTTGCTTATTTATTAGTTTATAATTTATAATTTTAATTATTATTATATATTCTTAATTAACAATTTTTTCTAATTATTAATTTATTTATATATTTGTGTTTTAGTTTATTATTTTATTGATGCATTATTTGTTTATTTATTTATTTGTGAGTTATTCACTTAATTATTAATAAATTCTTTTATCAATTTAATCATTTGATTTCTGTTGCTCTGTAAAGATTTATTTATTTTACTAAATGGTAAAGAAGTAGTATCCCACTTTTGAAATACATATTTTTAATTGTTATTATTGCTATATTTTTGTTTAAATTTTTTAAATTAATTATTCTGAAGTAAAAAAATTGCTAATGTCGAGCAAATTTATGTAATAAAAGCATAATGCTTAGACTTTTAGGCTCTTTCTTTATTATGCAGAAAAAAAATTTCCAGCATGTCCTGTTTCGATTTCTGTTTTATACTAGTATTCTATTTTCAATTTCTTGCTTCAATGTTGATTTAGTATATTAATTATAATTTATAAAACGATTGCTCCCATGGAATTCATTTTACATAACTTAATGTTATTATTTTCTAATACTAGCCTTGTAGTTGTAAACATATTTTCAATAGCAATTGTTTCTCATTTATACTGTACAATATTTACAATGTTAAGCTGTTAAATTATTTATATGCTTATTATAATGTATTTTACACTCAATATCAAGGTGTATTGAATATATAGAATTGATGAAAGAAAGAAAAACTAAAATAAAAATAATCTAAATTTACTATAAATGTGTATTGTAAAAAGACGATTATTATTAATAAATTAGAATGAAAATAAATTTAAATTTGGTGAAAATACACACAAAAACGTATAGAATTTATTTAAACTTACGATTTCAGAATGATTATAATTAAAATAATACATAAAACAAAATATACAAAAATAAATAATCATTCATTAAGATAAACTAATCAAAACGATATTGAAAATATGCAAAAGAATTAACAGAAAACTTAATTTAATTATATTAGTAATAAGAAAATTTTAAATAAAACCCTAACAGCGTTGCAAACTATAGAAAAACGTGTGAAGTGAGTAAACAAACCGCATTGGATTCATTCAAACAGGTTTGAAATTTAAATTAAAAATATAAATAAAATCGTGAAAATATTTCCCACTGTAATTGCTGTGGCAAAGAAATGGAAAAGTAAACGAAAAATTATAATTGCAATTATTTATAATAAATAAAAATAAACTAATATTAAAACCTATTAAACCCTAAGTAATGTTAAATGAAAGATTTATGACAATTTTAAGCGTCGATTTAATAAAGAATTTATGAAAAATTAAATGTACATTTTTAAATTGTAATTTTCATTTGTTGAGTAAGATTTATGAATTTTGTTTCAATACATTTTTCTACATTGTTTTTATAATTACCCTTCTTCGATTGCGTAAGAGTGCCTCGAGTTACCGCTGATATTGTTTACTAGCATCTTAACACTCTAAAAAGCTCATTTACATGCGGTCCAGATAATATCCCATCTAGTGTGCTTAAGTTCTGTGCCGATTTTCTACATTTATCATTAACGAACATATTCAATGCTTCAATCAAGCAAAATATATTTTCCTCGTTATGGAAAGAGTCATATATTATCTCTATATTAATCTGGCAGTAGATCTTGTATCATAAACTACCGGGGCATTGTAAAGTTATGTTTTATTCCCAAAATTTTTGAAGCCATTTAACTGACCAACTAGATCACTCAGTTTCATCAATAATTCGCAACACGGGTTTTGTAAAAAGAAGTCCACTTCATCGAACCTACTGGAATTCACTACCCATGTCAGTAATGGTTTTGAAAGTGGTTATCAAATCGATGTTACTTATACTGATTTCAGCAAAGCATTTGACAAGATGTCACACTCAATAATTCATTATAAACTCTATATGATTGGGTTTCCACTATCCTTACTCAAATTCATCATATTTGACAGGTAGAAAGCAATAAGTAATTTTTAACTCCAGTACTTCACGTAAAATATCAGTAACATCTGGTGTACCTCAAGGCAGTAATCTCGTTCGCTTACTATTCTTATTCTTCATTGATCTGCCAAATGTGATTCGCCATTCTAAGCATTTATGTACGCAGATGATGTCAAGCTCTTTAAATCAGTTCGTTCTATAGAAGATTGCAACGTGACCTAATTAATGTGGTGTATTTTTTTTTTTTTTTTTTTGTTGGAGACGGAAAGCATCGAAAGCCTTAACCCCGTCAGTGTGAGACTTTAACCCACTAAAACCATCTCCCCCCGAACGGTAACCCCTGGTAAGACCTTTAAGTATTTCGTCAGGAGGCCGTTTGAGCTAATAGCTCACTAGTCTGAGTCGGTATCGTCCGTCGTTATCCTTGTTCAACCGTCCTGGGTTCAGTACTCGTTACTATGTACCACGTACGTAAGTTACCTGGTAATATAGGGGTCCGTCGCTGGTACAATGTTAACACGTCTTCGCCTTTGCTGTTCGCCACATCGTAAGTGCTGCATTATTTCTGTTATGATACTGCTAGCTGTATTCCACACATTTACGCTTTCCAGCATACATTTAATTAGTGTGTCAGGTGTTACATTAACGCCGGCAGCCTCGTTCAGTTTTCGCCGTTGCCCTACAAAGCGGGGGCAGATGAAGATTAAATGATTGGCGTCTTCTACGACTGCTGGACCACAAAGTTCGCAGTATGGGTCCGGTTCATGACCAAAGCGGTGAAGATAGCTTTTAAAGCACTCGTGACCACTGCGGACTTGCGTTAAATAAAAGTTCACTTGACTTCCTGCCTAGCCATACCACTAGATCAGGTATAAGACAGTGAGTCCACCTTCCTTTAGCGCTGTCATTCCATCTTCTCTGCCAGCGAGCTATGGACATCTGCCTTTTGCCAATTTGTTGCCGCGCTGCAATATCGAGGGGAAATAGCCCGGAAATAACTAACGCAGCTTCCTCAGATACCGTGCGGGAAGCAGTGCAAACACGACGGGCGCACCGACGGTAAGAAGATCTAACGCCACGGGCGTAGGATTCTGTTTCCAGCGCCGATAACCAAATCGTAGAGCCATAAAGGATAATGGCTTTCACTACTCCCGCGAAAAGCTGCCTGCTTTGTTGTCGCGGTCCTCTGACGTTTGCCATTATTCCGGTTAAGGCAGTGGTGGTTGCTGCGGCTTTATTGTTTGTGTGTATAAGGTGGTCACGGAAGCTTAGGCGGTGGTCAATGATGACGCCTAATATTTGACGCATGGCTTTGATACAATAGTGCAGTCACCAACTCTCAACTGGATTTTTTCCACTTTCTTCCGGCTGCTAATGAGAACGGCTTCCGTCTTGTTTTCAGCTAATTTTAGGCATTTTGATTCCAGCCAGGTCATGATATTCGCGGTTACTGGCTCAGTAAGCTGAACGATAGCTGGTAAAGTTTTAACAACCACAACTATTGCAATATCGTCAGCGTATCCAACAATGGTTACTCCCCCTGGGACTGATATACGCAGCACTTCATCGTACATAATATTCCATAGTATTGGACCCAGTACTGATCCCTGTGGTACCCCTGCAGTGATTGTCCGCTTTACAATACCCTCTCTGGTACTGTATTGTAACACTCTGTTGCTTAGATAACTTTTTAAGATGTTGAGCAAGTACGGCGGGACATTGAAGCGCTCTAGCGCGTTTGTTATATGGAACCAGCCTGCGCTATTGAATGCGTTTTGCACGTCTTGGGTGACACCTAAGCAATATTGTTTGTCTCCATGTAACCATCTTTTACCGGAAATAGCTCTTCCAGCTATAGATTTGTCGACGTTCGACGTTCGTCGTTCCTCGTCCTTTCCTAAACCCAAATTGAAGCGGTGATAGTAGGTTATCAATGTGGGCCTCCAAGCGGTTCTTTATTATATGCTCCAACACCATTCCCGTATTATTAAGTATAGAAAGGGGGCGGTAGGCTGATGACGAAATCCTGTCCGAAGATTTTGGAATTAAAACCAGTTTTTGCAGCTTCCATATTCTTGGGAAGACACCTTCCTGTATGCAGGTACCAAAAACCATTGTAAAGGCTTTAGAATTGCATTTGAGTGCTTGTTTCAGAACCAGATCTGGTACGCCATCTACTCCGGGTGCTTTGTTACTAGATAATTTTGCCCCTGCTTCTGAAATTTCTTCTTCGGTTAGTGGTGGTATAGTGGTACCAGATAAGGAGGCTTTATTATTTTCCACTAAGCTCATGTGCAGGAAACAGTTTGTCAACTATACATCTGAGAAGTTCTGGGCATTTAGGTTGTGCATGGTTTTTTAGCTTCTTGTGCACCAACTTGTATGCGAATCCCCATGGGATACTCTCGATGTCGTTGCAGAGGTTTAGAAACATTGTTCGCTTGCTGTCACGTATAGCATTCTTCAGCTGTTTGCGTCTTGATTTGTATATTTCCCTCTTGTGCAGGAAGCTATCTGTGCCACGCGCTCGCTGGCATTGGCGTCTGGCCTGGTTGCATTGAGCTCGTATCAGGGCTATGTTGTTATTTCACCAGTACGCAGGCTTCCGTCTTTTGTTGTTGCATATTCTTCGAACCATAGACGCGTCACAAGCGATAGTGACTGCATTCATTAACTTATCGGCCCCCACCTCCGCTGTACCTAAAATATCGATGTCAGTAAAGACTTCTTAAAAGAGTTTTTCATCGATGGTGTCGACTTTCCACCCTTTACTGCTGGTTGGCTCTGTCTGATTCAATTGGGGTTCATCGACATCTATTATAATAGGCCGGTGATCGCTATGTGTGTAGCATTTACTGATGCTCCAGCTAGTGCGTCTACTTAAACACTCGCTGATAAAGCTCAAGCCAATAACTGAACCAACAACATTCTTACTAAAAATTTGTGTTGTACCGGTGTTCAGGAGAACTACGTTGAGCGCCGTTATAGCGTCCATTAGAGCTTTCTTCTTCGGGTTGGTTCCCTTGCAACCCCATTCAACAGCCCAAGCGTTGAAATCGCCCGATATTAGAACAGGGCTTCTATCTCTGACATCTCTCACCAGTGTGTCAATAATCCTGTTGAACCTAGCGAGATCGAAGCTCGGTGGAATGTAGCAGCTGTAAATGTATATACCGCAAACGTTTGCACATATTCTTTTAGTTCACATGCCGTTTGACAAGCAGATCCTGAGCCGCTTCACAGTGATTTAAGTTAAGTTGAAGACACTTCATTGCTTACATTGATTAATATCAACCGAGTTTTGCCTTCGCCTTTTGAAAAACAACACAGTTTCTACTACCGGAGACATGTTTGATATTATTCACGCCTAGTTTTTAACATAGGTGACATGCTGGTTCGTTCGTGCAGGATGTGGCCTTGTGGTCTTTGCTACAGCACTTGAAACATAAACAAGCTCGATCACTGTGACTTTGACATTTCTTAGCAACATGTCCAAAGTCATGACATTTGTAGCACCTTGGAATAGTGGTCTTAGCTCTTATTCTGCATATAACCCAACCGATTCGGATCTTTGATTTTTCAAGGAGAGTACGGCCTATCATTGTTGGCAGGCTTGTAGTACATGTTTGTGTGCCGCCATACGCGGTTCGCATGGATCGTATAGTCGATGGATCGATTTGGATTGAATTTTATTCTTTATTAACGGCTTCCAACACCTCTGCTTTTAAAGTTATTTCGTCCAAGTCTTTAATTTCCAACAAGGATTCTTGAGAAACCGTACGGACTTTGGCGTTTTCACCGATAGCACTCTCATCGGCTTGCTTAAATTGGCGGGTAGTCTGGTCATCATGTTTTTTCAACTAGAGCGGTAACTCATCGCTAGATGTTTTCCATATTCGCTTGACGCTACTGCTAAATTTTTCTAGCTGCGGCTGCGACTTAATAATTTTAAGTATATCCGCGTGTGAGCAATTATCCACTTTCTTGAGTATAACTGCATCCGGTTTAATTAGCCTTGGTTTGACTAGACTAGCTAGTTTCCGCGATGAAACCTTCTTCCAGGGACCCAGGTATTCTCTATCTGATTGATTTGTTTCGATGGGCGCGATTATGTCATCAGAATGTATGATCTCGACATATTTGGAGCCGATTTCGCAGACGCTATTTGCTGATGCTGCTTCTGATTACCTCCTTCTTGTGGGTGTGGTTTACGTACTTTACTCTCGTCTCGCTTGTTTGGAAGACCTGCACTTCTGCCGTGGTTTGTTGTTGTGGACTCTTCCATGTAGTCTCTCGTTTGGGTTCCCTTAGTTGAGTAGACCGTTGACTTTGGGCCCTTATCAGATCTATTCCCCCGTGGGGTTGTTTCGGTAGCCTTATTAGTTCCGCTTCGAACTTGGTGGTGTTGGGCTCTTTCATAGAGTACAGGTAGCTCCGCTATTATGTCCCTCATTGGTTGGTGAATGGATATCTTTTGCCGTCCTCCAACATCAACATCACGAGTCCACGCCGTTACTTCTGTTTGCGGTTGATTCAGTGGAGAAGATGGCCGCGATTTGATCGTGGAGCGTGACAATTTCGAGCTCTTCCCGAAAGGGCTAGGCCTTGTTTCCTCGCCACTATCAGCGTCCTGCCTTTGATTTATAAAAGTCAGTTGCCCAGGTGTGGGCGACCTGGGGACACTCATAGCTTTTAATGTACCTATCAATAGTTGGATTGCGTCCTGGCTAATTGTCGCACTTTCTTACAGCTGATGAACTGTTCTCACTTAGGGTGACAAGATCAGCTGTATTTGTTTACTTTCCAATATGATTTTGTTAAACTTTCGTTGTCTCATTCACTTTGCGGTTTAAGTAAAATTTTGCAAAAAAAAGTACAAATTGCTTTTTGCTTGAAAACTCGCGCTACAACTTTTCGATTTATATCTCACATACGAACGCGAATAGGAAACAGTCACAAGTAAGTCAGACCCATTTATTGGTAGTATGTCATGGGTAAACACTTCGAATTTCCTATTTTTCAGGAGCTGCGATATTTTCACGTTTTATAGATATCACTTCATACCTAAGGTGGTGTGATGTGAACTGTATGTTGTCAAATTTGAAGTGTAAATATATGTCCCACTCTAGAAAATCTTTGCAATCCTTTGGCTATATGATTCAAAATCACAATGTTGAACAAGTTACTGACTTCATCTACTCGGGTCTCACAATGGACCCTAAGCTAGATTTTAGAAATCATATAAATTCCTCTGCTAATAAGGCTAAAGGATCTTTCATTAAACGGTGGGCTAAGGAGTTAAATGACACATATATTCTCAAGTTACTCCACACCTCACTCGTTAGGCTCATTTTGGAATATGGATCCGTTGTATGGAATCCACCTATCAATTGGATAGTGATAAATTGGAATCTGTACAAAAACTATTTTTATTATTTGCGTTAAGGAATTTACATTGGGATGCGAATAAAAATCTACCTCCTTATAAAAGCCGATTTATCTGCCTTCACTACCGAGTCGACGAGAGATGCTTGGAGTTTGATTTTCAACTAAGCTGATAATAATAATAATAATACCTCTTTATCAATAGTCTTACTTAGCGAGATTAACTTTAGTATGCCCCTTTCCTTGTCTTTATGCAAAACAAATTTTGAGATGCACGACCCATTCAGATGTTTATGTAATGATTTTAATTCTCATTACACCAACTTTGATTCTTCTGACTCATTTTTTTATATATAGGTTTATTTACTAAGGATTTTAAACTTATAAATAATCTCTTTATTCTCAACGCTTATTCATTGCAAATTACTTTATAGCAGCTGATGGGCAAATCTGTAGTGCTCTGTGTAAGAGGCAAGTGTAGCTACGACCTTCCGCTATCGGTCTCGGATTCAGGAACCTATATTGTTATATTATAACAAATTTCAAGATATTGGTGGCATAGATATTTGGCTTTATTATTATTTACTTTTGTTAGTTTTTGATTACACAGTGTATACGCGAGGAATGTAAATCTTTGCAGAATTTTAGGCACTGGTGAATTGCTTCCTATCATTTAAGTTTAGTTTTCATTCTGGCATATATGTATGCATGTGGGTACTTACGTTCATATATATATGCAAGAATGCATTTCTGAATTGGTCAGATCAGATATTTGATAAGTGTTTTACGTCTTTCCATTCCGGCCCGTTTGAGCGACTGCGATTGGCGTCTGCGCAGTGTAATATGCCTCTGATGGCATTTTGTTAAAGACCGTGTTTTTTGAATAAATTCAAACATTCTTTTCCATGCGCTTAGAAAAACAGTAAATGGAAAATTGAAGAAAATTAGAAAATTTTTCGTCTACACATATCAGATATATAACGCCTAGAAAATGATTAAAACTCAATTTGCTGCAGCAATCTTTGCCAAATATATATGCCACCACTGTAAGTATGAAATTATTTTCAGTGAATCTCTAAACCAAATTTTCGTAGCAAAGACAACCACTAAAAGAGGAAATCAAAAAGTTATTTCAAACTTGTAAAATATTAGTATGTGCTTTTTTCATCATAAAAACATAACGAGCTGGATGAAAAATGCACAAATACCAGAGACTTCCTACCATAGAAAAGAATAGCTTCCGCTCAGCTGCCCTGACAATGTTTAAAAGTGAATTCACAATTTCAATAACATTTTTTGCACTTCAAATTCGATTAATTTATACATAAAATAATCGATTATGGTAAATCTATGTGTTTATAGTTGGCAATAGTGCACACACAGAAACTCTTACTCCATCACTTAGGTATATAGTACCCATACAAAATTATCTACATCCTCATTTAATTATGTAGGGCGGGCTGCGTGTGACTGACGATAACGTTATGTAAATATATATATATGTATATATATGTGTAAATTCTTTAAGGATCGACACCGATAACTGACTATCGAGTGGACCGAGTACAATAGTCTATAATGATTTCACTGCAAGCTTTTTTTTTCGCTTTAAGCTTTTAATTACCGTTTTCTTGCGACCATTTTATAAAACACGATTTTAAGCACTTATGTCATTTTAATGTTTTCATTTTTTGCTTTATTTTCGAGTTTATTTTCTCACCTCCCCACATTATTTAAATTATTTTTCAATTATTATTTACAATTAATATAATATTTAACAACGATTGCGTATAGACATCGATTTATTCCGACGTTGGTGTACGACTGTTTCCGATGAACAACTGAAATGTTTCCGTCGACGAGCGGAAGTTTCTATGTAAGAAATAACTAATGAGAGAGTGCATACAAAAGCATGGAAAACCGAGTTATTTTACGTTATTCACTTATAAATCGGGGATTTCTATTTAATTTTTTACTACGGAATTCATTTAGTTTGAAAATGAGGTATTATAATTACAATTATAATATTTGTTGTAATAAACAAACAAAAAGCTTATGGATAATAATTATTACGTTATTTAGCATTGTGGTTCTACCCAATCACCAGTAGGAAACATCAAAAATCCCACTATTGCATCATTGTCTGATACGATATATTGTTTCTAGTTTATTGTAAATAAAATCTAAACAATTTGGGCACAGTTTCATATCGTGAAAACCGCAATATATGTCTAATAATATTCACAAATGCCAAGTGGTGGCGTACTACCATTCGGGTTTGAGTCCAGGTTTGAGCAACATCCAAAATTATTAAAAAATTAATTTTTCTAATTTAGGTGGCCCCTCGGTAGGAGATGTTAAGAGTATTTCAGACATGAGCTAAAAGCTCATTATAAATATCCATCGGCCGTTCGGAAGCGTCTTAGAATAAACTGCGGGTCCATCCATTTGTTGGTAAAAACATCAAGACGCAAAACCACAAAGTAGAGGAGGAGTTCAATCGAAAATCGCTTCAGCGGTTACAAAGCTCTTACATAGATTAGGGCAAGCCTTTAGCATTTTAGTATTCTAATACAATTTTGGAAAATAATTTTTCGAATTTATCACTCAACTTTCTATAGATTCATCGCAATTCAAAAAAGGTGCCGACATATTGAAAAAAAATATGATTATGATGATGATACTCTTCTCGGACCAATTTTTAAAAAAACATACTTTCTCCACAATTTTTAGTAGACCATACAGGGTACATGTGTTTTAGTTCGTAAATAATTATAAATAAAAAATCCAGAACTTCAGGTTATTTTCCGAAACGCAAAATTTTGTTATACAAAAGGGTTTATTGTTACTGTTTTAAATTAATCTAATCATTACTAACATTATTTTCTAAAGAAAAGCGCCATTTTGTGAATTAAATTAGTGTAGAAAATGGCGCAATAAAATTATTTATTGAGTCCCCGAGTTTTGTTTAACACAGTGCAATGCCATCTTGGCTGATGTGACAGTTTCTGTTATATTTATGGCGAATATATGGTATTAAAGCAATCGCTTTAATATAATTATATTCCGGGATTTGGAAATCAGGATAAAGTTTAGGTCTTCATAATGTGAAAGGATATAATTCAAAATGGAAACAGTCGGTTTCGTTCCCTTACCTGAAATCAACTTTTTAGCTCATCACTTATGGGACCAACATACCAGTTCCTAAGGCCTTTGTTACCTTGGAGAAGATTCCCACTTTTGCCGAGATGGTACTGTAATTATGAATTATTACAATAATGCAATAAAAATGTAACCTTAAAAAGAAATATTAAATAAGTTGTTTACTCCTCCTCTCACATTTCAAAATAATGTTCACCCTAATTTAATTCTCACTTCAAATGGCAGGCAAAGCTAAGTGCACGAAAGTGCAAGTATGTGTCTTTGAGAACTATTAATAGTAACCTTCACCGCCATGTGCACGGTGTCTCAGTTTCTCTCTCACCACATAACTGCTGCTTTAGGGAAGACAGAAATAGTTCAGTTACTAATCGGAAGTACTCGTGCGCGGTTGCGGTTGTTGGTAAAGTAGTAGAACGCGAAAGTTGTTAATTACATAGAAAAATTATATATATGAAAACCGAGAGATTATGTTCTTTCGCTGGTGTAACTGGTGCAAAATATTGCATTGTTACAAATTTAGAAAAATTTCAAAAAGAATGCTTAAATTTACAATAGTATATTTGCAAGACAATATTTAAGTGTTGTGAATACCAGTCAGTGAAAAAATTAAATGAGGTATGAAGGTGTTTATTTAAAATGGGCTCGCATAAATGGAAGTGGATAGACACAATTTTCAATTGTAAGACTTAAAATTTGTATTCCAAAGCTTCGAAAAAGCACGAAGTAAACTTCAAAAAGCTGGTCATAAAACTTATAATAACGGGAAGGTGTAAATGACCACATTATTTGCTCAACTACCTTTTGTACAAATTTAGAAAATGCGGGATTGGAATTCAACTCACTGTTCAAATGTTTCACATCCAATAACAGAATTGAAACTTAAACATAATAAAGTATGTTCACTTGTCGCCGATTGAAAGAAAAATTGTGGCCTCGACAGTGTTGCTACGTTCATATTATAGCCTTTCTTATTCACATAGAAATACTTACATATGTATATGTAATTTTTAAGCATGTATTACTTTGACATAATTTTGTCATCCCCTATTTAAGAAGCTAGTTCTTTGAGTTTACATATCGCTTACATACATATAACTCGCTAAGTACAATATTGTTCGTTTTTCGCAAATCGACATTAAAAACCGATTCAAGCGTATCAATATATCCTTTTTTTAAGAAACAATCTAAAACAGTTTTTAACGTTTTCTCGATTTTTTCAAATATCAAATGAATTTTAATGTTTTCCGACTGTATTTCTAAGTTAAGCTTTGTTCGAAGCAGCAAAACTTTTTGAAATATTTAAAATATAAGGGGTGATCCAAGAAGAGGTACTTTTTTCTTTCTTCAACAGCCTTTTCTTCACGTGTGAGTCGTATCAAGCTGTCATGTAATTTTTGTTCAGTATGGCTTGACGTTTCATCACGGAGACTTACGCTTGAACAACGTTTACAAATCATTCAACTTAAAAAAAAAATTCACGTTCTGTAATAAATGTGTTTCGCGCGCTTCGCTCAACTTATGGTCAAAATAATCGGCCTACTAAGCGTTCTATTGGCATCACCATCACCCATCTTGAGACTTCATTATTGGATAATATTCGCCCGAATAGACCACGTCCAGCACGCAGTGAAAAAAACGGTCGTAGCTGAGAGTGTACACGAAGACTGTGGAGAGTCAATTCGACGCAGTTCGAAGCAACTCGAACGACTAGCGCATGGAACGACTCGGCACATTTTACGTCGATATCTTAAATTGAAAGCGTATAAAATACAGCTTGTGCAAGAACTGAAGTTGCTTGGCCTTCCCAAGCGACATAGCTTCGCTCTATGGCCTCTTGAAAAGTTCAAAGAAGATCCGACGTTTTAGAGGAAAAATTTTTTCAGCGATAAGACCCATTTCTGGCTCAGTGGGTAATTAAAAAAAGCAAAATTACCGCATTTGGGACGAAGAGTAACCTGAAGAGATTCAAGAGCTGCTATTTCATCCAGAAAAAAAAAACAGTTTGGTGTGGTTTGTGGGCCGGTGGAATCAGCGGTCCATATTTCTTCAAAAATGATGCCGGTGAGACGTTAACCGCCAATGGCGACCGTTATTGCGCCATGATAACCGACTACTTGATGCTTGAAATTGAAGCTCGTGATCTACGCTACATTTGGTTTAAAGAAGACGGCGCCCTTCCCACACATCGTATCAATCAATGAATTTATTGAGAGAACACTTCGGTGGGCAGATAATTTCACGTTTTCACACCGCTAGACTTTTTCATGTGGGGATATGTAAATTCGAAGGTGTATGCGGACAATCCCGCTTCAATTCAGGCCTTGGAGCAAAACATCAGGCGTGTCATTCGCCAGTTACCAGTCGAAATGCTCGAACGAGTCATCGAATATTAGACTCAATGGATTGATCATCTGAGACTTAACCGCGGCCAACATTTGAAAGAGGTAACCTTCAAAAAATAAATGCCAAAGAATTTTCTTTTGAATAATAATAAACACTCTCCATTAGAATTGATTTTTCTGTATTTTTTTTTTTCTTTAAAAAAGTAGGAAACCTCGAAATAGATCACTCTTTAGAATAGTCGTTGGCTTTTCGAATTGTCAGTAAATTTTTTCACATTGGATTTTGTTGACTTTGTCTTTTAAAAACATATCCGTGAAATAAAGTATTAATGCAGAAATTTTTTTAACTATTCCAGTAACTGTGTCGCCTGAAACGAAAGCCCTCTCGTTTGAGCTGGATGCAGCATTATTTGTGATTTTTTATTGCAAAAACTTTGAAATTATTTGAACGTACTCTGCCTCTTAGCATTACATTGAAAGTTGTTCTAAATATCGACATGCATCTTCTATTTCATTCGGATGATTCCTGCCATAATATGGGACGTATGACAAATGCACTTTACCGAAATCAAGGGAAGTATTTTCTGCTTTACCAATTCCGATCATTACACTGGCTCCGTCTGCTGCGAGCGCAATTAAAACCTGCGCAAATTAAATCTGGCATTTTGTTTTGTTCAAAAAAGTTGATAAATTTTGAAAATAAAATGTTGACAGTTGCTTCTTTCACTTCAATTAAAGTGAGAAAATCTCTCCTAACAAAAAATTATCTGTCCACCTAACGAGCTATCACTACCATACTCTTTGTAAAATCTACACTCGTAGATAGGTCAATTATAATTGAAAAATTTTGTTTCTTTAAAATTTGAATTAATTTATCAAAACTGTCATGTAACGTTTTTTTTAGTAGCTCTTGCTTTCGTTCGACTAAGGGGTACATTAGATGCTATTTCGGAATCGCTGGATTGTGCTCCACCGGAAACGCACACAGTTTTATCTCCGCATGAACCATGCGTTAACTGAGACATTTTCATTTGATTATTATGAATTTCCTTAGACTTATAAGTATATTGTTCATTCTTTTGAGTTTTCGCATGATTTTGCAATTTAGATTTTTTAGAAAGAAGACCTACTGCATATATCGTACAATGTGCACAACTTTGATTGTACTGGTAGGTGGATGTGGAGGGACAAGATTCTTCAAGCAGCCATCCATTAAATTCGAGACAGGTTTCCCATTTCCTATCATAGTGCGCCTGTGTTTTCGTTCTCTTTCTCGCAGGTTAGTCAGAATTCGAATCGCTGCATACTTTTGAAATAGCTGTAATATTAAGAAAGTGTATTAATTGTTAATTTTTATAATCATATTGAACTTAAAAAAGAACGTTACAATAACTGTTCAAATATATGTACATTTGAACATGATAATAAAAATGCATACATAGATTTATAACTATCAGTTCGTCACAATGCATTGCAGTAAAACTAAAAACATTAAAAATACAAATATTTGCATCTTACTGCGAGACATTTCTTATCAAACACAAATAGTACCTACTGTTTGTCTCTATTAAGAAATATCTTTTAAGGCAAACAATAAAACACACATACACATACAAACATAATTAGATTAGGAACATAGTTTTAAGATATTGTATATAAACTCTAGTAAATTATTAAATAAATCAGAATAAAAACATTCTCAATCGAAGACCATCGTTCTGCTTCTTTTTTTTCTTCTCAAAATTATTTGCATTACCACCCCCCACCAGCGGTAAGGGGTAATTCAAGTGAGATTTAAGGCAATACCCTATTAACAATAACATAATTGCAGTTTGGCGCAAATTTAAAGTTATTAACAGGCTGACTCATAAGTTAAAAAAAGCCAAGTGTAAAGACAGACTGACTCAAATAATTATTAAGGAAATTTGTTTCAATGATAGAATTGTACATGTTATCAGCTTGTATGCGTTTCTATTCTGTTGATGGTTTCATATATTTTATTTTATTAATTTGTTGAACGGTGAACGTGATTTTCCCGTTTTCCCATTATTCCCGGCATTTCTCATTCAGTAAAACCGACGAAAATTCCCTCTTCTGCCAACACTGGACGTCTCTGCCGACACCAATTCTCAAATTCTCTAGTTCTAAGAATTTTTTATGATTTTAAATACTTTCATTATATTATGTGACGACATTAAGTGTTCAATGGAAATAAATTTCAAGGCGAATGTAATAAATGCAATTACTATTTTAGTGCATATTCTCTTCACTCACTAACGCTCTCTGTTTTTAATTTTGGCGACCATTACTCTCATTACGCAATTCGAACCAAAGATTGAAAAAATATATATATATTTTTTTTTTAATTCCAGGACGACAATTCAGTGAGCGGTTATAAGATCCAGATTAAATTTAATTTTTATGTTTGTATGGGATAAAGTATTTCTCTCTTGCTTTTATCGCCATTTTCCAAACTATATTTCCACTAAAAGAACTTTGGACCAAAATGCAATATATGAGTACAGATAAATGTATGCTTAAATAACAGTCTTTCTTATTTTTCTTAAAAAGATACAATTTTCGAAGGAAAAAAAATATTTTTGTTTTTTGCCAGTATAAACAAGAGGTATTATAATATTGTAGAATATATGCATTTTTCAGCCAATAGCCATTGAGTTGTTGAATTCCAATTAATTATGACGGTCAACAAAAGTATATATTTTTTTGGGTTTCTGTTCTCATGCATAAATACTGATTATAGACATTCAGAAACACTCGGGTTTTAATTTTTGGTTCATAAAGTTTTCGTACGTACCTTTATTTATTTTATAAGCCAAAGTAAAACAAATAAAAGCAGTTTTTAAATTAAAAAATCCTTTCCTTGTTTTTGGTGTAGTAGAAACAGAAAATTAAAATGTAGGACTGGCCCGAAAATCGTGTTGACCACATTGATTTCCGACCAAACAAGAAGAATCCGAGAGAAAAATCAGGGAAGTGGATTGTTTCTCCTCCTCCAATTTGTTGTTTTGCGTCTTGATGTTTTTACCCAAAAATTAAGGGACCTACAGTTTATTCTAAGACGTCTCCGAACGTCCGATGGATTCTTATGAGGAGCTTTTTTATTTCATGCCAGAAATACACTCGAAGGGCTTGACATTTCCTGCCTATAATTTTGGATGTTGCTCGAACCCAGGTATTTTTGATACGGTTCCTTCAAATTTGGTACATAGGAAGTAGTTTGTCTAAATTAACATAAGGAATACTTTTTATTCCAAAACGTATATCCTGGACCGATTTGTTAAAAAAAATCCTATTTCTAGTTCAATATTCAGCCTGTAAGTAATGTATAACCACCTTTATTTCTCGGGAATGGGCAATAATCGATTCGCTTGGAATTAAGCAAGTTGATTGCTTTCTGCCTTAACATATAGAACAATTTTTTTTTCTGAAAAAAGGATCTTAGATCAACAGTTTAATGAAAATTGGTATGATATAAATAAGCTCCTGCTGCAGGTTGTTTTTTAGTTTTACGGAGCTTTTTCATCCATAGCTTACACATACAGTGGCTGACAAAAGTCTACATACACCCCCTGTTTTCGTTGAATAGAAAGTCCAAAAGGTTTATTGGGAAATTTAACGATACAGTTTATTTCAACTATATGCCCTTATCATAAAATCCAAAAATATTATAACTTTTTAACATAAAAGAGTAGATCTATGACAAAAAATCGTAAATCCAACATTGACAAAAATCTGCTTTATCTACTTTAAGACAATTAGTACATACATAACTTATCTTAGGGCAAAAACTTTGGTTAATATCAGGTAACCTCATCTTTCAAGTATTTATTTGGTCCACCGTTCGCATCAAAAACAGGTAGAAGCCGTCGTGGCATCGAAGCTACTAAATTTATCAATTCTGAAGGAGTAATGCTGTCCCAATCTTCAATAAGACGTTCTTTGAGTAATGCTGAGCTGGAAATCTGTTTTTTTTCTAATTTTTCGCTCAAAAATCTCCCAGACATATTCAATAACATGCAAATCAGGGCTTTGAGGTGGTGTGTGCGTGCCTTGGCGCACGATAAAGCAAGCATACCTTAACAATATGTACCGTATGCTTTGGATCGTTATCCTGTCCAAAGATCTAGCTTGCGCCAAGCTCCTAACTGTCCACCGAAGGCTTCAGAATAGCTTCCAACAATGACTTATATTTCAACCGCTCCATATTACTCTCAATAAAAACAAGCTTTCCAACTCCAGATGCCGCAACCGCAGTGTTTTCTTTTCTCCAAATTTTTGATCTTCCATCGCTGCTGAATATATTGAACTTCGATTTGTCTGTAAAAAATACTTTTTGCCAAAAGTCCATTCCATTGTCGAAATGTGCTTTAACGAACTCCAAGCGATATTTACGAAATAAGAAGCTATTTACGTGGCATTCTACTGTTCTACGTTATCGTTCAGAACTCTTCGAATTGTTATGAGATAGACACACTTTCTTTATGAGTTTGCGATGTTTTCGGCTAATTTTGGAGTAGTAACTTTAGAATCATCATTCACTTGCTTCAGAATAAATCTGATGTCTCTTCAAGTTAGCTTTTCGGGCGGACAATACGAGGCTTGTTTCGGTGGATCCATTTTTTTTTTTCAAAGTTTTATACAATGGATGGTGGTGCCTTTGGTGGACTTAAGTTTAAAAAATTTTAAATTTCACCATATGATTTCTTGTCTTTTCTGTACTGATTAATCAAGTTTCTGATGTCAATGGATATTTCTTTTCACGGAGCCATTGTTGATGCTAATGTCTTTAAACCACAAATAATATCAATACTAGCAAAGTAAAAACCATAATTTAAAAAAATAGTAAAAAAGGGTACCTAACAGTCATAACCATACAGCATATCGACGTACCTGTAAACCCTTGGTGTATGTAGACTTTTGTCAAGGAGATTTTTGCGTTTTTTCACCACAATTGTTTTATTTTATGTTAGAGAATGGATTTGTTTTAATACAGGTAATTAGAAAAGGATTTAAAATAAAACTGTATACCTATATTTTTCAGAAAAGTGATAGTACTTTCTACACAACGAATACAGGCGGGGTATGTAGACTTTTGTCCGCCACTGTATGTTCAACGCTATTGTGTGTAAGTATGCTCGTATGTTAGATCAGAGTAGTGGGCTCTACTTACGATGAGATATTCATATTCAAGCTTCATCGGAAGACAGAGAAACGAAAAAACAACTAATCTCTGACTATATCTGGCACCTTCATGAGTAAGTAAAAAATACCATATCCTCTGTAATATTTAAATGCTAAATTTTGAATGCTCTGACATATGTACATACATGCAAATGCATGAATAGATCAATAATATAATAGGAAAATTAATATTTCGGATTAGTTAAAGCTTAATTGTGACTTTTCGATATTCTTTACCTACCAACTCCTTTAAAATACAAACTATAATATATAAATTAAACAAAATACAGAAATCCACAATATCTTGAAGCCGGATGTTTGTGCGTGCAACCTTGCGCAGCAAGCATCCATATACACCTTCAGATGTCCCTGCTGCTGGTGAATATTCACGACTCATCCCTGTCGGGAAGGGTCCCGTTAACCCAAGCCCCGTTTTGCCTTCCATCCTTTGTGCAAGGCATAAAAGGCCGATGTTGCCGTTTTAGTCTTCTCTTTTATCGTCAATCCAAGCAGCAGCAACATCAAGGTGAGTTTTTTAGCTCTTGTATTTTTTCTTTTATATATATATTATATATACTTTGTATTTGCATACATGCATTTTGTTGTTGGAATAAATGCATATGTATAATTAATAACTTTCTTTTATTTAAATTTTTGGAGAAGGTAGTTTCTTCTTTCCAGAATTGATCGCCAGAAAGATCGGCCCCTAACTCGATCCCCGTTTACAGAATTCAGGAGGAATTCTGGCCCCCAATATCCCCGGCGTGAATACCGGATCTGCTATTCGTTAAAAAAACATCTTTAATTTAAATTTTTTAATTAAAATTAGTGAAAAATCAACTTTACATATCTGATTTTCATTTCTATACAAATTTAGATAAAAATTAATAAACCAAACTATATTTTATGAAAATTCATTTACAAAAAATAATAATATGAAATACAAATTTACAATATGTCGTATAAAAATTAATATATAGAATTGTATTTGTATATATGTACATAAAAATAGATCAGATACTCGATTGCTATTACAACATAATTGTGCTTAAAATTTATATATCATATTTTTATATGGATATGGATAGCTAAATGAACTTAAATGCGTAATAAGTAAAAAAAAAATCGTTTTTGAAAATTTATAAAATTTTGCAAAAAATATTCTTTGTACAGAAATTTAAATGAAATTTATGGAAATTATGTATATGTGAATGCACGCCTGCATGAACATGGAAAATAGTGCAAGAAAAATTGAAAAAATAGATTAATAAAATATCTTGAGCAACAGTGGTTGAATAAATTGAAAGATGAATCGCTATGATGTTTGAATACATATACTATGCATGTATTTCTAAATCTAAATAGAAAAGCTTTTAAAAAACTCATGCTGAATTCTGAAAACGCTGTACTAATATTCGGCACTTTCTTTCTCTGCACAATTTTTTTGTGACCACTCAGCTATATGTTATGATATATGTAGGTATGTACAGTTTTATGACTGTTGTGTTGTAAAGTTTGATTGTAACGTACGTAAAATTTTCTGAAAACTTGCATGCGGTGGTAATTGTACAGCGGAAATTACTTGCATAATTGGAAGCACCAGTAGATTTTGTTGTTCTTTTGAAATTTTTTCTTATTTAACGAAATTTAACTAGTTAAATTAATGAAATTTCTCACCGTAATATTTATTTTAGCTTCATAGCATTTGGAAAAGCTTTTAAAGCGCACCTGGCGAGATTTACTGCTCTTTTATCGCTAGAAAACTTATAGTTTTAAATAATTAATATTCCATATATTCGCAAATAATTTCATTTCATGCAAAAAAATGTCTTTTTATGCGTTCGTTTCTTAAATTAAATCCTATAGAATCATTTATTATTATTGCTAACTTAATAATGTTGATTTTGCTTGTGCTTGGCGCCTTCAGCATTTCAAGCTCACGCCAAAACACCATCCAACGCATGTATGACGCCATTTGTTGCCGGTATATTTGAGGTGACCATTTGTGCGTCGTTCACCTTGATTTTACCCGCCGATGTTTTTTGCAATATAACAGTTTTGCCGGTCAATAATGAATCCTTTACTTGGTAGAAACGCATGCCAGCTGAGAATAGTGAGCCGGGTACAATGTGTTTCATGGCAAACTCTTCGGCAGCTTCTTTATCATTGAAAAGTTTTTCAAGTGTATCAGTTTCCATATCGAGGAAGCTCTTGTCCACCGGTGCAAAGACGGTATAGGTCTTAATGCCTGGGGGAAGAGAGGGAAATTAATTATGTATAAGAGTAATTGCAAAGATGACTATCAAGTAAAGTACAGGATTATCCATTTTGCGGTTCCCAAAATAAACGTAAATAAATGTATTGAAATTTTTTTTTTCATGAGATTCCAAAATTTTTCATGAAGCTTTGAAATTTGGCTTCATATACGAAAAGACCGCCTCGTGAATTTTTGTAAACTTCAATCTGTTGGAGGCAATTTTCGATCACTTTTTGGCACATATTTGGTGGTATCTCAGCCATAATTTGAATAATGCTGGTTTTCAAGTGCTCAATAGATAAAGATTTATCCGCATAAGCACGTTCTTTCGCTTAGCTCCACAAAAAAAAAAAAAAAACAACGGTGTCAAATCGCACGATCTCGGTGCCCAATTGGCATACCCAAGACGAGAGATTATGCGGTCGGGAAATTTTTCTCGCATATTCGCTCGTGTTGTGTTGCATGTGACACCATCTTGTCCAAGTCGTGTTCATCAATTGCAGGTCAAAAAAAGTCAGTTATCTTACGGCCATATTGCTCCGAATTGACAGTGACAGTCTCGCGCCGTTATCGTTTTCAAAGGAATAAAGTCCGATCATAACCCCGGACCAAAGAGTGGGGCTTAATGGCCTATCTTTAATTGTTCGAGGATTCTCTGAGCCCCAAATTAGACAATTTTACTTATTTACATATCCATAGAGTGAGAAATGTGCCTAGTCGCTGAAGAAGATCTTGTAGGAAAAGTCGCGGTCCACTGCTTCTTGTTCAACCACACAATCGGCGTAACTACGGCGTTGTGAATGGTCAGCTGGTTTCGGTTGTTGTGTGAGCTAGACCTCATAGGGATGTAGGTGTAATTCTAAATATAAAATACGCAATAATGTACCGTAAAAAAGTCCCAGCTCTTGAGAACTTCGAACAATAGACACTTTCGGGTCTTCGGCTACACTTCCACTAACAGCAGCGATATTTAAGGTGAAAATAGGCAAACCGATGATGCACAAGCCTTACAATATCTGTAACCGATCCATATTATTCAAATTTCTTTAAAATTTTATCAATTACTTGAGTAGTTGGACGATTATGTGCACCATAATCTCCTCTGAAAGGACGAAACGTGGCCACGTTTAAATCACCATTTTATAGTAGGTTTCAACAATTTTAACGCGTTGTGCGATTGTTAAGCGATCCAATTTCATAAAAGCCTGACTTTGAAATAAAACAAAACACATTTGGTTTGACAGTTAAGTTTGACAAATCCCAAAATAAAGCCCTGCACTCTCGAAACTACTAAATGGATAAACCTTTACAGTGCTGCATGCGATAGAAAGTTCCTCTTGCCTAAGTCTGTTCTGAACTCACCTTTGCTTTGCAGCTTCTCAGACAGACCAGAAGTGTATAGAATTTTCAAGAAATTAGAGAAACGATTTTCACGATCCGATTGTAGTGTTTGTAAGAGATCGCCAACGGGCAATGGGAACATAACCCGGTCGACAGCATGTGCAACACCTTGTGGTATCTTTATATCCTTCTTATTCAGCAATACCATGGCGCCGTTTATAGTGGTGATCTAAAAAATATAAAAAAGTAAATTCGTTATTTCACAAAAGTAGGTTGATGAATTGTCGATTAAGTCTTAATACTCACAGTCACATCGTTCCACTCTTGATCGTGCATTGTATATTGATTTACACGCAGTTGTGTGCCCGCAAGAGAAACACCTGTCATCTCGTCCTGCAGAGTTGCAATTTCAAAAGCACCTGGTATCACATGATGTAACAAAAGCTATTTGAATGAAAATTTTAAATTTTTTAATAAGAAAAATTCCAAAACAATACACCATTTGAGCACTTACACCACTGAGTAGACGTGGATTCGCCTTAAACTTTTCCTCCGCCCGCTCTGGACCACCAAGTTGAACTAAAAGGTTCTTGAATGCCTTATCGGTGGGTACAAAGATCGTATAGGGGCCAGTCTCATTCAAAATGCTATCCAAACCAGATTGGCGCAGATATTTAGCCATGGCGAAGAGACCATTTGACTTCAAGATCTGTATCAAATCTTCACTAGGATTTGTAGAGCTCGCTTCAGCCGCCTTCTCGGTATTCTCAGTTTCTTGCACTAACGTATCGGTGTAGTGACCTGATTCGGGTACTGTATCAACCAAACGTTCGGTGACGGCAAACGGTGTTGAAGTCTCATAAGCAACTGGCGCTGTAGAGGCAGTGTAAATTGGCGCTGGTGTGGTGTAGTATGTAGTGTCAGTAGATTCTGGTGAAACTGGTGCTTCTGCTGGGCTCGTGCGATGAACTAGTGGCGCATATGTGGTGATGGGATAGCTATACGACGACGTGCGTGTCGAATGATATTGATGACGTATCGGTGATGTGCGCGCAAATGGAAACTCGGTTGTGGTGGTGGTTGTTGTGGTTGTGCTGGTGGTTGTCGAGGCCGTAGTACTGGGGCGTGTTGGTATAGGCGCTGCTGGGGTAGTTTTAATGATATTACCGCCTTGTATTTCAACAACTTCATCATTTGGTAATGTTAGACGCGAGACTGATGGCGGCAATTTAATTTCACCACTACGAATGCGCTCCAAAATGCTTTCCACTTCAGCGCCGGTCTGCTTAGTTTCCTTCTCGCCATTAGCTTTCACGCCCTGTATCTTAAAGCTGCCATCAGCTTGCTCTTCAAGGTACACATAGGTGGCCTTCTTTTTTGGTGGCAATGTGGGCGCTGGCCTCGGTGCTGCTGCTGGTTTGTTCGAGCTCAAACCTTCAATTTCATAGCCATCGGGTATGAGACCGCGTTTGGCTAGCTCTTCCAGCGTGGGTGGTTGATCTGAGTCTGATTGTATCACAGCAGAGCTAGCAATACTGTTTGCGCCACTTGAAATGCCTTCAATATCACCGCCATAGAGTGAAGCTAAGTTAGAGAAATCAATACCACCGGGCAAAGATTGTGGGTCAATTGCTGCCTCTGGATCGGGTGAACGGGAGATTTGGACTTTAGAGCCATTTGGTAGAACCAGATCCTTAGCATTATTTGGCGCTACGTCGGCCAAACTAAATTTTCCACCTGCTGACTCGCTCACCGAAACACCACCTTCAGCAGCAGACACACCTTGTTGTGCCAATAGAGTTTGTAATTGGTCCTGGGAAAGTGCCTGCTGACCTTTGACCAAGTTAGGGTCCGTGGTGCGTATCACTTGTACACGTTGACCATTCGGCAGCACTAAATCCATTTCGGAGTATGTTTTGTTATCCACATCCTTTTGTGGGGCCTCTGCTAAAGCGGCTTTTAATTGCTTCAGCAGCTCGTCGCGTCCTATAGTCTTCACTGGTTTCTTGCCGGGCGTGGTCTTCATACCGTACTTGCCAAGCTCGGCTTTAACTTGTGCATAGACATTCTTGCTATTTTGTTTGCTGCTCGGCAGTGTTGTTGGCTCTGTGGTAGTGGTAGTCGTGGTAGTGGTTGTTGTAGTCGTAGTAGGATGCTCTTCATGGTACTTCTGCAAAGCGGACGAGAACAAATGCAACTCGGATTGTTGAACGGGGCGACTACGTGGTGGTTGGTAGTTCTCATACTTCTGTTGCTGTAATTGTTGTATTGGCAACTGCAACGTGGGAGCCAATTGCTGCTTGAGTGTCTGTTGTTTGGCAAGGAACTCCTCGTGCTGTTGACGCACCTTATTCTGCGACTTTTCATATTGTTTTTGTACGAACTGTTCATGTTTCTGTATGATCTTTTGCTTGTACTCCTGATCCGCAGATTGCCCTTGGGGAGTTGGCACAGTCGCAAATTGTGCATTTACAAATTGTTGTTGTGGCTGATGTTGCTGCTGCGGCTGTTGTTGGGCAGGTGGAAATGCAGTTGATTGTAGGTTTGGGAAGATCTGCGGCACAGGCAAGCCCAAATTAGGTGTCAACTGGAAGGTGCCTCCTTGTTGCTGCTGTAACGGCAATTGCTGATAGTTCGTGTGCTGATGCTGTTGCTGTTGTTGCGGCAGCGGCAACAGCTGGGGTTGTTGTTGTTGATTTTGAAAAAGTAGTTGTGGTGTCGTGGAGAAGGCAGCTTTCAATGGTGCTTGCGCAACACTCTGTGACTGGAAGGTTGGAATAGGTAGGGCGCTCGGTAATTTCTGTTGTGTCTGTGGCAAACCAAAGTTTGAAGACACAGGCTTCTGTGATTGAGGCTGTGCTTGTTGTTGATATACACTATTCGGTAGCGTCGAGTAGAGTGGTTGTTGCAAAGGTTGTTGTTGTTGTTGTTGCGACTGGAATGGTTTATTGTTGTACGAACGCTGTGGTAAGCTTTGTTGTGGTCCAATTTGCTGATTGCCAAAATTACGCAAAGTCAAGAAATTCTGTGTGTGCTGATCTATATTTGGTTGTGGTTGCTGCTGCTGTTGTTGTTGCTGTTGTACCTGTTGGAAACGTATCGGTTGCTGTGGTGTATACACCTGGTTTTGTGTGGAGCGTTGGAAAAGCGAATTCTGTTGATATTGTTCATTGTTATTGTTGCTGTTGCTGTTGCCGTTGCCATTAGCATTTGGATTGTTTGCAAAATTGCCATGTCCGTTGCCACTAGGTGGGAAGCGTGTATTCACAGTGGGCAATACCTGACGATGACGTTGTTGTTGCGTTTGTATTGGCACTTCCACGCTTGGACTTTGCTGCAGAAAATATTGTTGCTGCTGTTGTTGCTTTTGTGCCTGTCTCGATTGCGTGTGATGTTGCACATCCGACAGAATGTGCTGTTGGGCGGAGAGCTGCCGGCGAAATTGATTGTGGAATGGAATGGGCTGAAATGGCAAGAGATATATTTGATCTAAATGTCTTTAAATACGCAAAACAAAAGAAATAAAGTAAGATGTATTCAATAATTGAAATTCTATTATAGAACATGCAAGTTATTTTCACAACTTAAACAAAATAATAAATAAATTTGGAGAATCATTACAATCTCTACCAGTGACTTCTGATACTAACTACTCTATGTGGCTTGCAGTGAAATGTTCTAAAAGTTCGGTCGCTTGTCGTTTTCCGCTAAGTACTCGAAATGGTAATTTAGCTCGAGGTCGCCGTGAAAAACGTACTTAACATTAAATTTGGAATTAACTCTCTTCCAGCTTTTAATGAAAATTTTTAATTAAAATTTTATTCAATTTAGATCCAATTCACTTAAGGCAATTATTATCAGTGTCATTAGGTAAAACAAAGCTCCAGGAAATGAAATAATAACAGTTGCCATGGTAAAGATACTTCCACTGCTTCCGAGGCAATCAAACACATGCTTAATTTTTTTAACAGTAATATCTCCATATATATATATCGCCATATCTCTCGCAAACTAATGGAGATCATTATGACATCATAAGCGATCTGTAGGAACTTAAAGCTTAGCAAAATCTTTGAAAAGCTTCCACTGAATTGACGAGCCCTTTAACAATGCAGAAGAATTTAGAAATTATAAAAATAGATAATTACTACGAGTATTAAAGTCAATAAAGACACATTTCCTTCAATTTTAATAAATGGGAAGCCTTGAGACTAACTCTTGATTAAACGCTTACCTCAAAAAATTACATAAATAAAAAGAAACCAAGTTAAAACTTTATGTTGAATTAAGCGTTGCAAATCCAAAATGAGCTTAGAAATATTAGCATTAGTTTTGAGTATGCTTATAAAGGTATATTGGCAGGATGAGATCCAACTTTGAGACTTAGACAGAATGAGAAGGGTACCGCTGAGGACAATATGTAGCGACCTTTGGCTAAAAACCCAGTATTTCACAGTAATCTCGGAAGGGAGGGAAAACCTGCTCACAAACTACTCGTTAAAGTTATTTAACCATTTGAGGATTGGCAAATACGAAGGACAGATTAAAAGAACGGCAACAGCTACCGCAGGCAGACAGCGTAAATATAATGTTAGGGTCATCGTCAGGTATAAAAGGAGCCGCAGCAGCAGAGGAGTAGAAAACGCAGTGGCGGTAACATTGGAGTAGCCTGTGAAGAATTGTATGGTAAACCATTGAGTGTAGTGTATTAAATTGTAATTATTGAGAAGTGAATAAACGTTGAGTAAATTCTGGAAATTAAGAAGCTGATCGGAAAAATATTGGGACTTTTATTCAGCAATCCAGTGATCGAACTCGAAGGATTTGGGAAATCATCAAGGTTCACTACAAAAATTATTAAAATGTCATATATTATATTGATTCATTATAGAACATCTTTTTTAAAAACTCTGTTGTAAAATTGCTAAATTTGCTTGTTTGGTCTTCCTAATGCTTCTTTTAATGTTTCAAATGTTAAACTCCATTCAATTAATTCGGAAAGGTTTAACATCTATCAATAATAATTAATGCGCATCAGCGCCTCTTTCTGACAACAAAATTGCTTTTTCCCTTCGAAAATTTTCAGATCTGTCTTAAATAAACAGCATTTGCGGAAAGCCATCGAATGCTTGGGGAAGTTTATAGCAAATCTGCGTTGATCGTAACTCGCTTCAAAAGTGATGATTTTAGCGTCGAAGACAAAGGGTGTTCATGCCAACACAAAAAATTTGAAAATGAGGAATTTGAGACTTAGTGTGTTAAGATCCGTGCCTAATACAAACTGAACTCGACTACAACTAATGTGTTTGAACACCACATTATAGGAAAAACGGCCAGAAACGACCGAAAGGCATGAAAAAGTGATCTTACAACATGGCAACGCTCAGTCCCACGTGGCTATAATGGTCAAAAACTAAAAACGCTGAAATTGAAGGTCTTCTCACCTCACCTGTTGTATATTACAAAACCATGCTCCTTTCAACTACTGGCTTTTACGATGGAAGTAAAAAGATTTGGGGGTCACCGGCTCGAGTCTTATGAAGAGATCGAATGAGGTGGCACAATTGGTTTGAGGAGAGATAGGACTAATTTTTTAAAGATGGTATTCGATGATAGCCAGAGAGATGGAAAAAAGTAGTCACTTCCAAATTTCAATGCTGTATTTGTTATATTTCTTAATAAGAAATTCTTTTTTTTAAAGGATCGAATTATTTTGTACACCCAATATAAGAATTAGTTTAATATTTTCTGAAATTATTTTCAGTGTTTGTAAGGAAAGATGTAAAAAATAATATATAAGTAGGATCTCTTAAAAACAAATTTTATTTTCATGAAAATATTGTATTTAACTTCTTTTATTATTCTAATTTTTTTTTCTTTTGTCAATCATATTATATTTAAATACAGTTAACATTAAAATCACCTATGACGGGTATGACCAGAATATTTCCTGAGAAAAGTCTAAAATTTTTAAAGTATACAACATGCATATATGTATCTTCACACAGCTGACTAATCAGAGTTTTGCCACTTTTCTAGTTAAATTTATTTCTGTTTTATTTATAATTTTTTAACTACTTGTGAATACTTATTACTTTTTAACATTTTCCAAACCATGTGTAAATTATTTTAGGCACAATTTGAAACCACTGCATCGACCTCAATACCATTGACCGCCATTTTCAATATAAACCAGAAAATTCATAGAAAATTCATATTACATAATTTTTACTTTCAAACGCGCCAACTAAACGACCTTTCAATGCCAACATCACACATTTACTTGTGTTCATAGTAACCACATTACTTGTACTCCACTTTCATATACGGAAAGTGGATCAGCCAGCATTAGTGTTACGAAAATACCCACAGGTTTATAAAGTAAAACCTGTAAATGTGTAAAAGGAAAAAGAAATATATATATATATATATGGATATATATATATATATATATATGGATATATATATATATATATATATATATATGTATATAAATATATAATTGAAATTGGAGCACTGCAGGTTTAACTGGAAGAAAAAAAAATTGTAAAGTCAATTGCCGATTGCATCGAAAGCGTGCGCTTGCGCGACAAACTAACCATCTAATGTGCAAAAATAACTAGATATACATGCAAACTCTTACATACGCAATGTAATTGGCTTAAAAAATAAACTTGTTTGAAAGTCATTTTTGTTGCCGATGATTAAGTTGCAGATGATGATGTTGACTTTCCGCGATCGTAATGAAAACTTGAACTAGTTTTATGTTAGATGAAGAGACTTGCCCCTGAGATATTTCGTCTATGATGCTGTAAGCTTACTCTACTTGCCCTGGGAGTGATTTGTGTAGTTGAAAATATTGTAAACATGTATGTGTAAGGGAAGCGATATCTACCAAATAAAAACAGAAACGAAGGGAACTTCCCATCGAGTTCGAAACGAGCTTGATAATTCTGTTTGAGACTATGGTCCTTTCAAGGAGAGGATGAAAGTATTCTCTGCTATCACTAAAGTACAATCTGTTGGTAGAAGTAATTCTACGATGGACTTTCAGGTTGGAATATCTATTGTAGTTGATGTTGCTTCTCGGATAGATAAAATTATCTACGACTTCAAATCTATGACAGACAAAAATGATGTAGGTCCATCTTTTCCCTTTCTAGTACTCTAATATTTTTAAACACAAGTAAAAAATGTTGCAAGTCGTCAACGATTCAAAATTGTAGTAAGATACATCGATAACGATAAATTAGAATGCGCCGATAGTCACAATGTTTGCATTATTTCGATAGTTCTATCAGAGGAAACGAGCTCCTACTAAATTCTATGCCAATTTTTTTGCGCTTATTGGATGTTTTAGGTTACGCTACTCAGGCTAGCTGCCACACATAGTAGACCTATTGGTAATTTGTACTATCAGATTGAAAATGAATTTAGTTTGACGACGTTAACGCGTTTAGAGAAGATTGAGAAGACACCGATGTTTAGCTTTATGACTTTTTATGGTTATCTAAACTGAAAAAACCTTAAATATCTCAAAAGTATTCTTTACAAGGCTATGTAGAAACAGAAGAGATGTTCCGACTTCTCATTCATGCCTGTCTCTCTCCATTTTTTTCGTGTATAACTGTTAATAATGCCAATTTTGCATGAATGGCAATAGCCTTTAACATGTCAATAGGAAAACACTGACTGTATGTTCCTTCGCTGGATTTGCCCGCGATCTTGACAGTCTTGCAGGCCATTAAACCATTCCACCTCGCTCCGGCCCATTTTCTAGCTCTTTCTTTGAATTCCTTGTATAGACTCTTTAGCGTTTCTGGTGTTCTCTGCTTCGAAGCGACTTTTGGCCAAGCTCTTCCTCCTAACTGTGGAGGGAATGTAGGGATCTACAGCTTATACTAAGCCAATTCCGATTGGCTTATAGATTTATTTTATTAGGAAATACATTCCGTGGGCCGACGGTTATTAGAAAAAAATTACTTTTCTTTAATTTTGGATGTTGATCGTGCCTCAAGCTCTGGCCTTCCCAATTGCAGTACATTCTGCTAACCAATCGGCTATTGCAACCGCCTGCCAAATATTACAGTGTTTCGGCCACCTGAAATTTTATCTGAGGCCAAGGTCAGTGCAATAGATTCCGGCACTCACCCTGTAAGTCACTAGCAGGGTATATTTTTTTGGTTATTGATTATATCTTTATATTATAAACATAAACAAGTTGTCTGACGCTACCACCGAGCAATATTTTATTTATAAAAAACGAATGGAAGATACGTCACTCGGTGTGCGTGTGAGGCTAACCTACAGCCGCAGGGGGCGAAGCCTACTAGTATTTTATAAATTATTTACGCAAGTAAGCAGGTTATATTCGGCTGTAAATTGAATATTAGATGCCCGGCAATAAAAATCTGAAATTTTCAATTTAAATAACAATTTGGTAAATATTTCACCGTTATTTCGCTTATGCAACATTTAATGGCATCACATATGTATGTGTATAAGGAAAAAATTAAATTGTTTATTTCAAAATTTTTATAACTAATCGTAAATCGTAAAAATTCTCATATTTCTGGCACGTATCGCACACACACGCACATTGTCACATGCATTCATCATACATCATTTTGGAATTCCGTCATTTGCAATGAGCCATAGCCAAAAAGACAGTCGATGAGAATTACATGCAACAATTATCTACCGTTTAGTAGCAACAAAAAGTTTCGTCATGCAACGCATAAAAGTGTCTGCCGCACCTGCAAAACGTCAGCTATTTGTGATGGGATAACCACGGAGTTGAAGATAAAAATGGAAAAAAAAATTTAAAATTTAACCGCAAAAAAAGAGCAGATTGAACTAAATTGTACGCGTAGCAAAAGCTGTAAAAGAAATGATCAAACCACAGCCGGCTATAGTAAGTGCACAAGCGTCACGTAACACTTGGCCGACAGGTGGGAGGTGCGCGGTGCGCATGGTGGATAAGTTATGCGTAATTAATTTGCATTCATGTACGCCCAAAACGCGAAAAGTGTAATAGATTTTTAATACAAATACACAAATGTATGAAATGATTGATATACGAATGTTTGCTTAGATGGTAACACGGACGTCAACGCCACCGCGCGAATGTGTCGACAACCAGTATTTTTCCCCCACCTTGCAGATGAGATCTTTATGCGATACTTATTACGATATGCGTAACAGCAATGGTAGTTATGAGATTATTGGCGTTAATAGAAAAGCACTACAGCCTGCAGTACGAAAGGTAGCCGCACAGCTCTTACTTGTGGCATGTTGAGCTAAAGAAAAGCAATTGAGTGTAACAATGGGCCAAAGTGGGTGAGAATAAACAAAACACAAACCAAAGAGAAGATGAAAACAATTTAAGACAAGAAAAACAAAGAGAAAAGTTAAACAAACCCGAAAATGTTGCGTTATACAACAATAGCAGCATGAAATAGCAATAATAAGCGCGTCTAAGGCAACATAAAAACAATGTTTTCCAAGTTTTTTCCAACAACAATTTGTTGATTACTATTTGTTTCCCTATTTCCCTATACACCTGGCTTTACTTATTGTTTTTCTTTTTATTTCAATTTCATATTTTTATATATATATATATTTTTTTTATCTCATAAGTATAATAAAGATTTTATATTTTAAGACAAACCACATACTTACATACATTCAAATGAACACTAATTGTGCAGGTAATAAATTGTAAATATGATGGTTTTGCGCGTGCGCGGCATCGTCGATATATGGCAGCATGATGCAGCAAAACATGAATTATGTTGCGGCAGTAGGATTATAAAAGCTACGTGAGTTATTTTTTTCAACAACAATAAAATTTTTTTGTTTAGAGCTTGTGTGTCTGCCATACGGCGTTTGTTTTTTGTATACATTACAGAACATCAAACTGCATATAGTATATAGGGTTTTCCAATAAGAGTGATATGATTTCCTTAAAAAAGACACACAAACACACTAAGGAAATTCAAATGTTTTTTATTTAATGTGAATAACAATCGATACAATTAAGTTCTGAATATAACATCATTCAAGTGGCCTCCATGACTTCTTTTGCAGGAACGAATTCGATTAACCAAATTTTTGATAACTTTTTCCACTAAATCAAGTCGTATGTCATGAATGGAACGTTCAATATTGACTTTTAAAGCTTGAAGAGAGTCTGGTTTATTGCTAGAGACCAATAACTTCATATAACCCCACAAGAAGTAGTCTAATGGTGTTAAATCAAAACTTCTTGGAGGCCATTCAAAGTCACAATTTCTTGAAATAATCGAATCTCCAAACCTTTCTCGCAATAATTCGGATGTTGCAAGTGCTGTGTGACATGTAGCTCATTCTTGTTGGAACTAGATGTTGTTAAGGTCAAATTCTTTCAATTATGGCCATAGAAAATTGGTTATCATTGATCTATACCGCTCTCCATTGACAGTAACGATGCTACCAGCTTCATTTCGAAAGAAGTACGGTTGTGGTTTGAGACAGTCCCAATTCTTTAGAATTCCTGGAATCGACAAATTGCGGTCTTCAGCAACACTTACCTGAACGGCAGCAATGTATTCGCTACTTCGACCGGTTATTTGTCTTATTGGCACAAGACTATTATGTAAAGAAAATGTGCGCTCAAAATTTTTAACATTTCGAAGAAAAGTGAACACAGGTGGACGATTATTACGACCATAAAATGGCAAAAGTGCACGAAAAGTTGCAATTGCAGAACGATTATTTGTAAACGTTGTTCTTGCGTATATCTTGCTATGATGAAATTGTCAACATTACTGAATACAATGAAAAAATAACAGATCATGACATATTAAAAATGGCCAAAACTAATAATTTATAAATCATACCATCCCTATTGGATCACCCTTTGTAATTAATGTTTCTATAAAAAATAGAAAAGTATGTTGTAAACCAAAATGGCGTCAATGTGCAGAAAACACCATTTAATCGTAATAGCTAAGTAATTGCATAGTTAAAGAGGTTTTCAAAATAATATTTCATGAAATATCAGTACACCCGTAGGTGGCTTAAAATAAATCATAAGACCTTCTTTTACACGACAACGAACCCAGCGTTGTCCAACCTTCCGCCAATGGATGAACGTAAAATCGAACAGACCGTTGACCAAAAACCAGGACTGTCCTGAATCCGAGACCGATCGCGGAAGGTCGCGGCTACACTTGCCTTTTACACTGAAAAGCTACAGATATGCTGCTATAAAGTGATTTACGATTAAGATACACTGAGAATAAAGATATTATTTATAAGTTTAAAACTTTCAGTAAATATTTCTTTATACAAAAAAAAGCGAGTCAGAAGAATCAAATCTGACGTAATGAGAATTAAAATCGTTACACAAACACGTGAATGGGTCGCGCATTTCATAATTTGTTTTGCATAATGACAAGGAAAGGGGCCTAAAGAATCTAGCTAGTACACTAAAGTTAATCTCGCTAAGTAGGAATGGACTATTAATAATATTTCCTATCAGCTTAGTTAAAAATCAAACTCCAAGCATCTCTCGTCGACTCTGGAGTGAAGGCAGATTAATAAACCTTAATCGGCTTTTATAACGAGGAAGATTTTTGTCCCTAATGGGGATGTGTAAATTCCTTAACGCGAACAATAAGAATTATTTTCGTACAGATTCCCATTTATCCCTACGCAATTGATAGTGCAGATTCTATACAATGGAATCATATTCTAAAGTGGGCCTAACGAGTGAGGTGTAATTTATTTATTATAAAACAAATAAAATCTGGATTGTAATTATTTTTGTTTATAAGTAAATGTAATAATGCTGTATTCAAAGGCCTATTTTTGTTAGAAACATTTAAAAAAAAATAATGTTTCTAAAAAAATAGGCCTTTGAATTCAGCATTATTACATTTACTTATAAACAAATATAAAATCTTTTTACCAAATTAAATTGAGATTTTACACGAACGAGTTCTGAAAAAAAATTCAACAGGCTTTATTAAGTTCGTTATCTTGGCTTGGTGCACAATATTTTTTCGTTTCATTCTTAATAAAATTAATTAAATTAAATATCACATATATAAACATTATTTGATCAAATTAACCCTTATCCATCAATTTTATTTCCATTATACAACGACATTAAAATTATAATCATTTAAATCATTAAATTCTCATAAGCATGAAAAAACATAAATAAATTATCAATATTATTTTGAAATGAAAATAAATTAATCAATAACCATTTGCTGTAATCTTTTACGGACATCTTAGAAAAGAACACCAAGTTTGCTATGGATTTGCGATTTATTTATAGAATAGCACACATGAAAATTCTTTAAGAAATTTAAGAAAAATATAGAATGGGAAATTTCTCTTAATGAAACACTAGTAGGTCTAATGTTTTCTTATAATAAATACTTTTTTTATTTTACAAAAAAATAGACCCTGGATAGGCAAAAATAGTTTGTATTTTCTTTTAACGTTAACACCTAACTTTTTAAGCTAATTTAAGTAATTTTAAATCAAATAAAAACGAGTTATCAAAATCGGTAAGTATGTTAAAGAGATATGAGCGGTCACTGTGGAACATCCTGCCCTAGGGATAGAATATTTATTCCAAATGGATTACTTTGTAATTTGTTACGCTTGGTCATACATTAAAGGTAAAGCCTTTACGTGAGTTAAAAATATATAAGAATATTATTTTATTCTTTCATTTCAGGAACAAGACAGAAAACGAGAGAGAAAGGCTCACGAAGAAACTACAATCATTTTAGGATGTTACCACGATCGAAAGGTAAAGTCGATTCTAACATTTACTTTTAAACATTCTATAGCCTGACTTCAAAATATGTATATGTACCCTTTTTTTTGTTTTAAGGTAAATTTTAAAAATAAAATAGCTGAAAATCAGATAGTTATCTGTTCTTTCCAAGAACGAATGAGCTATTTTCTCGAAGTGTCATCGTCGCCTTTTGTATCGGTTCGATTATTAATATGTATTTCATGGTCCTTCCAGAGAAAAATGATTTGTTTACGCTGAGAACGTCAATGTCAATTTTAGTTTATCGCTCTCGCTCTGAAATATTTGATGTGCAAGGGGCACCACACACCGGTCGACGGTATTGACGACTCTGCTCGAAGCAAACATATTTTGAGACTCTCTAAATTTTTTGTGGGAGTATTCGATAGGCCATGCATGACCACAAACTGTACTCCAATGAGGCGGTCAATTTTCTACAGCTATAAAACCACGATTATTGATCTCAAACCACAGCTGGGTGGTTTTTTGTCTTGTATGTTGGAACAGAATCCTACTGGAAGATCAAAAGCTCACCATTGAAGAGGGTATTGTTTAACAGCTTAACCACGCCTTCTAAAACCATTCTAACATCTTTCTGATCGAAATGAAAAAGTGTAACGCCTTTGCAGGAAACCCCACCAAACTATTACAGCATCTGGACGAGGACGACGTTGAACCATTTGAATAAGATTTTCTGTGTATTTTGAAGTGTTTAAGTAAGATTTGTCGTTTTGCTTATTAAAAACTTCTTCAAGAATTTTCTCATCTGTAAAAAAAATAATTTCATGGCCATTGGCCAAGTGAACAGTTGAACGACGGTAGGCTTTCTTGTGTAGATTATCTCGAATTGAAATTTCCTGTCGATATATCCATTTCACTTGACGATGGAATTTTCAGTTTTCTAATGGATTTCTGAGAATTTGTCTTCGCTGCATGGATTTTAAACTTTGTAATATAATTTATTGAAAGGCTGAGTACATGGCACTTTCATAAGATAGGTCCTATCAGCTGGTGGAGCTATAAAAGGATCATCTCGGATAATACCAACCGAAAACGATTATGGATTAAGCAAAATAAGACTCATAATCTGTGTGGTGGGATTGCAAGGTTATAGTCAACTTTGAGCTTGTTCCAAGACAAACTAATCATTTCAATGCCTACTGGCAACTATCGAAATAGAATGGAGAAATTCAGAAAAACACCCTAAAATGGCAAATCGCAAAGACTTGATGTGCCATCATGAAAACGACAAAATGCACATCACTTTGGTAACTCAAAACTTAACTGAACGCCATTGGGAACTGATGCCTCATCCACAATATTGCCTTCAATTTAATGAGATTACCATTTGTTTGTTATTAAAATAAATACATTTGTTTTGGAAAGAATATATTTGGTTTGAATAAAAAAATAATTAAAAAATTAACGTGAATTATCGAGCAACCGTTTCAACATTAGCATGTCAATTTGAAAGCCCCCGGCCTAACATAGTAAATCAAATTTGTTTGGCAAAATTCATTTTTTACTCAACATAGTTCCCTTCGAGGGTATACACTGATTGTAGCGACCCTCCAACTTTTCGATACCATTTTTGTAGTGCGATTTGTTCTTTGCTTCCAAATAGGCCTCAGTTTCAGCGATCTTCTTTCGACGAAAACTTCTTTTTAGATCTGAGAACCGGAAATAGTCCCTAGGGGCCAGATCTGAAGAATACGGTATATGCGAAAGTAATTCGAAGCCCAATTCATGGATCTTTTTCATCGATTTCACTGAATTTCGACACGGTGCTTTGTCTTGGTGAAACATCACCTTCTTTTTCTTTAAATGCGGCCGTTTTTAAGCGTTTTCGTCCTTCAAACGGGGCAACAACGTTATGTAATAGTCGCTGTTGATGATCCTTATTTTTTTAAAGTTGTCAATGAAAATTATTCTAAGCGGATCCCAAAATACAGACGCCATATCCTTACCAGCCGTCTGTTGCGTTTTTCCACGCTTTGAAGCTGGTTCATCATATGCAGTCCACTCGGATGACTGTTGATTAGACTTCGGAGTGAATTAATGGAGTCATGCTTCATCCACTATCACATATCGACAAAAAAAACTAGGGTTGATTTCGCTTGAACATCTTCAAACACTGATTGGAATCATCAACTCGTCGTAGTTTTTGGTCAAAATTGAGCTCGCGCGGGACCCACTATCTTTAGAGTGCCTGCTATTTCATTCAGTTTCAATTTACGGTCAATCAAAATCATTTTGTGGATTTTTTTTCATCGGTTACAACCTCTTTTTGGCATCCACTGCGTTCAGCATATTCGGTGTTCATTTCACCACGTCTAAACCTAGCATACGAGTTCTTGATGGTTGTTTTTCCTAGGGCAAGGCCCGGAAACTCGTTAGCAAACCAAGTTTTTGCTTCAACTGTCTTTTTTCTCTTCAAAACCCAATATTTTATCAACACTCGAATTTCATTTTTATCTATTTTTTCACGATAACAAAAGCTGTTTCCCTCAAAATGCTTTAATTCACAAACTAATGACTGACAGCGTCTTTTGAAGGTTAAGGCTGACATATTATGATCCTTTTACGATTAAATTATAACTTCACACTCGTTTAACGAGTTTAGTAAAAAATAAAAAATTATATATACTCAAAAACTCTTCATTTTATTTTATCTTATCATATATCAGCAACTGAAATCTAAGAATTACAATTAAAAATGTTTTCTAAGAGAGTTTCCATCAAATATTGAAAAAAAAAAATTATAATAATACAACGTACAAAACAATTACAAAACATTTAATATCATCGAAAACTGACAGCAGCAAAAAAATGAAGGGAAATAATATTGTACTATGAGTTAACTGAATTGCGTCCCTTTGTAATGAATGCACTTATCGTTCGCCTCATTTTTTGACACACTCCACTTTTTAAGCAAAATAAAAACACTCTCATAAAGTTTGAATTAATGAATAATGGCGCTGCTGCTGAATATGCAATTTAAGAATTTGAAAAACAACTAATTGCATGTCACTTGTATCATCATTCATACGAGTGTATGTAGCTCATATTTCTTCTTTGTTATTGCCTTTCAGCATCAGAAATATGTATAACAACATTGTATCTGCAGTATTATAATATTTGCAAACTCATCTCCATTTTGGCCACAATAGTTGACTTGCATTTTACTTTACTCTAATTTTCGTGCCACTAATTATGTCGAATTGTGTTATAAACATACATACATATATGAATAATTATTTTTACTCATATATAAGTACACACAAATATATTTATACATACTAATAACTAGATTGTTGCCTTCATTTTCTCTTGCATGCTACTTGCTGTTGTTGCATGTTATTATTTAAATTGTGTGATTTATGCAGATAAGTAAAATATCAAATTTGTGACATGACAGTTATCGTTTACGTGAGCAAAAAAATTAATGATAGTTAAAACGAGAAATTGTTTCAAAGAAAATGATATTACTAGGAAGTAAGCCGGTCTTATTTAATATGGATGGAAGGGATAAAATAAAGGATGAAGCCGAGGTCGTTAGATTTAAAGTTGTATAAAACATTAAGTAGTAGTCTTCTACTTCTTCTTGATTGGCTTAGGCACAACTTACGGTATTAAAGTCGAGTCAATATTGGCGAAACAAAAATTTCTTTTTAGTAATTCGGGTCGAGTTTGACACACCAAATAAAGCCAGCTCCACTGATACTTCCAACAAAGTGAAAATCTATCTAAGCTACTTCTGAAACATACCATAGCACGGGAATGATGGTCACTTCTAGATTTTGGGCTTTGTTTGACGAGACTTTACTTTTAATATCTTTTGTCAAGGGTTATTTTGTGCTGGAAAGGCAGCGTTGCGCTGGATTTCTGATCTTGAAATCACCTGTATCTCTCTTTTTTCGCCATTTTCGCGAGCAATAAATAGAGAGCTTAAAAAGCTGTCCCGCAGTTTCCTTAAACCGAGTGATGAGTGCCCTCAGAGAGCAGGGGAGAATGAGAAATTGACCTCAAGCGGCCGCACTTTAGCCATTAAGTAGGCTGATTTTGCTCTCCCATGTAGTACAACTTGTTGTGTGACTTGACGTCTCAATCGGCTGTAGGCCGGACACTCGCATCAGCGTTTAGTCATCTTCTGTGCCGTCACTAAATATTGCTTAATTCAAGTAACAGTTTGATCTATCGACAATCCACGTTCTACGTTAGAAATGTTCCAGTATCTTAAGTGCTACTCCATGGCCCGCTGCTGAAAACAGTTTTTGACGGCGGTGAAATTTCTGAAGCAGTCGATACCAACAGCCTCGTCAGCTTGAGTCAACTTGTCCGCCTTTTCATTGCATTCTACACTAGTGTGGACTGGGACCTAAATGATATTTAAAAGCTCCTTGGCTGTCTACCAGAAACCTAATAGATTTTCCTTTTGAAGCGGTTGCCTACTCGGCCCCTTCAGTTACGTCCACAATGTCCACAGTAATGTCTGCTTGGAAGATAGAGTTGTAGTTATTAAGTTTAAAGTTACTTTGGTTAATAGGACAGAAGTACCCTTCTACTGTGACTGCCAAACATTTGGGCCCATCATTGGAGATATGGTTATTCTCAAAATAACCGATGACATTAACTTGCGCTCATTCTTGCCTACTAGGAAAGAAGTAAGTGGCCTGCACCTGTCAGAAGGTTTGGTTTTCAAAGTCGCATTGCTCGTTTCGACTTCTGATATTACTTTCCATATGCTGCCTTATCCACCATACCAGTGCTACAAACGCTAGTAGTGGTCTCAAAACACGTTTGTAAAGCCAATACACCATTTGGGGTCGTAGCAATTATTTTGAAGCAAAAGCCCAAAGTTTTCCAAATTCGAAGTGCTCTGGCTCTGTTTTTGATATGCTCACTCCAGCTTAGTGTTTTATCAAGAATTCTTCTTCTACTTTTTCTTTGGCGTGAACAATAGAGCGCCACTCGTTTCTTCTTTTTGCTGTTTGGCGCCAGTTAGAAATACCAAGTCGCTCTCCACATGATCCTTCCAACGGAGTGGAGGTCTTCCTCTTCCTCTGCTTCCGCCAGCGGGTACTCCAGCGAAAACTTCCAAAACTGGTGCACGTTCATCCATTCGGACGACATGGTATAGCCAGCGTAGCCTCTGTCTCTTGATTCGCTGAACTATGTCAATGTCGCCGCTCATTCGCCGTTGCCAACGCGCAAAGGACCATAAATCTTCCGCAAAACTTTTCTCTCGAAAACTCCTAAATCCGACATAACATATGTACACATCGTCCAGGCTTCTGCACCATATGTCAGAACGGAATGATGAGCGACTTGTAGAGTTTGGTTTTGGTTCGTCCAGGGAGGACTTTCTTTTTGACTTTGCCTACACAGTCCAAAGTAGCATTTGTTGGCAAGAGTGATTGTGCGTTGCATTTCAAGGCTGACATTGTTGGTGTTTTTACTGCCGGTTCCCAGATATACGAAATTAGCTACTACTTCGAAGTTTATCAAGAATTAGTTCGAGATAATTGACCGAGTTGGAGGATTCTATGACATTTCCCCTTAAGTAAGGATTTTGGGTTGAATTTGTGAATTTTCAAAGCAGACCTCAGTTTTTTCAGGCTTACAGTGAGCCCTCAGCTTATAAGTAGCGAATGCAGCATTTCGAACCGTTTTTATGTATATATGTGTTATGAAAGCTAACCTCAACTCTACTTTTACAAAAAGAATATTCCGCTAAACATATAAAACTAAACGCCTCTCTGTTCTAAAATCATTAACGAAGGTGAAACGATTTAATGAAATATTTGATTCAACTGATAAAATAAAATAGTTTTGAAGTAATAAAATTAAATTAATCTGAAATAATCACGCAAAGCTAGCGTATTGAAATTAACCAAAAGTTGAAATGAGAAAATCGCCACAAAATCATATAATTGAACTGCTGACCAATTCCATTTAATAGCCTAAGAAAAACCTCCACCGAAAAATCAAATATAAACATAAAAGCCTCCATAATAACTTGATGAAAGAAAACGCACACAACGAAAAAAAAACACAGCGTTGAGTGGTCGTCGTAATCCGCCAAAAATATAACTAAATAAACCAAAAAATTTTTTTTTGTAATTTAGCTGCAGCATCCAACAAAAAACAGATGCGCGTTCAGTTTGGCAAGCAATGGATGCCACGAAGCAAAGCCGGGAATTCGCTTGCGTAATAATCGCGTCTTGCGACCTCAAAAACAGTTGGCCAAAAATAATGGAAATTGACAAAAAAACAAGATTTGCAATAAGCAGAAGTCAAATAGACATACACACAATAAATATGTATTTACAAGACTTAGTGATGCCCGCCAATTACACAACTGCAAAACCGAAAACGGAAAATTCGATGAGCGTGTAAAAAAATAAAAGAAAAAAATTAAAATTTAGCAATAAAAACTTCAATCGAATAAACATAAATATGCGCTTGAAAAGAGAACGGAAGAATCAAAAATTGAAGCATTTTCTATGCAACAAGCGTAATACTGTGCGAATATATCAACGATCGACAGTTGGCTGGCACGAACAACCTTGAATTAGTTGCACTCTTTGGTACGAGCAGCAGCAGCAGTTGATAGAAGCAACATTGATAGTTTCAACAACAACGCATAAATTCCAGCAGCTTCGACAGCTGTGCAACAGCATTAATGTTAAGCGCTCCGAAGTGTGCCCATTAAAATAGCATTTCGCGAAAAAACTAACTGTAAAACCGAAATGAGTTTTGTCAAAAAGTAAGCCAAAAATTGATTGCGTAAAAAAACTGCGGTCAATATGAATACTGATTTTTGTTGATTTCTTGCTGCGTGATCTGGTTGTACGAGAGTTCAAAGCCGAAAAGTAATTGGTTTTAAAATTCAAAAAAAAAAAGTTTTAGGCTGTGATGGCTGGCCGAACTTAAAAACTGTACCGCAGCCTCGTCTTGTATGTTCTGCACATCAGAATTTCCCGCAAAAGATATACCGAAGATAAAATGTTTAATGCCGTGCAATAAGCTTACTAGAAACTTTCTTCAAAATTTTTGAGAAAATTTAATTACGACGACTGTTACGAGTTTCAGCATTCCGCAGTATCGATTCGGATTTCGTCACAAACGCGGTACTCCTGAATAATGCCTTAGTATTATTAGTGGAAAGAGTATCGTTCATTAGCACTTTTAGATATTCAACAAGCTTTCGCTTTAGTGTGGCTCACTGAGTTGATATACAAGTATAAATATACTAGAAAAATTACTCTCCGTTCCATTTTCCCTCAATGAAATGATTCCATTTTAAAGCGATTTTTAGCCGAGCTTCTCCTCCAACTTTTGGTTTTGCGTCTTGATGTTTTTACCAAAAAATGGAGGGACCTACAGTTTATTCTAAGCCGCCACCGAACGACCGATGCATTTTTATGATGAACTTATATTTCATTTCAGAAATACGCTAGGAGGGCTTGACGTTCCCTGTAGAGGGGCGACGGCAATTATAAAAAATAATTTTCTATTATTTTGGATGTTGCTCGAACCTGAACTCGAACCCAGACTTTCCGAATTGTAGTACGCAATGCTAACCACTCGGCTATTGTGGTCCTGCATTCTATGTAGGTACTCGAAAACATATGCCATTAGTGTTAGGATTCCAAAAGGAATCATACTTCCTTTATAGATTATACACCTCAGATATGTCTGCTCTTGAAAATGTTCTGACGTCTAAGCTTTAATATGATAGAATTGAGATTGGTAGAATACGAAAATTAATCCATATGACGTTTCTCGTTTACAATGAACAAAAAATTTCATGAAAAAAGACTCATGTCCATGTGTTATTATGAACAATTCGGAAATTTAAAACTACGATACAGTTAAGTATTTGATTGGAAGTTAGCTTGGAAAGTGCTTATAAACGCTGAAGTGCCTTAATGTTTTCCATAAAATGTGGGATCTGCAATTTATTCTAAGTATCCACCCAACGCCAGTTGGATTTTTGTAATGAAATTTTTATTTCATACCAGAATTACACTCAGAGGGATTAATGATCTTAAGCAAGGGCGCCCGAAAATATAAATATTAAATAAACATTAGCTTTCTATAATTTTGGATGTTGCTCTCTAAAGGACTTGAACTCTTGACCTTCCGCATTGTTAGTAGCAGTACAACCACTCGACTAATGTCACAAATTACAAATATTATAAAATTATATGATTTCTGTTATTGGTCTTAAGGTTAGAACCTTATCAGCAATTAAATAAAATAAATGGGTTTTCAGGATAAGAATATTGCAATTTTACATTTTTTTTGGTTTAAATACGTACAATGGGTATCATTCTGTGAATTTTAATTTATCTAGTTCTTAAACACTGAATACTTAGGCTTCAGGCAAAGCGATCTAGTTTCAAATAAATACAAACGGCGGATGAAAACTCACCGAAATGTAGGTAACAAATTAAACGCCAACGGCCAGTAGCGAATTTAATAACCACCAAGGTGCATTGGCAATTGTTTTCTGTCGGCAGCCAACCGGTTAGCCAGTCGTCACATTCGGTTGAAGCAACTTTATAGCCAGTAGCGCCCAACTACTTAAATACACACTCTACTAACTAAAAGCAAACTACAAACTAACGGCAAAACACTTAAGAAAACCCCAACAAGACAAAAAACGAAAACAACCAACTCTGCAGCAAGTCATCATTCGGAGTTGGAATTGTGCAATATTTCTCGTGCTTTCCATCGTTGAAGTTGTTTCTATTCGTGCAACTCTTCTTGTGTAAATTTTTTTTTATCTCCTTTTTTCAGCAAGTATCTATCGCCTTTATATGAAATATGCAACGCGCATGTGGCATGCACTTGTCCATACGGCACAATTGCAATTGCACTAAAGCAACTTTGAGCAGTGCTTTGGGAAGCAACCAATTGAGAGACTCAGTCGGCGGTGTATTGTATAAGTATAAACATAAGTGCTCAATTTACATAGCGACAGCACACTACGACATCTTAAACAAATTAGCACGTAGAGAGGAAGAGATTGGAAGACGCCAAGTTACTATGCACAAATTGGTGGTTTGTTGGTTAGTTAAAACATTTAGATAACTACAAAGTTAATATTGTGAGATATCTACATATAAGAAGCTGTGGAAATTCCATTTAAATATTTACGTATATATTTTGCATATATTAGGTCAACCGCTGGGCATTACGCCTGCGAGTAGCGAGTTATGCAGCTTGTTTTGCTAAAAGCTTTATAAAAAGGGAAATACTAACAACTCAAACGGAAAAGCCAGCAGGCGAATACTCGAATGGTGGTAATGCAATACATAATGTTCAAAATAAAGTTTGTATGTTTATTGATTTAATGATTGACGCTTTAATCTTGCTGTTTATAAAAGTTTTCAAATATTAATGTGTTAGTATGTTGTAATGTTGTTTAATACTACTCTGATTAATTTTATTCGATTGCGCGATATTTTTGGGATTATCGACCAATATTGCTATTAACCAATAGAAGAAGGAGTTAAGCTGTCATATACGGTAAGTGCTCATTAGCTTGAATAACTGATGTTATTTGATTGACATTATTTTCATTAAGGTAAGAATTTTGATATTGAATTTATTTTTAATTAATTTACAAATAATAATTTATTTTTGTTTAAATTTAAGCCGAAATAGAAGATGAAATCAGTGAGTAGGATAATTTCATGTAATTTTGTGAATGAAATATTAAGTGTTAAGATATTGTATAAGTTATTACCAATCCCTGAAGAAACAGTGTCCCCTATGTTAATATATGCAGAAAGCTACCTGTGCCGAGAATTTATAGGAAATCGAATGTGTACCAGGTCTACTTCCCGCAAGTAGAACTGTTCCTTATCTTAATTTTGGTACAAAGCTACCTGTGTATCAAAGTAAATCGAACAATAAATACGAGTTTTTATATAGATGGACCCCATCGACATACATACATACATACGCTCTCTTTTATATAGGGTTGTCCAATATGAGTGATGTGATTTCCTTAAAAAAAAACACACTAATTGTTAAAGAAATTCAAACGTTTTTTATTTAGAGTGAAGTACAATTGATACAATTAAGTCCTGAAAATAACATCATTCAAATGACATCCACGACTTCTTTTACATGAACGAATTCGATTAACCCAATTTTTGAGCACTTTTTCCACGAAATCAAGTCGTATGTCATGAATAGCACGCTCAATATTGATTTTTAAAGCTCTCTTTAAGCTCTGGTTAAGGTCTGGTTTATTGCTAAAGATCAATGATTTCAAATAACCCCACAAGAAGAAGTCTTATTGTGTTAAATCACAACTTCTTGGAGGCAATTAAATATCACAATTTCTTAAAACAATCGAATTTCCAAACCTTTCTCGCAATAATTCGGTGGTTGCACGTGCTGTGTGACACATGCCTCGTCTTGTTGGAACCAGATGTTGTTAAAATCAACTTCTTCCATTTGTGACCATAAAAAGTTGTTTATCATCGATATATACCGACATATATACTCTATTGACAGTAACGGTACTACCAGCTTCATTTCGAAAGAAGTACTGACCGGTGATTCCACCACACCAAAAACCACACCAAACTGACAATTTAGGTAAATGTAATGGTTGTTTATGAATAATTTGTGGATTTCTTCGCACCAGAATCGACAATTTTGTTGATTTACCGCACCACTCAGCCTCATCGGAGATGATTTTCTTAAAAAAAAATCGTTATCATTTTCAAGTTGATTCAAGGCAAAATTAGCAAATTGGCGACGTTTATGGTGGTCCAATGATGAAATTGGAAACATTACTGAATACAATGAAAAAAGACAGATCATGATATATTAAAATTGGCCAAAACCACTCTTAGAAATCATATTATCCCTATTGGGTACCTCTTCAAATAGGTTTGGAATTGGAATTTTAAAGCATCCAATGAATTTTATACATTTTACTGAAACTAGTAATGAGTTCCAGATTCTGACATTATCAACAAAAATCAATCTACAGGTCGTCAAGATTTTGTATTTTGGAACAACAATATTGTGAATACAAGATGTTTACACTTTACTTATATTCTCCGGAAAAGATATCCATGTTAAACCCTAGAATGCTTTTCAAATACAAGGAGATATGCTCAAACTTTGTTTTGCAGTAAATGATCCTGGTAACGTTATTTAGAGCTAGATTTAGTTTATTTCTGGAATCGTAACTTAGAGTAACATATATATTTGATTGGAAGTTAGCTTGGAAAGTGCTAGTAAACGCTGAAGTGCCTTAATGTTTTCGAGAAAATGTGGGATCAGCAGTTTATTCTAAGTCTCCACCCAACGACAGTTGGCTAAATTCTTGGCCATTACATTGAATTGCTAGCGTTTTACTTCTTCTTGAGAACGATATGTCTAAAAAAACACCCTTTATATATAAATTATATTGTTAACTACTCCAAAACTTGAGAATTGTTCAACGTCAATAGTCAAATGAATCTGCGAATAGAAATTTGTTACAGATCTTATAGATTATCACATCTTATAGATTATGAGATCTTATATAAATCATGGTGTGCCCATGGTATCCCACATACTGGTTAAGTTTCCAATGAATTCCACCTCCAAATTTAATACTTTGTTTCATGGAAAGAAATATCAGCATTGTTATTACTTAGTAAAGTTTCCACTAAGTTTCTGGTACACCAAAAGGTGCAAACAGTCTCTTCATTGACTTGTTGCATGTAATGCAATTAACATATTTACGGAAGCTTAAACTTCTGCAATAATTTGAGCAACAAGTCACTTAACGCCTTTAGCGTTGGTTATACTTATATATACTCATATATACATCCTAGTTACTTGCAGTTAAATACATACATATGGATGTATGCTAATAATGTGCGCACATGCGTCGCTCGAGTACACACCTAGTGGTAATTACAAACATTAACTCGTGTACAAACAAGCATTTAGACGTACAAATATTCACAACAATAACTAAGGCAAACCTACTACCAACAAGATACCTTAAATCGATGTGCGCACAAAAACTCAACAACTCTAAATACAAACTTGTACGTACATATGTATATATGTATGTGATGTACTTACGTACGTAAATAACAACAATAAGCACGTGAAAATGTGTTTAGCCCATTTGCAATTTACATATCCGCACGTTCGAATTGATGAATTACCCATGCAAAATGTTAAACTTCGAAAAACAATTGGTCGTACATATGTAACTACAAATACGAGTATGTGCTGTTGGACCAGAGAGAAGTTAAAAAAGGTTTCAGATTTGGTGGAAAAGACCAACTGTTAATTGAGTTGTGCTGATTTTTGTCAATTGACTTTGATGTGTTTGTAAATGTACTCGGAAGTTGAATTGAATATAAACAAGAAAGAAGGGCTGTCTTCGGCCATATCAAAGTGTTAATACCTTTCAGGAACATATCAAATTTATGGCAAATCCCAAAAATGGATTTCGATGACACTCAATGTTAATATAAACTTAAATTCACGTCTGTGGATTACCAATATTTACTCTTTTAGATGTTTTTTTTTGAAAGAATTTTGACCAAAGAGAGCCGAGGACGTAAAGGCATCCCATCCAAAATAATGTCCGACAATGGAAAAACCTTTGTAGGAAAATCCTTTCTTGAGGAAGTTTCAGACAAAACCGCAAATCATTAAGTCATCCATGGACTCGCATGGCAATTTAGACCCCCTTATGCGTCACACACGTGGGAGGACTTTGGGAAGCGGCAGTAAAGAGCTTTAAAGCTCACTTCTCCAAAGTTGCCAAAAATCAAATCACAAATTCACTTTCGAAGAGTTTACAACTCTCCTAATATGCATCGAAGCGGTACTCAACTCAGGGCCACTCTTTCCTATGACCCAAGACCTCGATGATTTGAAGGCACTAACTCCAGGCCGCTTTTTACGAAGCGCTCCCCTGCTCTCGATTCCCGAGCCTAACTCAGAAAACCGCTCACTAATTAACAAATGGCAAAGGTTAAGAGCACTCCATCACCAGTTCAGCAAACGCTGGAAAAACGAGTATCTTCACTAACACCAAAAACACACACATCATCATTAAAGACGATCTCCTGCCTCCAAATGAATGACAACTGGATCGCATCACGAAACTCCACCCCGGAGCTGACCAAAACGTTCGCGTGGTAGACATCCGCACTCGGAACAGTCACCCGCAATATAACAAAAATCTGCTTACTGCCACCTGCTTAGGTTATATTACTCCCTCTCAGAATCTTAAAACTTCAAATCACTCGCCTCCAGCTGCCAGTCTTCCCACACTAAAATTGTATTTCGATTTCGGTAAGGCTGTGCTGCTAACACACTCCTTACGCAACTGCAGTCTGCGAAGGTGCACCAACTGTTTAGCAAGCTCGCACTCTTGCTCTTGCGTCTCCCCGGACAGCTGCCACCACTGTGGACTAGCACACCACACCTACTTCATAGGCCCACGCCCCTGCCACCTGCGCAACAAACGAAGAAAACATCTAAGCAGCGAAAGGAGTATCCTACACGCGACCAAGTCAGAAAATCCTCCAAGAAAGCTTGAAAAGACAGCCACAAACAAAATCCCGAACATGTTGAAGACATGGATGAAGATTTCATCGTTTTATGAAAATGTCTGCAACCCTGTGCTTCTCTTTCTTCATACTTACCTGCAACCCTGTCCTTCTCTTTCCCCTTACTTACCGGCAACCCTGTCCTTCTCTTCCCACCATACGAATGTAAAAATTGGTAAAACTAATCGCTCGCTAATGCCCAATTAAATCGGTTGTGTTAATTTCTAAACCTTCATTGAATGTTAAAAGAAAAGAGTTTTTATTTGAGACGGAACTAATAATAAAAAATATATTTTCCAATATTTATTGGAAACATAATCACTTAATATCTGAGTAAACCGATGTATGAAAGCTAAATGATATAACCATCAGATTTTTATGATTTCCAACATCAATGTGCAACTGATTATCTATGTCTAGAATAACAAATTTCTCGCTTCTAGATGGTTTTTTGTCGGAGTTATGGCACAAAACTTTAAATTTGAAAAATCAACCGCATATATGCTATAGTGATTCGATCTCTCAGGTTCCGACAAATGTACAGGGATGTCCATTTCGGGGTTTCCAAATAATTTCAAAATTTTTTTCATGAAATTGCTCTTTTATTTTAAATTTTGAACTTTGACATTATACGTGAAATACTACATCATTCAAATGACCGACTCGTGAATTTTTGCAATCCGTTTGAACTGATTTTCGCCCACTTTTTGGCACATGTTGGGCGGTTTCCAAGTACTCAAGATTTAAAGGTTTTTCTGCATAAACACAGTCTTTTGCGTATTCCCACAAAAAAAATTCCAACGGTGTCAAATTACACGATCTAGGTGGCCAAGATGAGATATTACACGGCCGGGAAATTCCTCTCTCTATAAAGCCATATTCGCTCATGTTATTTGACATGTGGCAGCATATTATTGGAACCACATATCGTCCAAGTTGTGTTCTTCAACTGCAATCCAAAAAAAGTCGGTTATCATACGACCATAACACTCCGATTCGACAGTGACATATTCGCCGTTATCGTTTTCAAGAAAATAATGTCCAGTTAAACCTCTAGACCAAGGAGTGCGCTAGAGAGTAAGTTTTTTGTTTTTGGGTGTAATGGCTCTCTTCAATTATTGAAGGATTCTCAAATCCCCAGTTAGGACAATTTTGCTTATTTACGTAAGCGCCGAGTGAGAAAATCCTTCGTTGCAGAAAAAATCGCGGTCCATTGCTTGTTGTTCAAACACCCAATCATCGTAAATACGGCGTTGTGAATGGTCAGAAGGCTTCATATATGGATCTAGGTATAAGTCCAAGTGCAAAATACGCCATAATGTGCCGTGAGAAAGTTCCAGCTCTTGAGAAGTTCGAGAAATATACACATTCCAGTCTTTGGCTACAATTTCACTTGTTGCAGTGATATTTGAGGCGGAATGGTCAAAACGATGACGCACTCTTCCTGCAATATCTGCAACCGATTTTTTTCAAATTTCTTTAAAATTTTACTAACTGCTTGAGCAGTTGCACGATTATGTGCACCATAATATCCTAATAAAGCACGAAACATGGCCACGTTTTAATCATCGTTTTTGTAGTAGATTTCAACAATTTTAAGGCGTTGTGCGGTTGTTAAGCTATCCATTTTCATAAATGCCTGACTTTTAACTAAAACAAAACATGTTTGGTTTGACAGGTAAGTTTAACAGATGTCAAAGTACAGACCTACACTTTCGAAATAACTAAATGGATAATCCTTTACAATAAATATACCAGTGTATCTGCCTGTCATGTTTGGTTGGAATATCTCAAAAACTGAGGGACTAATTTGCGTTTATATAGGCGGACGGGGATGGTTAAATCAACTCAGCACGTCATTCTGATATGATCGGTATAAATTTTGGGGGTTTCTTGATTAAAAGCTTATTCAATACAAAAAATATGGATAAACAGAAATAATGAAAGCAGCTGCGATGAAAATAAATAAAGAGCGCGTATTTGAAATTAGTGGAGAAGAAGGGCAACAAATAATGAGATAATGTGACAAGCTTTTTAAATTCAATATGATGTAACATAAACATGCTATGGATTTAGGCGAACAAATCCATAACGAATTAGCAATGTGCCTGTGTATGCATACATTCAATCAATTAAAAATTCATGTTTTCCAAATTAAACGAAGAAAGTTTTGGAATTCGATGAGACCATTGAATGCTAATAAATGGGATAAAAATAAGAAACTCTTAAGTTTTGATACATTTTGGCCAAAAATTTTCGACCACACCCGCCATAGCTTTCTATTTTAATTCATTAAAATAAATAAAAACACGCGCAGGTGAAGTGATGATCAAGCTGCTGTGATAATCTCAAATGCCAAAGAATTTCACTTTTTCCCATAACCGGATGGAATACACGAATACTCACATGTGTACGTTATGAAATTAAAGGTAGAAAAAGGGAGTAAGCAAAAATAAATGTAAAACAGAAAAGAAAGAAACAGAAGTAATGCCATCTTCTTCTATCAGCATCACTCATCGATATTCACTGCAGACATTTTGCCGCATTCTTTACGTGGTAAGCAATGCATTTGACACATTGCATATACATACATACATAGACTTGACGGTGAGTATATGCATAATTTTATATATTCATATAAGCAGTGAAACATTACCACATATCTTCCAATAATGTCGACGTTTTGTTAAACGTAAAGCAGGTATAAGCACACGCCGGTGTATGTATGTATGTAGTTACCACCTGACTTTGCGGTTGTGTCGCATCAAAGCAATAAAAAAGTTAATACGTGTTAATTGATTTCTGATGCATGCCGCATATATGTATATGTATGTACCTATTCATTCATTGCACCTAGCAGACTTTAAAATTACAGATGAGTTGAGGCACACTCAATTGTGCATACATAATCGTGCTAACGCACACCCAAGCCATCAAATACGCGCCATTGTGGTTTCTCCCATCCTATCTTTACGTAAAGCTTAATGCTCATGCGAAGCGTAAGTTGGCTCGTTCCACTAATGATTGCAGCGTCGAGAGTGAAAGTGCAGATTTTTCTACATTTTTTATTTATTTATTTGTTTAGTATGGATTTTTCATTGACTAGATATACATATGTACTTATGTATGTACATATTCACTTTTTTTTTTTTTTTGGTATTTCACGTTGGCCTCTTTTGTTCATTCATTCTTTTCTGATGATATTTAAGTAGTTAAACTTTATATTTTCTTACAAAATGAATCTAACAAATCATTTTGTGAGAAAAATGCGTGTGCTTGAATTCGGTATTTGATTTGATAGTGCACTGAAAGTGAGAGGTAATGAAAAGAAACAAGCTTAGGCTCAACTAGCACTTCGTTGAAGATTCTTAAAGAAAGAACAAGTATTTTACTGTAAAATTTATTAATATTCGTACTAGACGTCATCTCACAGTTTAAATATTTTTTTCTTAAATCCCTTTTTTATTATAAACTTTGAACCTTGGCATTATATGTGAAATACTACGCCATTCAAATGATCGCTTCATGAATCTTGCAAACTTCAATACGTTTCAGGTAATTTTCAACCACTTTATTGCACATATTGGGCGGTATAGCAGCCATAACTTGACGAATATTTGCTAAAGGTTTATCCGCATAAAGAGTGCACCAGGCAGTAAGTTTTTTTTTGTGGATTTAATAAACTCTCAGCAGATATTTGAGGATTTTCGGGGCCCCAAATGTGACAGTTTTGCTTATTTACGTATCCATCGAGTGAGAAATGTGCTGTTCAAGAACTCAATCGACATAATTACGACGTTATGAATGGTCAACTAGTTGCAGTTGTTATGTGAGCTAGACTTTATACGAAAGTAGATGTAAGTTCACTTACAGCAGCGACATTTGAGGTGAAACGAGCAAATTAATGATGCACGGGCACTACAATATCTACAATCGCTCTTTAAAGCAACAAACGTGGCCCCGTTTGAATCACCAAGTGATAAATCTGACTTTTAACTAAAACAAAACATGTTGTTTTGACAGTTATGTTTGACAGATGTCATAATTCAGCCCTGCTCGGATCCACTAAATAATAATAACCCTTTATTATTTGTGAAAACTAAAAAATATTATTCGCATAATACTTATCAAATTAAAACTTTGTTCAATAAAAATTAAACAAAATAAGCGTGTAAACACAGAAAACATTATAAATTGCTAAGTTATGCAGAGAAGGTAAAAAAAATTAAAATTATCAAATTATGAACGATGAGAGCTCGTTAAATGTAAGTTTGCACAACCCAAAACACCAACCAAAGCAAATCGTATTGACAGGCAAATTATGCGAAAAGGTGATTGCAAAGTTATCACAAATTGTTATGCAACATTTCATGCTGAAGTGGATGCGAAGCGGATGAGAAATGTGCAATGAAACAAATAAATAAATAAATAAATAAATTTATTATACAAAGCTGAAGGATGACAAGACTATAACTAGTAAGATATCATCAAATTCTGATTTTTTAATGAAAATTTTATAATTTAGCAATAATAATAAATAAATGTTGCATACAAGATTTTGAAATAGCAAAATCCGATAAAAATAGTGCAAACTCAAGACACGTACTTCTCACAACCACTGAGATTTATTATTCAAATTCACCCTAGGCACGTGAGTAACTCTAGCGCTAGATGTGGTAACCAACTCGCCCTACACTAGGTTTAAAGAGAGTCACTCCGTCATGCTATAGATGTTATGCTCCTATCTATTCCGCAAATCACCCGACGATAAATCACACGGCGGCACTGGGGTACTTCTAATAAAGAGGACCCAAAAATCGTAACAAATACTGAAATAAAAGAATTAGTAATAAGGAAACGTTATTTGTGGAGAGAATGGTAAGTATATCGCCCTTCTGCCTCAAAATTGTGGTTGAAAACAGCAGAGAGAAAACTGAAAAGCAGAAGATCTTAATGTCAAACATAAATAAATAAAAAAAATCTGCCAAAAAATACTCACTCTAGAAGACATATAAGAACTTTAAGCCTCCAGTTGAAGTAAGTATGCCAATTAGGAGCACAAATGGTAACTGGACTCGTGGCTTTGCAAAATATTTATGTTTTGTGTTCCAGCCAAATGATGCAACTAATAATTTTACGTTGCCGGATTTAATAGAGAAGGCCCTTAGACTCAAGTGATAGTTAAGACATCAACTAAGTGGAAGTTGGAAATGAAACTCAGAAATTGAACCCAAAGAAACCTTCAGACCTTGTTGCACCAAAAATACTAACAAGCTAACAAGCGTTGCACAAGCATTACTCTCTGAACTCTTTAATGCCATTCTGAGACTGAAATACTTACCAAACACATGGAAAAATCCAAGATATTAACGATATCCAAACAAGGCAAAGACCACACACAGGCCTCTTCTTACAGATTAATAAGCCTACAATACTGTCTATACAAATTATTCGAAAGAATTTTGCGATCAAAAATATCTCCTTTCCTCCATCCAACAAAGGGATACCACAACACAATTCGGATTTCGTGAATAATATGGTAAATAGAAGGATCACTTGGAAAAGAAACATAGATTCCAAAATATTACATATGAAGTTAAAAACAGTTACACTCGTAAAGGCTTGGTATCCTGCTGGTTAGCCTAAACTTCAAAGGAGAAGATTTAAGTATCTCACAAAACTGAAAATTCATCCTAATTCGTAACGTAAGCTAGCGCTTTTTGGAACTCATCAAGGAATTCACGACTGTACTGAAGAGATGTTCCCGCCTTCTAAGTAGAGCGCTATAGTTGAAAAGGGGTTAACACGAACTAACCCTATTTTTAGTTTTAAGTTTTGTACATTTACTGTAAGGCTTAAATAGGTTTTAACAGATTCAGTAATAAATAGATTGTGTAAAAACAATATTCGGCTGAAGAATTCACTGAAGTCTTATACATCGCATGTTTACCAGAAGTTAGGCTGTGAGACAGCAGCGGTCTTGCAAAAAAAAAAAAATCAAAGAATGTTCTTTCGATTGATAATAAATATTCCCCATAAAATTTGAATTTTCTGTGGTTTTTTTTTTAAGAATGTAGGGAACCTCGAAATGGATCACCCTTTATAAATGTTTCGCCATAAGTTCTGTTTTTTCTTGACTGTATAGGAAAGCGACAGGAATGAGTATGTGAATCCCTCGGCAAACAAAGATCAAACTCCAAAAGTTGCCCATCAAAAAAATATAAAAATTATTCGATTTCTCGCTTGGAATTAGCCTACAACTCCCTTCAGACTTAAGACTTTTTCGACACATATTCATGTATATATGTATATCGATTAATTGGAGTAAAGCAATGAAGTTAAGCAGTGGAGAATTTTTTTAACAATTGCATTCACATTACGTTTATGACTTAATTATGTTTTAAGAGCTTGAAATCCAAATAACTTTTTAATGGCAGTAAAGGTATTTTTTTCAGTGCGCCTTTTTTCGCATGCCTCTCATGATGTTATTTCATTTGGCATTTTGTGAGTGAAATATTTTTGTTTTTATGCTTTACACTGGTTGGTTAATTGGAAGGTGAATTCAACCAAATATACATTCGTACATATTTACAAGTTTTACTATTCACGTTGATATATGTTTTTATGAACGTAGCTGTGTGTGTACATATACATATATTTTCTTATGTGCTTGCCTGCCTGTCAACAACCATTCTCTTTATCATGTCGTCAGTTTTTAAAAGCAGCTGTTAACGGCATTATTTCGTGGCATAGACAACAGTCAGACAACTCCATGCCAATTAGAGACTCAGAATCGATAATTTTGAGGTTAGCAGTGGAATGTATTTCATGTATGGTTTTCTCATGAAAGAATTGGCGGAGAGAGAGATAGAGAGAGAGAGAGGAGGAAGCACATTTTTGCGTTTGACAAGCATTGTAGTAAAAACATAATTTTTCTCACAATGCTTTCGCAAGCGAAATTTATGAACAATAGGCAGACTTTACTGAGTATAATTTTTGTATATTTCAGTTTGGTATTTTTTTTTGGGATCTTCAGCAAATTGCTAGTTTCACAAAATTAAAATAAAATAATTAATTAATTTTAGTTTTTTTTTATTTGCAAAATTATTAAATTTTTCACTAAGAGTCTCTTTTCTAAAATTCTAACCTTATTTATAACAATACACCTCTGAAACAGTTATTTGCTTCCCGTGTCAATGGCCAAGGTGTACGCATCATCACTTAGACCGCAGTGAACTGTGATAATCACTATAATTTTTTCATTGTCACACAACGAAGAAAATTTATGCAATCTTTTATTGTGTATTTTAATACAATAAACAGTTTGTTGTTTGTCTAAAGTAAAATTGTACACCTAAAAACTAAAACTAAAAAAAAAAAAAGAAATGAAAAATATTTTTAACGACAAACATAACAATGCAAGGCAATAAAAATTGATTGTTAAGCTTTTTGCGTGACTAATGCGAAATTGCAAGTTCACTCGCTTTTGAATATTGGCACCAATGCAACACTACTGGCTGTTGCCGCAATTGAAGTGGCTGTGTGGCAAAGTAGTTTCTGCAAATTTATACTGTTTTGTATTTTATGGGTGGAGTGTGTAGTTTCTATATGTGCCGCATTAAAGCAGAGCAATAAATCTGTGGTATATATAATTTAAGTCTCTAAAATGTTTCACCTTCTAATAATGATTTTCCACGTTTTGCTGTCACTTATCCATATGTACGACACATTTGGTTGTTGCACAAACTAAAAAACATTATCCCATTTGCTGATTTTTATTTACCCACCTTTAATTATCTATGTTCGGTCTGTAACTATTTGAAAGCAAAGGTTTTGAACTGCAAAAATTTCTTGCAAAAAATTACACACTACAATGACCAAACTGCAGGGAGTGCCATTATGACATAACGTCATAAAATTATGATAGATGCAATAAGAGAAAATACGGAAATTTCAATTTTACCGTTACACACAGTGTAACCCAACAAGAATAATAGCTAACCAATAATAGCTAGCTTAATTAAACTATCGCGGCCGCGATAGCCGAGTGGTTAGCATTGCGTACTGACATTCGGAAGGCATGGGTTCGAGCCCAGGTTCGAGCAACATCCAAAATGATAGAAATTTTTTTTTCTAATTGCGGTCGCCCCTCGGCAGGGAATGTCAAGCCCTCCGAGCGTATTTCTGGCATGAAATAAAGCTCCTCATAAAAATCCATCAGCCGTTCGGAGGCGGCTTAGAATAAACTGTAGGTCCCTCAATTTGTTGGTAAAAACATCAAGACGCAAAACTACAAATTGGAGGAGGAGCTCGGCCGAAAATCGCTTCAGCGGTTACAAAGCGCCAAATATATATATATATAATTAAGAGTATGTTTAGTACAGTTAGAAAGACACGGTACTCTTTTAAAGTTATCTTCGACTAACCCACGAAGAAGCTTACGAAATATCGACAGCGAAAGTTTGTTGAACTCTTGATCATTGTCTAGTATTCAGGCAGCCCAGTCAAGAAAATCAAAGATGTAATTTCTTCGTTCACTCTCTTTCACTAATATGATACCATGGATGAGTAAGTCTGTCCATCTATTTACATGGATATCGTCAATTTTACGTAAACCCTTCTCCCAAGAGGTGACTTTACTTATTATATAACTACTCAGACTATAACAGAACTTTTTGTAATAATGTTGTTGTTGTTTTAGGGGCTATATAACCGCGCTTAGAAAGAGATAATGTTAGTCGATGTCGCAGTGGCCATCTAACGGGAGGCCAAAAAACATGAAAGTGGTGGTTAATATCGTGCGTGGACTCGTTGCATACAGGGTATGTTGGTTAAGTAGTATATCAGTCGACTACCGTATCCAGACCTTAACTAAAGTGGCTCGGTGATACTTTCTTTCTGATTACCTGAGGGGCGGTTCGACTTCTAGTAGGCGTCTGAAAGAGAGACCTCGGCGGTGGCATTATATGGAACAGCTCGAAAGGGTCAGTTGACAGAGCAATATAAGTTTTGCATGGAAAGCAAATTCAGACGAAACGGCATAAAGTCTTTTTTCCTTTTTATACCATGGAAGACGCATTTGTTATGACGATGCTTTTCTCACGTATATTTTCAAAGATTTGATCTATTGTGGACCTGCCAGGTATGAAGCTAGTAAGGTACGATCCATTCGTTGATGATGGATTAATTTTTTCACACAATACGAGGGTCGCCGTTTATAATGCGGAATTGAGCAACTGACTATCTTATGGTAAAGTTTGACATTTTTGATATTGAACATGCTTAGAACGTTGGGATATACGAGCGCTATTTTTGTTATTTACAGAAACTTAAAATATTCATCTCGGCCATAAAATGTATGTTATATCTCAAATATTTCCGCGCGACTATTTTTCACAACTTTCGACGTGCATTAACTCAGCAATTGTGTACTCAATTTAAGTTTTGGCGATGCAGCTCAATGAGGGATCAGTGTTTATCGATGGTATAGTGAATTCAATCGAAGTTGTAGATCACTCCAAGGCGAATTTCGTGGAGGTCGTCCAAAAACAGTGGTTGTTCCGGAAACTATTGATAAAGAGAGCAAACTCATATTGCAAGATCGCCATGGGATCTACCGTTGGATTAAAGCAACTATAGGCACTAGTGGGACTAGAATACATTCAATATTTCAAGAACATTTGATTTAAAAAAAAATTGTTCACGCTGTATCCCACGGATTTAAGCGTTTGGGCTCGAAAGTAAGTAGCAGTGTTTCAAAATGACCGAAATTGGTTGACGTATAAACACTACCAAGGAAATGGTTGCCTGTTTTATAAGGAGAACTGTACATGTCACCGTTCCACTAGAACAATGCAGAACAATAAATTCTACGTAGTACACAACCGCTTGTCTGACATTAGGCTTTACCAAATTCGAAAAATAAGCCGCCGAAGAGGGGTCACCCTTCACCACGGCAATAAGAGCTCTCACACATCGTTTTGATCAGTCATCCACCGTATAGTCCTGACTTGGCATCGAATGGCTTCTTTTTATTAACGTAGGTAAGAAACAAACTGAGAGGTCAACGTTTTTCGACACCTGAGGAGGCAGTGGATGCAGTTAGACCACATATTTTCGAAATGCCTCAAAAAGTGCTTCGACAATTGGTTACAATACATGCAAAAGTATATAGATCGTATTGGGAATATTTTGAAAAAACTATAAAGCGATTTTTGGGTAATTAGTATTTGATTTATTCTCTAATCACGAAATATAAACGGCAACCCCCGTACGCTAAATAAAACCTTATTAGCAATATTGTGGGGGCTTAAGTTATTCCCATAAAACATTTATGTACCACGCTAAATATTTCAATACAATAAAATCGTTCGACAGATAAAAAATTTATTAACTTATTATTATAGTCTACAATTTTGGAAAATTCGATTTTCTTTTTTTTGCATATTTTTAAAATTTAACTATTTAAAAGTATGTCTGTAATAAGGTTTTTCAAAATTGAAAATATTTTCGGAGATACAGGCATTTCTCTGTCGCGGCATCCATATCGGCTTGGCCTTTACGCGGATCTTTAAACGCGTGTTTCTTGAAACTATGCTTTTCGAAGCAGTAACCACAATATCTCAAAAAAAATTTGGCACGAATATTCTTTAAATATCTATCGTATGAACCAACAAAAATTTAAAATTTGTAAAAATGTTTAAAACTTTGATAAAGTTAAAAAATTAGTGAAAAAATCGACCTTTATATTTGAGCAGTCGCTATTTTATGAAAAAAAAAAAATTTCTCCAGTTTTGCAGGTTCATGAGATAGCGACATTCGCACTAATTAAGAATCCATCATTGGTTTATTTTTCAGATGACCACATGGGTAGAAATCATTGCGACGAGGACAAGTCCTTTTTCATCTCTACTTAAAGAACTCATAACTCCATGAAAAAGTTTTTTTTTTATTAATTTTGTGTACTCTTGAAATATAAATAAACAAATGATAAAAAATGGATAGCAAAAATTTCAGATGCTTTTTTTTATCAATTGCCAAAAAACGATCGAAATTCGGGCCTCTAGACTAGAATACCCCATTAAGCAGTTTCTCGTTGCCTACCTCAGTGACATTTTCCATCTTCGACCCAACGGTATATCCCTTATCACCATCATAAGTGTAGAATTATTAACCAAAGCATTCTATCCTTGCATTAAATTAATCTCAATAGAATCTCACATACATACTGACAAAAAATAAACATAAAACTGGCTAGCTGAAGGTGTTACATCGGGATTTTACAAAAATATATATATAATCCTCTTGTAACTCAAACCGCTTTATTAATGCCACACTGCTGGCACACATTCCACATTCACTGATTGCCGCATGCCACCAGCCGCAATAATTAGTATGAGTAGCCACAAGAGTGAAGACTTTTTACACAGCCAATTAGATATATGTATGTGTAGGTGCATAGCTAAATCCATCATATAGAGTTGGTAACTATGGTAACTAACGATATATATTTCGTACTTTCATACCAATGAACATATCTTAACTTGTTATTACCAGTAGAAATGTACAACACTATATGCAGATATGTATACAGAGTGCAGTCGAAGAAGAAATCAGCTTTTAGCAACACAACACACCCGCGTCGAAAGATTTAAAAACTGTTTATTTTGTTACTGCAACTCATTGGTGCTGCTGCTGCTGCTGTTTTAAAAGCTTCACAGTAGACTGCATCTGCTGCAACAATGTGACGGCTAAAGACTTTTGTAAAATGTACTAAATGCTCTAGCTGCCACAAAGAGCCATTTTCAGAGAGGAGTATTAATGGGAGATTGTGGGATTGTAGGGTTTCAGCGAGAATTGGAAATGAAGACGATTATTTAAATGCTTTTTTTCCAGATTTCATTAAATTTTTCTGCAAGTGTTTTGTTGCAAGCTTGAGTGATTTCGAAAAAACAAACACACATATAAATATTTGAAACTGCTCGAAAGCACTACATATTTCAATTTAAAGCGTTGCACTTAGCTTGTTTTTCACTTTTTTCTATTGCTATGTGCAGCAATGTGCAACCATTGAGCATGCAACATTTGTGTTATATGAATATTTTCTAATTTTTTGCTTGCATTTTTTGACGCTGTAATGTTTTTTGAAGTTTGAATTTCAAGAAAATCGAAAGTATTAAGTTATTGTGCACCTTATGTGCTCATATGTTTCTATTTATATGTGTGTCATCATAAATAATAATTATTGTCTATATACATAATTGAAAGTTATAAATAAATTAATAAATTGTATTAGTATGCAGTGAGTGCAGAAATATTTTGTAAATAAAGGAATGAAAATTTTAAAAAGGTATGTTGCTAAAAAGAGCAATCAAAAATAGATGCTTGAAAAAAGAAATAAAATATTTAAAAATAAAAAAGAATACCTCTCTATTAAAGAGTTTCTGATTCACATGGCTTTAAAATAACGTTGTATGGAAGAAATTTCTCATCAAAGCAAATATTTTTTTGTTTTAAATATGGTTTTTCAAATTTGTTAAAACTAATGAATATTAAAAAAAACTTATACTTCCCCCTTTCTGTGTGCACGCAGTCAACACCTTCCTTTCTTAAAATATTTTGACTTGCAAATTTTATTATTTGAATTTGTTTTCTCCATAGCATTTTCCGGAAGTTTTAAATTTCCTGGTAGCAAAATATTTTGCCAAGCGTTAATAATGATTATTTTATATTTCACACTTTTATAAATGGGGAATTTATTTTATAACAATTTTAAGCTGATTATGCATATATGTATGTATATTTACTTTTTTCATATGCTTGAAGTTACTCAAATTCTTACAACTGCAACTGTGGCCACCATGAACAATATAAAAAATATTTGCATGCTTTGAAACTGTATTTGAATACTTAAAATGCCAGGAAGAGCATACAAATCTTACGTTAGATTTTAGGTGTTCCACAAGTCCATTAAAATAACTTCGTTAACTCCTAAACTAAGATGATTATGTTAAATTTGTTGGGTTCGCATCTTTTACTATTTATGAAGCCATATTCTTTTGTAATTGCATAGCTGCTTATTGAGTTGCGCAATACTAACCTCAAATTGTTAGGTTATATATAATGAATGAAAACCCATATCAGCCCTTAATATTCATATTAAACCATGTATAAATTATAATATTTTCCTCTTAGATACTAACATTGAAGTTTTGCACGTTTTCCATTATTTTCTTCCACTTCATTTATAGCAATTAAATATTTCCCGAGTAAATTGTACGCAGATGAAAAGTTTCTTATAATTATATTCGACCAACAAAGTTTCTTCAGAGTTATTTAGGGACGAATGAATAATTGTTCAAACAAAGGGTCAAGTCAATGAAAAGACGATATTTGATAATTTCCCATACCACCGCCATTGTTATTACAGTCAAGAGTCGCAATAGTCCTTAAATCGGTTATAAATTACGACAGGAAACTTCCGGATGTCAACTTTACAATATTTATATAGCGTGACATCCTTAAGGAGCATAATGTTGTGCAGTATTTGTGTATACGCGTGGTTAATCCTCGCAAACACCTGCTTGAAGTAGAACTGCACCACAGGCACACCAGAAAAGAAATACTTCACTCTACAGAATACATCTACTACATATGTGATGCTGACGGTATATACATTCATCAACTCCCCTGCAGTGAATGGCATCATTGGAGTTCAACCACCACCTGTAGCAGAAAAAGATCTGAAGGTAGCCCATTAGCACCGAGTAATACTGATATGACTAAGGTCCAGATACTACACTAGACTTGATTCCTACTTATTCAAATTTGACCGTGTATATCCTGCTCGAAATGATACCTCATGCGACAATCAATACCTCGACCATACACTCCTTCACTTATAGCCCGAGCCTATCAACAGCTCATTTCCTGGAACGATAGCGACTAGCATTGCATGCTCTGTAACAACAACATGAAAAAGAAAGCAATATTAGTTCAGAGATAACCCGATAAAAACAAAGTGCATATTTCTCGGAAACACATATGTATGTACTCATATTTATATCCAATGGAGAGAAGGCTGCATTGAGTTTAAATCGAATAAAAAGAGCCCTATCATTATAGAGATGGTTGAACTATATTTTTTACTTCTTCAAACATGAGAAATATGAGAATATACAGAGGGCGTTAGTGAGAATCGAAAGTTCTAAGGTGGGGCTTAATATAAATCCAAAAAAAACCAAATCACTTTTATTAACAAAGGAAACATTAATTAAAGAAATAATTACAGATGGAATAAAAGAAAATACTTAGGTAATATTTTTGATTCCAAAATATCATGGAAAAAGTAACTATATATGTTTAGTATAGCAACTAGACTGCTGATTATATGCAGCAGACTCACGGGATAATCATCGGGATACAATCCAAACATAATTCACTGGATGTATACAATGCTTAACCCTATAAAAACTCACTATTTAAGCTCCAAAGACCATCATGTGCATGTATAACAGGATGCATGAGGATATATCCCACATATCAGAGAGAAATCTCTATTGACTATGATAAGAGAAGAGCAGTAAAAGGAAAGACAACCTAAAGCAGAACGGGAGGCAAAATCATTGAAGGTATCCCCATAGCATTGTACAACAGAGCGACATGCATAAAAGGAACAGTTTTCAAAACAAATGCAATGCCCTTATAAGAGAGAAAACATCTTGGAATCAAATACTAATGGATAATATAATAAAAGCCCACATGGATGTCTGGTATACACCAGTGAAGGCGCAGATCCTAGAGTTAAGCTCTCTATATAAATAGAACGATACCCAACTATTTTTCATAATATGCAATAAGAAAATGTGCAACTCTAAACATCAGACAAAATTTCTAAAAGCAGCTCATAGTTATATGTAATGACAGCTGAACTGCACTTAAGGAAATAATATCACGCGAAATTAAATAACACTTGGTGTGGTAATGTGCTCAACAGCGAAATTAGCTGGGCAAATCAAACAAAATTCAGGTTTTATGGGTTCCAGGACACAGATGCCTACAAGGAAATGAAACATCAGATGAGCTAGTAAATGGAGCGGCAGTAACTAAGCCTTAGGGTCTGAGCATTCCTTTCCCAACGATTTACATACAGTTAAAGCAGAACTAAATCATGCCAAAGAACTAATAATACAATAACAAAATTGTTACACAAGTAAAATTACTCATTAGAAATAACTCAAAAATCATTTCAGATATTCTAATAGGGCATTGAAGACTCCGTTAGGGTATGCAAAAATTAGGCTCCAGCTCCGTTATACATGCCATTTGTGTAGCCAGAAACACAGATGCATGGGTTAAAAGAGTTCGTAGCGGTCGCAAGAAGAAAGCTAAAATACCTTGGAGAGATGCAGACTGAGTTGAATCACATAATATCTGTTGACCCCCTTTGCCTCACAGGATTCCTGAAGGCACACGGGATATACGAAAAATTATAACGAGTCCGAAGGGTATAATAGGCCTAAGGTCAAAGGGTAGATCCTCTATGCTATCGAATATAAATCTACCAGTTCAAAATGGAAGTATTTATTTTATTATACCAAGTATATAGAGCAAATACATAATAAATGAATATGCAACATGCTTATATAACGGGGCATGACTTCACCAAATACCACATGTAAATCCTAATGCGTGAAAATGCACTTAATAGATGGAATTTTGTAGTCTCTGGTGTTGTTATTGGTTGTGTTGGTGGTGTTACCGATATTGTTATTGGTGTTAACGGTATTAGTGGTAGCTATGCTAATATTTGCGGATCAATTAGGAACTTGCCGTTTTTTACAAATTCATTTGCATGCAACAAGAAAAACTGCGCAAACATTACATTTGCACACACAATATATATGTACATATGTTTGTAGCATTGTATAAATAGGAAAAATTCAGAAAATTACCTGGAGCAATAGTCGTATTAAATTTATTACAAAATACAATACATACATATGTATATGCAGCTAACGAAAAAAAAATATTTTGTAAAAAAAATCAAATTTACCATGAAAACGCAGTAAACTCAATTTTTACTACCCTACCAATTATTTTGAATAGTACTTTCTTCATACCAACTCATAAAGGGTGATCCAAGTAGATGTACTTTTTTCAATAGTGTTTTTTGACAGATCACGGTTGAGTCTTGTCACGCGGTCATGTTAATTTTGTTCAATATTGTTTGTTATTTCATCATAGAAAGACAGCCTGAATAACGTTTACAAATCATTCAACTTTATTACGAAAATTCACGTTCTGTAAAGAATGTATTTCGCGCGCTTCGCTCAACTTATGGTCAACAGAACATACTAGTCGCAACACCAGACCCAGCAGTCGTTATTGGATAATATTCGAACGAATAGACCACGTCCAGCATGCAGTAAAGAAAATATAGCGGCTGTAGCTGAGAGTGTACACGAAGACCGTGGAGAGTGGTTTCGGCGCCGTTCGCAGTAATTCGGACTGATGTCTGGAACGAGTTGTGGCATTTTACGTCGAAATGTTAAATTGAAAGAGTACAAAATACAGCTTGTGCAAGAACTGAAGCCGCTCGACCTTTCCAAGCGACATCGCTTCGATCTATGGACTCTTGAAAAATTCCAAAAACTTTTGACGTTTTCGAGCCAAATTTTGTTCAGCAGTGAGGCCCATTTCTGGATCAATGGGTATGTAAACAAACAAAATTTCCGCATTTGGGACAAAGAGCAACCTGAAGAGATTCAAGAGCTGCCAATCCAGAAAAAACAACGGTTTGGTGTGGTTTGTTGGCCGGTGGAATCATCGGTCCATATTTCTTCAAAATTTGATGCAGGTGAGAACGTAAACGATAATGGAGACCATTACGCGCAATGATAACCGACTATTTGATGCCTGACATTGAAGCCCGTGATTTCCGCGACATTTGGTTTCAACAATATGACGCCACTTCCCCCACATCGCATCAATCAATGGATTTATTGAGAGAACACTTCGGTGAGCAAAAAATTTCGCGTTTTGGGCCCGTCGATTGGTCACCAAGATCGTGTCATATCACAGCATTATAGTTTTTCCTGTGGGGATATGTAAAGCCTAGAGTCTATTGGAGCAAAACATCAAGCGTGTCATTCGCCAGTTATCAGTCGAAATGCTCGACTAGTCATCGAAAATTGGACTCAACGGATGGACCATCTGAGACGTAGCCGCGGCCAATATTTGAAAGAGATAATCTTCAAAAAATAAATGCCAAAGAATGTTCTTTCGAATGAGAATATATAAATTTGAATTTTCTGTGTCCTTTTCTTTAAAAAAGTAGGGAAACTCGAAATGGATCACCCGTGAGAAGCACTTGCTTTTCCTTTTACAAACACATTTCTGTATGAGTGTTTCTGCAAACATGTGCACAAAAATTAGCGGGTGGGTATTAGATAATAAGTTTGCTCACATAACTGTAGTATTTTTTTGGAAAAAAAAGTAGCAGCGAAGTTTCTCAAATTTTCATATAAAGCACACTCGCCTGTGGGCACAAAAAGTCGAAATCCGTCACTTTTGAAGTTATCTCCATGCAACAGTATGGTATAATAAATGCATGATAGTGTAAGTTGGTTGCAAAAAGTTGGCAAACATGTTGCACCAGCTCTTAGTGTGTTGCTAAAAAGTAATACAAATACCAACATACATATACTACAGTCACTTGAAGTTTTAACTACAACTACGCTGGTCAGTTGCATCTTCAAACTATTCCAACAACTTGTAAGGTGCACGGAAGCGAATAAAAGTATATATAAATAAAATGTATATATATATATATATATATATATATATATATTTAAAAGCCTAAATATATGCTTATATGTTACACATGTATGTAGCGGCACACTTAAACAAGCTTGAAAATTAATAATAAATTTTCGTTGCATGCAACTTTTTTACAAACTTTTTATTTCACATACAAATTGATAAGTTACTGATCTCTTGCATATGAATATGCGAAAAAAATATTTCCAACGCCCAGCCAAGCCTGAACGCGCGAAGTTAAAAAATTATTGCGCGCCTAAAATCAGGTGAAAGGGCAAAAGCGTCATTACTTCCTGCAGCGTGGATCCATTAAAGGCGAATTTTTAGTATTTTATTCTTATATTTAGCTTTTATTTTGCATTTTATAATACTCCTCTCTTACTTTTATTTTTCAATCACTGCTCGTCAAGGTTTGCACTAAATAATTTGAATTATTGATGTTGATGTAGATGTTAAGCAAACTACGGTGAGAGTGTGTGAATGAAGATTTATTTGTGTAAAGTGAAGTGTAATTTTCTCATTAAAATTATAATTTTTATCACATTATACACCTACGAATATAGAAAAGCAATTATTTGTTTTCACAATTTCCGGTATAATAAACTGGCATCGCAAACTCATCACATTAATGATGAAATATATTACTGTTATGAGTTTACAATATTTATAAAACCATACGCACGTATGGACAGCACAAAATAAAGAAAAAATTATAAATATAATAAATAGTGGCAACGTCATTTAATTTTTTCCCCCTACCAAAAACTCATCATCATTGCCTTAAATCATTCATTCAACTCTCAAAAGTTTGAAAACCTTTACCTTTACGTACAACTAATGCCGGTGTAAATGTATTTCTTAACTAATTTTTATTTCCGTTGGTATATCCATTGCCACATGCTTATAAGCCGATTCGTGTCGAAGATGTAAACATCAATAGATGCAAAATTTAATTTATGGTATTAATGAAAGGTATTCCTCAAATGAAATCGAAAGTTGCGATATAGATTGCAAGGTTAATGCAGGAAATTCGATTGGCGTAATGCTTTAGATTAATTGTTACGTTCGATTGCTTTCTTAACTTTGTTAATTAGAAAATGTGCGAAAATTAAGAAAAATGTGAATTGAAATACTCAAAGAAATGTGTAAAATAAAATTGTTTAAACTACGCTATAAAACGGAAAAATGGACCAACTATGCGCGTTCAGAAGTCACCTGACAATCTACACTAACTATCGTGAGATATTATATATATATTAAGCTATTAGCTCGTGTAGAATGACTAAAGTTAACTAATAATGAACTGATCGAACCGCAGTACTGTGGCTGCAGACCTGGGGAATTCCCCATCAAAGAGATTTTGGAGACGTGTGCATATTTATATAGTGGCGGACAAAAGTCTACATATACCGCCTGTATTCGTTGTGTAGAAAGTACTATCACTTTGCTGAAAAATATAGGTATAAAGTTTTATTTTAAATCCTTTTATAATCACGTGTGTTAAAAAAAATCTATTCTCTAACATAAAATAAAACAAATATGGTGAAAAACGAAAAAATTTCCTTAACAAAAGTCTACATACACCACGGATTTAGAAATAGGTACGTCGATTTGTTGTGTTGTTATGTGTTAGGTACCATTTTTATTTTTATTTTTATTTTAAATTATGCTTTCTAATTTGCTAGTATTGAATTTAGTTGTGGTTTAAACACATTAGCATCAACAATGGCTCCGCGAAAAGAAATATCCATTGATGTACGGGTCTTGGTTATTCAGCACAGAAAAAAGAAGAAATCGTATGGTGAAATTTCAAAAATTTTAATCTTAAGTCCACCAAAGATACAGAATATTGTAAAAAACTTTGAAAAAAATTAATCCGCCAAAAAAAATCCGCGTGCTGGCCGCCCGAATTAACTAACTCGAAGAGATATCAGCTTTATTCCGAAAGAAATGAATGATGATACTAAAGCTGCTTCTCCAAAATTAGCCGAAAACATAGCAAACTCATCAAGAAAGTGTGTCTATCCAAGAACAATTCGAAGAGCTCTGAACGATAACGGTTTCCACAATAGGATGCAAAAAAATCGAATCGTAAAATCGTAAACTTCACTTGGAGTTCGCTAAAGCACATTTAGACAAGGGATTGGATTTTTGGCACAGAGTCTTGTTTACAGATGAATCGAAATTCAATATATTCGGCTGCGATGGAAGAGCAAAAATTTGGAGAAAAGAAAACACTGCACTCAACTCCAAAAATATAGTACCAACAATGAAGCATGGTGGCGGCAACTTAATGGTTTCGGGAGCGGTTGCGGCTTCGCAAGTTGGAAAGCCTGTTTGTATTGAGGGTAATATCGTGCGATTCAAATATATGTCATTGTTGGAAGCTATTCTGAAGTGTTCGGTGGGCAAAATAGAGCTTGACGTAAGCTGGATCTTTCAACAGGATAACGATCTAAAGTACACGGCCCATATTGTTAAGGATTGGTTGTTTTATCATGATCCAAACAATTACATACACCACCTCAAAGCCCAGATTTGAATGTTATTGAATATGTCAGGGTGACTTTTGAGCGAAAAATTAGAAAAAATAAGATTTCCAGCTCAGTATTACTCAAATAACGTCTTATTGAAGCTTGGGACGGTATTACCTGTTCAGAATTGACAAATTTAGAAGCTTCGATGCCACGACGGCTTCAAGCTGTTATTGATGCGAACGGTGGACCAACTTAATACTAAAAAGATCACGGTACTTGATATTAACCAAAGTTTTTTGCGCTAATATAAGTTATGTATGTACTGTATGTAGACTTTTTTGTTTTTTATGATAAGGGAAATCAGTAAAAATAATCTTTGTCGTTAAATTTTCCAATAAACTTTTTGAACTTTCAATTCAACGAAAGTAGGGGGTGTATGTAGACATTTGGGCGCCACTGCAAGTGTTCATAAATGCAATTCTCTATTGGTCAGCGAAGTAATGAACTTTAAGTGCTTATTAGACTAAAAGTTAGGTGTACTTGGTACATACTCACGACAACTTGCATGAACCACAAACCCATTCAGAGCTCATCTTTGCGCTCAATAATATATGATATGGCACATACTCGAACTGCAGATGTATAGGTCAACTCTTACCATCCCCAATTTCTCACATCCCGAGCTCCCACAAGAGCAATAATGCTCGGTGAATAACTTCCATATGTATATACTTTGCGCCTTTTAACCACTGAAGTAGGGTAAGACTAAATGTTTCCTGTCATGAAACAAACAGCCAACTATTCGAATTTTTTGACATATTTGATTACCTAGAAACCAAGATCGATACCAACTACAATGTAAGCAATGAAATCCAACGCAGAATCACTATTGCCGATGAGTGCGACTTTTTACTGAGAAGGGAGTTGGAAATAAAGTTCTCTCTCGTCAGGTGAAACTTGGCAAGTCCTACTTTATGGTGCAAAAACGTAGATAATGACAATATCCGTTAAGACAGATACGAGTTTTCGAGGAAAAGGTTTTGCGGTAGAATTGTGATACATTGTGCATTGTCGACAGGACGATGAACTGTATGCAGTCATATCATACGGATTCGCTAGAACAGTTCAGCTTGAAAGTTTGCAATGAATCACCCCTGGTGGGAAAAGAGCAAGAGAAAGTGGTTCACTATGCTGAAACGGTCAAATGTATAGGGATCAGGCCTTAATTTGCATCAAGCAGCAGAAATAATAAATGCAGCACGTCATTCATTATTGACTACTGAGCATAATCGCACATGCAGCGCCTGCGCTTTTCAAAAGAAGAAGAAAAACTAGAAACATGTGACGAAATTTTTCAGTAAACTAAGAAATTAGACAAATTTTGTGACAAGTGGGTAAGGGGCATTCAATTGTAATTGGTACCTAACTGCTAGAAGAAAAATAATCTGGCTCCGGATATGATAACTTACGCACCGGAGTTAGAACTGTAGGACTTTGAGTTTGGGCATTCCAATTGTAATAGAAACCGCGCTGAGCTTACACAACCCAATTTTTGTGGATCTTTTTTGCCAATTTCGCTTTTGCTGTTGTCCCTCTTTAGAAGTTTTCGTATATTTGTTAGAACAAATTTTATTCTTTTATGAATATATTTACATTTATGTATACAAATTTAAATTTTAAACCCTTTAAATTCTCAAACTTTTATTCGAATCTTATCACAACAGCAACCATTTAGAAATTGAAATAATCAATGTGAAAAGGAATGACATATTTACAGCGACGAATGTGAAGTCAAAACGCATTTGTCCAGCACGAAACATTCGGTGCGATGTCTTGTCCACCGTCGCTATCTCTTCCACAAACTGAGAGTTTTCGCAACAAAATTTTTTTTCGGATCTCCATGTAGATAGCCAAGATGATATATCATTGAACACTTGGTAAGAATAAGCTGATGAATCTTTAGTGAGCAGGGATTAAAGATCCAAATCGCTTACATAAATTTTCTAATAGAACATTGCCGTTCAAACTGGTACACGAAAAAAACATAAAAGTACAGATCTTTTGTCGTAAGAAGTGCCTCTGGTAACACTATGGACGTGGTATCGTCTATGTGAGACTCCCCAAGGGGTCAACGAGTTTAACTTATAGTTTTTACCTTGTTCCCCGTACAAAATAAAAGAGGATGAAAACAAAATATTAAAGAAAGCACCGTTAGATGGTGCTAGAGTCGAAATATGGCCAAGAAAACGTATAAATGTTGCCTTTGGAAAGAAGCACCTATAAAAAATTCATAACATTATTTTATTTTATGGAACTCGATTGCTATCACGGTTTCATACGACTGTATTTTCTTTATACTTTGACAAAACCGATTTAGTGAAAAATGTATTTCCGCAGCACAATAGGGAACTTAACTTATGCAATGCAATAGACTTTGAGAATTTCAAATCGTAATTGAGCTCAACCAAAGGCTAACAATAAAACGGAATTTTTAATCTCTTTATATTTACAGTAGCAGGGAAGAGATTTGTAACTTTAATTTTAATTGAGAAGCAATAAAATTAAACAGCAACAATGGAAATTAACGGTAATAAATCAAATGTGCAAAACCGCAGCATAGTAAAAGATGATAATGGTGCAATAAGCCGACACAAAGAGTCCAATACAATCGCAAGGATATTAGAAAAACACCAATTAAAGATTAGCTATGTAAGCAAAATGGCGCACCAAATTGAATGATAATAAGTGCAAACACTTCATTTCTATATAAAAGTAATGTAAAAATGTACGATATTTTAAATTTCAACAATGTACCTATTCGGCACGTTAGGTAAATTGCACACCTCGCATTCACTTGGGCAGACTTTACATTGTTGCCAAAAAAAGTTGTAGCCTAAGCTAAGTCTGACAGCTTGCATTGACTTTTAAGCAATAAATCTGGGCTTAGCCTCAACAGCAAAGATTTTTGTCATTACTAGCAATGCCCAGCCACATGTTGTTGTGAATCTATCTTACTTTGTTGAATTTAGTTATTATTAAAGACTTTGTAAATAATCAAGTAGTTAATACAAAATCTTAAACTTCTTTTTATATTATTGACCAGAAGTGGTCAGAGATTAGTTGCCACTCCAAGTCTTTCAAAGAAGAAAGCCCAATCTTGGTCTAAGCTTGTTATGAATCAAATAATAAATAAAACTATATGGCAAAGATCGCTTTTAATTCCACCGCCCGGAAATAAAACTGGTTCTTATCTTAATTTAGGTAAAAATCTACCTGTGCACCGATTTTCAACAAATAAGATCTTTTGGGATTGGTTGGTAATAGGTCTACTTCCCAGCATAAAGAAACACGGGAATACTTTCCGGACTTCAATAAAGGGATTCCAAAAATTTTAACAAAACCGGCTGAGTGGTTTCGGAGTCTATAAGTCACATACACACATCCTCTTTTATAGATAAAACCGACGTTGGGCTAAGTAGTTTAGTGGCGCATATATTACCAAATAACTCTACACCTCACTCGTTAGGCCCATTTTGGAATATGATTCCGTTGTACAGAATCCACATTATCAATTGCATAGTGATAAATTGGAATATGTACAAAAACAATTCTTATTATTGGCGTTAAGGAATTTACTTTGGGATGCGAATAAAAAACTGCCTCCTTATAAAAGCCGATTAAGGATAATTAATCTGACATTTAAGACAATCTAGATATTTTAGGTTCCTTTCCTTGGGTTTATGCAAAACAAATTTTGAAATTCACGACCCATTCAGATGTTTTTTTTTTAAGATTTTTATTCTCATTATGCCAGCTTTTATTTTTCTGACTCACTTTTTTGCATAAAGTAATACTTTACTAAGAGTTTAAAACTTATAACTTAAAGCTTATAAATAATCTCTTTATTCTCAACGTTTCTTAATCGCAAATCACTTTATAGCAGCAAATCTGTAGCTGTACAGTGTAACAACCAAGTGTAGCCGCTAACTTCCGCGATCGGTCTCGGATTCAGGGCAGTCCGGGCTGTACCTGGTTTCCTGTCAACGGTTTGCTGGATTTTACATTTATCCAGCAGGCGCGCTCTTCGGACGGTTGGGCGGAAGGTTGGGCAACGCTGGGTTTATCGTTGAAAAATGTATAGAATCTAGTTAAGGGCTCTGCTTGGGACGAATATAGACATATGTTGTACAAACTTCCGATTTAAATCTTTGAGAAATATAACGGGTACACCATGCTACATGTACAACGAAGATATCCACAAAGATCTAAGCGTACTCGCCTTCAAAGAAGAGGTAGATACACAAATGTATTTAAGAAAACTGCATAATCATCGCTACCCTTTGGCGACTATCATCAGTCCGCATGGAGAGGAGGGATAAACAGAATTCTAAAAGAAGAGACCCTGAACAGGGCACACGTTTTTGGCTTATATGTTAATTTAATATAAACTTTATGATTGTTTTACTTTTGTTTCACTTATTAGGTCTTCTAAATTGATATTGTTGGATTAATTCGTTAAATTTTTTTATCTTTTCCAATATTTTTCAGTTTTTTTCCACCAATTTATCAAAAAATAATTTGCTACTACCATCGAAAATGAAAGTTGTACTTTGTTTTTAGTCAAATTAGTGACGACCGCTTTGGCATGAAAAAAAAACGAAGAAATTAGCAACAGCTGCCATTGCAAGGGCCACTGACCTAAACAACGGAGGGCTAATTATGAAGCTCAATACAAAAATGATATACAAAAGAAACTATAAAATTGTATTTTCGCTCAAAAAAAATTGATTTTTTATCATGAAATAACATTTTTTGTCAATAATGGTCAAACATGACAAGCATGCGACATAAACTAGAATGAGCAGGCAAAAAATGAATTGTAATTGGGAGATTTATAGTTAAAAGAAAAGCCATTGATAGGTTTTAATAAAAATCGCAACTGAAAACCACTAATTTTTGGCAATGATATAATTTTATATTTTTTTTTTTAATATTTTATAGAAGTTTCAATAAATTGTAAGGTAGAAAAAAATAAATATCAAAATTTAATATGATCTCTTTCTCATTGTTAAATGCCAATAACAACAACACTTCCTTTTTGACCTTTTACGTGCAACATTTTTAATTTCAACAAATTTCCATTGAATCCTGCAACTCGTTTGGTTTGTATGTGTGTGTTTGTACTATACATAAGTGTGTATAACAAGAAATTGCATAAAAATATATGAAATAATATAAAAATAAAAGTGGAAAAAATATTTCATTGCAACTAGTGTATTCATGCTTTAAACGCTTGACCTTAACCAGCTGCAATTGTATGCGGTGAAATGACCGAAAACGGCTTACAGTTATTCATTCGCTCATCTTGTCGTATTTTGTTTACTATTCAAATCTAGTTGTTGAAACTTGTTCAAATTGTTGTTATTTTTTAACTAGAGGCGCATTGTTGGCGCATGCGCAACACTTTTAATTTCCGTTAACAAATTTTATGACGCGAAAAAGCGGGAAAATTAAAATAAAAATCCTATTGCCTGCATACCTTGCAAAAATAACGAAAGCTGCTTGCGCATGCTTTTACATATATAAATGCTTGGCTTGGAGACATATATGGACACATGTTGCAGCAACATTTTTTTTATAAACATACATCAGCATTGTATAGTGAAGGCACGGCAAAATGGAATGATAGGTAAGACTGTAAGATTCAGCTTCTTCGCCACTTTGTTGGGGCACTTTGCTGCCGTTTAGTGTTTCAGCAAATATACATGTACTTATAAAAAAGGTGATGCTGAGAAATCATTCTATTCAATAAACACCACTTTCTTAACCTCCATTTTTTAATGGATATTTGATTAAATTAACGATTTCCCTAATTTCATTGTGATACCATTGGTATTGGCTGAGATATACAACTTTTTCACTCAGACGCCACCTAGCGGAGCAGTTCATTGACCGTTATTAATATATGCTTGAAATGTGTTCAAGATCTGAATACATATATACATATAATACTTTTATTAAAAAAAGAAAAGGCTTAAGTTGTCACCAATCAGAGCAAAGAAGGAATCACTAAATAAAAAAATTTCAGAAACAAGAAACTGCAAAAACCGATAGACAACAAAAATGAAAACTTCCATACCAATAACAATAATATCTAAGAGCAACACCACCAAAAGTCCAAAAGTAGCAATAAGCACAATGTCCTCAACAATATGAAGATTACAGCAGTGCAATACAAAAAATACAATACAAGTATAAGAAAGTAATAGTAACAACAACAGCGTAACAAAGATATATATGAGCAATACCAATAAGCGAAGCACAGCGACATCTGGCATCAATTCGAAATGCTACATTGACGCTGAAGATGATCGTGCCATGCTGGCTATTGTCATTACTGTTGTTGCTGCTTATTTTTTATAAAGCTTGTTTTTCTTTTTTAAATTTTGTTTGGCATGTTATTATGGTTGTTATAGTAGCTGCTGTCTGCTGGCTTCTGGTGCTGCGGCTTATCGCGTCTCACAACTGTTGATTTGGGAATTTCTTTATTTGCTGTTTTTTTTATTTAGTTATTTCATTTTATTTAATTTTTCCATTTTATTTTATACCTTTTTTCCTTTTGCATTTATCTCATTTTTTTGTACAATATATGTACATATATTGGAATTTGGCGTTGCTTACTTTCACTTTTAATAGTATTTTTTGGTAGAAAGACCGAAGGCAAAATGTAATTGATTTTAAAATCAAAGCTGCAAAAACCAAATAAGTCCAGAATTCATTATCATAGTTCATATGTGTGGAAAAACTTCGAAAGTAACCAATATTATTTATAAATGAAACATAGAAAGATAAAATAAATTAAAGAAAAATAAAATAAAATAACATAAACTCAAATACAATAAAATTGAATTGAATTGAAAAATTGTAGAACATATAAAATAGAATAACATAAACTAGAATATCCAAAATTAAATAGAATTAAACAAGTAAAAAAAATGTAAAATAAAATAAAGTATCAAAACTATAATGAAATAAAGTATAATGAAAAAAAAATTAAAAAATAAATAACAATATAAAATTTAAAAAGTTGAAACGAAATGAAATAAAATAAAATAAGTAAAAAAATATAATATAAAATAAACTATAATAAAATAAAATAAATTAAATGAAATAAAGCAAATTAAATGAAATGAAACACATTAAATTAAAAAAAATACTAATTTTTCAAATGATATAAATTACAATAAAATAAAACACAATAAGATAAAATAATTTAATCTAAACGAAATAAAATAAAATAAAATAAAATAAAATAAAATAAAATAGTACAATAAAAGTTAAATAAAAAATTAAATAAAAATAAAGCAAAATAAAATTAGAATAAAAATAAAAATAAAATATAATTAATATAAGGAAAAGAATTGAACAAAGAGGGAAAGAAATACTATAAAATAAAATAGAATAAAATAAATTAAAGTAAAATTCAAAAAATTTCATATGAAACTAAATTAAATTAAATAGAAATAAAAAACCATAAAAGTAAAAAAAAAACAAGTAAACAAAGCATAAAATAAAATAATCTAAAATGAAATTAAATGAAATACAATGAAATAAAACAAAATAATACAACACAAAATAAAATGAAATTAAATGATATAATAAAATAAAAATAAAACAAATTAAATAAAAAATAAAAAATAGGATATAATAGAAGGAAATGAAATGAACGAAAAAAAGAAAGAAATAATAAATTTTCGAACCTTTGAATCATTTCTTCAATTTATCACCTAAAGAGAGTATTTTTCCATCTGAATGGAAATAATCTTTTATTATACCCGTTCAGAAAAACGGAAACACATCTTTGATAGAAAATTGCCGAGGTATAGCTAAACTATCTGCGATTCCTAAATTATTGAATCACTTATCACTGATCATTTGACTCATTCAATCTCTTCATTTATATCACACTCCCAACATGGATTTGTTAAAGGAAGATCTACAACCACCAATTTACTTGAGTTCACTTCTTATGTCATCGATGCGTTCAGAAAGAACAGCACCGTTGACGTAACATATACCGACTTTAGCAAAGCTTTTGATAATGTGTGTCACTCGCTGCTAATCAAGAAACTTGACTTACTGAGTTTCCAACCAAAATTTTTACAATGGATCTCCACATATCTGTATGAGCGAACTCAAAGTGTACCGTTAATACTTCTTTAGGAAAACCTCAGAGTAACCATGTAAGCCCGATTCTGTTTTCACTATTTATAAACGACATGTCTTCTCAGATAAAATTTTCAAAACTTTTAATGCATGCGGATGATGTAAAACTTTATAAATCTTACACTTCGGCAAATGAAAGTATCTTACTGCAAACAGACATAAACATATGGTTAAATAGTGTAAAATAAATCGGATGCCCCTAAATTTTAGAAAATGTAAAGTTATGTGTCCCCCGAAGATCCACACAGACAATTACTTACGCTATAAATAATTATAGTTTGGAGCAGGTTCACAGTTTTATTTACAAAAGGAGTTTAATGATCCTTATGTTACTTAACTATTCTTGAATACGGCTCGGTGATTTGGAACCCGAGGTATCAAATCTACTCTGACAGGTTAGAGTATATTCAAAAACAATTCGTCCTATTTGCCTTAAGAAACTTATATTGGTACTCTCAGTACAATCTTCCTTCTTATAAAGGGTGTTTTTTATAAAGGTATAAAAACTTTATACAATAAATCAACGATGGATTATTCGATTGACATGAATTTTATTTATCCGAAAGATAATCATGTGGCATTACATTTTAAATATGATTTATGGCATATGACCGCCACGGCTGGCGCGGATGTGGTCCAATCTGGACGTCAAATTTTCGATGACTTTTTCCAACATTTGTGGCCGTATATCGGCAATAACACGGCGAATGTTGTCTTCCAAATGGTCAAGCGTTTGTGGCTTATCCGCATGGACCAATGACTTTACATAGCCCCACAGAAAGTAGTCTAGCGGTGTTAAATCACAAGATCTTGGAGGCCAATTCGCAGGTCCAAAACGTGAAATTAGGCGGTCACCAAACGTGTCTTTCAATAAATCTATTGTGGCACGAGCTGTGTGACATGTTGCGCCATCTTGTTGAAACCACATCTCCTGGACATCATGGTTATTCAATTCAGGAATGAAAAAGTTAGTAATCATGGCTCTATGCCGATCACCATTGACTGTAACGTTCTGGCCACCATCGTTTTTGAAAAAGTACGGACCAATGATTCCACCAGCCCATAAAGCGCACCAAACAGTCAGTTTTTCTGAATGTAACGGTGTTTCAACATACACTTGAGGATTACCTTCACTCCAAATGCGGCAGTTTTGTTTGTTGACGTAGCCATTCAACCAGAAGTGCGCTTCATCGCTAAACAAAATTCGCTTACGAAAATCGAGAACAACGGTAATCTCGTTTTGGGCCCATTTGACGAATCTACGCCTTACTTGATGATCGTTTGGCTTCAATTCTTGCACGAGTTGGATTTTGTAAGCACGCAAACCAAGATCCTTCCGCAAAATCTTCCATAAAGTGGATGGACACAGATCCAATTCCTGTGCTACGCTCTACAGCAGCAATAGCTTCTTCTGTACGCACCGTACGGCGTCTCTGGGGATGCGAGTTATCAATAAGAGTAAGAGTGGTGCGAAAACGTTGCATGGTTAATCGAATTAACTGCTCTGATGGACGATTTTGTCGACGATAAAGTGGACGTAGTGCGCGATACGTTTTCCGCATAGAACCATTATTTTCGAAATAAAATTGCACAATTTGCAAGCGTTGTTCAGGCGTGAGTCTATTCATGATGAATTGCCAAACCAAACTGAGAATAAATCAGTTGACAGCTGTTAAATCGGTCGCCATCTTGAAAAGTAATGTCAACTTAAAGTTCTATACCTCTATAAAAAAACACCCTTTACTAGTCGTCTGAAACTTACAAATCTCCCTACTCTCGCCAGTCGTCGGGAAATGCTTGGTGTAATTTTCATGGTTAAAATAATAACAGGCTGTCTTGATTTCAAATCTCATTCAAGCATATTTGACATATCTGACTCGCTTTTTCATAGTAAGAATACTATTTTGTCGACTCTCAACTAATCGCTGAATTACGTTTTATGTTTTAAATAAATCTTAAAAATCAGCTGAAGAATTTTGCTCTGTAGCTGAACTTTTATAGTTCTCGAAACTAAATATAAATTAAATTAAAATAAAATCAAATCAACTAAATTAAAAAAATTTAAATAAATTAAATTAAATTAAATAAGAAATAAAACATTAAAGTAAAACGAGATAAATTAAAAAAAACATAAAGTAAAATTAACTCAAACAAAATCAAATGAAATAAAATGAGATAATATAAACTATAATTTAATAATATAACTAAAAATATATATAAAAAGTATGAACAAAAAATTAAAATAATATAAAATATAAAAATATAAAGCAAAATAAAATTTAAAAAAATTTAAAAAAAATATAATATAAGGGAATGAAAAGAACAATAAGAGAAAGAAATAATATAAATTAAATAAAAATTTAATCAATGGAAATAATTTAAAACAACTAAAATACATTAAATTAAATTAATAAATAAAAACAAAACATAAAATAAAGTAAACAGAAACAAAATTAAATGAATAAAAATGAAATAGTATAATATAAACTAAAACAAATTAAACGAAATATGATGAAATAAAATAAAATAAACTAAAACAAAATATAACAAGAAAAAACGAATTTATTTCAATTTACGCTACTAGATGGCTTTTTGGCGGATTTTTTACCCAAACCCTCGTATCCGAACAAATCGGTTGTAGAGGGACTTTATTATATAGTATTCCGATTTCCATGATTTTCACCACTAATATGGAGTTTCCAACATTTGCACATTGTACCAAATTTCACGCTCCTACATGCTTTTTTAACGGATTGTTTTACCCATAACCTCATATCTGAACGAATCGGTTGTATGGGGGCTATATGATATATCACTCGGATCTCAATGATTTTCACTACTAATATGCAGTTCACAATATGTGTGCATAATACTAAATTTTATGCTTTTTTGGACTGAGTTTTGGCCAAAACCTCACGTCTGAAAATCCCGGTGCATGGTAGTAATATGTTAAATTCGGCCGATTTCGATGATTTTCAGAACCAATATGAAATTTATTATGTATATATAGTATACCAAAGTTCACGCTCTTAGGTACTTTTTTGAAGGATTTATGACCCGAAATTTCAAATATGAAAAATCGATCGTATTTATGCTGTAGTGGTCCGATCCGGCCAATTCCGACAAATGAACGCTTAAACGTATAAGTACATCTTCCCACCAAGTTTGGTTGAGAAATGTCGAAAATTGAGGGATTAGTTTGCTTTGAGACACACATATTTCGAAATATCATTATGACGCAATGAAAAATATTCTGCTATTATTAAAAGATTACGTATTTATGTATATTTGCAACTTTCGTTTTTGAAATTTCATTTCACGTACGCCAACATATTTTAAAATTTTGCTTGCCATTTTATACCAACTATCGTTAAAACTTCAATTAACTTTTAAGAAATATATAGGTAATGCGCAGACGTAGAGAAACTAGATCCAATTTTGTAAGCATGACATAATGCAAATAAAAGAAAGTTGAACAAAACCAAATACTAATTCATTTCATTTACAAACTCTATTCATCGTATTTAAATGCTGATTGACTGAATTATGACATATTGAGTGATTCAACTAACGCTTTGTTACATATTTTCTCTAACTTCGCACGCATATACTACATACTTATAAATGCATCTTATGAATTTCGCATTCTAACACATGGTAAGATTGTGAGTGGAATCAATCAGAAATTATGAAAATTTCTTATTTCTTTGTTGGAGTTGTAAGCCAAGATTTATTTTTGTATTTTTGTTATTTTTGGTTTATTAAAAACAACAAAAATAATGCTTTGCTTTATTGGCATTATTCTCGATATTTTTCATCATTCATTGCCTGCTAGAAAGAATTTATTTATTTATTTATTTAGTTAAAAATAATAAATAAAAAATTTATTTATTTAATTAAAAATAAAATAAAATAAATACATATGTACCCAAATGACAATTTATGAATAAAATTAGATAAAATTTGCTCATAAACTTACAAATTCTCACAATTTCTACTGAGCAAAGCAATTGTTTTTCTTCTTCTTCACTAATTTTTGGGAAAAAAACAAGTTTTTTATCCTCCTCTTTTCGATTATATATAAAGCTGAGCAATTATGCCAATCTTTTACTAATAAAATCGAATTGCAATACTACTTTTTTCACACAGAATTTCCGAAAGGTTAAAACTGTGAGAAAAATTTTGTGCGCTAAATAAAGCGATCCGAAGAATCAATTAATTGATGGCAAAAGTGAAGATAATAAACATAAATATACAATAAAAGTAACAAAAACAATATTACAAGTGAACTTTCCCTTTTTTAAAAGAAATAGAAGCGATCGATGCGACAGCGATCAAATTGGTAAAGTTGTATGACAACTATGGGCACATTTATGTACATATATATTTATATATGAGAAGAGCAATAACCATGTTAAGCAGCAAAATTAGAGGTAAGAAAGGCAGAAAATTTTAAAAACTCGCAGTTTAATGACTTGTATGCTGCAGATAAAAAAATACGAAGCAACCGTAAGGTCGAAAGGAAAGTGTAAGCAACAATGTTCAAAAATTTTAAACTTTATAAACAGAGTATGGAATTAAAAAATCAACAATTGAAATACTGATTAAGCTAATATTAAGAAAAAATACAGTTTTGCACTCTTCGCTTGAGGAAGTGATATGGACCTATCAAGTAATCTCCAAAAAAAAAAATATATATATATATATAATAAAAAAAATACACGAATTTACTCTAATTAAAAATTTATATTCGGCCTTGTGTTGCACAAAATATATTAGCGGTAAATTTCAATTATCATGCTTTAATTACCAGTAATAATAATTGTGGAGACGAAAAATGGTAAATTATAAAATTAAATATTACGAAATAACCTTTTGGAAAAAATCTGAAATTTCGACAATCAAAGTGCATTTTTCAATCATATTTCAATTTTTGTTTAGCTTAATTTAGTCTCAACGGTCTTCATTATAAATTAATCATGATTGCAACACTAATCAACCATCACAACTATCGATTGACCCAAGAGCATGACCTTAAGTAAGTCTTTACTTGGCCCTTTTGATATTTTTGTTTGTTTTATTTTAGCAAAGTTATGTATATAATGCGATAAGTTTAAGTTGAAAGTATTGTTTGTCAATCAATCAGCTGGCAGGCACTTGACAACGATAGCATCTTCGACGTCGTGGGATGTTTGTTCATCGCTTCATCTTCTTGCTTTGAAGATTTAATGAATAAAATAGCAGTTGTGGTAACACATTAATTATACAAAAATTTGATGTGATTGATTTACACTAAATAAGTACTGAAGGTAAAGACAACTATGTACTTAAATATACAAAAGATTTATCAAAACTAATATTTAGTTATATTAAAAAGTGTAAAATAATGTAGAGAGGTGTCGAAAGAGAATATTCGCGCGATGACAGTGTACTGAATATAGCCAAAAATAACATGAGAAAGTCATTAAGTCTTCTCCGAATTTGACGTTGTCCTGCATTCTAATGGCATCACCCGTATCCAAAATGTATGTAGTAACGGAGATTTGAGAGAATATTAATTAACGTTAAATTTGGCTATTTTATAATTTCTTTTCCCAGTAATTGATATATTTGTGTTTATTCAATGGACGAATCAATTGGAAAAGCTTATAATTCTCCAAAGCTACTGAAAATACTTTCCGTCACAATACTACAACAGTATCAAAACTTCATTTGAACAGAAGATGACATCTTATTTTGGAAGCATGTACTAACTTGTTCAACTCGTCCGATCTGCTTAAAAACCAAGAATTTGAAGGCTTGGTAGTACAGTTTCATTTCTTTCAGTTAAACTATTCACCAAAGCGGCGATGTATGGAATACGAGTAAATATTGCAACGCAGAAGTAAGCTTAAGAGATAAGGTCACTCTAGAGTTTTCGGAAAATGGATTTTTTTTCTTCCAAATTATACATTATGGTCTCAAAAATTTAATCCCGAAAGATTTTGACAGATAAAAATTTCTAAATGTCCCATTTTCGTTGTCTAGTTGAAGCGTCTGTTTCAGTCAGTAAGGCATAATCAAAACTCTAAAAGCGTTTATCTCAATTAATTAAAATTTTGACATCATCTTCAATAATACATTATTTACAGAAGTATGTAGGTTTTTTATCTTGCATAGTTTTTTTATTAACAAATTTCGAAAAAATTTTTAGGCCAAATTGTTACTTTTTTAGAGACCCGCCTTTTTTTCAGAAATGTATATAACGAAAAATCCTACGTACTTCTGTAGCTATTGTCATTTACAAGCGGAATCCGTTTAACAACTTATTAAAATAAAAAAATTACATGAGTTTTGTGTCCGGCCGTGGTTTCCGAAAAAATGAAGACATCCTATTGAGAACGCTGTATAGCCGTCATTTTTAAATTAATTGTTTTTAATAGCATAAGCAGTTAATTATATGTATAATAGATGCCTTATGTAAAAATCAGATTTATTTAATAGTTTTCCCGAAACAAATTTCAAAAAGGCCTATTTTGTAATGCTCTAGAGTGGCCTAACCCCTTAACTTGATGATGTATGCGGATTAATACGGTTTTTTTCTTTGTTGGGAAATAATTCTCGTAGCCGGAAGTTCAGGGTCGAAAAGTTCTTCGGTAGACAGCGAAGCAGGCAAAAATTCCCCCGAAAAAATCATCTGCAGCTTCTCGAATTTGCTTAAGTAAGCATATTTGTTCTTTTGAGTGGTACTAAATCTATCGAATTTTCACATAAGAAGAGTCAAACTGAACAGTCTTTCACCAACGATAATGATCATGCCTCAAGTCTCCCCCTGAATACGTGTTTTCTTCTTGTATGCGATAAAAAGTGTATTTGTATTAAATGATGGACATTATCGGTTACGAAATTGCCTGAAAATTGAGTTGAATGCCAAATCTTTCCGAGTAGAAGAAAAGTGATTGGTGCACAAAATATCTTAGCTTATTCTAAGCTATTCTAAGCTTCATCTCCAAAGAGAGATGTAAAAGAGTACATTTCTACTTTACATATAGCCTCTTCAGATAAAGAAAGTCATGATTTTTTTAGCAACTGTTTTTTGTTTCTGGCACTTTGTGACCGCTGAAGCAATTTTCGGCCGAGTTCCTCCTCCAAATGGAGCGACCTACAGTTTATTCTAAGACACTTCCGAACGACTGAAGGATTGGATTTGTATGAAGAGTTATTATTTCATGTCACAAATATCCTCAGAGGACTTGACATTCCCTGCTGAGAGGCCAGCGCAATTAGAAACATTTATATTCTGTAATTTTGAATGTTGGTCGGACTGGCACCAAGTGAAGCCAGCTGGTACTTTATTAAGAACTTTTACAACTGGAGTGCTTTCGTTCATCTGGATAATATGACGCAGCCAGTGTAGATGCTGTCACTTAATTTGTTGAACTGTGTCAATGTCGCCCTATACCTTGTACAGCTCATATTATTATTATCTGTGGTGCTCGCAAATGACTATAAATTTTCCCCATAATCTTTAATGCGAAAACTCCTAAAACCGTTTCATAGAATAGAACTTCTTCTGCACCATTGAGACTAATAGAGTTTGTTTTTTGTTTTCTTTTAAATTGTTTACTCAGTCCAAAAAAGAACCTGTTGGCAGATTCATTCGGCTGGCATCCTTAGCCATTCTTGAGAAAGCAGAACTAACGGTGGGGTTCTAAAGGCCAATAATATTTATAAATATACTCGGTGTACGCCAGCAGTTTTACGCATGTTGCACTCCTATATTAAATATGTACACGTGACAGAAAAATCTGCGTTCACTCACTGTATTAAAGTATTCACTAAAATAGTTATGCATTTAAAACAATCACTATTTTATTTTCATTTATTTTGAAGATAATTATTTGAAGAACGTTTGAGCAAAATTTTGTAAAATTTGAGCAACGTCATTCTGAGCAGAAAAAGTGTGCGTTCACTTTAAAAATAAATGGTTTGTTGCATTGAAAATTCAAATTATTTATGTTGGATTTAATTTTAAATGATACACGATAGTAATTGCGATTAGGAAGAAGCTAAAGCTATATTTATAGGAGAATTTCATTATTTTTTTGACTATGGATCAAAAGCGAAAAGACATTAAAACTGACGAAAAGAAAACATTGTTGTTTGTGGCAGAATGGTAAAAGTTATCGGGAAATCGCAAAAACTGTTGGGAAACAGTCTAATTTGTCTAAACCACGTTCTGGTCGTCCAAGAAAACTGATGGAAGGAGAAGAGGGCATCCTAACCATTCGTTTGAAGTCTTACCCATGTCTAACAGCAAGCCAACGTTCAAAAGACATTGATTTAAAATACCAAAAGAAATTATGTCCAGAGCTTTGAAATAAAATTTTTTTTAAGATGAGAGAAAGTTTTGGATTTTAGGGATAAAAGGCCGTATGATTATTTGGAGGGAAAGCGGAACAGCGCTAGAAAAACAAAATCTTGTATCCACAGTAAAGCACGGAGGTGGACGTGCTGTGATCTTGACATCTCTCGTCTACCAAACTTAGTAGGCATATTTCAAGCGGAAGCGCGTACTAAGTATAGAAAATAATCTAATTAATAATTACGACGAGATAAAGAAGATAACTAAGTATATATTCGGATAGTCAGACGTAATTAATGGTCTTATAAACGCCATTGTTAAATTCAAACGTCGTCAACAATTGTAGGAAGGCTGGAAGTCAACAAACTCTAAATGTGTTTTCACAAAAAGAATATCAGCTATAAGCAGTTCTATTTAGAACATCTAGTGGTTCGAGCGCAACGAAACAGTTGTGTTTAATTTTAGCGTTTCTTTATGAGGAGACTCAATCTTACGCTAAAATACATATTGGAACTCCTAAAATACAAATTATTGGGATTCATTGAGTGAGAGCGCCCCCAAACATAATAGGCATGTTACCTACATCACTGTTTTGTCTGACACTATCTTTCTCATTTTTTAATTAATATTCCTTTAACACTCATTTAATATAATAATTGTTTGTACTGCTCATCAAAAACTTCTAGTCGAACACTTTTATGTATCTTTCCTGGTAGTGCTCCTAATATGGTCCTACATGCTGTGCCATTTGGTTTGTACTTGACGGCCTTTGAAAGCAAACCTCGTGAATATGAGCGAAAAAGAAGAAAAGTAAATTTCATGTTTCATGTATGAATTATTTTTTCGTAAAATGCATCACCGAAAACGAAAGACTTGATAAATACTATGGGAATTCTACACCATCAATTCCAATGATTAAGATGTGGTTTACTGAGTTCAATCGTAAATAAAATCGATGTTATGATATTGGATGATCGAAGAATAAAATTGCATAAGGTGTCTGAATCTATACTCATCTCAAATGAGCAGGCATATAACATTCTACATGATTTTTTGGACATGAGAAAGCTATCCGCGCGATAGGTGCAGCGATTGCTCACACACAGCCATAAGCGCAACCATGTAACCAATTCAAAGGAGTATTTGGCGATGTTCAATCACAATCCGAACGATTTTTGCGTCCTTTCGTTCATTTACATCACTTACCTTGAAAAGAGTAAAACCATTCCCGGCGGATATTATTCAGAGTTTTTGGACATATTCGATCTTGCAGACAATGCTCGGGTACACACGTGTGTAGTCACCATGTCAAAAATTCATAAATTGGGCTACGAACTGCTACCAACCATGAGATTCGGGTCGAATAAAAAGGTCATCACAGCAACAAACGCTTATTTCGTGGACCCTGGAAAACCTTATTATTTGGTATGAATACAAAAATTGGAAAGACGCTGGACTAAATATATAGAGCTGAATAAAACGTTTATTTAAAAAATTATATATAATTTAGTAAAAAAAACACTGACTGATCAAACCAGCCTACCATTAGTTTCCCTCAACGCAAACGCTCTCCGCTCGGCTTCAGATTCTAACCTTAGACAGATATTGCACAATGCAGAATGCCCTTGTTTTGATGATTGGCCAGAAAAATATGAATAAAAAAAATTATTAAAGAATTTCGATTCTTAAAAACTTTGCCGCAAATAGGTTAGAACACATATTGTAGTAAGTAGAGCGAAGCGCGAGCAGGTGAGAGAGAAATAAATTTAAAGTTTTAAACACTTACACTGCAACATAAGTTAAAAAGAGATCCCAAAAGGCAGTACCACAAGTGCGCTTCAGCCAGGAGACTCTATGTTAAAGCTGATATCAAAATTTATTCCTTTGATATACATATCCATCTGTGTTAATTTGTATTTTCCAAATTTTCCAATCGGTTTACACTAAAATCCGCTTAACCCTTGTTGCCTAGCTTACTAAGGCAGAAAATTAAGTGTCATTGTGAGGTTATATAACACTTTTCTCACTCCAAATGCAGTAAGTCCTTCCCTTATTGGCAAAGTAATCACATGTGATAACATTTCATGATGCTGAGTGACAGAAAACTGCGCATGCAATTGCTATATGGTGAGCGCCACACACAATCATATATGCATTTGTATGCGAATATAAAAATTGATCAGCTAGCAGCGCAATTGAATTTTTACTTAGCATCACAGGTATTCATATATTTACATATGTATGTACATAAATGCATATGTATATAGAAGTGAACGAAAAGTCGGGGAATTGAAATTTGAATTTGGATATGATGGTGATGGCGATAATACCACGGCTACATACAACTGATGTGCGACATACTGCTACATATCAATAAAGCAACAGGAGTTAACATATGGCATAAGTACAGTTTATGTATATATGCGTGTGTGTGTTCACATGAAGATTAACAGTGTTTGATGCTGTAATATAAAAAAGTGACAGTGAGGTGCGCAGATTGTGATTTAAAAGCGGAAATTGCTAACGTAAATTAAGAGCAAATGGAGTGTAGAGAAAAAACGCAAATATTTGAAAACATACAAATTTACATGCATGCATACATATATATAAACAGATCACGAGCGGATGTGTCATGCAGCACATGCAAATCCGTATACACATATGTATGTATCTAGATATTTTTCACAAATATTGCCTGCAAGCACAGGTATGTTAGCGCAGAAACCGTTGTGAACAGCTTTGTTTTAAGTTATGCATCAAATATATCCATATGAGATATTGATTTAATGCATGGCTATGACTGGGACTTCACTAGTTGTTTCTCGTATATAATTTAATTTTTTTATTTCTTCATTTTATATATTTTTTGTAATTTTTTGTCTGCGTTATTTTTATATATTCATCTACATACATGCATACATATAAATATAAACATTTGCACGCTTTTATACAGCACAATAACGCTTTGAACTAGCTCTGCTGACAGTGGCCCCTATAACAGACGCTGCCGCATTGTACCGCTATTTGTGGCAATAACCGCTTGACTATCTTCTATGGTAACGTCTTTCAATCATGGCGCGCTTTTGACATTTTCCGTTTACCATTTTATATATACAATTTTTTTATTTGTATTTTTATTGCATTTTTTATTTGCTGCTTTGACACCTTTAAAAGCGCCATTCAAAGTGCGACTACCTTTTGAATGCTTACTAATAGTGTTAAAATAATAACAAAACATGCGACAACTGATGTGACGGGTTTGGGCCCTACTTCTTTTTTAACCTCTATCGAAATATTCATCTACTACGCGGTGAATCACATGCATCTTTAATTGCTTTTCCGATCAGTATTACAGTGAAAAGGAGTCACAGAGAAAACTGTAGACAATGCTACGGGAATAGAGTTCAATTAAAGCTTTATTTAAAGACAATTTTTTATAATTAGAATTTAAACTCTTACGAAAAATAAAAATGTCCCTTTTTTAAACCACCAGGTTTACAATATCACTGAAATGTTTCTACAAGAATGCAGATTCTTTATTCACAAGTGTGCTGAGCTAGCTACATACAGCTCTTAGAAATACAAAAAAAGAATAAAGCCTTAAACTTTGTTGGCCTCAGACTATGATTCACCTGAGCATAGTGGTATAAAAAAGGATTTGAGAGAAACACTTAGTTTGAGTTCCTGATGAAAGTGTTCGGCTCTGGCAATTATCAAATAATCTATTCCTCTAGAAGATCTGAAAATTTGTGCTGAGCAGACTACCTCATAACACTATCTATCTGTTTCCGACTAAACACACCGTTTGTTGCAGCCTAGATACGCATTGGTCTCTGTGCAGTCAAGCACGCGCTTCAAAAAACACAAGGAATGCTCGACGTCCACAAGCTGGAAATCACAACAAAAAATAAGCAGTTTTCAACTCGACTTGTTCTACTGCTCTCCGAGAGCACTCATAAACAACTCGATATAAGAGGTCTGCGAGACATCTGCCAACAAAACTGTTAGTTTTCGGCTCCACACTCGACACTCGCCTATAATGAAGTTTAAATAACGTTTACCGGATTGAACGAAGGAAACAGACGGCCCACCAGTTGATCTATTGAGGAATGGCAGTGATGAACTTATGAGTTAAATGCATCAGCTGCTGGATTGGACCTCACAGTCTGTGTGTGAAATTTGCTTTCTCAACATCTCATACATTTCTGTCTGATGTTTTACGTGAAAGACCAAAACCCGAGACGTTCAGCGCCAAGACAAGGAGGATATCTTTCGTGTGACATTTTTAACCAAATAATACAAGCTTCAAAATTCGGAACTAAATAAATACAATATTCTATACATCTAAATACGAATTATGTTCAAAGGAAAATATGAAGGTTTTGCTCACTGTGTTCTTTGATTACAATGGTGTGGTGCATCATGAGTTCCTGCCAAAAGATCGTACAGTTAATAAGGAATACCAAATACAAGGAAGTTATGCAACGTTTGCATGAAGCAATACGGCTCAACCGATTGGAATTTTGGAAAAACAAATCGTGAATTCTGCATCACGATAATGCTCCAGCTCGTACATCAATGCTTATTCGTGATTTTTTTTCGGCCAAAAACAAAACCGTAATCTTGCGTCAACCACCATATTCACCAGATTTGGCTCCCTACGACTTTTTCCTATTCCCAAAATTAAAGAAACCAATGAAAGGAAAGCGTTTTGACACAACTGATGAGATCAAGTCAGAATCGAAGAAAGAGCTGATGGCCATACCGAAAAGCGCATTTCAGAAGTGCTTCGAGGATTGGAAAAAGCGTTGGCACAAGTGTATCATATCCGAGGAGGACTATTTTGAAGGGGGCAAAATAGATATTTATGAATAAAGAAGTATTTTTCAAAAAAATAAAATTAAAAAATTCACCTTTTCCTTTGAAAACAACTCGTACATATATATAGGGTTTTCCAATAAGAGTGATATGACTTCTATAAAAAATACACACTAATTCAAATATTTTTTATTTAATGTGAGGTACAATCGATTCAATTAAGTTCTGAATATAACATCATTCAAATGGCCTCCACGACTTCTTTTGCAGGAACGAGTTCGATAAGCCCAATTTTTGAATTTTAAAGCTTGAAGAGAGTCTGGTTTATTGCTAAAGACCAATGACTTCAAATAACCCCACAAGAAGTAGTGTAATGGTGTTAAATCACAACTTCTTGGTGGCAATTCAATGTCACAATTTCTTGAAATAATCAAATCTCCAAACTTTTCTGGCAATAATTTGGTTGTTGCACGTGCGTTGTGACACGTAACCCCGTCTTGTTGGAACCAGATGTTGTTAAAATCAACTTCTTTCAATCGTGGCTATGAAAAGTTGGTTATCATCGATCTAAACCGCTCTTCATTGACAGTAACGGTGCTACCGGCTTCATTTCGAAAGAAGTACGGACCGATGATTCCTCCACACAAAACCGATACCAAACTGGCAATTTAGTTGAATGTAATGGCACCAGAATCAACATTTTTGTTTATTTACCGCACCACTCAGATGAAAGTGCGTCTCATCGGAGAAGATGAATTTCTTAAAAAAAAAATTGGGTTCATCGAATTCGTTCCTGCAAACGAAGTCGTGGAGGCCATTTGAATGATGTTATATTCAGAACTTAACGCCCACCACAAGTTGGAGGAGGAACTCGGCCGAAAATCGCTTCAGCGGTTACAAAGCGCCAAAAACAAAAGACAAGTGCTAAAAAATCATGACCTTCTTTATCTGAAGAGGCTGAACGTAAAGTAGATATGTACTCGTTTATATCTCTCTTTGGAATCGCTTTCATCGTAGCAGTGGCCCAAGTTGAGCCTATATCATTTCACTTGATTCGTTTTTGCTTAAAATTTGGGCACCTCAGAGGTATGCGCACCGTTTATAACACAAAACATTTATTTCACATATATTTCATGGTTTTAAAAGATTAATTATTTAATAAAAAAATATTTCTGGTTTAACTTTCTTGTCATAAAACAGCGTGGACTCGATTGACTTTCTTTGTTAACTCACGAGTATACATAACTTCATTATTGATTTGCATATTTTTCGTTGGGCTTTATTTAGTGCAGCTCTGCTCGAAAATAGCTTAAGTGACTGCGGTGAATATTTATGTATGATTTAATGCTCGCACACACACACACTCTCACACTCACCCTTCACTTGCGGAATTTTCATGTGTTGTGTGTACTGTAACACTTTTTTGCATAATTTGCATTTCATATACTTTATTATTATTATTATTTACACTGATTTATAGTAAATAACAGCATAATTCATTGTGCTCTGCAAGTTTCAGCATAAAATATCAACAGAAAGCGCCAAAAAAGAACGAAAATATGTGAACATATTTTCATGCAGAAAATGAAAAAGTCAGCATATGAATGCTTTGGTCTTTTGAAAATATCTTTATGGCCACATAATAGTAGTTAGTAGTAGTATACGAGTAGTTGTGCGACGTTACTGAAAAGCCTGCCGGTTTGTGGTAAATGCTTTTAGAAGACACAGCTACCCGTACGAGTATACAACCTTACAAATATTGACCCTAAAAAGTGCGAAACCTGCATCAATAAATACAAACACACAAATACATAAACACACACACACACAAAAGCGTGGCTTCTTTCTACTTGTCTATAACTACAAGCATTTACCGTTATACTATAACGTATTGAAAGTGCACTAAAAGTGCACACATTCTTGACTCTACTTCGCATAACTAAACGCAAGCACACTCATACACACTTACAGTTCTATAAATGCGTACAAATACGTATACTCGTAAGCATCAGCTTAACATAAATTTTATATAAAATACCATCAAACGAAAATGAGATGTAAAAAATAATAAAAAAAATTGGCAAATACAAAAATATGTATATATATGTATATACAGTAGCAAATGAGAAGCTCCCATTTCGAGTTGAAACAAATGGCTAAATGAATGCAGCAGCTACTACTACCATCAAGTACTTGCATTTGTTAAGGAGGTTGCATTTGACTGTTTTTGCTCTGTTTATTTATTTTTACAGTTCTTAAAAGTGAGTCATGTAGTATGTAGTAAATAGGTGAAATAAAAAGTGAACGAATCCTTATATACTTAAACGAGTACGCTCTGAATGAGTTACCCTGTAAGAAAACGCTAAAACATCCTTTGCCAGCTAAGTTTCCGAAGCAGCTGCAACTATTTTGGATATGACGCATATTCATATTTTCCTCTGAAAACTAACCACAGTTGTGCATTTTAGAAATATTTTTGGGCGAAAGAATTGCAACTTATTGATTTTTTATATCCTTAGATTTTTTAATATTAATATTTTTTATTTTTTAATAAATATCTTTATTCTAATCAACTTTATGGAATACATATACTGTCGAAATTCATTCAGTTATTGAGCTTCAAACTAAATTTCTAAAATTGTCTTTATTTTCTACTTAATCCTTTTGCAAATCAACTGTTTCACAAGTTCATATCTTTCATAAAAACTTGATTATATACATATGTATGATATGATATGGATGATATGATTTCTAAGTGTCGTTTTGGCCATTTTTAATATGTCACGATCTGTCTTTTTTTTCATTGGGATTCAGTAATGTTTAAAATTTCATCATGACAAGATATACGCAAGAACACCGTTGCGGATTTAACCCTGGAACAACTTGAAAACGACAACTATTTTTTTAAGAAAATCATCTCTCCGGTGAGGCTCACTTTCATCTGAGTGGTGCGGTAAATAAACAAAACTGACGATTCTGCTGCGAAGAAGATCCACAAATGATTAACGAACAACCATTCACCTAAATTAACAGGTGGAATCATCGGTCCGTACTTCTTTCGAAATGAAGCTGGTAGCGCCGTTACTGTCAATGAAGAGCGATATAGATCGATGGTAACCAACTTTTTATGGCCACAATTGGAAGAAGTTGATCTTAACAACATCTGATTCCAAAAATACGGGGCTACGCGTCACACAGCACGTGCAACAACCGAATTGTTTCGAGAAAGGTTAGGAGATTCAATTATCTCAAGAAATTATGACATTGAATGGCCTCAAGAAGTTGTGATATAACACCATTAGACTAATTCTTCTGGAGTTATTTGAAGTCATTGGTCTTTAGCAATAAACCATACTCTCTTCAAGTTTTAAAAGTCAATATGGAACATGCTACTCATGACATCCGACTTTATTTAGTGGAAAAATTTCTCAAAAACTGGTTTCATCGAATTATTTCCTGCAAAAGAAATCGTGGAGGCCGTTTGAATGATGTTATATTCAGAACTTAATTGTATCGATTGTACTTCACATTAAATAAAAAAAACATTTGAATTTCCTTAACAATTAGTGATTTTTTTAAGAAATCATAGCCCTCTTATTGGAAAACCCTATGCGAGAAAATGAGATACTTAGTTTTAAAAATTGAAGGAATATCCAACTAAAATAGAAAATAAAAATTGGCGGGGAACTCATTAAAAAAATATATTAAATGAAAAACAAAAATGTCAACCATTAACTCAAAGCCTAGATTCGTATTCGGCTGCTACTTATTTGTACTACAAAAAGTTCAGGGCTTTTGTAAAATGTACACAACCAAAACCAAACCAGCCATTTGATTCACAAGTTCATAATTTTCTGCGGTATACTCGGAATTGTACTAAAATGCATTCAAAAATGTATTAAACTAGAATTAAAGCAAGAAATGCTCACTTCCACGTAGAAAAAATACATATTAAAATATTTAGCGCCAACATTTTAAAGATTTTTCCAGCTTTTGAATGAAACGTTGACACCAGAGCGAGGCGAAAGGGCAAGGAATCTTCAAGGTGAAGTTCAAATTGTTCGATTGTGGATCCATTTGAAACGTAAACCTCGGAAGAAAAATTTTCAAAAATTTATTCAGCTCTTAGGAACTCTGCCAAACTCAGAATAGTATCTCGTTGGCAGAATGCACAGCCCTCTTTTATCTGTGGGAATGTGTCTTTATATATCAATACAGGAAACGGCGATAACATCTGATGATTCGACAATATGAGTTTTCGAGAAAAAGATTTTACGAATGATTTATGGAACTTTGCCAATTTGGTATCGGCGAATACCACAGACAATAGAACGATGAGCAGTGCGTGATAAACGCTGCTATTATTCGATGTGCGATAATCAAAACACTAATATTAGCACATATATTAAATTAGAACATTATTTTTAATACTTCTAGCTTTTTTTTTGCCTCGGCTTCTACTCGAAATCAACGGAGGTGGTGTGAAAGAGAAATTATGTTGAAAACCTTACGAAAATTACAGTAAAGAGACGCGAACAAGGAACTAGGTGTTAATCCCAGTAGGACAAAGCTGATGTTCATTCATAACCAAAATCAAAATACCACAATTTTAACTTCCTTCACTCACAATTTCATTACAGTTTCTTTGTCCTCCACGACATTGAGAGTTGATACCAAATTTAACTGGAAGATTAATTTTGAAAACGAAAATTGAGATGTGACCTCAAATATTTTTATGTGTATGTAAATATGCATATATTCTAACATATGGAGCCTTGGTTTGGTCGCCAGTGTTACAGAAACTTCAAACTATTTACGAAATTAAATAGCATATAAAGTGCTGTCTCTTGCAAGGATTACAGGTGACATTAAGTCATGTCCAACATACGATTAACATGCTCCCGTGTCAACTGCCTACAGACATCTACTTATACATTCGCAGAGTTGCCACAGGTGCCGCTATCAGACCTATGGAGTAGTGTTGTTGGAACGATTTGGACACTAGCGATATAATAAACCAGCACACAACAGAAATCAAACTATATCCTCCTATGGGTTTTTAGTAGGCTTCCAAGGGAGGATGTCCTGTAGGGGTGAATTAGGAGGAGTATACCATCTCAATCTACATAGACTTGTCAAAAATAGACTGCGGACTGGAGGCGGCCTGCATACTCCGAAGATCTTTTCTTTATGTCTGTCAAATTTTTTTAGGATCTTGCAAGAACTTGCAAGAGCTACTAGGTATAGAAAAAGCTTGCAAAGTTGCAATGAAAAACTACATAAGGATACAGCAGGAAATTAAACATATACTCCGATAAACAGGCGGCATTGTCGGTTTTATAGGCGCCACTGGTAAATTTGAGCATCGTCAACAATTTTAAGAAGAGCACAAGCTCGCTGGCTAGTTAAATTGTCATCTTGTCAATATTGGCTTCCACAGAAAATTTTAAGTAACGAAAAAGCTGACTAGTTTGCCAAGTCGGGAGCCTCTCCTGACAAATCTTAAGGGGTGTTAATACCATACCTGCTATGAACGATAAGAAAATGCTTTCCTTGTAATTTGAACAAATAGCACTGGACAGACAGAAATCAATATCCAACTGTAGGGTAACGAAACGGTTTTGGTTCAGGTATATCAGGACAATAACTAAATATTTAGGTCTATTAAAAGTATATCTAATACACATATATATATATAAGTATATATATATAATATATATATATATATATATTAGACATTTTGTAACCGCTGGAGCGATTTTTGGCCGAACTTCTCCTCCAATTTGTGGTTTTGCATCTTGTTGTTTTCACAAATAAATGGAGAGACCTACAGTTCATTCTAAGCCGCCTACCAACGGCTGATGAATATTTATGAGGAGCTTTTATTTCATATCAGAAATACACCCGAAGGGTTTGACATTCACTGCCGAGGGGCGACCGCAATTAGAAAAATTTATTTTCTATAGTTTTTGACGTTGGTCGAAACTGGACTCGAAATCTGGCTTTCCAAAAGTTAGTGCGCAATGCTAACCACTCAGCTATTGCGGCCGCCAATGCACTTACAGCCACAAGAACGGGTCATTGGCCCAATGGATGGGATGCATTGGAATAGGTCAGCCCTGTAAAAGCCGTTGCTCCAGCCATCTGTGAGAGCCCAGCTTTCTTACGATTCGGCACAAAACACTCGGGAACACTTAGGTGCAAGATTTTGAACGGCTGTCCACAAAAAAATATATCGGATAGAAGAAGTTTCATTGAGAAAACTAAATGGTTTGAGTGGGACGATGTAATGATAGCAGAAATATTATTACGCATCAATCTGACGCATTCAGTGTTGCAGACATCACTCTTACCTAGCTATCTAAATACCACTAATTATGTTAGAAATTATTAGAAATTATAAAATGAAAAATAATAATATTGTTCACGTTATAAATTTAAAGTCATGATCTCAGTAAACAGGCTGTTTGGAAACCAAAATTGTGCAGGTGAAAACACTTTGGTAAATTTGTTTATCGATAGATGGCGCAAGAATCAAGCAAGGTAGTGAAAACCGCTTCGAGTTTGATGAAACTAAAAATGTGTAACGTGACTTTGAAATTAAATACGTTTACCTCAATAATCTTAATGCTAAGTAAAGAAAACAAGTTACTGTAAATTCAGTATGTAAGGGGTTAGGCCACTCCAGAGGGCCACTAAATAGGCCCTTTTCATGATTTTTTTTCTGGGGAGAATTATTAAATAAATCTAATTTTCGACAAAAGGCGTTTATTATACGTATAATTAACTGCTTATAACTACTTTTTAAGAATTATTCATTTAAAATTGGCGGCTATACAGCGATCTCCCTAGGATGCCTCCATTTTTTTTGGGAACCACGGCCGGGCACACAGCTCCTGTAATTTCTCTATTTTAATAAGTTGTTGAACGGTTTTCGCTTGTAAATAGTAATAGCTATAGGAGTACGTAGGATTTTTCAATATATATATACATTTCTGAAAAAAGGCGGGTCTCTAAAAAAGTAACAATTTGTCCTAAAAAATTCGAAATTTGTTAATAAAAAAACTATGCAAGATAAAAAAACTACGTACTTCTGTAGATAATGTATTTCTGAAGATGTTTTCAAAATTTCAAGTGAATCGGTTGTAAATTGTTTTAGTTATGTTTCCGGCCAACTTGAAAAAAGCAGTTTTGAGTTAAACGAGTTTAAAGCTTTGAGTAGGCTCCCTGCCGACCGGACGGCCTTCAACTAGAGAACGAAAATGGGGCATTTAGAAATTTTTATCTGTCAAAATCTTTCGGGATTAATTTTTGAGACCATAATGCATCTTTTGAATGAAAAAAATCCATTTTCCGAAAATTCTAGAGTGGCCTAACCCCTTAAGATTACTAAAAATAAGCAATATATAACCTAATATATTTTATATCTGTTAGTATTTTCAAAAATTTAATTTTTTACCACAATTATCGTTTCCACCTTTCTTTAATTTTATTATTATTTATTAATAAAAATTTAAAATTTCCCACTTAAATTTAATTGAAACTGTCAACTTCTTTTCCTCCTACATTTATTTATAAGAATTTATTGCATTTTTAATTAACTAACGGTTTTATGAAAGCTCCAATTAAATGTTTGCACAACAAAAATGCATTAAACCGTAAAACGCTTCTGGCGCTTTATTGTGTACAATTTTGAAATGATGCTTGAAATATACGCTGGAAAATATTCAATAAGTTGCCAGCAGTGATAACACAATGTACATTTGTAGATGGATTTATGTGTATGTGTTTATGTGCACTTATATAAAATTTCTATTTTCATTTAAGTCGAATTCATTTCATTTCATTTGATTGCATTTCACTTACCACTTCATTTACAGCACGATTGGGATTAAATCCTTGGGCAGCGATTTCTGCCAGCAGGCAGCATGCAATGCCCAACAACAAAAAATTGTACATCAATCTCATGTTGCACACAATAAAACTGAAGCAACAACAAGACGTCAAAGTAGAAATAGAACAATTCAAATTGGAATTTTAGTTTGATGTGATTATGTATGTATGTGTATTGAAATTACTTCAAGCTTTTTCCGTAATTACGTAAATTTTCAAGTTTCTTTTAAATGTTTCACTTAAATAGATGAAAAGTTTTAAAAACACAAGCACGGCCAAAAAATTATATTTTTGAGCATCAAATTATTTTTAAGTTTTAAAGTTATTTTTTTTATTTTTGCAATTTCCGTTAGTTTTATTTTTAGTTTATTTTTTACTTATTTAACTTTTTTTGCAAATCGATTTTTAAATTTTTTATTGCATATTTTGAAATTCATGGTACGTTCACAGTGAATGTCTTTGACTTGCACAAATATTTTTAAACTTTTTCTACAAATTAGACCAATAGAAATGCCAGCAAAAAACGCTTAGTACGCACGCTCACGTTTCGACGCTGAAGACACACTGCGCGTAAACTCCACTATCACTTCTTGTGTGATTATTTGCTGACTCTGTTGGCTCTGAGTTGAGTTATTGGTCTCCACAATTGAAGACGCAGTCAACTAGACTGGTAAAAGTTCGGCGTTTAACTGAAATTCACATTCACTATTGGTTACAATTTTAAGTCAAAGACGCTTGTTGCGCTGCGCTGCGCTGCTTATTGCTGTTGCTATTGCCACCAACGACGACAACTGGTTCGTTGCTCGTAAGCTCGTTCGTTTGTTTAATACTTAATACAGCGCTTGCTGCTGCTGTTGTTGGTTCACTGCTGCTCACTTATTGCTTGCTCGTTTGTCTTGTCGTAGCTATTACTGCTGCTTGTAAACAGAAGATGCCAGCGTCTTGGCTGTTGGTTGCTTGTAAATCAAATGCGATGCGAAGAAGCGTGTGTTAAAGAAGTGCGCGCGTACACGTCTAAAGCTTGAAAGTGACTGAAATGCAAGCACAGGTGGTGCGATATCCGCTGTGGATGTTGGTGATGGTGGCTGACGTTGTGACTTCTCATCAGTAGCCACCACAGCTGTAGCAACACGAAAAATTCAAAAGCGTTTGAGCCATAAGCATAAACCACAATCAGCAAACCGGCAGCTGTAGCCGCAACCCAACAAACGTCAGTCAAGTGGGACGCTCTTGCTTGCAGTTGACTGAATCTACACCATGGCTTGGCATGACTTGGCTCGAAACGTAGTGGCCGCTGCCTGATTATGATGATGACGATGATGATGATGATTGAGATAAACTCGGCCTAGCACCGTATTTGTATTTACAACAGGCGCATCAGATAGGGCAACAACAACAATGACACAAAACCACTGTACTCAGCGCCATTGTGAATTACTCCAGCTGTTGCATTTTATGCCGCCTCATCTCGTCATTCACTTACCTCATTCGCTTATTGCCTTACCTTGCCATCCATACATTCATACTTATGTACACTTTCTTGTTTATGTTGTTGTTGCTGCTGTGCGACCGACCGACCGACCGCCTGCAGTCAGTAGTCGCCTGTGTGCGTGGGAAAAAGTATGTAGAATTGCGAATTAATGTACGATTTTTGCCATTTCGCTTTTGCCTCAGCCGCCGCCGCCTCCGCCACAGTTGCCGGCGGCATTGGCCAAAAGAGAGAGAAAGTGGTATGTGCGCGGAGGCTTTTTTTTGGTTGTTTATTTACTTACGTCTTCTTCTTTTGCTTTAGCGGCTTTCGTTTCGTTTTGTTGCTGGCTACGATGACTTGTTGCTGAGTATTTCGTTGGGTTGTGGTGTGTTGAAGCTTTCTTTGATTTTGCGGGAAATGAATTTGGGACTTGTAAGCTGTTAGCTGTGATGAGATAATGTTGCGGCAACATGTTGCTAAGACAAGAAATCGGCTGATTGCAAAGCTAAATAAGAGTAATTGGGGTTATAGTTAAACGTTGGAAGCAGTTTCTTCAAAGAATGATGGTACCGAATAGTCTTTAACCTTTGATACGAATACTCACATTTGGTAGTGAACGTGACAAATGTTTTAAGTATCAAGATTTAAAATTTTTCTTATAGACTTCGAATCCCAAAACTGGCGCATGATTTGGGATCTTAATCATAAGGCATTAGAAAATTTACGAAAAAGTCTTCTCAAATGGGTGAGATACGCGAAAAAAGAGCTGTATACTTGCATGCCTCCTTATTGAAGCTTTTATTCGAGCTGTCAGATTACTGCAGTGACGAAATATCCGGTAACAAGGGAACTTCCAAAATGCATTTGATTCGAAGTCTCAGGAAAATTAATTTTCAACTCCAGTGACGGCTGGCTCAGTCGTGAAGAAACTCTAAAACCATGCTTGACTGTCGCTGAAGATGACATAGTGAATAGAATACTCTGTCCCTCTGTTTCGGTCGGGTTTTCTGTCACATAGACGTATAGAATAAAGGCGGGGCAAATGAATTTACACTCCGGCACATACAAAGCGACACTTAAGAAATTAATTTCCAGATAGCCCTCGTCAAGTTGGTGGGTAGGCGTCGCATGTGCAGGTAAAATAACTTAAATTGAAGCAGAAGAAGTGGTAGAACTTATACTTTTTGAAATAGATTATTGCTAAGATAACTAAAGGTCTTGGAGTGGTTTTCGGTTCGAAGTTTTCATTTAATAATCACATCAATTTCATTCTTTCAAAAGCTTACTCGGTATTGGGATTTATTCGACTTTTAAGTTTCTTTTTACTTCTCTTGTACGCTCCACCTTAGAATATACAGTAATTATCTGGAGACCCTATGATCAACAATCGATAAATAGGATCGAACGGGTTCAAAAGATATTTCTAAAGCATGCATTGCGTTCTTTACGGTTCGAGGATCCAGTGCCACCGTACCAATCTCGCTTACTGCTTATTGATCTATGCTCTCTTGAGAAAAGAAGGCCCATTCTAGCTCTCTCGTTCATTTTTAATATGGTTAATGGCAATGTCGATTGTCCAACTCTTCTAGAGCGAATAAATTTTAATGTTCCGCAAAGAAATCTGCGAAGCTTTCTTCCCTTTTACGTTGTTAGTTGCAGAACTAATTTTGAAAGTAATGCTCCTATTACGCGTGCCTTAAAAGAATTTAATGACTTATCTTCTTTTAAATTAATTGATTTTTCCTTATCAAGATCTAATTTTGTGTTGATCTTAAATTCTATTATTTGATGAGTATGTATTAAATATAATTATTATTGTCTCTTTAGTCTGTAAGGTACTTTGTACTGTAGATGGAATTAAATATATAAAACTAAAACAAATAAAAAATACAATATAATCATTCAAAGAAATATTTTGGAGAACCGTTTCACAACAGGTTTTTGTGTCAGTATATGGCTCTTTGTAGCTCCAGATACCAGCACAGGAAAATACATCAAGGTTAAGAGCTGTCAGCGTATCGAAAATTTTACAACCAATAGATAGTGGTTATAGACGGAATACCTATTCCCAGTGTTCTAGATGCCCATACGTTCCGAGAACATAAAATCAACTTGGAAACCTTTTACTTAACTATAAAGATTAGCAATCGCCTTTGTACATGAAAGAACGCTTGTCGACTAGCACAAAAACTGTTCAACATGGAATAGTTGGGGTCACAGCAGACAGCCAGACGATTTTACTCGACTCGCACTTCTGCTCTCTGAGAGCACTCGTCAACAACTCGATACATTATGGAAATCTGCAACGGCATTTAAAACTCCCTTGCTACCGTTGGGAAATAATTGGTTTTTGACAATGATAGAAGAAGAGCTAACAAGAAGAGATATGTGAGAATTGGAGTGGAGAAAAAAAATTAAATTAAATGAAGATTTAATGAAAATTTTTTATCTTGGATCGTTGTGTTCGACCATAAGGAATAGATACCGAGGGAAACAGGACGAATTTGTAGTACAAATTTCATGAGTACAAATCCATAATTAGGAGGATCCAACATTCTGCTCCATTTTACCCAGGAAAAGCTTCAAATATTGAAGCCAACCGTCAACGAAATGATCAGTATGCTCTCAGAGCTGGTGGATCGACCATAGACAAGACATTCCTCATGTTTACATCCTGGAAAGACTTGAATAAAAGAACCAACATTCACTGCGTCTTCTCCGACATTAAAGTCGATAGCACGAAAGGGAACTGCTTCCATGCTGTTAAATCTGAATTTAGTATTACCGAGCTCTTCGATACCAAAGAAGGTTTCAGATATGTTAAAAAGACTCTTTATCGTGTGACTTCTTTATCCTAATGCTGGAATAACACCAGCTGTAAAAAGTACTTTCTTCTATAACATTAGAGTGCACAATTGCTGGCGTATTCTGATGATATCAATATCATCGGCCGATGCAACCGCGCCGGAAGTTATGATTTCTATAAACAAGACGAAATATCTCCTGTCATTAAAATAAGAGTCAAGGCACTCACGACTTTGCTTGCATGTTACTGCTGACAGGTGAAGGAGAAGGAGAGCACCACAATGACTCCCTCGAAATGAATATGTCGAGAGCGATCGGGCTTCGCTTGGTGTCTGTTATTGGTACCAAATAGGGAAAAAACGACTGCAGCGCTATTACAGATCGCGTATTGTATTAATTTTATTGTATTTATTATTAACTGTACTAAACTAAAACTAGCATCATCTATCATGGGTTTGAGAAGCGGTTGATAAAGCGTGTAAAATCTATTAATTTTCACCTGCATTCATAGTGTTTAATTTCTCACTACTTAAAAAAAAAAATTTTTTTGTGAACTGTTTCAAGGTCAAAATCATAGTTGCCTGCTACGTTGCTGACATGGGTAATTATTCACCCGACAATTACAATTCCCGCCAGTATTTAAACAACACTTTAAAAAGGCGTAAATTGTGAAAGATTCAACATATAATAAATTAAATTTGAACGACAAGAAGACAAAAACTAAAGTAATGTGGCAAGGGAAAATGGGTAAGTTTGAGACAATCGTATACTGTGCTCGAGTTCAGTTAGTTTTTCACATAAAAAAAAAAGAATTAACTCTTTTAACTAGTATTGTCAACAGTGGTTTTGGAATTGGAATTTTTTTTTCGAAACATGCCTTTTTCAATGCCAAGCATTAGCACACCAGCGAGTAAGTTTAAAGCGGAGGCACGCTTTTGAATACGTACATGTGATTTCTGCATATAATAAACCGCATGCCGTTTGGTGTAGAGTATAAAATAATTTTAATTTTTTTTGTGGACAAAAAATTTTTATTTACATTCTTGTTAGTCGACCTTTATTTTAAGTCAGTTGTAAACTTTTAAATTAATTCAAAGCTTCTGTTTAGGAGTTTTAGTTTCATCAGCTTCATGTATTTTAGTCTTTCATCAACTTGGTTTATTTATTTCTTAATTTTTGCACTTTTAATCTTGATTTTAATTAATTTCTGGTATAAACATTGCAATACAACGTGCTGCAATGTGAAAATAGCTTGGCGTGGCTTGAATTTCATTAGCTGTATTAATCATGTGTGAGAGAATTTTTTATTTTTATTAAAAAAAAATTATTTTACTTTTTATTTTTTATTTTATTTGCTTGATATTTTATTTTCTTTTTCTTGATTTTTGTTTGTTTCTTTTTTAAATTATAATTTTTTCTCTTTTGCTATTTTTTTTTTGTCTCTATGGATGGATGTATGCATGAATGTAGCTTATAGACTCCAAAACTCTTATGCCGATTTTGTTCATATTTTCAGGCTGAATTCTTTACAGCCCGGAGGGTGTTCCTGTGATGTTTGGCTGTTTCCTGAAAGAGTTTTCACCTGTCAAGTTCTTTTAAAGATAAATAAATCATCAATTGAGAATCACTATGCCGATTTGGCTAAATATTTTTTAAATTGTTCAATTTACCTCTTTCTGTGAAGTGTACGAGGCAACGTATTATCCCAAAAAAATGTAGTTATATAAATTAATTTATATATATGTATATGAAAAAAAAATCGTGCTTCAATTTACTTGAAATTATTATTTTCCAGAAGGTGGTTTTATTGCTTCAAACATTTTTATGTTTCGATATTTTTGATTTTTAAAAATGGGTATGTTGTTTTAATACAATATCATAAAGAATCTATCAAATTTAACTAATTTGAATACATTTTTCATTTTTTTTTCATAAAACTTTGCGAAATATTCGAATGCTAAGTAAAACAAGGGCAAAAGTTTTTTTTACATTTCTATTACATGTGTTGTTTTGATTAATGATCTTAATAAAAGGCATTATGCATTGACATTTACTCTTTTAAATCTCAGTTTATGCGTAAAGAATATGAGAAAATTTTAAATTGAACAATACAAGTGTTAATTATTCTAACTGCTTTTTTTTTTGGTTATAGTGTATTTAGATGTCGCGTGCAACAGTAAAAAAGAACATTTTTTATCACTGTGGTCAAGGTATTTGTACAATGCTCTTAAAAATTTTGTACTAGCAGAAATTATTTTTGCTAAATAAATTAATTCAAAAATTTTATTGAAAAAAATCAGCGCTTTACATTCTATGCTTATATAAAGCTTGTAGCGTGCGACATCGCAAGTGTAAAATGTATAAATACGAAATAAATTTTTAATAAAAATATAAAATATTTAAATGTGAATGAGTAATCGGAGTAATTATATGTTGACATACAGTCGTTTGCTCTTATAAACGATAAACTTACATATAATAAACAATTGATGTTTATGTGTGTTTTAAAACTTTAATCGAAATTAAAAAATGTGTAGGCTTTTCATAGATTCTAATTTTTGCCAACTGAAGCTTAATATAAATATAAATATGCTTTGACAATCTTGAAGGATATTTTTAAAGAAATTTGATGTATACATGGAATGGAATTTATGGAAAGGGAGGCGTTGATGTAGTTGGATCCGACATTGAGCGAAAAGTGTGGCAATTAACAAACCTAAAAACTTTGATTTACCCAATTCACTATCATTTTTATCAATTTGCCTAAGACAAGACTAACTGAAGTAAAATGTATTCAATGCGATCTGTTATAATAAAAATTTTGTTTCTACATTATAAGTTGGGCGAAGTATGAAAAGAGATCCTGGCATGTCCCATCTGCATTCATTTTGTTGCCAAAGCCAAACAGATAGAAAAAGCTAGGGCTGAATTTTGCGTTAGAAAAAAAATATTTCGCATTACTGATCCTATTCTCAGTTGATTGAGTTTTTTGTTTGTACATATTTAAAATGCATGCTTTTCTTGTTTTGCTTCATTGAACATATTTAAAAATTAATTTTTGTTGTGAATATAAACGTATTGAAAATATTAAACATTATTTAATTACATAAAATGCAAAAAAGAAACAAAACATATGATTTAACAAAATGTTGCATTCGGCATGTCGCGTGCGACACTTATTAAAATTTAATAAAAAGTAAATAACTTAACATTTTTAAATAAAATAAAAAGTATTATTCAGACAAATTAAGCAATTTAAAATTAATAACACTGAAATATTTCTTCTAGTTTTGCTGAAAACAGTGTTTGATTTGTTTTCTCTGAAAACGACTTCTGTTTTTGTCCCATGCGAATGTCTTGCTTTTTGTAATTTTCTTGAAAACGAACTATTGACCGGAATCAAGCTTAGCACCATATATACTGCTAATCAAGAGCCATAGGCTTCTCCTTATGACATAATAAAATAAAGTCTTGGCAAATATTTCATTTCACTTTGAATGCGTATGAATGTCCCATTCGACATTAGAGAAATGCCCATATGGCATAATTGTTTCTGGGAAGGGGATCACATACCCGGGTGGTTTGATATATCAATGACTTTTTGAATAAAATATCTTTTTTGCGGCGTTATTTTTTTCTCAATATACTCTTCTTTTAACTCAAAACATTTTGTCCGGGTTTTTTTTTTCAATTTGCGTATTCCTTCCAAAGTTTTTTCAGGGCCCTCAAAATAGGCATTTGTTTCTAGCATGACCTCTTCATTCGACACGAATTTTTTACCACTAACCCCTGTCTTCAGGTTTTGAAATAAAAAATAGTCGCAGAGAGTTAAATCTGTATAATATGCTGGGTGCAGTAGAAATTCGTAGCTTAATTTATGAATTTTGCCATGGTGGCTACACACGTGTGCACCCAAAAATTGTACTGATGGAACAGCATTTTTTTGGCCAAATGCGGTCGTTTTTGCTTCAAATCAATAAGGAATCTGTAAAAAAAATCTTCGAATAATATTCGCCGGTGATCGTTCTACCCTTTTTAAGGTAATCTATGTGAATCTCGTGCCTCCCAATAAACTGTGGCTATTACTTTGTTGGCCGACAAACCTACATTGGCCTTCTTGGTCCACGTTAACCCAGAGAAACCCACCTTTTTGATTGTTCTTTGATTTCTGGTGTGGGACCTTGGATCCATGCTTTGTCTATGGTAATGGAACGGCGATTGGATTGTGGTTGAACACCACACTCCTCTGAAGTGGTTACACGGTTGTGCTTATTGTCATGTGTGAGAAATCGTGGTATCCATCGCGCGGATAGCTTTTCATGTCCAAATATTCATGTAAATGTGATTTACCTGCTAAGTTGAGATGCCTACAGCCTCACGCACATTTATTCTTCGATCGTCCAATATCATTTCAAGTTTTTTATCGACGATTTCTGGTGTGATTACCTAATTTGGTCAACCAGAACGTGCGGTGTCACTTGTACCACAATGGAACTCAGTAAAGCACTCTTAACCATTGAAATGATGGTGTTGAGACCTCATGATATTTATCAAGCCTTTCCTTGGTTTCGGTAATATCGTTTTCTACCCAAAAAATTATGCATTTTCATTAAAATTTTCGAGATCGTCTGCTTTCAATGGCTGTCAAACACAAACTAAATGTCGCAGTTCGCTGAATATTTTACTGCAGTCCATTCATCGATAGCAATTGACGGGGGCAAATTAATTGCACGGAAAATTCAAAAAGTCACTCATTTATCAAACACCCTTCGTATCAACAGATCGATACCTATTTTGTATATTTACAAAAATATAGATCGTTCGTTGATCGCTGCGTCATGTCAGTGTATATACAGTCCGTTTTGAATTTTACGTTTTGGTTACATTCATATGGTTGCGAACTATTTGTAGTCATCCAATCTTATTGTACTCAAGCGTAGACTAAAGTAGCCGTATTTGGCTTACTTCAAGGCATTCGAAATTATATTTTCATGGAAGATATTGAGTGGCGACTAATCTCTGACTATCTCTGGCCAATAATATAGGGTTTTCCAACAAGAATGATATAATTTCTTTAAAAAAACACACTAATTTTTAAGGAAATTTTAATGTTTTTTATTTAATGTGAAGTAAAATCGATACAATTAAGTTCTGATTATAATATCATTCAAATGGCCTCCACGACTTCTTTTGGAGGAACGAATTCGATAACCCCAATTTCTTAGCACTTTTTCCACTAAATCAAGTCGGATGTCATGAATAGCACGATCAATATTGACTTTTAAAGCTTGAAGAGAGTCTGGTTCACTGCTAAAGACCATTGAGACCCATAAGAAGTAGTCTAATGATGTTAAATCACAACTTCTTGGAGGCCATCTAATACCACAATTTCTTGAAATAATCGAATATCCAAACCTTTCTTGCAATGATTCGGTTGTTGCACGTGCTGTGTGACACGTAGCCCCGTCTCGTTAGAACCAGATGTTGTTAAGATCAACTTATTCCAATTGGGGTCATAAAAAGTTGGTTATCATCGATCTATACCGCTCTCCATAGACAGTAACGATGCTACCTGCTTCATTTCGAAATAAGTACGGATCGATGATTCCACCAGACCAAAAACCATACCAAACTGTCAATTTAAGTGAATGTAATGGTTGTTCATGAATAATTTGTGGATTTTCTTTGCACCAGAGTCGACAGTTTTGTTTATGTGCCGCACCACTCAGATGAAAATGAGCCTTATCGGAGAAGATGATTTTCTTAAAAAAATCGCTATCGTTTTCAAGTTGTTCCAAGGCAAAATCAGCAACGTTGTTCTTGTGTATAGCTTGCCATGATGAAATTGTAAACTACTGAATACAATGAAAAAAATGACAGATCATGACATATTAAAAATGGTCAAAACGAAATTGGAAACCACTTTATAAAAAGAAGCTAAATATTTTGGTTTAACTGCATAATTCTTCACGATATCAATTATAATATCTAAGTTTAAAAAACTAGGAAAGAGCCATAACAAATTGTAGTTTGAATTGATAGCTTTAAATAATTTTTAATCTTTTTTTATTCTTTTATTATTTTTCTTTTAATATTAATATTATTCCCAACATATTAAATAAATTAAAATTTTCCTTTATTTGTGGTATTTATTTCTTTAATTTTTTTTAACTAGATTTTAACTTTAAAATCTAAATTATTTGCCATTGTTGCCACTAGTGGCATTATGGTATTGTATTTACAAATAAATATTATCAGATTTTTTGGGGTCATTCAGTCTCATCAAGGTGTGGTTAGACAGTTGATAGATAACTGTGCGTTGTGTAATTTTCTTACAGATGCAGGCCTACATATAAATGCACACGCACTTCATTCATCTCCATTCACACTTGATTGATATGATTTTATGGCATAGAAATTAAAATTATTAATTACGGGTTGTCAGTTGGTAATTAATATAGAGTTATCTACTTTTTGCATTTGCAATGCTCCAGGGAAGTGTGCCAGCAAGTGATTATGAGTAGGTGAGGTCAGAGTGATTAATATGTGAGGTTTTTGGTGTACAGAAAATATCGCAAGCTTCAACCGATGAGCAGCTTTGGTGTCATTTTCGGCAAAAGTGTTATTTGCAGTACCGTACAATCTTCCCGTATTTATCGTTTACAGGCTTATGAAATACGCATTCAGAGTTTGCGGATATATGGTTGGTATATTATATATTTAAAAGAAGAGAACCACATTATTAGAGTTGGCCTTGTTTCAGTTCGACTAATTAGACAATCTTTGAAGAGCCGCCTACATAAAATCTACCTACTCCTCAGTTCTTCTCAGAATCAATTCGTAATAATCGTAATATTTGAGAATGGTTTATGACTTTAACTAGTGGAGTGTCTATCCATAAACCTATCAAGGTAGATTTATTAGCGCCCGATTAAATGTTTTTGAAAGCTCCTTCTGTGTCTGTGACAACGAGTTAGAGTTACATTTCGGAGAAAAGCTTTTCAATAAACGAAGTCAATCTATTCCAAGCGGTTTTGGTTGATTCCTTTTTGATCCCTCAAAAGCAGCTTTTTTCAATGGTTCATGAGTTCGAGATCCAAGATTATAGAAAATTAATTTAAATAAAATGATAATATCAAAGCAAGTCATATCAACCCCTCCGAGTGGCATTAAATAAAAAGCTTCTAATAAAAAATTCATCAACCGCACGGAGGCAGCTCAGAATAAACTGTAGATCGCTCTAATTGTCTAACATTAAAACGCACACCACAAATTGGAGGGTAAGCTCGGCCGAAAAACACTACTGCGGTTACAAAGAGCCAATAATATAAGGTTTTAATTGAAAATGGTATGACTTCTTTTAAAATAGATCTAGAAGTTTGGGAAAGACACGTTTGTACCCGTAAGTTTCCAGGAAAGTTGTCTAACAGAAATTCTATGATTGCCTTACCTGTCGTTTTCCGGGATCTATTCTGCTTCTGAAGAATATATGTGGTTTGGGGACCTGGAAATAAACGACCTTAACCTTCAGTATCTGCTTTACCCTAAATCCCAAAACAGAAATCTATCAATAATGATCTTTTCGCCATTCTTAGGGTTTGTTAATAAATTTTGAGCTCTTAGATGTTTTTAGGTAGTCTCTTGGATTTGTTTAAGAGCTTCCGTTATAATTTTGGAAGCACATTAGTACTCTTGCCTAATTGCGTTTGTACAGGCAAGCATGCTCAAAGGCTGGCATTGTAGCACTCCACTATATTTTCAAGATCTTCCTCAGTTGTTGGAAAACCTAGATTATTTTTCTTTATAAAGTTGTGCAGAGAAAATTTGTATGTCTCCCAGTTCGAATTTTTGAGATTTGTTCAGGGACTTAAGCGAGTAATAGTTAATTATACTGTGATATCGGTATTATTTATACATATATATGTTATAAACATATGTAGAAAATATTGTTTGTTTATTTTAAATTTCACTTTATTGTATATTAAATTCATTGCAGTTTATACGAGTAGCTTATAAATTACATACTATGTGTATTTTAAGTAATTAAAGTAAATATTTAATTATATTTTGACACTGAATACTCTGTCCTTTCGTCCGTCTGTTGAAAGTCTACCTTTGAGTGTGTTCAGTAAAGTTCGTTCAGCAGCCCTTTACCAGTGTTGTGTTTAATCGTCCTATTACTAAGTGTCTCTACTGCGGGAATAATGTCAGGTCGCGTATATTATTTTCCACATATATAAGTGTCCTTGCTTTTATAGATTACGTTGCATATTTGTCAGTTTCCACCAGCGGATATTCCATCGAGTACTTTTGCAGCTGGCATGGTTTCAACCATTCTGTTGCCAACGCAAATTGAAGAATAAATCTTCCGCAAAACTTTTATCTCGAAACCTCTTAAAGCCGACTCATCGGATGTAGACATCAACCATATATTAGGTAGGAAATAATGAGCGATTTGTAGTGTTTTTCTTTGTTTCGTCGAGAGAGGACTTTAGTTTTCAATTGCCTACTCAGTCCAAAGTAGCACCTGTTCACAAAAGTGATTCTGCGTTGTATTTCAAGGCTGACATTGTTTGTGTTGTTAAGGGGAGATGGTGGTCCAGATTTTTCAAAAAAATCTATATTTTTTTTGAATATTTCAAAAGTATAGTCCTTTAAGAATATACTGTTAAAAGTATTTTCGGTTCTACAGGTCTTTGAGCAGGTCGCTACCTCATACACTTCAAATTTTAAACTATTTTATCTCAGAACACCTGTTTTCTGCACGACACAGGTAAAAAAAAAAGAGTTTATTCGAATGATCTTAAATTTGAATATGTTATTCAGTATACTATTAGCTATGTCCCGTAGCATAAAAGTTTTATTATATTGATAACTTCTTACTTTTTAAGCTCAAAAACTGAAAAAAATAAGAAATTCAATTAAAAAATTAAATAATTTTCAAAATATTTTTTTTTTTATAATCTTGGTACAGGATATAGCTACACTTGTACAAATTAATAATCTTCTTCGTTTTTGTGTTTTAGATAAGTACAAGAGCCAAAATTTCATGCACCACCTACATCCAATTTTTGCGAAGATCAACTTCAGGACCAATTTTAAAATATTTAAAAGTATTATTTTTTATTTATCTAAATGTTTTTGTATTCAATTTAATATGAAAAATATACCTACAAAATTTATATTTTGTTGTAATTATTATCACCTTTAAAACAAATATTGAAAATGACTGAAATTTAAAATATCCTTAATGCTTTTTACTAGACAGACGAAATTAAATACGACATGATGTGAAAGCCGAGTCACGAGTGCGTTGAATGTTTATTTGATGAGAGGAGATATTTCGTCTTGCCCTCGTTCAGCACTAGAACAATTCACCTCGCTCATTCGTGTAACTTGGAGAAAGCAGAACTTAGGGTGCGGTTGGTATGGTCAATGATACCAATATTATCGGCATGTTTTAGCAATTGTACAGTCTTGTAAAAGATTGTAACTAGTATGTTTAGCTCTGCAGATCGTATTATCTTCTCCAGCATCAAATTGAAAAAAATCAAAAGATAAGTAGTCACTACAATGTCTTTTTCGTTAAATATCGCACCTTATTTAGTCCAGCTAAAATTTATTAATTAAAGAATCTATAAATATAAACAAAACGACTAAGCGATGTTGATAAAAGTCATGCAGCAGTTGGCTGATTATAAAATAATAATTGAGTTCTAAATTTTACTATTAATAAATGTGTTTTTTTTTACGCGAGGTTAACATTAGTTTCTTCCTTTTATGTCTTTTTTCATATCAAATGACAGAATTCCTCAACATTTGACATACAATTGTCATTTTGAGCATAAAAGTATTTTTAGCCTTTAAAGAAGGTTGAAATATTTAAATGTTAACTATCTCGTCAATATCACACTTCTCTATTTTATATTTTATTTAACAACTTTAAAAGCAAAAAAGTTTCAATTTTAATATAATAATGCTATGTTTAGATTGTCACTAAATTAAAACAAAAACACTACAAGCCAACCAATGGACCAAATTTTTCAACACCCAATTAAGTGTTATGCTCTTTTATTACACTTTTTAAGCTTCTTAACTGAAAAAAAAAAAAATTAACCCAACAATAGTTTTAATTAAAAACCCTCCCACGAGTAGGAAACTTTTTATAGTAACCACAGTAGTAATACATGTACAAAAATACGAAAAAATGTTTGAATACATAGAGTAATTGAAATTGGGCGTTAAACAGACAATTGAATAAATACACATCTTTTCAAATGTTGGAAATATGTATGTAAGTAGATGGTAGGTATGATTGTAATAATTATGTGGGTGAAGTGGCATTTCATATGCCGGCTAACACTACATATTAACATAGTTTCAAGGTCGCCACATATTTATTTGCGGGTTTCAATGACACAATAAAATATATAAACATAAGAGCAGAAGAGTCAAGTTGGAAGTGAAAAAATCATGCAAAAGGAATGTAAATAAGTTATATTTATTATATTGACAAAAATAACTACAACTAAAGGATGATCCAAGTAGAGGTGCTTTTTTGTTATTTCGGACGGACTTATGGAACGACTAGGCGCATTTTACGACGATATCTTAAATTGAAAGCGTACAAAAACAGCTTTCGCAAGAACTGAAGCCGCTCGACCTTCCGAAGCTTCATCGTTTCGCTATATGGGCTCTTGATCCGAAGTTTTCGAGCCAAATTCTGTTCAGCGATGAGGCCGATTTCTTGCTCACTGGGCATGTAAACAAACAAAATTCCCGAATTTGGGACGAAGAGAAACTGGAAGAGATTCAAGAGCTCCCATTTCATCAAGAAACAACAACGGTTTGGTGCGATTTGTGGGCCAGTGGAATCATAGGTTCATATTTCTTCAAAAATGATGCCGTTGAGAACGTAACCGTCAATGGCGACCGTTATAGCGATATAAAAACCAACTATTTGATGTTCGAAAATGAAGCTCGTGATCTCCGCGACATTCGGTTTCAACAAGACGGCGCCACTGCTCACACATCGCATCAATCAATGGATTTATTGAGAGAACACTTCGGTGAGCAGATAATTTCACGTTTCGGGCCGGTCGATTGGCCACCAAGATCGTTTGATGTCACACCGCTAGACTTTTTCCAGTGGGCATATGTAAAGTCTAAAGTCGAACAATTCCGCTTAGATTCAGGCCTTGGAACAAAACATAAAGCATGTCATTCGCCAGTTACTAGCTGAAATTCTCGAACGAGTCATCGAAAATCGGACTTAACGGATTCAAAAAACAAATGTCAAAGAATGTTCTTTCGAATGGTAATAAACATTCCCCATTAAATTTGAATTTTCTGTGTTTTGTGTCAAAATGGATTACCTTTTACAAGTATTTGTATAAGCCAGGCGAAGAGTATTTATAAAAATTTCCATAAGCACAACTTCAGCTCATTTCATTGATTCAATTCAATACGCTTTTATATTTACTTTCACGGTTTAGCTGATTTGCTTCAAACACACGTTTTTACTTACAGCAAAGCTATGACTATCAATTCATTGCGTTTTCGTGAGTTTTTAGCCGCATCAGCAAGTTTTTTGTCAGCATTTCCCAAAGTCTGTATTAAAAGTATTTATAAAATTTATACTGCAATATTTATTATCGTTTTTGATTTGCAAAAAAAAGTATCAAAAGAAAAGTTACCCAATGCAATCATGCCTCGATTGAGAAAAGCATGAATTTTTAAAATAAGTTTAATTTCATCACAAATATTCTTCTATTTTTTTGTTTGTTTTTATTTCCGTAAACAGTTCGGTAGTATGTGAATAATATCGTATGATAATACGTGATGAAATGCCGAAAACGTATTTTTAATAATATGTGCTTGCATTATTTGATAGCGAAAATGAGTTAAGTATATTCTGAAAGTTAAAAAAGATGACGACTAAAGTTTCTTAACCTTAAAAGTCCAATTACATTTATACATATATAGGATTTCCCAATAAGAGTGATATGTTTTCTTTAAAATAACACACTAATTGTTAAGGACATTAAAATGTTGTTTGTTTAATGAAGAAGGCTCCACCAATTCTTTTGCTGGAACGAATTCGATTAACTCAATTTTTGAGCACTTTTTCCACTAACCCTAGTCGTATCTCATGAATAGCATGTTCAATATTTGCTTTTAAAGCTTGAAGAGAGTCTGGTTTATTGCTAATGACCAATGACTTCAAATAATTCCACAAGGAGTAGTCTAACGATGTTAAATCACAAGTTCTTGGAGGCCATCTAATACCACAATTTCTTGAAATAATCGAATCTCCAAACCTTTCTTGCAATGATTCGGTTGTTGCACGTGCTGTGTGACACGTAGCCCCGTCTCGTTAGAACCAGATGTTGTTAAGATCAACTTATTCCAATTGTGGTCATAAAAAGTTGGTTACCATCGATCTATACCGCTCTCCATTGACAGTAACGATGCTACCTACTTCATTTCGAAATAAGTACGGACCGATGATTCCACCAGACCAAAATGTCAATTCAGATGAACGTAATGGCTGTTCATGAATAATTTATGAATTTTCTTCGCACCAGAGTCGACAGTTTTGTTTATGTGCCGCACCACTCAGATGAAAGTGAGTCTCATCGGAGAAGAGGATTTCTTAAAAAAATCGCAATTGCAGAACGATTATTTTGATAATAATATTGAATAACTTGTAAATATTACTGAATACAATGGGAAAAAAGACAGATCATGACATATTAAAAATGGGCAAAACGGCACTTAGAAATCGTATCATCCCTATTGGAAAACCCTTTACTAATGAGGTACAAGAATGGATTCTCAAAAATTCCTTATTGAGTTTAACAGTACCAGTATCTTCAGCACAACAGTCGGGAAAACTCAGTTTCAATGACGAAACATCAGTAGTACCAGTACAGAAAATTAATCAAGTCTTTCACTAACAGCGGATCGAAAAACTCGCATTATTCTAGGTGTAGCGTACGTTCCGATGTCGAGGCATCGACAAGGACCACTATTTTGTCGCTGGAAAGATATGCACCTGCTTCTGTGCGGAAAATAACGCCCGTTAGCAAACGCAACGGAAATTGCCTACGTTAAAAAGAAGTGAAAAAAAGAAACGGAGAGAACTGAGGGCTTACCAGCTGAGGTATTCAAATATGGCGGTGAAGAACTGAAAAAGCGCATGCATCATAGCGCCAAAACAGGAACTGCGTCATCACACCTTTCACCAATTTTGCACAAGTATCGTTTAATCTACAATAAGAAGAATTTAATATGAGAGTGTGAAATCCTCGGGCTACTTCTTCTAAAGGGTTTTCCAATAGGGATGATATGATTTCTAAGTGTCGTTTTGGCCATTATTAATATGTCATGATCTGTCACATTTTTTTCATTGTATTCAGAAATATTTACAATTTCATCATGGCAAGATATACGCAAGAATGTATTAGCTGATTTTGCCTTGGAAAAACTTGAAAACGATAACGATTTTTTTAAGAAAATCATCTCCTCCGATGAGGCTCACTTTCATCTGAGTGGTGCGGTAAATAAACAAAAATGTCGATTCTGGTGCGAAGAAAATTCACAAATTATTCATGAACAGCCATTACGTTCATCTGAATTGACATTTTGGTCTGGTGGAATCATCGGTCCGTACTTGTTTCGAAATAAAGCATCGTTGCTGTCCATGGAGAGCGGTATAGGTCGATGATAATCAACTTTTTATGACCGCAATTGAAAAAAGTTGATCTTAACAAAATCTGGTTCCAACAAGACAGGGCTACGTGTCACACAGCACGTACAACAACCGAATTATTGCGAGAAAGTTTTCAGATTCGATTATTTCAAGAAATTGTTACATTGAATGGCCTCCAAGAAGTTGTGATTTAACATCATTAGACTACTTCTTTTGGGGTTATTTAAAGTCATTGGTCTTTAGCAATAAACCAGACTCTCTTCATGCTTTAAAAGTCAATATTGATTGTGCTATTCATGAGATACGACTTGAGTTAGTGGAAAAAGTGCTCAAAAATTGGGTTAATCGAATTCGTCCCTGCAAAAGAAGTCGTGGAGCCCATTTGATTGACCTTATATTCAGAACTTAATTGTATCAATTGTAATTCACATTAAATAAAAATCATTTGAAATTCCTTAATAATTAGTGTGTTTTTTTTTAAGAAATCATAACACTCATATTGGAAAACCCTGTACTATTACCGTATCTTTGGGACAGACTGGAGAGTTCAATTAGTAAGATCTGTCGCTTAAAGTCAAACAATCAGAAGTTGATTTTTTTGTGGAAAAAGAGTCGAGCATATGTTTTCAACGAACTTACTGTCAAAATCAGAAGCCAAAACCAAAATCTGAAAACTAACAATTCTACCCTTTCCACTCAATGAAGAAACACTCTACAACAGAATATTACCTCTTCCATTGCCATAGCGCACAAAAGTATCAGATGCTCTTTAAATGCGCTCCTAAAGATTAAAGTGTTCATAAAACACTTAATATGAACAAAATTTACAGCTACTTACCAAATGCAGTAAACTTCGTCGAACTAGGAAAAATTTTACGAAGAACGAGTAAATGCCGTAAAATGCCAAGAACCACAAAGAAAGTTCAAGCAAAGTAGCCAAAAATAAACACCACCAATGGAACGTAAAAATTTATGAAACACATGTAAAAGAGATAAAGAAAAAAGTTGTTGCATATGAGATGCTGAAAGGCAGAATAAAATATGGAAGTAAAAATATGCATAAATTGAAAGAAATAAAAAAATCAAATTCCGTAGCCATCACGGCTATGGTGGGGAAGACTTTCACCTATACGACACCAGCCGCAAGAAAAATAACGATAATAACGATAATAACAATAACAATAACTACAAAAAAGGCAAAAAAGAAAAAAATAGCCGTTAAAGGCACGGGCAACTGCAAAACTGTTATGTTGACCGCTTTGACGCGAACGCTCCACTACAGTGTCACACAGCGCCGCCGTAAACAAACATACACATATTTATGATATATATAGCACTTATACCACGTGAATATATATATGTGTAGAGTGTTTCAAACAGACGTAGGAAAAAGTTGGCTGAAAGAGTTGGCTGTGCGAAACGCGAGCTCATCGTTAAATACTTATAGAATTAATTTTTATGATGCTGCTCGTTGAGATGATAATAATGTTCGGTGGGCCACATTTTATCAACTAATAATTATGTTAAAACAATAAAAAAGGGCTGTCTTCGGCTATGCGGAAGACTTCATCTATACCTTTCATGAACATACCAAATTTATTGCAAAATTCAATTCCGATTATTTTCAGTATCAATGTGCAATTCACTATAAATATAAAGGGTGATCCAAGTAAAGGTACATTTTTCAATAGCCTTTTTTGACAGATAACGCCTGAGTCGTGTCACGCGATCATGTTATTTTTGTTCAATGTTGTTTGTTATTTCATCATAGAAAGACTTACGCCTGAATAAAGTTTACAAATCATTCAACTTTATTACGAAAATTCACGTTCTGTAAAGAAAGTATTTCGCGCGCTTCGCTCAACTTATGATCAACATGATGGGCCTACTGAGCCTACTATTCGCAACACCATCACCCATCTTGAGACCCATCATTCATTATTGGATAGTATTCGACCGAATAGACCACGTCCAGCACGCAGTGAAGAAAATGTAAAATAAAGTGGCCGTGGCTGAGAGTTAAACGAAGACCATGGAGAATCGATTCGGCGCCGTTCGCAGCAACTCGGACTGACGTATGGAACGACTTGGTGCATTTTACGTCGAGATCTTAAATTGAAAGTGAACAAAATACAGATTGTTCAAGAACTGAAGCCGCTCGACCTTTCCAAGTTTGAAAGTTCCAAGAATATCCAACGTTTTCGAGCCAAACTTTGTTCAGCGATGAGGTCCATTTCTGGCTCATAGGGTATGTAGACAAGCAAAATTGTCGCATTTGGGACGAAGAGCAATCTGCAGAGATTCAAGAGCTGTCATTTCAGCCAGAAAAACAACGATTTGGTGTGGTTTTTGGGCCGGTGGAATCATCGGTCCATATTTCTTCAAAAATGATGCCGGTGAGAACGTAACCGTGAATGTTTGATGCCTATAATTGAAGCTCGTGATCTTCGCGACATTTGGTTTCAACAAGACGGCGCCACTTCCCACACATCGGATCAATCAACGGATTTATTGAGAGAACACTTCGGTGAGCAGATAATTTCACGTTTTGGGTCGGTCGATTGGCCACCAAGATCGTGTGATAATACACCGTTAGACTTTTTCCTGTGAGGATATGTAAAGTCTAAAGTCTATGCGAACAATCCCGCTTCGACTCAGGCCTTGGAGAAAATCATTGCGCGTGCCATTGGCCAATCGAACCAATCGAAATGCACGAACGAGTCATTGAAAATTGGACTCAACGGATGGACCATCTGACACGTAGCCGCGGACAACATTTGAAAGAGATAATCTTCAAAAACCAATATACCAAAGAATGTTCTTTCGAATGATAATAAACATTCCCCATCATATTTGAATTTTCTGTTTTTTTTTTCTTTACAAAATGTATGGAACCTCGAAATGTATCACCCTTTATTATATGTAGAATACCAATTTCGCGCCCCTAATGCTCCTTTTTTTTAAGGAATTTATGGCACATAATTTTAAATCTGAAAAATCTTGCCAAATGTACATATAAATGTACCAGAGATAGGCGAAACCAAAAGAAAAAAAGAGCGGACTAATAATAGAAAGTTATTCTTATAAAATTCGCACTAACTAACTATCAACAATGTGATTTGTTGTTAAGATTTTAGAGTCTAAGAGTCTGAACCTTCAAGCATTATTAGTATTTATGTTAGTATTCGTAGAGAATTTGACGCTCTCATTAAACGTTTATTGCAGAAATGATACGTATACAAATAAATCTTGTGGGGTTTAAGTGACCACTAGACCTTCTGCCAAACCGACGAAAATTAACACAATTTTTTCTTTGCTATTATTACTTTTAGGGACTAATAAACAATTTTTTTCAAAGAACTTCTCCTTTTTAATTGACGCAGTCTCTGCTTACTTGATTATTACTACGCTTCGGCATCATATATTTATAGAGCTTAATCTTTGTTCACTTTTCAGCTGCCTACTCATTCCAAAGCTGCACCTGTTGATAAGCGTAATTCTGCAGATAAATTCCGCTAATTCTGTTTTATAGATAAACGAAACTGTTTACAACTTCCATGATATGACTCTTAACAGTGTCGTGGAAGTGGAGATTTCATCTTCGCACATTTACTATAACAACTCCTCACTTCTTTATCCAGCCTGGAGAAAACAGAATTAAAGGTATGGGTTTTGTGGCATTTACCAGAAGTTGTACGCTCTTGTAGAATATTGCACCCTCTTTGATTAGTTTTGAAACTTTTTTCAATTTCCCCAGTAGCATTTTTGTTTAAATTGTTGAACACGTTTATATATGTTTATTTAAGGTAAACTTCCTTACAATATTCAAAATCATTCCGATGCTTAATTGTTAAAGACCGTTATACAAAACTAACTTTTTCATATCGACACTCCAAGTGGAAGGCTTCCAGAAAATTATTTCTCGAATAGACAATCATGTACATAAATATTCTGATTTAAAAAATTTAGCGAAATAGACCTCAGATTTAGAAAAAATGTATTAATGCTAAGGATTTGATTCGACAAGATGTGCATGTTCCATCTAGTGATACTGTAGTTGAATGTAGCAACTAAATCCTAAATTCTGCCGTTTGGAGAGGCTTACAATAAACTGTAAGTCCCTCCATTTGTTTGTAAAAAACATAGGCTGAAAAGTCCCTGCCTGAGAGCGCTTTTTTTTTTTTTGTTTAAAATCGGTCTTAGTCGTCAATAACACTTTTGTCGAATGGTTTACCTTTTGCCTTAGAATAGGCCAGCGATAACTTTTACCTTCGGGCGAAATTTGTTATCAGTGAGCGCTGTTTTGAGGTCTGCGAACAGTCAGTAGTTGCTGGAAACAAATCTAGGATATACGGTGGTTGTGGCAATAATTCAAAGTTCAAAACATGTAGTTTAGCCATTGTTTTCATTGACTTCTAACACAAAGCGCTGCTTTTATGATATTTTGTTCTTTGCCATGAGTGTACGTTTCTTATCGAACCAAAAACGCTCAAATAACGTCATTAAATATTCACTGCACAATGATAACTTCCTTCTCAATATAAGCAATGAATATTACACAACGCTCATCCCTGAATATCGCAGCCAAACTAAACGATTTCTGTGCTTTGGTTGCTTTGGATGATCATTCCTACTGATTTTAGAGATTGTTTTTATGTTTTCCGGTGACTGTCTCAATTGGACGTCCAGTGCATTCGGCAGCTATTTATTTTGTTATGCTTCATTTTAACAGTTTTTTTCGTCTGTGTAAAGTAATAATACGATTTTTTTTTGCGTGTCCTTGTCATTATCAAGAATTATATCAAGATAAACTAAAAATCTATGCTTATGGATCTAAGCACAAAAACGGCCAATCGTCATAAACGATTGAAAGAGATAATACAGCTGAAGTCTGCGTTGAAAAACATTTCGAAAATAGTTTTCTCACTTCTTACTCTGCTATATGTATTAGAACAAGTTTGTATTGAGTCCTTTGCATCCAGTTCCAGAGATTGTTTCTCCCATTCACTATCTCGGCTCGGCATTCAATTTTCACTCGGCGGACTCCCAAATAATTTGAAAAGAATGAAAGGAAAAGTTTTAAATTTTTATCGGTTATAACCTTTTAGCAACCAGTGTTTTACGATCCCTTCTCAGCATATACTTATAACTTGACTATTCCATACAAACTACTCAGAAACCAACTTCGCAAAATAATTCACCGCAATAACGACGGCTTGTTTTCAGTTTGACGTGCAATTAATTAATTTCAAATTGCATGCCATAATCAAAAATTTCGAAATTATTTTCAAGATCAGTCACACGTAGCATAAAAATTTCATAAAAATATAATTTCTATTTCTGGAAATTAATGCGAAATTAAATTTCTCTGACAATACTCCAATTTCTTGACAGCACTTTCAAAAGAAATAAAAACTTCAAGTACAGCACAAGCGATTGGAATTGTAATTTCATAAATACAATAAAAATTGCAGTGTGTGACAGCATTTATTTATCTGCAATTTTATTTCTGCATTTATACGAAATTAAATTGCCGAAATTAGTTTCAGGTTAGTCATTATTCGAAATTAAAAATAAAATTAAAATCAAGCAAATTGAGAGAACGAATAAAAACTGTGTTAAAATTTGCCACGTTTGATGATACATTTATATCTGTAACTCATTGCATATCTCTGGTGAGGAATTCCAGATGCACCAAAGAAACAATAAATACGTGGAAATTTATGAATAGATTTCCGTAGCTACGTTTGAAATTATCTATTCTTCTTCTTCTTCTTAAGTAATTTAACACAAATTTTTCATAATCTTATGCAAATTTTCAATAATATTGTCGTGAATACAAAAGGAGGAGCTTAAAATTTCTAAAATGATATCGGTTTTTATAGCTCATCTATGTATAACGTCTTAATATTGATCAGCTAAGGAAAGCTTAAACTTCGACAAGTTATTACTTGCTTCAATTAAACTAATTTGTCGTCTTGTTTTGTATGTATCAAAAATGCAAGTAATATCTAAGATTTGATATATTAATTAAGTTTAAATATTGCTTTTTTATAATTTTATAATTAATATATTTATGTTTATTCAATTGTCGAATCAATTGGAATAGCTTTCAGTCTCAAAACATTGCTTAACTCATAGAAATTACTTTAATTGGGGATAGCTGGTAACTTAAAATTCCGGAAAACTAGTATTTACATATGAAGAGCTACTAACAAAGACATAAATTCTTTAAATTATACGTATTCTCAGATAAATGATTCTACATAAAATAATTCTACTTTCTAAAGGAGCAATCTTCTCGATAAAATATTGATGACTTAAGCTGGATTGACATCAATATTCCAATTGAAATCATTGTCCGTGCGCTAAGGCTATCATGACCCATTACACTTTGGGCTGAGTTTTTATTCTCTTCATAGTAGAAAACGATACATGTACGTCAGCCATTGTTACTGGAAGTGTGGCCAAAATGTTATGAATTAGTTTCATAGCGCGAAAATATGCCCCGTCACAATACTACAACAGTTTCAAAATTTCATTTGAACAGACGATAGACGATATTTTTTCACACCACAACCAGTATTCTGCTTTCACCGCGGAAGATGACATTTTATCTTGGAAGTACGATGCTAACTTGTTCTATTCGTCCGATTTTCTTACTGCAGCAAAACCTGGAAGAAGCAATTGTAGGCTTCGAGAAATCTTTCTGTCAGATTATATAATAAAACATCGATGCAAGGTATGAACATTACGACCCTAAAGTGAGATTAACTTGATGAAGTTTGCGGATTCATACGGTTCTTTTATTTATTTATTTTTTTATTTTTTTTTTTTTTTGTTGGTAAACAATTCTTTTAGCTGGAAGTTTAGTGTCGAACAGTTTTTCGGTAGACGCGAAAAAAAATTCTCCTATAATATTATCAGCTCATAATCTGCAGCTTCTCGAATTTCGAAGTAAGTATATTATTTCTTTTGAGCAGATAATAGCAAGGTGAAGAAACACCAATAAGGAAAGAATCAGATTGAACAGTCTTCCACAAATGATAATACTCACTATGACCTCACTTTCCTGAATCGCAGCAAGAAGAGTCGATGCTGCTTATTATATACATCACTTAGAAATACTGCCGGTATTTTGTATTTTCGAAATCTCGATGTGATTGATGTTTGGCCTTGCTGTCTTCACATTATGAATCTTGGTTTATTAAAAAAGTCGTATATCATCAGTATGAATAACGGTTGAGTTCTACACTGATGTTCCACTTTAAACAACGAACACTGTCGTGTGTTGTAATATGCAGGCAATAAGAAATCGAAATCTCTAGTTGGTTCGCTATTCAAAATTTTGTAATAGTCAGTATTATTCTATATTTCGATTACGTTCCCGCAGTTAGTCAACAGTACCAATTGCACTATTTCTCTAGTTTTTTTTTTTTTATCAAAACGCATAATTAAGCTCAACACACCAAAAATAGAAGGCATCGTTTTGAGATTTTGAAACTATCAAAATCATGTTCTATATTTACATATTTGATAAAATTATGTTATTTAAACGTAACTACCATCGAAATGCAGAATGCATAGAATTTGATAGAATCGAAAGCTTCGAAGGTTGATGGAAATCAACTAAAATATTTAATCACAAGAATACTTGACATGATTTCATACAAATGCACACATCATTGCCATTTTTGATATACGCCTAAGGTCAGCTAGGTCCAGTCTTAGTCATCGAGGTCATCTAACGGGAGGCCCAGGAAACGTGCTGTTTCGACAGCTTCGGGCCAGAGGGAGAGTGATGTTAGATGATTCGGGTTGAATGGGCATGCCAAGAGTGGTTAGTGCCGATTCGTTGCATACGGGACGTGTGTTGGATATACGTGCCTGACAGCGACTTCTTTGAAGCGAATTGGCTTCGTTGTTTGTCAAGTTTTTGAGTTTTGAAAATCTAGCTTGTACCAAGACAAAACATTGGAGAGAGGAGAATGTTAGTTGGAAAAGTTGTTTGCTTCTGGTGCCATTCCATTAAATCTTCACATTCTAGTGAATTGTCGAGCCACAACTCTATTGCATCCCTTTGCGGCGTTCAAATTTTGATCCTTTCCTTTATTATATTTATTTTGTTTGTATACGTTTTTAACAATATACACACTTTTCAGACGAAACTTTTTACATTTATTTTAGGTTACTTAATTTCGACCCTATTAGGCACACCTCTATAAAATCACGTTATGGTCACAGGGAGTCAATGTAACCCCAGATACAAAGAATGGTGTTTTCTTCAAACTAACCGGTTCCAAAATTATAAAAAAAATAATGAGACATTGTTTAAAGTCCTCTAAAAAAGATTCAATACTTTTTTTTTTGAGTCGAATTGATTGTTGAAATATTGTAAAGTGTCGGTGAACTAAAAAACGGAAAAAGGCGTGGTTTTGTTGTTGGAAAAATCATATTTTATGAACAAAATTAGATGCGACAAAAAACCTAACGGGATTTTGTTCCTTAAACATGAAATTTTATGCGAAAAATTATCCCGATGTTGCCCATTTGAAAAAGTATATTTATTTTGAAGATTAAAGGATTAAAGGCGTAGAAAAGATCGAAAAATAAATAGCATCTATATAGAATAAAAAATCATTATAAATACAAAAAATTACCAAGGGAAAATTTTTATGAAATCTATTTATTTTGAAAATTCAGCATGATTCCTCACCGAATACTCGTTCGCACACTCGCCATATTTTCCAGCTGCTGATGTTCTCATTCCAATGATAACTCACGCAAACAATCCTGAGCAGTTTATTTTTAAATTTTAGCCAGCTCTCAGCTTTTGACATTGAAGGAGAATTCGTGCGTTAACAGCAGCCTGGCTTAGTATCCCATAGAACACCAACATTGGACAACGAAGCGTCTTCCTTGAAGAATGGCACAATTTGTCGAAACAATCTGTACCGCCTTTCGTTGCATTGCATTTCAGAAGCTGCATCGTACTTCATCAAAAAAAATAATTCAGTTTAGACTCTTATGCTTACGTTACAATTAATTGATTTTGATCGATATAACCACACACAAAAATTTAAAATTATTATTCGAAAGAACATTTAATTTCATTGTCTGCTTTACTCAGACGTTGCATGAATACTAATGACTCGTGAACTACGCTCACCGCGCAGACGTATATTTGGTTAGTTAATAACACTGTGCAACAAGATTCTACGTAATTGATGAAATCAATTGGAGATGAAACTTTATTCCTCCCATATCAAAACCTCATACTGGGTTTTTGGCCTTTAGGTCTGGTTTCTTTTTTATTTTTATTTAAAGTTGGCAACCGTGTGTATGAGAAAAGTTTTTTTTGGATCGAGGAACTCATTTTTAACTTTTACCTAAATCTTACGATAGGTGGCGCTGTCATACAATTTGTCTTATTTTTGATAGTTTTTCATGCAAAAATAGTATTAATATATGTAGTTTTTTTTACCAATCACAATTTCTGTGAGTTTCGTGTCAGCTCTCTTGCAATACTTGCAATGTAAATTCAGCATAGCAACCAATCTGTTTGATATAAGTGTTAGTGCGAAAGAGTGGTATGAACATTATTTTGGGATGCCGGTTGTTCAAGACGTAAATTGGGCTCCCAAAGATATATGTAGAACCTGCTACGACGACTTACGTCTCTGGGTTAAAGGAATAAAAAAATCGCTGAAGTTTGGTGTTCCGATGATTTGGACTGATCCAGGTAAGTTTATTTTATTTCATGTGTTGAATCTATGTACTCATTCAGAATGGTTGTGAATTCAGGTGAGCATAGTGAAGCGAGTTGTTATGTGTGTTTGAATGATGTAAATGGAAAAACCTAAAAGATCGCGAAGATCGATGAAATATATTGGAACAGATTATGTAAGCCTGCCATTATCGCATTCCGATGCTATTCCTGTACCACGACCACCATGCCATACTACGATTTCTATATGGACTGCGAACTTGCAAAACCAGTTGCAGGATTCTGATTATGAAATATCTGAAGCTTCCAAAAATATGATACCAATATCTCAAAATTGGATGGATGACGTGGTAAAACCTGTAAATTTATCAAAATGTGATGCAGAGTATATAGCACATAAGTTAAAAAATAATAATTTACTGACACCTGATGTTAAAGTTACTGGTTACCGTCATCGCCAAGCTAAATCTCATCCATTTTTCTCTGCCAATGAAGTTACTGTAACGATATTGAAAAACTTGTTACAGAAATGGGTATGACTTATATTCCCCACGAATGAAGGTTATTTATTGATTCATCCAAAACTAGTATGAAAGCAGTTTTGCTGTACTACAACAACAAGAAACCTAGCATTCCGATAGCATACAATTTGAATACTAAAGAAACGTACGAATCTGTGAGGCATCTACTAGAAGCAATAAAATATGAAAGCCATAAATGGCGTATATGTTGCGACTTGAAAACGGTAGCTCTGCTTTGTGGATTACAAGGTGGATATACGAAGAATATGTGTTATATATGTTTGTGGAATACACGTTATAAAGGGAACCAATACCAAAAACATGACTGGGAGAACAGAGACGATTTAGTTGTTGGATCAGATAATGTAATAAACACGTCCCTTGTTCCAATTGAATAAGTGTTGCTACCTCCACTATATATCAAATTGGGTATTTTTAAAAATTTTGTAAAAGCACTTCCTGCAGATGGACCAGCGTTTATTACACTAAGGTCAATATTTCCACGACTTAGTGCAAGCAAAGTAAAAGAAGGTATTTTATATTTACATATAAAATAGGATTTTTTAAGATTTATGTAATTGCTACATCGTTTTACAGGTATGTTTAATGGTCCAGACATAAGAAAATTGAAAAAAATTGTAAGTTTGATAACTCTTTAAATGAAAATGAGCTAAATGTCTGGAATGCCATAAAAGACGTAATAGCTAATGTTCTCGGTAAACATCGTGCCACAAACATCAGAGAAAAAGTAGATCACCTCATGAATATGTTTGAGAAGCTCGGTGTACATATGAGTTTGAAGGTACATTTTCTCCATCACCATATAGATTGGCTTGAACACCAAATCGCAACGGAATCGGATGAACAAGGCGAACGTTTTCACCAGGTCGCTTTAACAATGGATACACGGTATAGGGGGAAAAGCTACTACTACCAATGTTAGCAGATCTATGCTGGTGGCTAATGAGAAATGATGAGGACAATACCGACGAGGAAGAGGAGGAAGTAAACCTTCAAAAAGATTCAAGTTTTAGTTTTTAAGTACCGTTATTTTTGTAAGCTTTTTATGGCATATTTTTTCAAAATGTCAGAAAATAATTTAATTCTAAACAGAAATATTACTTTGTATGTATACTTATTTTTTTATTTCAAACTTTTCACGCCTACATATGTGTATATGTATACTATTTATCATCTTTTTTGTGTGCCAAATATAGTGTAATGTTCCTTTCTATATGTATAATATTATTTTTCATGAAAAATAAGACAAATTGTATGACAGCGCCACCTATCGTAAGATTTAGTAAAAGTTAATCTCAAAAATGAGTTCCTCGATCCAAAAAAAAGCGATATACAAAAAAACCATCTAAAATTGCTTCAGTTGATCAAGTTTTTATCAACTTTTCTCATACACAGGGTTGCCAACTTTAAATAAAAATAGAAATGAAACCAGACCTATAGGCCAAAACCCCATGAGGTTTTGATATGGGAGGGGCCAATAATACCCCCAGTAATCTAAAAGGGGTTAAATCAAACTATACCAGTTGACAGGAAAAGCTATTGTGAATAGTGCAAGTGAAGTTTACAATATTGAAACGGAAATCCTAAATACGAAGGACAGACAAAAGGAGTAGAAGTGTGACGAGATTTCCAAATAAAAAGAAGAGACAAAAGATGTGGCAGTATAATGCAAATTACCCTTACCAAGGACAAACAAACTTAAGAAGCGGCAGTATTATGTAAATTACCCTTACCAGGGACAGACAAAAGGGTTGACAGTGTAAAGGAAATTCCCCGCCGTTAAGGATAAACGGAGCGGCTACCTGCAGGCAAACAAATAATCAGCCTATTCTTGAGCGCGTGAACAGAATGTTTGTTTGTTTATTTAGCAATCCAGTGATCGGACTCGAAGGATTTGGGAAATCATTGAGGGTAGCTAAGAAAAACGTTACAATATATTATTTTTCAATGAAAACACAAATTAAAAAGTTATTCGAATTTCGCTCACATCCGCAGATCGATAGCAACTCATAGTAAGAGTTGAAATCTTCTTGGAAAATAGTCCAATTTTAACAAATAAAACGCACAGTTCTTTACATATACAATATTATTTATATCTTTATTATCAGAATTTCCAACTTGCTGGTGGATTTTTAATACTTTCTATAACTGCTTAATTGATTTATACATTTTCACTTCACTAAAATGTGTAGTTCATTACATTTATGTAACTATACGAGCATATATCAGTTATCGCATGTTATTTACTGCTCAAAAATCTTTGAAAAATTATCAATATATAATATATATATCTACACAAATAGGTTATGTATTTTCTAGTGCAATATTTAATTGTTTATTGAGCGTTAATTAAACAAACGCTTTATGCCATTAAATGTGAAATTATAAATTTATATGATTTTTCCTTTATCAAAAAAAATTATAATCGCTTGATTGACCTTGTACTACGCCGACGATTATCAAAAATTAATATATTCATAATAGTTTTGTATTTAATGCAAATTAATGAATAATTTAGGTTGACAATTTGATGGATATGATTAAAAAGCACTTGGAGTTTTCAAGCTTTTTTTTTAATTAATCATTACTATTATAATGTTGTTGACTGACCTTTTCTACTATGCCATTTTTAAAACTAATATTAGAAATTTCATTTATACGCCTGTTAGCTTTTTGGCACGTGCACATTATTTATTATTATTATTGTTTTTTAATTGCAGTGTCTTTCAACAGCGGGGGAAAATACTTGTTTGCGATTACAAATTCAAATTGGTATACTCGTAAATATGCAGCTTGTCCTCCATTTATTCACCACATATTTGATTTTGTATTTTATTGCTTTATATATGCATATTTTAATTAATTTATAAATTGTGACCATTAGTTTTGTTGTATTTCTTATATTGTTTTTAAAAGATAAAAGTCCATTACATGTTGAGCTGTTATGTATTAAGTATTGAATATACTGCTTAATTGTGAAAATTTTAAAAATTTAACTAGAATTTCTTAAAACTATATATTTATTGTATTGTAATTAGAACTACTTCAGTTTTTTTTTCATTTTCTCATTTTTTTTTTTACATTTTTCATAACACATTACAATATTTAACCTAAATGTTTCTTAGTATCAGATATTTTGGTATACAATTTAATGATATACACATAGACCATAGAGCCTGCGTTTACCCAACACACTTTTAAAAAAAGTAAAAACACAACTCAAATAGTTAATTCAGTTAAAATTTTATACATGCATTTATTCATTATATTTTTAAGTTTAAATGCAAAAGCAAAAAATTTTATTTTCATTTTAATTTTCGTTATAACGGTATCTAAGTGTACCAACATGTAAACGTAGGCACTACAAAGTCTGCGTTCAGCATAAAAAATGATAAAGAAAATTTTTATTTAATATTTTGTTGAATAACCACGTTGTTTTAATGCCTCACTTAATCAGTTTGGCATTAAATTTACCAACTTATTTGTTTCCTCAGCCGTAATTCGGGACCATTCTGCCAACATAACTCTTCGCAAAACCTCTTTATTTATTATTGTATGCTGAAGAATTATTTTTCCTAATATATCCCGAAGGCGCTCTAAAGGATTGAGATTGAGTAGGCATTTTAAGCTGTCTGGGGGCATTGTACAAGAGCCAAAGTCTGACTATTTGAGTAGTATGCTTCGGATCGATATCCGGTTGAGACAAAAATGTCGAAGATAAGCCTAGATTCTCTGCACTTTAAAGTTCTTTTTTAAAATATTTAAATATCCCCATTTATTCATTGTCGATTCGTTCAATTCAAGTTGACCCACACCATAATTTCACCACCACCACCATGTTTCACTGTACCAACAAGATTTTGTTTTTCAAGGGCAGTTCCTGCTTTGCGCACACAATTTGGCAACCTTTTATGCCGAATATTTTCAAAATTTGCTTGTTTACTTGTTTCCAGAATACCGGAGACTTATTTATATAGGGTGTTTTTTTATAGAGGTATAGAACTTTAAGTTGGCATTACTTTTCAAGATGGCGACCGATTCATCGCTAAACATCGCTAAAATCGACGTAGTGCGCGATACGTTTTCCGCACAGAACCATTATTTTCGAAATAAAATTGCACTATTTGCAGGCATTGTTCAGGCATGAGTCTATCCATAATGAATTGCTAAGCCAAACTGAGAATAAATCACAATAAATCACAGCTGTTAAATCGGTCGCCGTCTTGAAAAGTAATGCCAACTTAAAGTTCTATACCTCTATAAAAAACACCCTTTATATGCAAATTCAAAGCGCTTTCGTCTGTTGACAAGTAAGATATAAGGTTCTTTTCGAGCGACTCTACCAGCTTAACGTAAAATTTTTCTTACAGTTTCTGCACAAATTGTTTTTCTAAACATTTTATTCACGTTTTCAACTATATTTGTTAACGTAATTCGCGGGTTAACTTTTACCAGATTTATTATTTTGCTTTCTTCCCGTACTGATAATATTTTTGGAAGGCCAGATCGGGTTTGCTTAAAATTATTTACTACGCGCTGAACGGAGGAATACGTTCTTTCAATAATTTTTCAGAAACTTTCGCCATCTTTCCACAGTTTAATAATTATTTTTCCTTCTGACACACTAATTTCTTTCCTTTTGGTTTCCATTTCATTTTTTCAAACTAATATTAAATCACGTCACAAACTCTGTAAATGATTAATTAGAAAAAAAATACAATAAAAAATATGCAAAAAGAAGAAACATCTTCATGAAAAGTAACGGTGTTCTCAAATCAAGCAAACTGAATGCAGACTTTGTGGTGTCTATGCTTACTTGTTGCTGCACTTAGATACTGTTATCTCGATAATGAAAATAGGAATATAGGTTTTTGGTTTTTGCATTTTTAACTGAGAAATATAATGAATAAATGCTTGTAAACAATTTTAACTGAATTAACTATTTCATTTTTGTTTTTGCTTTACTTAAAAAATGTGTTGGGTGAACGCAGACTTTATGGTCTATATGTGTATAATAAATAATTATGTTTATAGTGGTATTCATGCAAGTACACATTATTGAGTATTTTGGTTATATAAGCCTATAAATACATTTTAAAATTAGTAAATTTACTTCTTAGATTACATTTTATTACATAGAGAATATTACTAGAGTTTATTAAGTCCATATATTCATCACATTATTTAGATATAGTTGGTAGAAATACTTTATATATCAACTGCTTTCTATGTATACAGCATAAACGGAAAAGTGTAAGTATTTACAGAGTTGTTATTAATTGAACTATGCATTATATATACTATATTATTTTCCATATTTCAGATCTTTCATCTATTAATATAAATTTTATCAAAACGCGGTAAAATGTCTCTTGTTACTATACGAGGGTATTTGGTACTACAGCTCCATCTACCTGGTCATATTATTTGTGGACGAACAGGAAAAACTTTTCCAGAGAAGGCAAAATCTACATAAAATTATCTAAATCGATAAGTTGAAGACAACAGAAGAGTATGAAATGGAATACAATAAAAGAATAAGAAGTGGAATATAACAAAAGGGACAGAAGTGGAATACAACTAAAGAATCAGAAATGGAATACAACAAAAGAAACAGAAGTGGAATACAACAAATGAATCAGAGGTGGAATACAACAAATGAATCATAAGTGGTATATAATTGAAGTAAGCACGAGCATTAGTCTACTGCACAGAAGAAACCACAGTTGCGTTGCCTCTATAAGTGCAATTTATATTAAAACAATCGACACACTGTACTTTACATTTAAAAGCCACAGCAATTGAATTATGTGCTTAACTCTAGCATCATTCCATACAGAATATATTTTATACAAACTACATTATATGTGGCTTGTGTTTCAACTTTTTTGTTCATTCTTTAAATTGTTGTAAGCACATTCATTTGTGTTTTTTGTTGTTGTGAAATTACTACATATGTATGTATATTTTACACTTGAATTTTTCGAAAATTTTTTATACCGGTTTTTATAATTCAAAAAGTGCTCTATCAATATATATAATAATTTATTGTTCCTAGTTTTGTCATAACTGCCTTAAGATCAACAATTATCTACATACAAAGTTATGAAATCCTATTTAAATGTATACATTTATACATACATATATCAAATTATACAATTATATATCCTCTACCTCTCAATCACTTATAAAATTAAACATAACCTATTTTCTAACTGGTGGTAATAGTTTCTATCATTTTACTTTCCTGCTTTTAAGTAAATTACGAATTTGGAATCAACATTGAAGCCTTTACAATTATCATATATTTATTTTATTAATTTCTTAATTCATACATTTTGTATTTATGTACAATCATTGTGTAGCACTATCAACATGCAGCGCTTCAAAGTATGCTACGAAATTACATCCACTTTGGAATGAGTTTCAAATGACGCCTAAAACCATGTATTTATTTTCATTATTTTTAACGGCTTGATTCTTAACCTTTTTGCGGCAATAAACAAAATTGTTAGAATTAATGAAAAATTGAAAAGAACAATGAAAATAAGCGACAATTTTTTTTAATTTTTCTCAAATTACAACTAAATCTAACCAAATAAAAACACAAAAATATGTATGTATATATTTACTTTTATTATATTTAATAAATTCATTCGATTATGTTTAGTTTTTATAGATGCTGAATAATTAAATTGTTTGCACATACGTAGAATTCATGTGCATGCGAGAGTAGTTTTACGTACGTACATATTTATGTAACTTTTAATTTACATGAATCTTATATTTTATTGACGCAAGTCTGTTTTTGGGCTTACAAGTAATACATATAATTGTTGTTGTTTAGATAATTTTATTTGGACAAATTAATTATATATATGGAGAAGCTTATAAATAATTTATGCATTTTGTTTCTAATTTTCATTAGCTAAAAATTGATAAATTCGAACACGACGTGACATATTTTTTTTTTTTTTTGTAACTAGAAATTGCGTAATATATTTATTTAAACTAACACTAAAAATACATGAATTTAAAAGAATGTAATGGTAAATAAAACAGGTTTAGAGATATATAAAAATGGCCCGATAATAAGAAATTATAACGTTTTCAAATACTTATTTTTATTAAAAAATTTGAATGTTTTTAATAAAACTTTAAATATTTTGGCATATTTGAGCAAAAAGTAACGAATTGAAGCAAATAACGGAGCTAATGTAGAGTTTAAAAATTCGTAAGAATAAATAATGTTAAGTAAAAAATTATAAAATTTCAAATTAAAATAGCTAATATGTAGAGAATATAGTTAGGAACAAAATTTCTTAAATCCTTTTATTTTTTCTTTTTTAAACAAATTTTTTTTGTCGTGAAATCTGAAATAAAAGGGTAAAATGAAAAACTAAAATAATAACTTTTTTAGCTAGAGTATGAATTGATAAAAATTATAATCAAAATTAATTTTTGAAAGTTTTAAAAAAAATTACTTTAAAGTTATCATAGAGCGATATAATATAAGTTACATTATTAAAATTTTTTGAAGAGTATAAACGATTGTTGCTTTCATATAAATACATACATATATATGTCCTTATATCATTAAAGTTTTCGTTTAAAAAATCACTCCATTAAAATTAATTTCAAGTCAAAACTAAAAAATTTTAAGATATTAAAATTAAAACTGTTTGCAAAAAAAACAAATTAAAAACGGATTATTTTTAATTTTTATTTATTTACTTGAAGCTCTATATTAGAATATAAATTTCAACATTTAAAATTTTTTCCTATAATTTTACGAACAATTTTGATTATTTTATGGAAGAAAAACTACTTTCGGCGTATTAAAATCATTAATTTACGGAAAATTCGGAAATTTTTTTTCTAATTCTTCTAAATATTTTAATTAAACTAAAAAAATTTATTTTTCAAAAACAGCATAAGTGCCTTAATGTATTTTTGAGTTAATAAGATTTCATTTATAGCAAAGCAAAAAAAATTTCACTAATATTTAAAACTTAAATTTTTGTAATTTTAGAAATGTAAAATTTAATTTTGTATTAATTAAAAAATTTAATTTTTGCAGTCGTTTAAGGCTAAAATATTAATTCATTTCCTGAACTCTTTCAATTTATTTATCTTTTGGTATTCGTAATGTCACTGATTTCATGAAAAAAAATTTAAATTTCAATTAGTCTGATACGAATTTTTCTAACTTGAACAAAAATTATAATAATTTTAAATAAAAAATAAAATTTAAAAACATTCCAAACTTTTTTTTTTCATTTTCAAAATTTATTTTTTTTGATATATAAAAACTCTGTTTTAAAATACTTAATTTTCCTGAATGGTAATTAATTGAGATATATTAGACTAAAAATTGTATTTATATATATTGTATTTATATTGCAATTTTTCAATTTATTTATCGTTTTTAATATTCATAACATCATTGATTTCATTGGAAAAAAATTTAAGTATGAACTATTTTTTCTAATTTGAAAAAATAAAATTTAAATGGATACCAAAATCTGTTTTTTTTTTCAAAATTTCATTTCTTTGATATATTAAAAAAATTTAATTTAAAATTCTTAATTTTCCTAAATGGTAAAAAAAATTGTAATATTTTAAAACTTCCAAAAAATTAACCTTAAAATTTCCAAAGCTAAATTTTCTCAAAAATAATAAAATTTGATACCTGCCAAAATTTAACAAAAAAATTTTAGATATCCAAAAAAATAGATAAAATGCAGAAAATATTTCTACTAAATAAAATAATAATGACTTAAAAAGTATTTTCTCCTAAAAGAGATATATATTTATTATTTATTAATGTTACAGCAGTATTTGTCGCAGTGTAAATTTTCTCTTATGTAATATGCCATTACTATACAGGATATGCTTTTAGATACATTTTTGTGATGCATTTAATGATATTTTTATATTTGAATTAATATATTTTTTATTAAAGTATTATTACAACTAAATTAATTATTTATTTGATTTATTATTTTCAATGCATAGTTCTTGTGTGACAGCTTATATGTTTATACATACAAAATAATGTACTTATTTACAGTTAATTAAAGGCAGTAGTTTATATGTAAGAATTTACTAACAAAACAATATAACTAAACATATGTATGGAAGAGATAATATTTTGTTATGTCAAAAGTTTTTATATATTCGGCTTTTTAATGAGTTATGGATACGTATGCATATGTATGAAGTATGTGCTATATACATGAGTGCATATAAATTTTTTTTTCAGATATATTCACTTTAATGCAGAAATGATATTATTTGTTTTTATTAATTATTCCTATATATTATTTATATTATTATTATTTATACTATGTATGCTATTATTCTGTCACGCTATAACTTATTATACATATAGATGGTACATAATTATGTGTATGCAATTATTTCTACGCTCATTTGTGTAAAGTTTCAATATTTTATTTAATTCATTAATTTCTTAGTAATTATTGATCATGATTTGTTGTTTCCTTATTTTTATTGTATATATCTACACACACATACTTTTTTCTTAAATTGTTATTATTCTTTAGCCAAAATTTTTTTTCTTTCATACCTTTTTCCGCATATGTAAGTAAAGTTTTATTTTTTGCAGGTATTTTTTTTATCAATTTTCCTTTATATATGTATTTCTTTTGTTTATAATTCATTGAAACTCGCTTGCTAACTGCTATTGTTTGTTGAACTTGCAACTTACAACAACTAAACAATGCTTATGTTAGATTCCTTCAAAATACTCTCACACAAATACAAACAGTCATATTTTTTTTATTATATTTTTATAATCTAATGTGTGCATATAGTATACATAAGTATACAATATTTTCCTATATGTAGAAAAAGAGAGAAAAGTCGAATGTGGAGTGGAAAAGGTAGCATGGAATTTTGATTCAGACATCATTTTTCTAGTGTTTTTATAAATTAAAAGAAAAAAATTGGAAAAAACATAAAAACATTTTGGATTTACTTCATTTTGTTTTATTTCATTTCACTTTGCTTTACTTTATTTATATTTTGCTTCATTTAATATTTTTATTAAAATTTTATCATACTTTTTGTAATATTTTAATTTTAATTTTATTTTGTTTTATTTTAATTTATATTTGTTTTTATTTAATTTTGTTTTATTTTATTTTATTTATATTCTTTTTTTATTATTTTATTTAATACAATTTAATTTAATCTTATTTTGTTTTATATTTTATTTTTTTATTTTATTTAATTCAATTTAGTTTAATTTTATAAAATTCATTTAATTTATTTCGTTTAACATAACTTATTTTGATTTAATTTTACATTATTTTATTCATTTTTAACTTCTGAATTAATTTACTAAATAAAATTTTTTTTGTGTGGAAAATTTTGAACCTTTTTTATTTACACTAAATTCCTTAGAAATGTATATAAATCAATACTTTTCCATACTATTGTATCATCATCCCTTGCTCTTTTCCACATCCATCATACGCACAAATTGTATTTTATGTATTATATTCAGCACAATGCGTGGTGCCCCACATGCCTTGAGTGACTGCGCTTGCCAAAAAGAGTAACGCTTAGTGACGCTCGAAAAAATAAAAGCGAGCACTAAGGCATGCACAACTTTTATTGACTTACGCAAAGTATGATTTACCTAAATTAATTTAATTTATAATTTTTATTTTCAAATAAATTCTCACACATTGTGCGCCCCCGCTGCGCCGCTTACTTCCACTTCTAGCTCCAAAAATCCACCATATTGACTAGTTTGCATTTTTTGAGCTCAAGTTTTGTGGGTCGCGCGCGAAGTCAAGCACGTCCGAAGATAGCGGACATATCGCCCGTCGACTGTGAGTGTGACATATTGTTGTTGCTGTTGCTACTGTTGTTGGCGCCATTGCCATTGCTACTACCATTAAGTCCATTAGTAGCATGGTGTGCCGACACATTGCCCAAAGTTGTGCTCTGATGCATGAGATGACTATGAGCGCCTCCTCCATTGCCGACGGTGCCAGAACTACCACCCAGGCCCAGACCATATTTGCTGGAAGAGGTGGCTATGGTGCCACTTGTAATGAGATGCTTGCGCGCTGCTGTGCCGGTATGCGTTAGCCCATTTGTGCCGTAAATGCTGCGATGCAACGCATATTGTGGCATGGCGTCCAAATCGGAGACTGATGAAGTGATCTTCGAACGTACGGCGACCTTTTGCATGCTACTGTACTTGTCACTAGCGCTGAGCTTGATGTCGGGCAGATGTCCAGAGGAGCTGGCGTGATGCACATGCTGTGTTAGACCATTACTGCGCGATTGTGTTGTGCTTGTCGCTTTGCTTGTTGTCGTTGTAATGGCTGCATTGCTAACCGCTGTGGTGCTGGTAATGGAGGCGACCACAGCGCCATTGCCACCACCACCACTCACACCACCACCACCACCATTGCTATTAGTAGCGTTTCCATTACTGTTGCCATTTGTTGGCGGCGAGACTTCGGTGAAACTGTAGCAGGATGATTTTTGCGATGAACCATTATTGAGACCGCCAGTCGATGATGAATTGGTCATGCGGCAACTGCGATGACGACTGGATGAGGAGAGTTGCAGGAATTCATGATGTGCAGCCTCTTCGGGTGTCATACGCTCCGCTGGATCCCATTCGAGACAACGTTGCAGGAAATTTATGAAATAACGATCTTGGCAGAAGAGCATTTGTGAGAGTGATTTGCCGCCGGGTAAGCGTTTGCGACCTTTGGAATTGGTAGTGCAACGTGGAGAGCCACGTGAATCGAAGAATAAACGACGCCGGGTGGCATTGGCGATGAGCTCCTTTGGTGGCACACCGAGCACTTCCATGATACAGGCCAGCTGTTCAACTTCATTCTCACCTGGGAAAAGCGGAAAGCCGGTGTAGAGCTCTGCCAGGATGCAACCTAAAGGGAAGAAACAAAACAAGAAATTATGACAATAAATACATAAAAATTAAGCAGAATATAAAGTTTCAAAGGGAAATCAAGAAATAATTTAATATTTATTTAATTTAATTGTTATTTTCATTTATTTTTAGTTAATAATACTTTTTTGTTTTATATTATTTAAATTTGTTTTAATTTATTTTAATTATTTTATTTTATTTATTTTTACTTTATATATTTTTTCTCAAACTATTTTTTTTTTAATTTCTTTCCCTTTTTCATTTTACTTTTCGCTACTCTACATTATTATAATTTTTTTCTAAAACCTTTTTTTTATATTTTTTTTATTTTATTTTGTTTTTATTTTATTTTATTTTTATTTTATCTACTTTAATTCTTTTTTTGTATTATTATTTTATTTAATAATATGTTAATTCATTTTATTTCATTAAACAGTTTTCATAAAACTTTATTTAAATCTTTCATTTTATTTAATTTTCATTATTTTCAATTCACTGTATTAACTTTTATAGTTTATTTAGTTTTATTTAATTATAATATTTACAATGCTATATTATATCATTTTATTTTACCAAAGAAATTTATGCCGATCATATCAGAATCACGAGCTGAGCTGTAATGATCTAGCCATATCCCTCTGACCGTCTGTATGTTTGAAAGCAAATTAGTCCCTCAATTTTGAGACATTTAAGTCAAACTTTGTAGGAAAATGCATCTATATGTTCAAACGATCATTTGTAGGAACCCGCCACATCGGACCACTATAGCATATATACGACCGATTTTTCAGATTTGAAAATTTGGGTCATAAATAAATTTCGTGTACTACACATTAATAATGAACTGCATATTGGTTTTGAAAATCATCGAAATCAGACGAATATAACATAAAGCTACCATGCACTGATATTTTCAGACGCGAGGGTTTGGTCAGTGAAAAAGTATTTAGGTTTATGAAATTTGGTTGTGAAAATCATCGAAATCGGATTACTATATAATACTTTCAGATGTGAGGATTTGGGTAAAAAAACTTCTAGCAAAGCGTGTGGAAGCGTGAAATGTGGTATTCTACAGATGTAAATTTAAGTTTATATTGACACTGAGAATTATCAAAATCGAATTTTGCATTTTGCAATAAATTTGATATGTTTATGAAAGGTATAAAGACTTCAGCGTGGCCGAAGACAGACGTTTTTTCTTGTTTTATTTTAATTTATATCTTTATTTTATTTTATTTTATTTTATTTTATTTTATTTAGCATTAACTTTTTTATTATTATTTTATTATTATTTTATTGTATGCTTCTCTGTAAATTTAACTTAATTGAATTTAATTTGATTTAGTTTTTATTGTATTCAATTTTTTATTATTTTATTTAAAAAAAAAAATTTTAGTTTTATTTTTATATTTTTTTATAATTTTTTTATATTTATTTTTTTATATTCTTTAATTTTATTTCATTTTATTTCATTTAATTTTATTTTATTTTGTTTTATATTATTATTATTTTATATTAGTTTATTTTATTTTATTTTTTTTAAAAATGCTTACAAATTGGCTTAATATATATGTTTGAGATGAAAGTTTGAAGGCCATTTGGTTGTTATTTTTAGCATTTCTGGTGACAATTTAGTTGAAAAATTATAAAAAATTATATTATAATAAGGAAGAGAGAGAATAACTAAGTTCAGAGTCTTTTTACAAATTCGTATTACGCAGAAATGTAGTTGAGTAGCTGAATTTCAATCAAAAATTTTCCAAATCAGATGTATTTAATTGAAATCCTTGTTTTGTTATTTGAAGAATAAATGCGATATATTTTATGTTAGAAAATACTAAAAATATATAAACTTAAAAATTCGTATCTACTTGTTATGATATCACCATCTCTAAGCTATCTTGTTTGCAACTAGTTCAAAACCAATTCCTAACAACCCGGTTTAGGAATGCTAACCAATTTCTAGTAGTTTACCAGTTATAACTTAAGTCAATGTATTTATTTTTGAAAAACACCTCTTGCGAAGAGTTAATTGAAAATTAATTGCTAAACTAATTTATTTGCAATCACCTTCTAACTAGTTTAATAACACTTCTGAATGTAATTGTTATAAACGCTGATGCGATTTTCGACAGAAAAACGAAAGTTTGATGAATTTTTGTGAGAATATTTTTATGTTATGTCAGAAATGCACAAAATTTAATTTTTTAAAGCCTCTGCATAGTAGCACGCACTGCTAACAATGCAGCTACTGGACCGCTAAAAGGCAAATATTAGACCATAAATAATTTTTTTTTTTTTGAAAAACTAGTTAATATTAAAGGTTTTGGACAAGTGTAATTTAATTTCATTTCATTTTCTTTTATTTTGTTTTATATTGTTATATTTCATTTTAATTTAATTTATTTTTTTTTATTTTTTAAATTTATTTTATTTTACTTTTTTATTTTATTTTATTTTATTTTTTAAATTTTATTTTAAATTATTTTATTTTATTTTATTTATATATTATATTAATTCATTTATTTATTATTTTATTATTTAATTTAATTTATTATTTTCAACTTCTGTCCTTCGATAGCTTGTTTTAATGTTTATAGTCTCAATGAACCGCAAGATATGATGTTCGATTATTTATGAATTTATCACGGAAAATAAGCAATTATGCAGTAATTCCTCTATTTATTGGCTCTAGTGTATATAGTTATAACTCCATTGATTTATGGGCAGTGCTTTATTGACCTTGACTTTGATTGTTTTGTTATAGATGCTACAAAGTGTTCAGTGAGGACACTGAATTTTGGCGCATTGAAGACATCACACTGCAATCGATATGCCGATATTAATTTAGTAACAGAAAAAAACAGCCTTATGTCATGATAGAGAAGCAATAGAAGTGGAAAGCTAAATTAATGTGTGCATCTATAGAGTTAGCCATAGCTTGGCCCGTTTATTTTAAATAACTTATGTGTATTCTAATACAGTTGAGAATCCTTAAAGTAACCAAAATATTATCAATTGTATTTTCACCACAAGCAATGTATAATATTCGATCCTAAAATAGGTTTATAAATATATTTTCAATTCACTCTCAACCCACAAGCTACTGAATAATGCTTATATGTTTAGGTGTTTGCTTCTAGGTAAGCGATGGGAAGGTGTTGCTGCTCATTCCCTGACATACACTTTTGGCAGCAAAATTTTCATAAGCGAATAAGGCAGTAGGGGAGCATTATAGTCATTGCAGCAGCAACAACTTTTTGGCAACAATATCAGTTGTCTGCTGCTGATTTCTGTTCCTCTGGTATTGCCAATAACAAAAAAAAATCTATATATTCAAGTCTTTTACGTAAGTACCTTATTTATATCCAGCAGCGCTTAAAAGCTTTTAGTTTCTAATTTCAATTGTTCATATTCGAGATTATGTACATACATATATATGTATGTACGAAAATAGTTTTAGTTTACTTAGAAAGCATACATTAAAAAATGCTTACAAATTGGCTTAATATATATGTTTGAGATGAAAGTTTGAAGGCCATTTGGTTTTTATTTTTAGCATTTCTGGTGACAATTTAGTTGAAAAATTATAAAAAATTATATTATAATAAGGAAGAGAGAGAATAACTAAGTTCAGAGTCTTTTTACAAATTCGTATTACGCAGAAATGTAGTTGAGTAGCTGAATTTCAATCAAAAATTTTCCAAATCAGATGTATTTAATTGAAATCCTTGTTTTGTTATTTGAAGAATAAATGCGATATATTTTATGTTAGAAAATACTAAAAATATATAAACTTAAAAATTCGTATCTACTTGTTATGATATCACCATCTCTAAGCTATCTTGTTTGCAACTAGTTCAAAACCAATTCCTAACAACCCGGTTTAGGAATGCTAACCAACTTCTAGTAGTTTACCAGTTATAACTTAAGTCAATGTATTCATTTTTGAAAAACACCTCTTGCGAAGAGTTGATTGAAAATTAATTGCTAAACTAATTTATTTGCAATCACCTTCTAACTAGTTTAATAACACTTCTGAATGTAATTGTTATAAACGCTGATGCGATTTTCGACAGAAAAACGAAAGTTTGATGAATTTTTGTGAGAATATTTTTATGTTATGTCAGAAATGCACAAAATTTAATTTTTTAAAGCCTCTGCATAGTAGCACGCACTGCTAACAATGCAGCTACTGGACCGCTAAAAGGCAAATATTAGACCATAAATAATTTTTTTTTTTGAAAAACTAGTTAATATTAAAGGTTTTGGACAAGTGTAATTGAAACCAGTTCATTAATGACTTGTTCGAAATCACATAAACCAATTATCACTCTGTTCATAGTTATAGTAAAAAGTAGATTTTCGCTAATTTATTTTTAAGATTTTTAGTAAATTAAAAGGCAAGTGGAAATAAGGGGCGAAAATTAATATTGAATTAGCAAATTTCAACTAGTTAATAACAAGTTAGTTTTTAATCTCTTTGTTAGTAAATTCATTAATAAACTTACTTTAAAACAAAAATTTCATATAAAAATATTCAATTTACCCGACTTTTGAGAGCGGAAAAATGGGAAAGGAATCCCAGAAAATTAAATTATAAATATACTCGTATATAAAGCGTTATTTATTTAGTGGTTTCGAAAGTTTACGGCTGTATTTTGACATCTGTCAAACTGTTTTGTTTTATTTCAAAGTCAGGCATTTATGAAAATATATCGATTAAGAACCGCGCAAAGTGTTAAAATTGTTGAAACCTACTACAAAAATGGTGATTCAAACTTTGTGATTTAAAAGGAGACAATGGTGCACATAACTACTCAAAAAATTAGTAAAATTTTAAGGAAATTTGAAGGTTCGAGACCAGTTACAGGTATTGTCAGGCATGTGCATTATTGATTTGCATGTTTCACCACCAATATCGCTGCCATAAGTTAAACTGTAGCTGAAGACCCGAAGGTGTCTATTTCTCGACGTTCTCAAGAGCTGGAACTTTCATACGGCAAATTATGGTGTATTTTGCACTTGGACCTACACCTACATCCATATAAAGTCCAGCTCACACAACAACTGAAGCCAGCTGGCCATTCCCAACACAGTAGTTACGTCGATTGGGAGCTTGACCAATAAGCAGTGGACCGTGCTAACTAAAGTAAAATATTCTTCAGCGACGAGGCACATTTCTCACTCGGTGGATACGTAAATATGCTCAAATAATTGAAGAGAGGTCATTACACCCAAAAAAAAAATTTTCTGTCTGGTGAGACTACCACTGTCAATTCTGAGCGTTGTGGTTGTATGATAACCAACTGTTTTTGGTCTGCAGTTGAAGAACACGACTTCAACAATATGTGGTTCCAATACGGTGGTGCTACATACCACACTATATGAGTGAATATGACTGCGAGGGAATTTTCCCGGTCGCATAATTTCTCCTCTTATCGATGTCAATTGGCCGATGAGATCGTGCGATTTTTTGTGGGGCTACGCGAAAGATCGTGTTTATGCGGATAAACGTTTAACTCCTGAGCACTTGAAAACGAACATTCTTCAAGTTATATATTGCAAAAAGTAGTCGAAAATAACCTCAAATTGATCGAAGTTTACAATAATTCACGATACGGTTTTTTTTAGTGATGTAGTGTTTCACTACAATGCCAAGATTCAAACTTTATAAAAAGAGATTTTTATGAAGAAAAAAATATTTTTAATTAATTTTATTTACATTTATTTTGAGCCCACAAAAAATGATAACCCTGCACATCTATATATACATACATAATATATAAATATATCTATCTATAGCAAAGTTTACTTTTGTCTTAAAGTGACGAGTATCCGCACGAAGTTTCACAACTATCACAGTAAATACATATATCAATCAACACGTCAAACTTAATTTTTTCATTTCCGCTTCACATTACTTCGCCTGAGTTGTGCGGAAAACCATTAAATCAATGTTTATTTCCATTGATTCAATATACCTATGTACTGAACATATCAGGCAGCTACTCTATAAACACTTGCCGCATAGTTGATGTATTCGCATCAATGAAAAAAAAATCAGCGTAGACCACTTCAATAAGGTCTTGAAACACATGAAAACACACCTACACACATTAAGAAAGAACAATTGATAGCCATTGAGGTATGAAAAATGAACGAAGGATATGCTTTGAAAAAGCATTCGCTACTAGTGGACTTCATACTGAATTGTTTTATATGCAGGAGTATACTTTTATATGTATATACGAATATATATATATATATATATATATATATATGTATATACTCATAAAGTGGCTCAAAATGGTTGTAATAGTAAATGAAAAGCACGCAGAAACTTTATACAAGTATACATGCATGGAAGGAAGTAATGCAGGTAGTTTAGGAAGGAAGGAAGGAAGGAAGGCAGGAAATTGCTTAGGCATTACTATTATCAAAGATATTCGAAGAGGTGGCTTTAAGTGTATACTTGGAAGCTCTGAAATATATCTACAAGAATTTTTTTGAATAGAACTCTTAAAGCGGCTAAAGTTTTGTACACTTGTTGCTGTGGATATTTATAATTTATTATCTGCATAATAGTTTTCCAATATTCCGTTATTGGTTTTGATAGTAGTAAGCCTACTTATCATTATACAAATGTACATATTTCAAAAAGTATAAATGTTCAAAGTATGTATGTATGTTATGTTATCATGCATAATTGTTAAAGTGCGTGTTGTTGGTAAATGAAAGCCATATAAATGTACAAGTAGAAGCGTTTGTATGGGAATGAAAGTATATTCGAATTTTTGCTTTGTATTTGAAGTGCACTTTGGAAGGAAACAATGCAATTGCCTTTTTCTGAATATTTGAAGTTAAAGTGGGAAAAATGCGCTAATGTTAAATGAATGACGCCTCATATAAAATAAAAATTACCCTAAGTTGACTCTGGACTTCCAAAATAAATTATTATGAAATTAAAATAATTTTTTATGACTTTTTTTAAATATAAATTTTGAACTTTGGCGTTAGATGTGAAACACTACATCAATCAAATGACTGCCTCGTGAATTTTTGGAAACTTTGAGCCGTTTCAGGTGATTTTTGACCACTTTTTGCAACATGTACCTCGACGAATGTTTCCAAATGCCCAAGAGTTAAAAGTTTATCCGCATAAACACGGTCTTTCGCGTAGTTCAACAAAAAATGTCTAGCGGTGTCAAATTGAACGATCTTGGTGAACAATTGACATCGCCAAGACGAGAGATTACGCGGAAATTTCTCTAGCAATGAAGCCATATTTGCTCGTGTTGTATGGCATGTGGCACCATTTCGTTGGAACCACATATTGTCCAACTCGTGTTCCTTAATTGCAAGCCAAAAAAGTTAGCTACATTCGACCATAATCGTAACTATAATTTCGTTTTCAAACAAATAAGATCCAATCACATTTCCGAACCAAGGAGGGCACCAGACAGTAAGATTGTTTGGGTATAATGGCCTTTCTGCAATTATTTGAGGATTCTCGGATCCTTAAATGTAGCAATTTTGCTTAGTTACGCATCCACCAAGTGAGAAATGCGCCTCGTAGCTGAAGAAAATTTTGTTGGAAAAATCGCGGTCCACTGCTTGTTGTTCAAGCACCCAATCGACGTAACTACGGCGTTGTGAATGGTCAGCTGGCTTCAGTTGTTCTGTGGGCGTGTGGAGTTTATGTGGTTGTAGGTGTAAGTCCAGGTGCGAACTACGACATAAGTCCCAGCTCTTGAGAGTGTTGTGAAATAGACACATTCGTATCTTCGGCTACACTTTCACTTACAGCAACCGAGGTGGAAAGATCAAAACCGTGATGCACAGGCCTTACAATATCTTTAACCGATCCAGCCTCTCCAATTTTTTTTTAATTTTACCAATCTCTTATTAGTTGAACGATTGTGTGCACCATAGTAACCAAAACGTGAACACCATTTTGAAAGTAGGTTTGAATAATTTTAACATGTGGTGCGAAATTAAAGCGACCCATTTTCATAAATACCTGATTTTAACTTAAAAAAAAAAAACTTGTTTGGTTTGATAGTTAAGTTTGACAGATGCCAAAATACAGCGCTGCAGTTTCGAAACCACTAAATGGATAACCCTTTATAATTGGCGCATTTTAATCGTTGAATCAATTTTGGGCAGAATTTGACAAAATATTTATATACAGGTACATGCAGTATACTGACTTTATGGAGGGATAAATTTGTTCTATCCATAAAAAGGCGGTATTCATAATCTGCATTAATTATTGGGAGACAAACTTACAACTCTTTGCCTGCAAGGTGAGGGAAATTAAATGATTGGTCCTCATTAAAGCAACTTCAGACCTGGTAAAATTACCATTGACTAAATATTCACCATGCGCCAAAGACGCGTGAGAAAAGGATCGACACAAAGCACCTCTTCCTCGATTTCCAGCTACCTTTTGCTGCTATGTTTGAATTCGGTATTCCCGTGAAACTTATGCAGCTGTGTAAACTTACATTGAGCAAAAGCTCTGTGTCTCTCAATATTTTAGACAGTGACTCTTTATTGACGGCATTAATCTAGTTATAGAGGAAATATTACAAGCTGCAGTGCTAAATTAACGCTCCTCTACAGAATGGACAAGGAAGGAAATCGAATGGGTCTGGCTGAAAACGAAAAGTACGAGAGCTGAGCTGTAAGAGATATACGGCGACATTGACATATTTCAGCAAATAAAGAGTCAGCGTCTATGCTGGTTAGTTCATATTGTGCGGATGAATGAATGATCCCCTCTAAATGTGTACGATGCAGTACCCAATGGTGTAACAGAGAAAGAGAGAAGGGTTACACTGCCTTGGAATGCTCAGTTGGAGAAGTAGCCGGTTTTACTTGGTGTTAATAATTGGCGCCGATTAGTTAAACGAAGCAATAACTTGCGCACTATTGTTGATTCGGACAAAATCACGTAAGCGAGATGGAACTACTGATATTTATTCCAAGATAGCTGCCACAACGACTGGGATAGAATCTTTATGAATGAAATAGAAAAAGAAAAAAGCCAAGTCTCCAGAATTAAAATCAAAGAAGTATTTGGCCTATCTTGTTTGCATATTATTAAATCTACATACAATCCCCAGATATCCGTGCTGATAATTTTGCAGTGTGCGATTTCCGCGCCGCCTATAGTTAAAATGTTTATAACAAAAATTTATATGTAATTTGATCAGTTTTTGTATTTGGAGCAAATTGTTGTAATCATGAATTTTATTTTTTTTTGTTGTTGCAGAACAATGAAAAATTATGAACTCTCATTTCTCATACCATAAGCAATAAATTAAATAAATTTGTAAGTCAAATTTTAATTACTTTGTCACTGCCGTTATAATACTAATAGCTTTTAAATTGATATTTATTAAATTCTATATAGTCTGTGAAAAAATCTATTCTAGTCTGCGTATATATATTAGTATGTGTTTCTCCAACTCAGGGACAAATTTTGCGTTTCATAAATTTTGTTTCTTCTCACTGTCACATTTTATTTCGCTTCGCATTACTTCTTCTTGTTTATTATAAATTTTCTCTAATTTAGGGTGACACCCCAATTATCTGTAATACAACTACTTGCTGGCATTTTTGTGAGCTTAATATTGTTGCTGTTGGCTGAAATCACACCACGTCGTTATTTATTGATATTTGCCTTAAAATTTTGTTGTTGTTATAGTCTTCTTATCCTTACATTACCGCATTTGCCTCTGGCGCCCATCCATACAAATTGTTTTGTCATCCATTGTAATTTATCACATTGCGGTCGAAATGAGGTGAAATTCATGTCTTGCATGTACATATTTTGAAAGGACATTTTGGTGTGGTTTGTGGCTGAGATTAGCATCATTTGATATTTGAAATTGAATTAAGCTTGTGTAAGTGAGTGAATGCGAATGTAGTTTCACAGCATTGTGACTTAATATAAAGTTTGTATACGGTTTGGTTTAATCAAGGTTAAAATAATGATGCATTGATGGTAGATAGCTGCAAGAATACGCAAGGGTGCTTTCAATTATTTGGTGAGCTGTTGAAATGCCGTGAGAGCTGGAGAGAGAGAGAGTACTTGGGGTGGGGATATGTAAAATTTCAATTGAATCTGTAGCTCGAACTACAAAAAAAAAGATTTACAAAGTGGTTTATAATATTCAAACATAAAAACCTGAAGTTTCAAAACTATTTTATTTTAAACTAGTTGCAAGGCAGTTTATATCAGACTAGAAAATTACTGCTTACTTTGATGTTTTTTTTTAAACTAAATAAGTATGAAAACATTAGGTGTAAATATAAATAAATGTGAAATAAGTATGAAAACATTAGGTGTAAATATAAATTTTCGCCGTTTTAAAAGAGACGACATCGACGAGGCTAACATTAGAATTCACAGATGTTAACCGGCATGAAAATTAGGTTGCTTATTCAGAAGCAACGTCCGTTTCAGATTTCCCTACTTTTTTAATGAAAAAAAAAGAAACACAGAAAATTCAAATTTAATGGGGAATGTTTATTATCATTCAAAAGAGCATTCTTGGCCATTTATTTTTTCAAGATTATCTCTTTCAAATATTGGCCGTGGCTAAGTCTCAGATGGTTCATCCGTTTAATTCAATTTTCAGTGACACGTTCGAGCAATTCGACTGGTAACTGGCGAATGACACGCGTCATGTTTTGCTCCAAGGCCTGAATCGAAGCAAGATTGTCCGCATAGACCTTAGAATTTACATATCCCCACTGGAAAGGTCTAACGGTGTGATATTATGCGATCTTGGTGGCCAATCGACTGGCCCAAAACGTGAAATTATCTGTTGACCAAAGTGTTCTCTCAATAAATCCATAGATTGGTGCGACATGTGAGAAGTGGCGCCGTCTTCTTTAAACCAAATGTCGCGGAGATCACGAGCTTCAATTTCAGGCATCAAATAGTCGGTTATCATGGTGCGATAACGGTCGCAATTGACGGTTAGGTTCTCACCGGCATCATTTTTGAAAAAATATGGATCGATGATTCCACCGGCCCACAAACCACACCACACCGTTGGTTTTTTTTCTGGATGAAATGGCAGTTCTTGACTATATTCAGATTGCTCTTTGTCCCAAATTCGGCAAATTTTCTTGTTTATGTACCCATTGAGCCATAAATGGGCGTCATCGCACAACGTCCGATCATCTTGGAACTTTTCGGAAGCCCACAGAGCGAAGCGATGTCGTTTCTTGCACAAACTGTATTTTGTACGATTTCAATTTAAGACCTCGACGTAAAATGCGCCAAGTCGTTTTACACGTCATTTCGAGTTGCTACGAACGTCGCCGAATCGACTCTCCACGGTCTTCGTGACACTCTCAGCTACGGCCGCTATATTGTCTTTACTGCGTGCTCGAAGTAGTCTATTCGGCCGAATATTATCCAATAATGAGTGCTGGGTCTCAAGATGGGTGATGGTGAATGGTACGCTCAGTAGGCCGATTATGTTGACCATAAGTTGAGCGAAGCACGCGAAACACATTCTTTACAGAACGTGAATTTTCGTAATAAAGTTTAATGATTTGTAAACGTTGTTCAGGTTCAATGAACAAGAATAACATGACAGCTTGACACGACTCACGCGCGAACTGTTAAAAAAACGCTATTGGAAAAAGTAAATCTAATTGGATCACCCTATATTTTTAATTTCCTATTAGTATCGTATGTTTTCATTTGAGCAAAATAAGGGTCACTTGAAAGATCTCTATGGATGGTGATGTTGCTTAATTCGACCGAAAAAAAAATCCGGGAACTCTCTTCCGAACCCAGCTGATCAGATTAAATTGAGCTCTGAAGGAAAATGCCCTCAATATTACTCCAGGCAAGACAAAAATGATGGTTCTTAATGATAATACTCATCCACATTGGCGACTTCAGTGAAAATCTATTAAAAAACACTTGATAGGGAAGTACTGCCTCACTGGCTGTACCAAAAATTTGGATGATTTTTGTATAGCCTTAAAGGAGTTTTTCAGACGCGGGCAATACTTCGATTAAATGTAAGTTACCCTTCTCTCAGAATAAATATTATTTTTTCAATTAACCTTATTGTACTCCCAATAGTTTAACCGGTTTAAAACTAAGTTTTATAAAGAACTAGCGGATCCAGGCGAGCTTTGCTACACTTATAATAAAAATCAAGAAAATTCAATATAAACTTCTTTATTAAGAAATGTCAAAATATAAATTTTTGTATTAAGAAATGTCAAAATATTTTCTTTAATCGAAAATTTTTATTCTTAAACCAGAATTATTAAATTTTTTTTTGGATTTTTTTTTCATTCTAATTTTTTCTTTTTACTCTTTCTTTCTTTCAACACCACATACAACGTAATATACGCACATTTTGGAATTTAACATGTATTTGTTGTTGTTGTTGCCTTTTGTATGGGTAGTGATCAATGTTCACTAAAAGGGTCATATCTCCGTAACGGCTGCGCCAATCTCATGAGAACTTCACATTAACCTTCCCCTTATATCACTTTTGGAGGAATTCGATATGGTGGTTCTCAAGTTATAGGCGTTCATCAAAATTTGAATTGATTTTTTATATATATAGATTAAAAATATTAATTATTTCAAAAACATATATAAAAACATTGTCATTGAAACATTTTAATTTACAATTAGTGTTGAAATAGTTGATTTTAAACTATTTGAACTATTGTTTGTTGCCAGTTAAAGAATAGTTATCGGGAAATTAGTATGCAACTAGTTCAAGATATACCAGTTTAAAAGAAAGTTTATGGAACGATGAGAGAGAGAATTGAGTAAGTGATTATTTTTTTTTTTTTTGTAAACATTTTTGTATGTAATATTTTTGTATGTATGTAAATAGCAATAGGCCCTCGCCATTTCGCAGAATTTTTGTTAATGACAAGTCGTTTGCACATTTAACTTTTCACATTATATGATTAAATCTTTTTAGCTTAGCTTTATTGCTTAAAGCTTTCAGTTAAGCTTTTAAACATTGAACGAATGCTGAATAAATGGAAATATATTTCTTCTACAATTAAAAAATTCTAATATTTTAATATGCATTTGTATGTTTATATGTGTATTTTTATATTAATAACTTTTATACTTAACGCATACTCATAGATTTTTCTTCTGTATCAATGATATCAAGGTAAAATATGTTTATATATATTTTTGCACTCTTCCACAGATTACAAAGTATAAGAAAAAATATTTTTTTCCTGTGCATAGAAAAAGTGTAAAATGCAATTCCGTCATGCATGACCACCTTCCGCACATATATTTATTTAATATATTTCTGTGTTTGTATCGTAGGATGCACTTATCCTTGCCACCGTTAAATGTAAATGCGAGGTGTGTGTGCATGTGTAAATGCTTTAGCCACACATACATTGACACACTTATATTTGCACAACTATTCCACCTACTCCACCAAACACCTTTGTATTTGCCATCATTCCGAGCAGCGTGTGCTTGTTTCGCGATATATTACTGGATGCAAATGCAAATACTTGACACACGTCAGTGAGGGGAAAATAGTAGGTATATTATATATTTTTACCCAAACCCACATACATATATAAATGCCATTAGCGTAAGTAGAAAAATAATGCAAATGCATTTTAATGTAACGCATTTCTGTGTCAACATTTTCATGAAAAAGATGAAAGTGAATACCAGTGAAGGAATAGAAGGGGCCGATTTAGAGCAAAAACACTAATTGCACAATTTCGAAAGCGTGAATACAAAAAAATTATGTGTTAAAGTATCGTAATATATTTTTCTAATTATTTAAAAAAAAATGCTTAGCTATTTTGATTGTAAATTTAAAATATTTTTCTTTATTTAAATAAAATGAGTTTATTTTACTTATTTGTTTATTCTTTGTTTTATTATTGGTTTATATATAAATTTTAAATTTTTAGTTTTTCTTATCAATTATTCTTTTATTTGTTTTTTTATATTTTTTGTTTTAAAATTTTTTTATAATTCAATTTATTTTATTTTATTTTTTATTTATTCTTAAATTTCCATCTATCTTAAATTCTTTAGTGCTTAATATTTTTATTGGCAATTTAAATTAAAAATATTTTAATGTAAAATTATTTTTAAAAAATAATTTTTTTTAATCATTTGACTATTTTTTTTAGTGCTTTTTGAGTTTTTATTGTGTAAAATTTATATTTATATTTTAATATAAACTAATTTATTTTCTTCGTTTAAAATTTTAAATTTAATTGTTCTATTTTTAGTTTCCTTCTTGTATATAATTAAAGTATTTCAATTTTTTTTTCTATTATATTTATATAATTTTAGTTGTTTTAAGTTTTTATTGTTAGTTTAAAATTTATTTATTATTATTTTTTATTTCAATTGAAATATTTATTTTATTTTAATTTAATCGGTTAGTTTTTTTTTTAATTTTAGGTTTTAATTTTTGTTTTTCTTCTTTGAATTATATAACATCTTTACCCTTCCTCAATACCTCACCCCCTTAATTTCATTTTTTTTATAATTTGAATTCAACTATTTTATTTTATTTTATTTATTTGGTTAACATAAATTCTATTTCTTGTTCTTTTTTATTAATATATTTAATTTTTTTTAAAATATTTTTTAATTATTTTTTAACTATTTTTAATTATTTTTAATTTCAGTTGTCTATTATTTTATTTTTGATTGAACAAATTTTTTTATAATTTGAATTAAATTTTTTAATTGTTTTTCAATTTAAAGGTTTCAAGTTTTTTTAAACTTGAATTCTTCTATTTTTTTATTTTTCTTACAATTTTATTCCATCTTTTCACTCACCTAAACTCCACATATCTATAGCGGTGCCATACTGCAGTCCAAGTATCACTTCCGGCGAGCGATAAAATCGCGATTGTATATATGTGTATATTTTACGACTCACATAACATGAGCTGCCAAAATCGATGACTTTTATTGAACTACTGCCACGCTGTTTGAGTAGAATATTTTCCTGTGAATGATAAAATGAATGACGGTATTAAAATTTAAATAAAAATAAAATCACTTGTGGGAAATAAAGTATAACGACTTATCGACTTTATGAGAAATATCTTTGGCGTTAATTTTTATTTATATTTTTTTCATTTCATTTTTGGATGTTATAATTTTTTGGATATATTTTTAAAAAAAAGTTCTGATTAAAATAATTGATATTTGTTAATAAAAAATCAGCTTTTGCTCAATTAGAATAAATTTCTTCCATTAAGTATATTGTTTTTTTAGTAGATATATTTTGAGTTGTAATGATTTTTTTTTCTGTTCGAGACTACTTGACATATTTTTGACCCATTTCGGCTTGATGATTGTTTGTATATAAAAAACAATTTAAAAAAAAAAATATTTTAAGTTAAAAACAGTATATTTCAATGGAAAAAAGCGTAGTTTGTAGTAAAAAATCAATAATTAAAATATATATATAATCAAAACTTTCAAAACAGATTTTGTCGATAATTTCTCGATTATTTAGAAAATGCCCTACTATATCTTGATTCATAATTAGTCTAGAACTTCTTTGGCTTTTCCTTATTTTATTTAATTTTTTTTATCATTATGGAATTTTAAATTATCTAATTTTTTGAGTTTAAAGTTGAATCATCCAAGGGGTTTTTCAAGGTATTAATTTATTTGATTTCGATTAATTTACTGTGTTTCTAGATATCCTTATTTTATTGTGTTTCTAGATATCCTTAAACTCAATTTCCCAAAAAATTATATTTAATTCCCTTTTTTTCGCATAGTTTTCTAATCTTTTTTACTAAACTTAATTTCCTGAATAAAAAATCTTGATTTTTAGTTATTTGATCCCTTCATATTTTTACGTTTTAAAACTTATTTTCCATGACTTTTTTTGTGAATTGTAATTTTTCATAAAAAAAATAAGTATTTGTTTATTTTTATCGTTATTTTTCCTAATCTATCATGTTTCATGGATTTTTAATCGTTATATTTAATCATGTTGGGCAACTTCAAAACTTTTATTTTAGGGATTTTCGTAGAGTTGTTATTTTTACCTTACCTGTTCAAGAGCTTTTATTTTTTGGATTAAATTGTATCAATTTTCGTTTATTTATTTATTTATTTACTAAAATTTTCATCACAAAATCTATCAATTGCCATTTTTCGTATAATTTTTTGTTTTTTAATTTTTAAAGTGAAATTTTAAGCTAAAATAATCTTGCGTTGAGTCTAAATTTTTAGCGCCGCTGATACCTTGTGCATACTTACCGGTTTGAGATCACAGTGTATGATATTCTCTTTATAGAGTAGACGCAAACATTTTACAATTGAATTACAAAAGCGTCTAATCAAACTCATGCTGAAACCATTATAATTATTCTTCTTGATCAATTCATAAAGATTGAGACTGAAATGAGATGAAAATAAATCGAAATTTATGTTAATTTGAAGAATTCAAACTATATACAAACATAAATTAATTTTCCTAAAAATAGCTTATATTAGAGATATTGCCTGATTATCTATAATATTCTATATAAAAGAAATATATTTACAATAAATTTTTGTTCAAAACTTTATGTACATTTTATTGAATAATTTAAAAATCTAGCCAATGCACTTCCCAATCATCGCTTAACGAACCACCAGCATCAAAGAACTCGAAACTGAAGTGTGAATTTCAATTTGCATTGCTATTCAATATATATATATATATATATATATATATATATATATATACGAGAATGTATATATATATTATATATGAATAAATGTTGCACAGGCAGTTAGCTACAAAGGGGAATATACTCCATGCAAATATTGTCGAATAAGAGTTGCTGCCATAGGAGAAGATGCCATAAAGCAAGAAGCACATGAAATGCAAAAAAAGTAGATTAAAGAAATAAAAATACTCAGAAAGCAAATAGAGAATGAATATATATATATATCTATATATATATATATATGAAGTTATGCATGTGCTCTATCGAGTGAGAGCTGATAAAACTACTTTGTGGTCGACATGGCGTATGCGTAACTTTGAATAGCAGCCACCGCAGCACATGCCCGGGAGGTGAAGCGAAATTGAGGAAGATTGAATTAAGAATTGAATGTATATATGGGTGACTGCATATATATGCATAGTTGGGAGATTGCAAACATATATGTGTTAATATGTAACTATTGCCACAAAGTCAAATGTGTATTTTTATCAATACAAACATACATATAAACGTAATAAGATTATTTCACACATTTAAATATATGTACATATGCAAGTATGTCTTTATTTGAAAACTCTGCAATTACTTGAATGCATTGAAAATAAACAAATTCAAGCCGAGTAATTCAACTAAATATTGTGCTGCTTTCATTGGCATAAAAATAAATAAATTTTATCAGAGACGTGGCATATTAGATATGAATGTCCGCATATGCGTTTGGTTAGACCTTCTTTTTTTTATGATAAATTTATATTTTTGAACTTTTGAGTATGCTGGAAACCCAGTAGGAAAATCATTCTTTCAATTTATGCTAAGAACTAGCTTAAGCAATCTTAATTAATGAAAACAAGGATATTTGAATATAAAATATTATCAACTTTAAAACCAGACAAATTAAAAAAATTTCAAAATGGATTGGATTTCAAAATGGAAATTATAAGCATTAGTTGTACTAATTTAATTACTATTTCTACATTTATTTTACTTATTTTATATAGAGAAAAAATTCGATTGACAAAGAGGAAAGAAATAATATAAAGAAAGAAAGCATGGCTCATTAACATGGAATAACAATGCGGCTTGTAAAAAATCTAAAAAAAACTTGGCGAAAATCAGATCGGAGTGAGAAAGAACGACTGTCTTCGGGGATGTGGAAGTACTAGACCTATCACGAACGTACCAAATAAATTTTTTGTAAATTGCAAAATTAGATGTTGATCATTTTCAGTGTCAATACAAACTTCAATTAACGTCTGTAGAATACCAAATTTACGCTTCCAAATGCTTTTGTCAATGACTTTTGACCCAAAACCTCACATCTGAACAAATCGGTTGTTTGATTCGATTTCGATGAATTTCAATAACGATATGCTATTCATAATATGTATGTAGGATACCGGATTTCATGCTACTAACTGGTTTTTTGACTTCTGACTGGAGTTTTGACCAAAACCTCACTTCTGAAAATATAATATTTATGTGTTATATTCGACCGATTTCGACGATTTTCGGAAAGAATTTGCAATTCGTTTTGTGAGTATAGTATACCAAATTTCACGTTCGTAGGTATTTTTTGACGGATTTATGACCCAAAAGTTCAAACCTGAAAAATCGGCCGTATATATGCTATAGTGATCCGATTCGGCCGGTTCCGACAAATGATCGTTTAAACATACAGGTCCCTGATAAGGTTGGTTGAAATATCTCAAAAATTGAGGGATTAGTTTGCGTTCAAATGGACAGATGGACAGATGGACATGGCTAAATTAGCTCTGGTACTTACATACTTCGGACCAAAGTTAATATGTCATTTCATGCACTTAAAAGGTATAAAAAGTCGCGACGAAGTGTGAAATTCGGCAACGAAAATAAAATTAAAGCATTCTAAATTGTGCTAACGCAAAATGACAGCAAGAAATATAACCTCTTTAGTGTGTATGTAAGACAAATCGTATTATACATCTTTGAAGAAATAATAAAAAAAACATTGAAAAAACAATTAAATTTAAAAAAAAATTACGCTGAAAATGACATAAATATTAAATACAAGTAAAATAATAACAAAATTATATAAAAAATTTAGCAAAAAATTTTAAAAACATATAGAAGATCACAACCTAATTTTTAAATAAAAATATTTAAAAAATTAAAAAATCTATTTTTCAGTCAAAAATTTTTCTCATTTTGTCTTCTCTTCATATAGTCTTCTTAATAACTTTTTAAAACCTAGATAAACTACGCAAAACTCTCGCAAATATACACATTTATGAATGTATTTGCCACAACTGTGCTGACCATTCATTCAAACTAAGTTGGCAATTCAATGGTTATCCATTACTATGGCTTTTGTTTGCATTTCATTGCAAATCCTTACTCATTAATGTTGACAATTTTATGCCACAGCTGCTGGGATATATTTACTCGTATTATATGTATTCTATAGAAATATTGCAAACCCACAGCTATCAACTGTCAAGCAGTCAGTGTTACTTATCAAAAGCTTTTCGTTATACTTATATATATATATATATATATATATATATACTTGTATATATATAGTGTATATATACTGTACAAGTGCATATTAATATTTGTTTTGATAAACTATTGAATTTTTTCAGCATGAAAAGGCTAGTGAATGAAAGAAAAGCTAAAAATATAAAAAATGTATGTTTACTTATTCTTAGAAAAAGCTGGATTTCAAAGAAAATTTTGGTTTTCTTTATGAAAGTACTGAAAGAATTCCCTAGAATTATGCTATTCATTTAAATATCGAACAATAATGTACATACATAACTGTTATGTATATACTTATATATTAGAACGCTGTATTTCAGAAGCTTTTCTTTATGCTGTATTTTACTTTTCACATTTACTCGCGTCTTAAATATGTAGATCTACTAATGACACTGAATGGAAAACTAAAGCTTTTCTCTGAAAAAATTAAACGGCAGAATGCCATGTGGCCTACGACGTAGGAAAGAGTCCTTGAAGTTTATTTTTCGTATGAAATTTACTCTTAATGGAATTTTGAATAATACGAATATTCACCGAAATTCATTGTTAATGTAGTTCGCTTGAAGTTTCATTCTTTTCAACATTTCTATGTAAAATAAAAATTTCTTTTGTGCTTAAAAATAAAAAATAAAAATAAAAAAAGAAAAAGTGTGTTTCTTTCGCACTAAAAAGCAGTTTGTTGTAAAATATGCGATACAAATAAGTATACATTTACACAAAGATTTTTTAACGATATTAAAAAGTAAATTTTTTTCTCGCACTTTACGACAAGCAATACAAAATGTTGATCAGAAAAAAAATAAGAAAAAAATTATTAAAAAATTATTTAAAAATTTCTTCAATTTACTATAAAAAAAATTATTTTCCGCAATACTAATTATCTTTTCCATTCTATTTAAATTATCTTTAATTAAAATCTGATAATTCTTTAGAGCAGGAAAATACAAAGAACGAATTCCCTGCTACATATAAAAGTTAAAATAAAAATAATAATATTTCAACCGCAAATATCGAAATTTTGCAGTATAATATATTCATATACATATAAATTCTGTAGCAAAAGTGCAGTGGAGAAGTACAATAATGAGCAACATATATTTTAATCATACACAAAAAGACAAACTGCACACCCACCCATATGTGCAACCAACCAACCAACCAACCAACAAAAAATGTAAACAATTTTCGACAGTCAAAATGTAGATAAATTTATATAAATACATATTAGTAGCTCGTTACAAGCAGCATTGCATGTCAATATGCGATTTGTAAGCAACAACTAACAGAAAATGCCGCTACTAAATCCTAACCACACTCGCTCCTCCATTAAAGCCCTATTAAATCAACAACACTCCCACACATACACATACACGTGCGTATTAAGCAGAAAATGAAAAAAAAATAGTAAAAATATTGTCAATGCGGACTTCAATTGACGTGGTGCCTTGTTATTTGTATATTTCGTTGTATATTTAATTTATTTTATCTCTTTTAGACAAAAAAAAAAATTAAAAACAATATTAGGAAAGAAAAAATATAAAAAAATATGAAAGTACAAAAGGCGGACCGTCAAACCGAATTAAAGCGTCTGCAAATAAGTTCATACTCAAGCAAAAAAAAGTACACAAAAAAAAAGCACGAAAAAATATGAATGAGACCTTCGCCTTTATGTCGACGGCGCCGCCAGCAAAAAATTCAAGTTCAGATTTTTGCAAGTGACGCTTATGCAACAATTGCGGAAATAATGTCGAAATAATTCATAGCGCTTTAATGCCTGTCGATAATAAAATACAAATGTAATAAATAAATAAAATGATATAAAAATAAAATATTTGTAACGAAAAGTGAACACATTATTTATATACTTGTATATTTAGTATTTTAACGATTGCATTGACTTGTTTGTTGTTCACCAAGCCACACAAAAGCACAGCTGATTGCTGTCATTGTTGAATGTTAGGTAAAACTGTGGGTGTAGAGAGATAAAACAAAATCAATAGTTGTAGTAGTGTAACTAAATGAGATTTTATTTTTAGCTTGCCGCAATGAGATAAGCAAATAAGTGAAGGTAAGAACATTATGTAGGAATGGTGTGGCATAACTGAAGGCGCAACACCGTTTATATTATGATTGATGATAACATTTATGTTATTAGCGTAAAAAAAACATAAACAAATAAAAGGTAAGAATTTGTTCATAATAATTATTTAGCGACATTATATGGGGTACCGTTATCATTTAGAATCACACCATAGGCGCGCAAAAGCTTGATTAAGGCATATTTGCGTTAAGGTTTGAAATAAAGGGTTTTCCAATAGGAGTGATATGATTTCTTTAAAAAAAAAAACACACTAATTGTTAAGGAAATTCAAATGTTTTTTATTTAAAGTGAAGTACAATCGATACAATTAAGTTCTGCATATAACATCAGTCAAATGGCCTCCATGACTTCATTTTCAGGAACGAATTCGATGAACCCAATTTTCGAGCACTTTATCCACTAAATCAAGTCGTATGTCATGAATAGCATGATCAACATTGACTTTTAAAGCATGAAGAGAGTCTGGTTTATTGCTAAAGACCAATGACTTTAAATAACCCCAAAAGAAGTAGTCTAATGGTGTTAAATCCCAACTTCTTGGCGGCCATTCAATGTAACAATTTCTTGAAATAATCGAATCTCCAAACCTTTCTCGCAAGAATTCTGTTGTTGCACGTGCTGTGTGACACGTTGCCCCGTCTTGTTGGAACCAGACGTTGTTAAGATCAACTTCTTCCAATTGTGGCCATAAAAAGTTGGTTATCAACGCTCTATACCGCTCTCCATCGACAGTGACGGTGCTACCAACTTCATTTCGAAAAAAGTACGGACCGATGATTCCACCAGACCAAAAACCACTCCAAACTATCAATTTAAGTGAATGGAATACATTCTTGCGTATAACTTGCCATGAAAATAAATATTAAATATTTCTGAATACAATGAAAAAATTACAGATCATGACATATTAAAAATGGACAAAACGACACTTAGAAATCATATCATACCTATTGGAAACCCCTTTATAAGATAAATTAAATCAAAATATTGCAACTACAGCTTTTTTGATTATGTAAATCTTAAAATATACATATAAATAAAAATACTTAATATATATTTCTCAAAATCATCAAAAAAAAATCAAAAAAACTTCTTGCATGCTAATATCGTACTGAGGAAATAAAAGTTTTTGGGATATTATCGTATAATGGATTTGCTTGCACTTCAATGAGTATTCAATTTCTTTTAATTATTTAAAGAAAGTCTCATCTGGTGTGACCTCTATCATATTAATTTTAATGAAAAAAGCATGTTCAAATAAAAATCTCTCTATCATATTTATTTTAATGAAAAAAGCATGGTCAAATAAAAATAGCGTTGTTTTATGTAATATGTTGGATTAAATATTAATTCTCATGTCTGGAAAATCTGTTGTGGGAGGCAATATGATATAGTCTTTCGATTTCGATATCTCGCAGTGTCAAAATATTAATTTGAATTGCACTTTTGATGGATTTTTGACCCAAAACCTCATATGTAAAGAAATCGGTCATACGCTTGTTATATGATTTTATCTTGGAGACCTATCCAGAAAGTAAGTCTCCTAAGGCTCTCACGGCCGGAGGGATGTTATTTTCGACATATTTGGCAGCATGATATACTGGTCAAACTGCTCGTATTTGCAAAGAAAGAGGCAGTTCGTGGTCAGTACGTTGAGAACTCTCGACGCGACAACACGTTTCGCGAACAATATCAATTCAGTCTACGCTATCTCGTTTGGAAGAAAAAACCTTCGCTTGAGATTTATAATGAGACGAAATCTGCATATGGTGATAAAGCTATGAATCGTACAAAAAAAAAGTGCAAAAGTGGTGTCACGAGTTTAAAAACGGTCTGTGCATGATGAACAGAGGAGCGGAAGACCTTCAATTCTGACTGACGAAATATCTTAAAAAATCGAAAATATGCTCCGTGATGATCGCAGATTAACTGATGTACTTTCTGCGACGTGTCTGAAATTTCCAGATCTCTACTACATGTAACAATCACAGAAAACCTCGGATATCGTAAACTGTCCGCGAGATGGGGTTGGTAGAAAGCTGCTGCGAGAAAGGCTTCTCGAAAAAGCTTACATTATGTACTAACGTATCTCGTAATTTAAAAAAAAAATTAAAACCTATAAAAGTTCAGTACACTTACTTTCTAGGTATGCCTCGTATGTGTGTATGATACGAAAACTCTCGCTCTTCGATGCTTTTGTGACTAATCTTTGACAAAAGTGTTATAGTTCCCCGATCTGATCGATTCCGACAAATGATCGTATATGTATAAAATAGATCTTCGTATCAAGAATGGTTGAAATATCTCAAAAATAGAGGAATTAATTTGTGTTCAAACAGACAGACAAATTAACTTAGTTCACTGTTTTGATCCGATTGGTATAAATTTTTTGGGTCTATCTCTTCTTGTTCTATTACTTCGTCATGTCTCGGACCAAAGTTAATATATCATTTCATGTTCATAAAAAGTTTAAATACTTTTTTTTTAAACATAAATAAAATTATGGAAAAAAATGGATAGAAAAACATATGTATATTCGCCCTATACTTTAGTCATATCTATAATTATAATTAAAATTCACTGAATTTTTAAAATCTATTCTTAGTCAAAGCAATAAAAAAAAATAAAAATTACAAGAAAAACTTTTAAAACTTAAATGTACATCTTAAAATACAACACTAATATGTGTAAAAAGATATAATTCTAATACTTAAAAAAGCCACTCAGCTTGGCGCCTAAAAGAATTACGAAAATATATCCTTATATCGTGACCAACAGACACCGTCTGACACTATTTGTCGTTTGGCGTATAATTTACTTCAGCATGGGACAGTGGGAAATCCTCAACATGCCGTTCACGAAAACGTACAAATGAACTGATTACAGCTGTCAGAGAGAGTGTTGCCCAGTAGTTGTCAGAGAATGTTGTCCAGAACCTACAAGAGTTGTATCGTCAATCCGTCCAGCATTTTGGCGTCAGTGGAACCACTTTGCGACACATTAAGAAATATGTTTGGAATTTGCTTCAGTACAAAAATGGTACAATCGTTCGAATGGCTGACACTTAACTTGATTTTTTTCAGAAAAATTTTAAGTCCGACCCATTTAGTACTTTTATTGGATGATAATATTTCAAGCAAAACATGACAACCTATGGAAATAGATATCGGTGAATGTGTGCTCGTTATGGCTGATACCAAATACATAATAAAGATATAGAAGAGAGAGAAAAGTTACTGGTTTCAATAAGGCAACGCGTCAAGTGAGACTGCAAATCAACAAAGCAGAATAATTTGTTTTGGCAACGAAAATTCTATAAAAAAAGTATGAAGCCCAAAAAGTAATTTTGACTGCCTACCAAGATGTTCATATTTGATTTCTCCTAATGTCGTTATGTGCAGCTATTTGAAAGGTAAAGTGTACGCCAGCAATTCTCGAACCATTGATGAGCTCAAGACAAACATTCATTATGATATAATGGAAAACAAATAAAAAAGAATTCAATAAAGACGGCGGCTATTTTATTGATTTTGCATTAAACAAAAATTGTCAAAACAAATTGCAAAGGGACAGATTAAATAAACATATATCAGCTATAGACGTTGATTGATCTCTTTTGAAACTTATTAAAGTTTTACGTACCGACACAATATGCATTTTTTTATTAAAAAGCATCGTTAGCCATCGGCACCAAAGCCATATGATAGTGTCTGCACAAGCATAGAATCGGTTTTACCATATTTTCTTGTGCCTAGAAACCAGCTTTAAAGCAGGAAATTATGCAAAAAGAAATATAAAAAATCATAGAAAATGACGCGCATCATGCGTTGACAGCATTTTTAAATTTTTCTAACATTAATATTCCATATAATCTAAGAATTTTCCAGCTGAATCGTAAATATTTGCAATCATCTCACAATGCAAATGCCCAAAAGTATGTCAGCCAGTTCGTATTGCGCATTTGAATAAATTAAAAAAAATTTTTTTTTTTTGGACTCAGAGCATGATGTTTTTAATAACTGCATATTCCTTCCCCTCTTCCCTTATACGGGTGAGCGGAATATTGATTTAATTTTCTGTAATAAAATTAAAGCACAACACAATTAATGAAATGTAATGCAATTAAAACCTTAGCTGAGCATGTCATTGTATCACTAATGGCCTTATTAGTTTTTGTTGACGCTGGTTGCAGTGGTGGTGGTGGTTGTTAAAGTTAGTTTGTTGCAAGTAGTAACGAAATTAAATTTACCAGTGCACAACCCACACTCACACATGTACACAAACATTCTGGAATTTTCTACGCCTATAAATATTATTAAAACTAATAGTCGCTGATGACATTAATAACAAACAGCCTATGAACGAGGCTCATCATCAACTTGTACGTTTAAATATTTCAACAAGTTTTAGTGGCGTCTAAATTTCGTTAACAGCTTCAATGCACGCACTAAAAATTTGCATATAATGGCGACTGTGGAGATAATTTATACAATTTCATTATAATTTAATGCAAGGACATTTTTTCTTTTTTGGTTTGGCAGACTTTGTTTACCAGACTTCAACAAGGGCTGAGTATGAATCAATGAATTACTATTTAAAATTTTTACTTTTTCTCTTCTGAAAATTGCTTACTGGCTTGAATTTAGTTTGTAACCTCGTAAAAAAGTTAGAAAATAGTTAATAGCCTTAAATAAAGCAAGAAAATCACAATAGCACTCCAAATATATAATATTTCTAAGGAGTAAAGAAAATTATGAATTTAATGCAGAAAGCAAAACCAGAAAAGGTTAAAAGAAGTTTTAAAAATTCAAAGAGAAAAATTATTTGATAGTCAAAAGTTATTTCATAAGTAAAAATATGTTCGAGAGACTCAAAAGCATATCTTTAAGAAGAATCAAAAGTTGAAAAAAATCCTAATTACATCTGCAATAATTGACTACCATGTATAAAATATTTTTTAAAGAAAAAAGCTTTCAAGCCAATTTTTCAAAAATTGTTTGGTTGCTATTAAAAATTTCAACTAAAGACAACTTGAAGGTTGCCTAAGTACACAATGCTTGTTTGTTTTGAAATTATGACTGTGAAAATATAGGAGTTTCCAATAAGAGTGATATGAATTCTTTGAAAAAAAACACACTAATTGTTAAGAAAATTCAAATGTTTTTTGTTTAATGTGAATTACAATCGATACAATTATGTTCAGAATATAACATCATTCAAATGGCCTCCACGACCTCTTTTGCAGGAACGAATTCGATTAACCCAATTTTTGAGCACTTTTTCCACTAAATCAAGACGTATGTTATGAATAGCACCTTCAATATTGACTTTTAAAGCTTGAAGAGACTCTGGTTTATTACTAAAGACAATGACTTCAAATAATCCCAGAAGAAGTAGTCTAATAGAGGCCATTCAATGTCTCAATTTCTTGAAATAATCGAATCTCCAAACTTTTCTCGCAATAATTCGGCTGGTGCACGTGCTGTGTGACACGAAGCCTCTTCTTGTAGCCTCTCCTAACGACCAGACGTTGTTAAGATCAACTTATTCCAATTGTGGTCATAAAAAGTTGGTTGTCATCGATCTATACCGCTCTCCATTGGCAGTAACGGTGCTACCAGCTTCATTTCGAAGGAAGTACGGACCGATGATTCCACTAGACCAAAAACCACAGCAAACTGTCAATTTAGGTGAATGGAATGATTGTTCATGAATAATTTGTGGATTTTCTTCGCACCAGAATTGCCAGTTTTGTGTATTTACCGCACCACTCATATGAAAGTGAGCCTCATCGGAGATGATTTTCTTAGAAAAAATCGCTATCGTTTTCAAGTTGGTTCAAGGCAAAATCAGAAATTGAAAGAAAAGGCAATTTATGACATATTAAAAATGGCCAAAACGACATTTAGAAATCACATCATCCCTATTGGAAAACCCTTTATCTCTCTCTAAGTGTCTACCGATAGTTTTTATTCGTATAAATATTTTCAGCAAATAAATTTGTCACTAAAAAGACATTTGCTCTTAAAACGATTTATATTTCTATTCCATTTTTAATTGGAGTTTATTATTATAATTATTATTTTTTTTATAAAAATAGATTTTATTTTATTTTATTTCCTTTTTTATTTCATTTCTTTTTTTTTCAATTTATTTTATTTTATTTTATTTTACGACTGTTGTTTGATAAGCTATTGACTTTTTTAATAAAATATATATTTTTGTCAAATAAGCGTTTTATTTCTCAATATTTTTTTAGCTCTATAGATTTAGTCCAGCGTTTTTCCAATTTTTGGGTTCCTTCCAAATAATAGGTTTTTTCATGGCCCTCAAAATATATGTGTTGTTCTGTCAAAATCTCTTCATTCGACCTGGATCTCTTACCGCCTAGCCATTTCTGATATCACTTTCGGGTACGGGTATACAAATTATTATATTATATTATATTATATAGCCGAAGGCCTTAGCTGCCAGCGCTATATAAAATTATTTGTTAGCTATAGTTTTTAAAATTAGCTATCAATATTAATAATAAATATTATATTATATACTAAATTATATAATATATTATATATTTTGTTTAAATTTTTTATATTTTTTACCTTTGACTAATTTTATGTATTTTATTTTATTTTTAATAAAATTTTATAATTTTTCATTTTATTTAATTCTATTTCATTATTTTTTTCTTTTGTTTATTTTTTTTTATATTTTATTTCATTTTATTTTATTTTATTTTATTTTAATTAAATTATTTCATTAGTTTAATTCATTTTGTTTTAATTTTTATTTATTTCTTTATTTATAATTTTTTTTTAAGTAATAATTCCAATGTATCTCAGAATTTCTTTTCAATTTGTAATACCACTCACTTTTTATTTCAATATTTTATATTTTCCCTTGCTTCCTGTCAACTAAATGTCTAGGAGATATCTCTACTAATTACTACATTTTAACATCCTTGCCATTATTCGCATTTCCATTTACAACCAAACAAAAAAGGCCTAACATGGCATTCGCCATGAATTTCAATGAAAAATTATAACAAAAGTACTAAGAATTATGGTTAATTATTTTTCATTTTACTTGGTTGACACACTCAGTAATGTATAAATACGTCTCAAGGTTAGGATTCAATAGTAACGATAATGGTGGGCTTTTATTTTAAATGTAAATTTCTCTAAAAAAAAAAAGGAAAATATTTTCTAGAATAAATTAAGCAAAATGTATTGTGTTTATATAAATAATATTTTATTACATTAAAAACTGCATTTGTATTAAAAATGTTAGGAAGTAAGTTCATTTTCAGTAATTTTTTAGCAACTAAAATTTATTTTTATGTAAAGTAGATTTCAATTATATTTGAAATGCTGTGGTTTAAAATGGAAAATAATTTTTGGTTTTTTATTTCCAAACAAAATTGATTAAGAATTTTGTTTTTCCATAATTTTTAGTTATTTAGTAATATTTTTAGGTTTCTTTCATAAAAATTATTATCTAAAATACCAAAAGCGTATATTCATATCTTTAGTTTATTTTTTAGTTTCAGTAAAGGTTTATTCAAAATGTGTTTTAATTAAATGTTGTCCTAAAATCCAGATACTCAAATTTTACTACTTCTGTAATAATTTAGCTAAATACTTTTAAAAATTTCAAATTTCGTTTGTTCATTTTACTACCATTTTGATGAAGAATTTTTTTTTTTTGGAATGTATGACAACAATAACTGTCAAAAAATATTATATTATAATTTTTAATTCAGATAATTCAGTACTTTAAATTTGCTACCACCAAATGTAAAAATTTTCATTACATTTGCTGCTGTAGTGCAAACATTTAAAAATTGTTTAAAAACCTCATGCAAATTAATGTGAGAGTAACCTTAATGTCCCACATAAATCACTACTGTGCTATATGAAAAAGTGAATCAATTTAAATACATATATACTGCATATATACATATGCTTCAATATGCCGAACTAATGAACTCGAAGCTGTACACCCAGTAATATATGTATATGCAAGACCAAACCCCAAATGCCACTAAATTTCTCCATCTAAGTGCATATTTAATATTGATATGTGTAAATAGCGCAACTTTTCTTAACAAAAATGTGTAAGAAAATATTCACATTCAAGGCGAAAATAAATTCAGTTAACAAAAATATTTGAAAAGTTAGAATTTTACGAAGAAAATTCCAGCCAACAACTACTTGAAAAGTAAACAAACATGGCTGACAGCAGTGACAAGCGGGCAGCTAGCATTGGAATAACGGTAAAATGTAGAAAAAATAAAATAAGAGTCAGAAAATGTGGCGACGGTGCTGTTTTGAAAGTTGAAAAATTTGTTGAAAATATTTACTACACAGTTTGACACCGAGCTATTAGTGTATAGTGGCAAGTGTGCCAGGGCCGTAAGGTAAACAGCTCGAAATGTATGGCATTTTTGTGCAGGTAATTTGAGTGAAATGTCGCACTAATTTAGTTAATTTCCGCCAAATAAGCGCATTAAATAGCAATTAGTCAGTGTGAATGCGAGAAAAAGCTGGGATAATATAAGCGTAAATATGTATTTGTGTGAAAAATATATACATTAGAACTGAATTGCCTGCTATGTGTTCTTCGGCACAAAATGCAGATTCTACGTATATATATTACTTACGCAATGAATAAATAGCAAAAATTAAAGTTGAAGCATATTTTCAGGCTCAACAATTCTACAAAATTTATTTTGCCTAAAGAAATAGCAAATTAGATTATTAGAGAGTAAAGCACAGTTAAACAGACGCCTAAAGCAGAGAAATAAATTATCCATATTACTTATACATACATATATTAGGATGTTCAATATTCAACAAAACAAATTTTTGGAAGCAGTATTTTCAGTACTTAAGTAAATTTTCAACCTCAAATTTTAACTGTTTTAACAGAAGTTGTATTAGCGGGCTACACTTATGTGCCTGTTTTTGAATTTTCCCATTGGATACTTTCTCTAATAAATATAATCGAATAAGTTTTAAGTTTTGTAAAATCATTGCTTTCTAAATTATTCAGCACAAGCCTTTAATATAATTTTAGAAGTAAAATTTATAAAATGTTACTTATACGCACTGTTATCTTATTATGAAAAAATCAACTGAAAATAATTTTTTAATTTCTAATTTCATTATTTTTTATATTCATTTGATATTTTCAAAATTTTTATATTTATTAATTTCATATTTTATGGAATTTAAATCATTTACATCCTAATAAAGAGACATATATTATTTAAATATGTACAACGAGTATTCCGTGCAGACATAATAGCACTTGTTATTTCTTCTGAGTGCTAGTAAAATCTAATTATACTAGTATGTCCTACAACATAATTGATGGCCTAAACCCAGTCAGGCATTAAAAGCATGTATAGTATGTAAGAAGTTGGTTGTTTTTACCTGTGAAAATATGCTGTTTTTACTTGTAGAGGTTGTTAAAAGTTTGATTTTGTACTAATATAATTAAATATATATACCGAAAAGCACATGAATTATTATAGGATTTTCACACTTTTCTACATACAAATACTATAATTACACGAATTGTAGCTCAGTCAAGCAATAAAATGAAGATAGAAAATTAATTTTTTCATGCTTGATAATTTTGGATTTAGTATTTAATAAAAAGGGATTATGGTATCTCAAATATGTTAACGTATATTGTAGAGGATATTCATAATTTTATTCCATTACTGGTTTGACTGCGGTAATAATTAAGGAAATTATAAATGATTTATAAATATTTTGGATTTTCTAAATTTTAGTATTAAAATTTAGTATTTTAAGTGTTTTAAAATTTAGTTTCGAAGCACCAAGAAAGGGGAAAATAATTGATGACTACCAGAACTGAATTTTACTGAGTCCAATAACATAATAGTATGCACTTTCGTGGTCTCTTTACAAGATCTCCGACTCAGGAATATCCATTTGATTTTACAGGTTGATATCTTCTGAATTTCAGAATAAATGAGTCACTGAATATCAAAAATATCGTTTTGGCATAGAATTTTTAATAATTCAAAATATCTTTTGAGGGTGGTGTATTGTCACCAGTTCTGTGAAAGTTTGAAGGGAAAGTTCCTAAGCTAATTGCTTACGCTGATGATTTAGCTAATACGAGCAGTGACCGATAATTTCCTGGATAGTAATAGTAATCTGGAGCGTTCACCCTTCATGCATCGTCAAACTAGCCAATTTAGATACTGAAAGAATGGATCCGATACTTTTTACAGGATCTCTGCGTGGAAACCCCCAGGCCCAATGCTGTGAAACTTACAATTTGGGCACACACCTCGCCCTCGGAGTAATATTGGTTAGAAAACTATTGCGGGAGCTCAATGTAGAAACAAGTAATGCCGTTTACGCATTTGAGGAATACTAAGTGCTTCATGGGGACTGGTGTTACATAACAGTAGTCCAATCAATCTTGCTCTATAGGGCTTTGGCATGTTGGATCCCTCCCAGCAAAATTTAGTACAAAAAACTATTGAAACGGATACAGCGGGGCTCTCTGCTCGCTACATAACGGCTGTGTTGAAAACTACTCCAATGGCAATGTACCACCAATTGGCATTGCATGATAAGCATTGCAGCGAAATCTACTATGATGGGTGGTTGGTATAAGCAAGTTAGAGGATGGCATAGGAACGTGATACCACCATTGGCATGCACACACAAATAAAAAAAGGGTGATGGAATGAGCACCGGGACTCATTTCGCTGGGGCGAGAACTTTACTAACCCTTCCAGCTTCTAAAATTTTCGGTTTTCAGTAATTTAAGCAAAAATTTACATCGTATTACTTGAAAAATTTTCCTCAGTAGCAGCAGTAGCGGTAAAGCAACTGATTATCTACTGAGTTCCAGGCGAAGAGGTCATTGCAGGGAGCAAAATAGTTGATGAGATTACCAAAAGGATCACCCGTCTAGAAATTCAACCAATTAATGCAATACGAAAGACGCTAAAGACTTTGTACAACGGTAAAGCTAGAGAGGGAGATGGATAAGGGTGAAATACAACGCTTTAATGGCCTACAAGTTAAGTTCATGTGCAATGGTTGCGAAGGAAAGCACATCTTTTGGGAATGACTGCAGCACAGTTTCAGATTCAAAGACAGAATCGACATTAGTAGCAGTGAAGCATGCAAGAGGCGTACGGAGACAGACATGATTGAGACGTTTTTGTCCGGACATGTGTTAAAGAAACGTCTTAAGCATCTAGTAGCTTCTCTATTTAGAGGGCTAGAAGAATTTTCAAAACTTCATATGAAGACACTCTTTAACTTCGCATAAAATATTTACATCCAGCCTTAAGACTACTTCATCTCTAATTAATTCGAACAATCACTTCTGGCACTACAAAGGGACAACAGGACTATGTAAGGTGTAGCAGCCAAGTCAGTGTAACTTTACAAAAACTTTTCATAAAGGACCAAAATACGTAATTTTATTCATATATATGTATGTTCTAAGATACTTATATTTCGTATATTCTGCCAATTTTTATTATATTTTGTATATTTTCAATCCCAAATAATCTTACTTTGCCTTATAGGGCCGTTACTTAACATAAATTGCCATCAAATATTCCCAATTTCCATATATATTATTCAAGCAAAGTGCTTTTTACCAATTTAATTACTCAAGCCATAAAATAACGCTTAGATGTAACATAATCTCAAGTAAATTTAACTCAAAGTTAGTTACTCAAGATATTTACATATTCACATTAACATAATACTCGTGTATTGTGTATGCATCTGCTAAATGCATGCGTAAGATTACGTTGCATAGTTTTGGGGGGGTCAATATTATTGAGCTTGAAACTTGTTAAAACCACATGAATGAGACTCTTGCTAATAGTATGTATACGAGTACATGTGTTTTTGTAGGCTCATTTGAGTATAAGTCTCTATGTATGTAAGAATACCTTGGTAGTCAAATACATACATTTGGTGATAAAATCAGCAATCAAGTAAATAATATGTGTATACAGCCTGTTTGTGTATGCCAACGCTTCATTATATCTGCAGACTGCCTCAAAGCGCTTTGTGGTAAAGCGGCCATCTGTGGGTGCTAAGTCTCCAACTCAATGGTTTGGACTAATTTTTAACTTTTATTAAGCAAAAAATAAACCAAAATCTTTAGGAGCACAAAGAGCACACAACGAAACATATTAGTATGTCTACCTAACTGTAAATAAATAAGCATATATAACACAGTGGCGCAAGCAACCTACTTTACGTGCAATTTAGTAGCTTCACACAATGCCCCAGTGACATTTTTGCTTATGAAAAAAAAAAACCAAAATAAAAAATACCGCCAGACATGACCTCACACAACAATAAAAATAACAAAAATTGGCTTACTCGCCTCTGTACTTACCTTTTGTTATTTATATACATACATATATATAAGTTCATATATAAGTACATCCATGGAAACTTCATTGGTATTACTGACCATAAAGTGCTAGTAATGCTACACAAGTGACCAACCGTAAATAAGGAATAGCAACAATATTAAGGCAAATGCACATATATACATATACAATTCTACATAGACTATTTTGTATTAAGCTGTACAGGGTTTAACACACACATACACACATATGGTAGAAGTATGTCGCTTAGCAACTTCGTGGCACTTTGGACGCCTTTTATTGTATGTTGCATGAAAATTCAATGGGCGTAAAGCAAAAGTCCTGCCATAAAATATTAAATTATGGCAACACTTAAACACAAATTTTAAAAGAGAGGCGAGGGTAAAAGCCATTACAAGAGATTTTGGTTGGTTTGCCATGCAAAAGGGTGGTGGGCACGGGATTATAAATATGTATTTATGTACAGGTACGAAATCTGAGGTGGGTGTAGTTGTTTTTTCTCTTATATTTTATAGCAAAGCTGCTGACACTACTTTATTGCTGCTCCGGTAGAAGTGATTTTAGTGGTTTTGCGTGATTTATGTTTGATTTCATAGAGCTTGCTATGAAAAATTAAATTTTTTTTCGGTTTTTAAAATCTTTACACCATAAAATTTAGAAAAATCTGTTTTTGAAAAATTATTGCAACTAATTATTTTTAATTTTATTTAAAAAAAATGTATTATTTAATTTTGTATAAAGGATTCTGTTCAATTAATTTAAATTTTTTTATTATTTTCAAACATTCTCTCCTAACAGTGGAAATTCAAAATATTTTTTTTTACAAATATTTTTTTTTTTTATAAAATTTCTTTCTATTTAATTTTAATTTCTGTTCAGTAATTGTTATATATATATATAAGAATCAGTACAATTTTTGATGAACGCCTATAACATGAGAACCACCAGATCAAATTGCAAATTAGGAGTTCTAAAGGGATATTAGGAGAAGGTTAATGCGAAGTTTTCATGAGATTGGTGCAGCCGACTATTTTAGTGAACATTGGTCGCTACCCATACAAAATACATGCAACAACAACAAATACATGTAAAACTCCAATATACGCGTAAATTACGTTGTATGTGGTGTTGAAGGAGAGAGAGAAAGAGTGAAAAAAACGAAAACTAAAATAAATTAAAAAAAAAATTGGAAAAAAAATATTTAATCAATTTTTTTCGTTTCTTTTTCCAAAAAAAAAGTGAAGATTCAAATTTCAGTTAGATTTTTTTAGGTGTAGCAAAGCACGCTGCGTTCTCCAGATTAGACAAAGAAGCGAAGCGAATGGGTATGATAGTGAGCGAGGGCAAGACGAAATATCTCCCACGTCACTGTTGATAGTCATAACTTCGAAGTCGTAGATAATTTCGCCTATCTGGGAACCAGCATTAACAACACCAACAAAGTCAATCTTGAAATCCAACGCAGAATCACTCTTGCCAACAGGTGCTACTTTGGACTGAGTAGGCAATTGAAAAGTAAAGTCCTCTCTCGACGGACCAAAACCAAGAAAGAGAAGCTTTGCAGATTTATGGTCCTTTGCGCGTTGGCAACGGCGAATACCGCAGATGATGGAACGATGAGCTGTACGAGCTATACGAAGACATTGACATAGTTCAGCGAATCAAGAAACAGCGGCTACGCTGGCTAGGTCATGTCGTCCGAATGGATGAAAGCGCTCCAGCTTTGACAGTATTCGATGGATTACCCGCTGGCGGAAGCAGATGAAGAGGAAGACCTCCACTCCGCTGGAAAGATCAGCTGGACAGCGACCTGGTATTATTGGTTATTTCTAACTGGCGGCAAACAGCAGAAAGAAGAAACGAGTGGCGCGCTATTGTTGACGAGGATATAATCGCTTAAGCTGTGCCTACGTCAAAGAAGAAGAAGAAGAAGCAAATCACGCTGGGGTCCGATTGTTTGTTATATTTTTAAGTACTATTAATTTTGTTTCAAATTTGTTGTAATACAAGCTTTTGGAGTATTTTAAACAAGATTTCCACAACACCTCTATATAATAGTTTTACAAAAAATAAAAACGTAAATTGTTTGACTCCATTTTTTCGCTTTTGTCCTTTTAAAAGATTTTTTCCAGTTTCAACATATATTAAGTATTTCTGCTGCTAACATAAATCACTTTTCGTTTCGTGTAGGCGTTGACACGGCCCGTGTCGCTTACAATTTTTTTGTTTTTTACTTTCTATATACGTAATATAAATATATGAACATATATGCATATGCCAAACTGCCATGTTGTTAAATATCTATATTTGAACACTTGCCCATTGACCCTGTATGTATTTATGTAGAAAAATATAATTCCTCTTGTATGCCTACCGACATATCTTCGTGTCTCGTGGGCAATTAAAATCAGATTTTTGCAAGATTTATAGTTTGGTGAGAGATGACAGGAGCAAAACACAATTTATTCGCAAAGTATTTTTGTTTGTTTATGTAGGTGAAAATAAACTTTTGGGTTTAAAAAAATAAATAGATCATTATTAAAGGATATGGCCCATCCAAGTAGATTTTCCTTTTTGGAAAGTTTAAATTTAATTTTAGTAAATTTTTATGCAGTAAAACTTAACTTCAACTTAACTTCTTCAAAGTGGGAAAGCGAATAGAGAGAATCAATTCTAGCAAAAGTATACTCCACGTTCATTTCGGCTTAGTACAAGGCGATCAGAAGACATTCAAAATTGGTGTAAGAGCAAGAAAAAAATTTTCATCAGCGGTGAGGGTTTAGATCGTACAGTGTAAGGATATCGTTCAAAACGGAAGATGTCAATTTTAAACAGGAATCCGAAATCAGCTATTTATCCCACCTTTTATAAAACCGAAATATAAGTGCCCAAGAGTCAATGCCATCTGCGAAGGTATTTCAAGTACTAAGGAAGATGGTGCTGTACCTTAAGTGAAAAAATTTGCTGAGTTACTTGGATAGAGGAACTTTCTTTTGCTAAAAGTATATTTCTTTTGATTTACACAAGAGGTAAAGTAATTCACTTCATTCTATGTTCAAGAGGATGAGTTCATTTAATGTAACAATATAGACGGTGTGGCGGATTAAAGGTCTCTTATGATCCACCCTAGCGTCAAATATTCATAAGTTCTTTAAAAAGAAGCTATAAACTCGTTCTGTTTCACAATGGCGGTTCATATCCTAGTTTTGTGACAGTCATTCCGCACACTTCAAAGTTACCTACAAGAAGTTGGAATTCATTCTTTAAAAATTAAAATATAGAGACCACGACGATTAAAAAATCTTGGCTTACTACTCGAACAGGAACTTGAGTTTACCAAATTGCCTTTCTATTAAGAAAGGAAGTGCGCGCTTCCAAGAGCTTGATGTTGACGAAAAGAACGACCTGCATTTTTGGTGCTTTATTCTTTTATAACCAACTCAAATCAAGCTGGGATTTGAGGATAAATATGCAACGTAGATATACAAGTAATAGAAATTGCTTCAGATATTTAATATAAAAAATACCAGGTCTCTCACTCTTGCAAACTGGTGCTCCTTTGGACTGAATAATCAATTGAAAAGTAAAGTTCTCTCTCGACGAACCAAGACCAAACTCTAACAGTCGCCTTCCCGTCCTGACATATCGTTCAGAAGCCTGAACGATGTTGACATCCGATGAGTCGGCTTTAGAAGTTTCCGAGAAAAGCCTTTTTCGAAAGATTTATGGTACTTTTCGCGTTACATATGGCGAATACCGCAGACGATGGAACGAGCTGTACGAGCTATATGACGTTATTGACAAAATTCAGCGAATCAAGAGACAGCGGCTACGGTAGGTTATGTCGCCCGAAGGGATGAAACGCTCCAACTTGAAAGTATTCGATGGATTACCCGCTGATGGAAGCAGAGGAAGAGGAAGACATCCACTTCGTTGGAAGTATCAGGTGGAGAGCGACCGGGTTTCACTTGGTATTTCCAAGTGGCGCCAAGCAGCGAAGAGAAGGAACGCGCTATAATCGCGTAAGTGGTGCCTACGCCAAAGAAGAAGAATTCACAATTCGACACAATCATAACATCAACCGGAATCGTAAAACATTTCAAGATCGCCTCAAGGCAGACTACTTTCTTTAAAATTTAGTAGATGTGAGTGAAGAGCACGGTGAACGGTTTCATCAATATGCATATAAAGTAGAGGGAGAAGGAATATCAGTGAAGATGGAGCTTCGCAAAGATGTCAGACTACTGTTGAACGTTTCAGAGAGATCTTCCAGATGCTTACTACAGCAGAATCGTTTGATGGATTTTTGGAAAAAAAAATGTTTTTTTCACATATAATTATGAAGTAATGAAATGTTTTTTTCTCTTCTGTCTTTTACTTCAGATAATAACACAATTTATTTATTTAAAACAGATTCATACATTGTCTGAAGACATGACTATATTCTGCATACTTGTGTTATTGCATTATGTACGAGTATATTAGTGTCTTTGACATAAGAACTATATAGAAAATCTATGATGAACATGGAAATATTTTCTGAAAGCACTTAAAACAAATTCCCATGCAACAAGTAGAAAGACTATATCATCAATTATTCAATTACCTACCTATCGATGGAAAGCTGAATGTATGTAAGTGTAGCCGAACTTACTTAAATAAACTGTAAAGAGAAATATTTGTGTGTGCTCATTTATTAAGCAGTCCTTGCGAGCCTGAAACTGGTATTGGAATCACACACCTTTCAGCTTGACTCCAATCAAAAGGGCATAGCTACATAACTTTACACTTTTTATTAGATACACGTGTAGAATATTGAGTTTGTATCAACTGAGGCAATGTCTTGGAACAAACAAAGTATAAAATTTATATTTGTGTGTGAGTAAGTCAGACAGGAAAATATAATAAAAGTAAAAAAAAAAACACTTTGTGTGAGTACACCAGTTAGCTTTAGCATGTGGGCTTTCACATATTTACTCTGACAAGGATCTATAAATCTTCAGCAAAAACCTCACTGAGAAGCATACATGTTCCTTAGACGCTCATCAGCAAATTTACATTTGTCTAAAATTACATATTACATATACATATGAAAGCGGCAGAGAAACCATTTTACTTTTTGTTACTAATTATAGCTGAAGACATTGCCTACAAAACCCAATTTGACCCACCTGTTGACTAACAACTGAGTTTTTGCTTAGCGTATACACGTGTTATAGGCACATACCCCTACGTACATATATGTATGTGCAAATAAATGTGTCATTTAATTGGTTGTGCCATATTTAGACAACAGACATCAAACGGTTATAGGCAATAAAGACAATTTTATATGAAATGAATAAAAAGTGAGTGAAAGATTAACTGTTTCGTCTAATGTTTGAGCACGAGTCAGGTATACATAGTATATACTTATATACATTTGTGCTCAGGCAAATTGGTTGAATCAGTTTGAGTACGACTACTCAAAATGACATTATCCAAGCGGTTACGGCGCAAAAAAAAACTTAAGTATACAGTCAGTCAATAAAGTAAGTATGCAGTTGCACCATAAGAAAATAAACAATAAAAAATATACAAATCTTTTTGTAACAAAAGGAAAAAAATATTTATTTCTAAACAATATATTTGGAACTTCAATTCAGGTACAAAAAGTTAACTTAAAAATTATATTTCTTTAAATACAAGTAATTTAAACTTAAATTAAAATATCTTCAAATTAACATCAAAAAAGTATGTATACAAAATCAAATTAGTACTTCTAAATTCATATTTTTATAAAAAAATTAAAATAAAATTGTTTTTCAATATTTTGTGGGGTTGCCTTTTTATCTAAGGACCGCTTTTATTCTCGTATTCATTGAATTCACCAGATTTCCTGTCACGCTAGGCGGTATGTTCTCCCATTCTTCCGCGAGGATCTTTATCAAGTGATCCTTGCTTGAAATGCTGCGTTTTCGAATCTGCCGGTCAAGATGTTCCCATAAATGCTCTATAGGGTTGACAACGGGGAACTGAGGTGGTGTACGATGTTGTTTCTTGACCTTATACAGGAGCCACTCTTTAACAATGGAAGCAGTGTGCTTTGGGCCGTAATCTTGTTGAAAGACAAACGACTCATGAAGATCAAGCTTGGCGGCACTTTCGTGTAAATTTTTTTTCAAAATATCTAAATATTGAAAACGATCCATAATGCCGTCATTAAACACCAGCTTACCGACCCCAGATGCTGCCATACAACCCCAAACAAAAACGGAGCCACCACTGTGTTTGACCGTGCCCATCAGATTTTGCAGTTGAAGGTGAGAATTCACTTTTCGCCATACCTTGGCTCGTCCATCGGATCCATGATATTGAATTTAGATTCATCGAAAAAAATAACTGTGTTCCAGAAGGTTTTGTCAGCTTTTTCGTATTCTTTGGCGAAGGCAATTCTTTTTTTCCGGTTTCTTACGTATGTTGCGACCATGGTATCCGGCAGTTCGCAGTACCTGACGAATCGTTTCAGGATTGCACAGTTTTCCAACCTCATTTACAATTTCTTTTTTAATCTTGGGAGCTGATTTTTTTGGATTTTCACGCATCTTGCGAACAATAATTCGCTTTTCTGGTGATGTAAATATGCTAGGCCGTCCAGGCCTCTGTTGTTTTTGTTGTTGTAGCGCCTCTGATTGGTTTTGGTATCTCCGTCTCGTTCATATTTCTTAATGGCTTTTGTACGTACCGTTGCATGACTTTTACCAACAATTTCAGCTATTTTCCTCTGAGATTTTTACTCTTTGAACGATTTTATTATCAAAACTTTTAGGTCCTGAGACAATTCTTTTCCCCGTGGTGCCATCACGATTTTAAAAAACTCTTTATTAATGCTTGTGCTGAAATTTTATTAAAAACTGAATATTTCCATTATATTCAAAAAGAAAAACCAGCTTCAATGCTCTTAACCTATTCAAGCGCGACGAACCCAATGTACTTTACGTTTTGCATACAAACTTTAATGACATAATTTTTGCACATATCAGAGAACAAGTACTATTAAATCTAACGGTACTTTTAAAAATAGATCATTTTGCATGAAAACGACAGTTGACATCGTAAGTAACAAAACAGTAAAAAAAATTCATTTGTGACGCAGTTAGAGCGAAATATTTCAATTTGAAGCTTCAAATACTCAGTGCATACTTACTTTATTGATACACTGTATATGTATTTTGTATTTTTTTTTTTCAATTTGCAATGAAAAATTACGATTTGCACGCGACACTGTGGCAGCAATGCACATTTTTGTGTGTCAAATGTGAATAAAAGACACGCGCTTGTCGTTGTACAACAAGCAAAATAATTTATTTATTTGCGTAATTATAAAATCATACGACTAAGTAGTAATAGCGTCGTCAACTTAATTTCACGTCAGGCAGTGGTGAGTAATGAAGGTCGTGTTTGCACGCCTTCAAATTTATGAAAGCCATAAAAAGCTTATTGCCTACTTTTAGGCGCACGCTTTGCATTTGATTTGTTTTATTCAAACGTATAGTAAAGTTAGTTGTAGGCGTAATTGGAAAAAATTTGCGAAATGTTGAAAGTTTTCATTCCATTTGCAATTCTTTGACATTTACGAGCCCAAAACAATTGTTTCTTGATTTAGTTTTTTTACTTAAATTTGCTCCTTTTCAATGGACTTTTCTGCATTCGGAGTCAGTTTCAGTAATTTCAGTTTCGCATGCACCAATAATACGCCCCGTAATTAAATTTGACATTTCATATAACAATTGCTTACACATACTACATATATCAATGGACGCATATAAATTTAAAGGTAATCTAAGAGTGTAATTTGTGGTGTAGGTTTTAATGACGAAAGCAAACGGAAGTCATTTTGAGGGTGTAACAAATTATAGTATATGTTTGGATATTTGGGGCGACTGACTTAGGAATTAAAAAGACCTAAGGGGTTTCAAACTAAAAACGAGAAGATTCGAATTTTAAAAAATTTTATAGTCTAAAATAGTTTAGTGTTTTATGCCTTGAATTTTTTAATTCTTTTTTAACAATTAGCGGCAATAGTAGCCGCGTAGTCAGCAAAGCCTGACAGTTAGAGCAGACCAACATCTAAAATATTTTGCTACCAAGGAAATGTCAATATAGTCAATGTATTTACGAGCGCCTGCACTAGCTGAGTGGTTAGTCATCAGTTCCGGTTTGACCAACAACCAAAAGTATAGAAAATAAAATTTTCCAATTGCGGTCGCCCCTCGGCAGAGAATGTCGAGCTCTCCATTTAAATTTCTGACATGAAATAAAAGCACCTCATAAAAATCCATTGGCCGTATGGAGGCGGCTTAGTATAAACTATAAGTGCATCTAGTTGTTGGAAAAAATAACGAGATACACACCAACACTGGAGGAGGAGCTCCGCTCAAGCGGAGCCAATTATATAATTATAAAATTTTCTGGATTAAGTTTTTAAAAAATTATAGCATTTATTTTTAGTAAATTTATAGCTTTTTAGAATAAGCGATGTCGAAAAATTCATAATTGGGATCAAGTTTATTTTTTTTTTAAACTTATTTGTTTTACATTTTTCGGTTTCCAGCGTAGATAAAATGCATTTAAAATAATCGTTTCCATGAAATTCCTTCGATCCGTTTGAGGTAATTTTCGAAAATTTTTTGGGCTCATATTGGGCGGTCTCTCAGCCATAACTTGACGAACGCTGGTTTTCAAGAGCTCAAGAGGTAAAAGTTTACCTGCATAAATACGATATTTCGTGTAGCTCCACAAACAAAAACCCAACGGCGTAAAATCCAATGATCTCGGTGGTCAATTGACATCGTTAAGACGAGAGTTTACGCGAACTGGAAATTTCTCGCGCAATAAAGCCATATTTGCTCGTGTTGTGTGGCACGTGGCATTATCTTGTTCAAACCACTTTCGTCCAAGTCGTGTTCTTCAAATGCGACAATTTTTCTTATTTATTTATCCGCCGAGTGAGAAATGTGACTCGTTGCTGAAGATAATGTTGTTTGAAAAATCGCAGTCCACTGCTTGTTGTTCACGTACTTAATCGACGTAACTATGGTGTTGGGAATAATTAACTGGCTTCCGTTGTTGTGTGAACCGGACTTTGTATGGATGTAGCTGTAAGTTCAAGTGCAAAATACACCATAATACGCCGTAAGAACTCTTTAGAATGGCGAGAAATAGACACATTCGAGCCTTCGATTACACTCTTACTTATAGCAGTGATATCTGAGGTGGAACGAGCAAAGCGATCATGCCCATGCCTTATAATATCTGTAACCGATCCAATCTTTCCAAATTTCTTTAAAATTTCACCAGCTGCTTGAGTTGTTAAACGATTATATGTGCCATAATCTCCTCTTAAAGCACGAAACGTGGCCACGTTTGTATCATTATTTTTGTAGAATCTCACCCATTTTAGCGCTTTGAGCGGTTTTAAGCGTTCCACTTTCATGAATCTCTTTTTGACTTTTAACTAAACCAAAACATGTTTGGTTTGGCAGTTTAGTTTGACAGATGTCAAAATACAGCTATGCATTTTAGAAACCACTCACTGGATAACCCTTATATTCTAAAATTTTCTTTTTCCTTTCATTTATAGCGTACTTACATATATGCAATATCGAATAATTCTGAAGTGGAATGACATCTTATAAATCTTTTGTATAGTCTAGTACAGGTACGTATACTTAATAAAATTATAAAATTTTCATTTTCAGTTTATTAGATATTATTTTCGGTGATTCAGATGTGAACTGAAGTACAAGAACAGCTTAGTGAAGTATCTCATATCTTTAGACAATCAAAGTTCAAAGTAATAAAATGTATCAAAATTGGTTTTCAATTGTTATTAAATTATAAACCAATTATTTTATGTTCGTAAAACATGCATCCGCGCACCATTTAGGTATCTGCAACCACACCACAAAAGAGCGCAGCACATAAATGAACAGCGAACTGTAGAGCCACGGCCATGGCCACAGACACCATTAACAACAAATACATCCTTACCACAAACAACCAGCTAACCAACCACCTCAATCTACAACAATATTCAGCCATGCGTCATTTGGTTGACTTGTTTACTTGTCGCGATTGAATTGTTGATAAGTGGAAGCCCGCAAAATTGTTGAGTGGCAGTAAATATCAGCAAACAAAAAGTGAAGTCAATTGTACATATTAATAATACGACAAACATGCAGCCTAACTTAACTAACCATATAAATAACAAAAAAAAAAAAAACTATGCACTTTAATTCCGTACACGCAAAATGCGCGCTCCACATTGTTTCGTGCAATTGCGAGTGATTTTGGTTGGTTTGACAGTGTAGCAGGTAGCAGCGGTGCAAGGTACGACAAAACCACTAACTGTCAAGTTGCGAACTTTAAAACTTCATGTAAATACGTAAAACAAAGTGATGGAAGGAATGAGTAAATAAATATATAAGAGCAAGCGGTAAACCGCAAACAGGTGAGACGAATTGTAAGCCGAAATAAAAGCTAGTGTGTGCAGTAGAAACCGAGTGTCGCACCAACTAATAAATAGTATCTAAACTGGTTTAAAACTGACGCAGAATGGAACACATATAGAATGGTCTCTAATAAAGTTGGTTTTTAATTCAGATAAGCAACATCTACATCTGAGAAGTTATAACGAACTAATAAAACCGTGACTAGTATTAAACTAGTCACCGGCTGGTGTAATTTTCTACTTGGTTATTATTAGCATACGCAAATGAGTGCAACTCGCACGCTACATGCCACAAGCAGGCGCACACGCCACATGCCATAACGTCATACGTCATTTATTTACAACAATGTGGGAAAAGAGGGCTAAAATACGTGCCACCAAAAGAAAAAAAAAATGGATAATGCACGGAAGCAATTCAGACAGTTAGCGGTTCAATTGAAAGAGAGCAGTAAAAGTTTGAAATTTGTTTTTGACATTTGAATTAGTTCAAGGTGGTTGCAGCGAGGCAGGGGGAGAGAAAGAGAAATTGAGAAAGAATGAGAAAAACTAGGATTGCACTGGCGAATAATTGGCAGAAGGCTACAACGAGGTAAAAATATCTGGATCTTTTTTGCTGAGTTAATTTACTTAAAAATTATGTAGAAAGAAAGCTTACTGAAGAGATGAGTATACTTGTGATTGAACTCAAAAATTTTGAATTTAAACATAAAAATATACAGAATTCTATTTTGGGTAGTTATATCTCTTCATATAAATTATTTTAAAATTATTAAAATCGCATAATGAATGTAGTAGGTTAACAAAAAAAAAAAAAAAGTGCAATGTGAAGCACACACAATTATATTGTTGTTGTTGTATAACCGCTAAAACACTCCCCAAGTCGCGAGGAATATTGCGGAAGTGACAGTCCTTGGTCGGGCAAAAATCCGCCATAAAGACTCCTCGGGAACTTGCGGGAACTCTCAGATTTGAGTCACCTCTTACGACAGGCATGCCTTATAGCGGATAAATTCTTTAACCCATAACCCGCACACAAGCAACTGTCGTATATTTGTAAAAGTATGCTAAAAATCAGCAGACATTATAAATCTTTATAGAAAAAAATGAAAATGGAAATGCAAAATTTTCGTCGCATATTCGCATGAAAAAATAAATAAAGAATAGTCATAGAGAGCAGCAATTTCCTCACAGCATGAAATATTTACTTTACACACTTACATTTATTTCTATACACAAAAATAGTACAAATATTCGGAAGAGCGCAGAAATTGATTGGTGAGAGACTATAAAGGAAATAAGTCAGCTGGCACGAGTCTTGAACACACTTTCACAAACATACTATTATAAAATATTGCATGCCAAATATTATGCATTTATACCTTGCTTACGCAACAGCACTAATACCCTTGAACAAAAAAGACGGAAAAAAAATTATGTAAGCTTTTGCCAAATAAAACCAAATTCTCTAAAACAAAATTCTCGCACTCTACAATAAAACACTTAAATTTTTTATGAGACGTTGAAGGCATCAACGATAAAAATTATTTCATATATGAGATTACATATATATACTTGAATAACTGAACTCCCATGGCATAAGGAAAGTTGGCTTTGAAGCAAATCTCGATATTTATTAGCTTAAGCATTCTCTTGGCAGGCAATTACACAGTGCACCATTTTTCTGGTCATCGTTTTGGGCATATGTTTTTAGGATTGTTGCTGAAAGTACTTACTAAAACTAGGGTTTCTGCATCATTACTTGTACTTTTGACCATTTAGCTGCCGATCGGATTTTAAGACCATATACATTTGTTGGCATAAAGTGGATTTGATTTGATTTTGAGCACTTTTTCGATATTTTCACACAGCTATATCTCATTTGATTGTAAAAAATATTGTTTTGATGTATTCAGCAAAGTTGTAGAATGAATGAGAAGAAAAACTGCAAAACGAATTTACCCGGAAAAAGTGTATCTAGTGCCTCAAAAACGCAAAAATGTTAATATATTTTTAACAATTTGAGGTTATTTAAGAACAAAAGGCAAATAATGCAATTAATTTAAAAAAAATTCACAACACCAAAGTACGACTCATATTTGAAAACACCCTTAAATAATTTACTAATTACGTAATTTAAATGCGTAGACCGTTTAGTTAGTGAGTTTAATAAATTATTTTCCTCGTCGACTTAGGTGACGGAAATTAAAACATTTACAAAACAATTAACGGAAATAGCACATTTTCTGCAGTTCAGTGGCATGGACTAATGGAAATAATCAGCAAAAATAAAAAATATAATTTCAAAAAAAAAAAAAAATTATCACGTATAAATCAGAGATTAATGAAAGTTTTTGAATATTATTAAAATGTTCGTTACCCGTACATTTATATTTTCTACACACTTAGTGACCGTCAAATATTTGAAAAACAAATGTTTCAGACTAACTCCTGATGACTGAATAATGAAATATTGCTGCATATTATGAAAACAAAATTTGGTATGCTGAAAATATATTTGTTTTGGTTTTTTCTTTTACATTTCCTTCGAACCCTTGAAACTTGAGGCAAGAAAATTTCATATAATTATAACTATAAAAACTCGCCATTTCACTCACCTCAACAACTCGAATGTAATGCATAAATGTTTACGGAAATATGTGTAATCCAACATATGTATAACATTATGAGATCCATCTCCATCCTTTTCGCGCAACTCATCTAATATATTCAATTCTACTACAGCTTGATTGAGGAAACGCCTCTTATTGCGTATAATTTTAATGGCCACATATGTATTGGTTTTATGATCCATCGCACGTATAACTTGTCCAAAACTACCCTTACCGATCACTTCGAGTATCTCATAGCGGAAGGCAATGTGATCGTGTTCGATCTGGAAAAATGGAAAAAAATGTTATTAAATACATATGTACAAATATCAATTTGTATAAAAAAAAAATCAGACAAAGATGTTAAAGCGTATTTCGATACTTCAATTGCATTTTTTTTTTTTTTCAACTAAACAAATTCGTTTCAGCTTGAAAAGTTTACGAAATTGGTAGATTTTGGAAGTGCTCTCGTTTGTTAAATTTTTACTTACAATTTTATAATTTCCATTATCATCATCGAATCCTCCATTGGCAGTTCCATTCGTTGTTGTTTTATTGTAATTTTTACTGGCATTCTGTCCGAAATACCAAATCTCTTTATAAACTTTCAGTTCTTCAAATTCCACATCAGTCAAATAATTTCGGTACTTCTTGACGAGCTCTAAAGAGAAGGAAAATATAATAATGTTATTTATTTAAAAAAAAACTAATATTCGATCCTAAGTCGACAGATCAGTCAAAAATAGAGAGTAGGTTATATGTGAGATAGGCTTGTTTTTGCAGATGTTTGAAACTCACCATAACTAGCGTATATATCAAGTCAGATCAAGTTCCCTCAATAAATTCTATAAATATTCATATGAGAAGTGTGCCTATACCAGGAAAACTCACTATAACTAACGTATATATCAAGTAAGATCAAGTTCCTTCAATAAGTTCCTTAAATATTCGATCCTAAATCCACAGATCAGTCAAAAATAGAAGGTAAATTAATTGGGAGCTGTGCCTATTTCTCGACCTATACCAGGCATTTTTGGTAGAACTTTAGTCCTCACTGAAACCAGCACACCTACCAGGTTTGGTTGAATTCTTATTACTACTGGTTTAAATGTTCGATCTTAAGTGTGGTTGTTGCCAGATTTTGTCCATATTCAATTCGTGTTCGTAGTAATAGTAGGCCATAAAAATGATAAATTTTTTCCAGTCGTTTCTGAGATATATATTTTCACCCAACAGTTAGTTACTGAATTAATCCTATTTTCGTACTTTTCAAAAATACCGTTATATGCAAGTTGGACATGGTCTTGGTTCGATTTCTTCCATTTGTAACAACGTTCGCACTTTGGATCCGAGGAATATGTGGACCAAGTCAATTCTGAAATATCGTGTGCATAGACGGACGGAAGGATGGGCGGGCAGACAGACATGGCTAAATCGTTTCGTTTCATCAGTATATGAAGCTTGATATACATACATATATATACTCATATTCCTATGTCTATATTGGTTATTTTATGCCGCTTAAAAAGCCTAATATACTCTCTGTACTTAATACATCCGAGGAAAAAAATGTATATAGGAAATTCAACATTAATTAAAAATTCGCGCCTTTGATTTTTCTCACGTTCCCATATGTATATACATAACATATACATATGTATATGCATATGCGTGTTTGACATGTATTTTTTATATCCGCTACGGATTCAAAAAGCATCTCAACTTAACATCGATGCGTATTGTGCGTCTTCCTACACTTTTACTTTGACTTGCCTGTCATTTGTTTATATATGCATATGTCTTTCAAAGTCTCAACAGTCCATGTGCTTACCAATACAGCACAAAAACTCATACGCAACACTTTTACACGTTGCTGCACTGTCCCCCTTGGCATATTTAAATATTCATATGTTATGTACAAAAGGAAAACAACAAGAACACAAATTTTCAATTTAGTTTTACACCGTCAATCCATCTACGAGTATATACGGATGAGTAAAAAATCCTCGTTACCAACCCTTGTCAATGAGGAATTTATATAAATTATGAAATATTTATTATTTTCAGTGATTTGAATATCTACCTGAGGCAGGAAAGTTAAAAATAGGCAAAAAATAAATTCAATTTCATTTGCTGCCCACAAGGTAATCAAAATATTTTGAGATGGGTTGTGTTTATATTTTCTGCTGTGTTTATTTTTACGCTTGGATAATTTGCTCTAAAAAATCCCTGACCTTACGTTAATATTTTTCTACAAGGACAAGTGTGTTTTAAATAAATTGCGGTAACCTGTATATTCCTGGCAGAATTTAAGACACTCTCTCAGAATAAGAATTTTGAATACAGACTCTTTGGAGTACAGGAGCTTCCAAGGATTTTAGAAGAGGGGTTGTATTTAAATGAATTTATAATTACACCGAGGTTAAAAATCATTTACGTTAAAGATAAAAATTCTATATGTTTTTTCTGATATTGCTTTTATCAAGTTTACTATACTTACTAGAATCAAATTCCTAGTGTTATATTATCCTACTAAGTAGCACAGACCGCTGTGTTCCCGGCGGGGAAGAATGGTCAAATATGCATGATAATCCAACCGGGACCACTGCAGTTTAAATAGATGGTTCAAAACTAGTGTTTCCTCACTTAAACCTTAGTGGAACTCTTATTCAAGTTACCAGATCACTTCAGTGTGTTTCAGATTGAAATATCCCTATATCATGGAAGCTTTTAACATTATTGGGGAATAATACTCAGGGGGGAGAGTTTTTTCTTAAGTGACAGTCAGGCATTAAAGCTTTGGGCTCAATCACGTCAAACTCTAGAGTCATTCTGGACTGTCACAGATCTCTTCACGAGATGTTTTAGCAGAAAAGGATGTTCCTCGGTTTGTTCCGGGTCACAGTGACATAGAGGGGAAATTCAGGAACGCCTGCCGAACTTGCTAGGCAAGGTAAATCCAAACAGAAATTTCCGTATAGAGAACACATTGATATGCTCTAGTCGCAGGTAAATTGCCATTAAAGAAATAATTTCGTAGATAGACTGCGTTAAGGTAAAAAAAGAATTTGATATGTCGCAAGTTAAGGTAGACTTGGACGAAATTGGACCGGAAAAGGGCAAATTACTTATTGTCGCTGTACAAGAGGGACATTAAAAATGAATTGGGATCTTGATGGGGCATTACCTTATAGAACGGTATGCAAAAAGGCTAGGGACCCCTTTCAGAAGGTTCTGTAGGAGTTGCAAAAATGACGAGAAGGAATATACGACTTTGTAACTGTCATGCGATTGTCTTAAGAAGAAGTGGATCTCGTCATTCATCAATTTGTAGTAGTTTTTATGGTTAGACTTATGGCAGAAACTAAATTTAGCGACGTAATAAAATTCACAAGAGTAGCCACAAGGAAAGAGAAGTCGTAGGGTTAAAGCAAATTATTCTTCGTGGTATTATAAAAGCCTAAATTTAGCCTAAGCCGATGTTTGCACAACGGTATCCACTACCAATTATTTATTTGGCGCTTTATAACCGTTGAAGGGATTTTCCGCCCATCTTCTCCTCCAATTAGTGGTTTTGAGTCCTAACGTTTTTTTACCAATAAATGGATATTCTAAGCTGCTTGCGAACCGCCGATGGATTTTTATGAGGAGCTTTTATTTCGTGTTATAAATACACTAGGAGCGCTTGACATTCCCTGCCGAGGGACGACCGCAATTAGAAAAATTAGTTTTTTCTATAATTTGGATGTTACTCGAACCCTGACTCGAACCTAGGCTTTCCGAATTGCCGCCAACCACTTACGTACATTATTATCTTTTGTATTTTCCGCCGTCCATTTTGGATTAACAGAATTCTGCCTAACCTCACATGCTATCCAACATAAGCAGCTATAGCCTTAGGAGATCAATATCAAAGATTATGTTTGTTTATGTATTTTTTTCGATATTCATTGACAGAACACTATATGTTTCACAAATTAAGTCCATCTAAGACCTAAGAATTTTATGAAAAAATAGTACCGAAAAGGTTTTTGGTCCTTCAAAACATATTTATTTCAATGTATATAATCCCCTGCCTTACTGGGCAGTATGCAAATATTACATACATACATATATATATTTTACCACAAAACTGTTCATTTACTTAATTGACTTATTTTTTTCATTTGCGCTTTTTACGCTCACATTTTCGCAATAGTTTTCTTTTTCACATTTTGCCATTTGCTTTCAATTTCTACGCTTTAGTCGCACTTTCATCCTTGACCTTAATATAATTTATTTAAAATTTAATTAGCAAACGACGCGAAGCATACTAAGAGCAAGTGCTTGGCTGCTTCTGCTGGTTGAATGCACTTTTACGTAGTGTACATATATAAGTATGTACAAAAATACACATTCAACTGCCCCTCTTCAGCATTGGTACGGATATTGAATGACAGTGATGCGTATAATTCAGTAAAAAATACTACATAAAAGTGAATTAAGTCAAAAAAGTTTTTACTAAATACATGTACAGAGTCCATCGCTTAATATCCTGACATTGAGTAGAGAGCAAATGTCGAACGTTGGCACAGAAGAGCGACACAGTGTAAGCATGAGACCAACCCTGTGAGGGTGCTGAAATTGAAATTGTAAAGCAAATAAGCGTCAAGCGTAAATCGCCTGAGTTCACAGCGCGCAAATATGGTTAGCTGAACTTGAATAAATACCGTTAACACAAAACAAGCAGTTGAAGGACACGCTCAAGCCCTTGCATACATGTGCACCTAACAAATACATTAATGCACAGAGACATTTTTGCACACATCAACTATGATTGTTGTTGATCTTCCTTCCGCCATACCTACATAATTCGCATTTTGCTCAATATTTCAATTTTATTTTTGTTTTTGGTATTTCATTTTTACTGCTTCACCCACCTGACGGCGTCATCGGTGTTATACATTTCATATTGTCACTACTGCCACTGCCACTGCTGCTATTCGATTTGGTCGATGAGCCGCGCTCGCCGCCGCTGGTCGAGCTGTTACCATGCGATGAGATCGTTGTCGATGATACTGGTGAACCAATGTTATTGTTGCTGCTGTTGTTATTTGCATTGTTATGACCAGCGTTGTTATTGCTACTATTGTTACTATTTGCATTAGTTGTCTGTTGTTGTTTGTTATTTGAATTAGTGTTGCTGTTGCTGCTACTCTTTATGCTGTTGTTGCAGCTGTTACTAGTCGGACTGCGCTGATGATGTCCATTATAATGGCTATGGCTGTGATTGCCGTTCAAAAGATTATTATGCACATCGAGGCAACGGCTGGAGCGTGATGAGCCGCGCGTTGTACCATTCCCGCCACCAATAACAACACCACCAACACCACCACCACCAACGCCCCCGTTGCATACTGCGGGTAGATCAAGGCGTGAATTCGAGAGGCGATTGTCGCGATCGACAACGGCGTTAACGCGCCGCAATTTATCGTTTTCTATTTGAATCTGTGAATGGAAAGAGAGAAAGAGCGCGTAAAAATGAGAAAATATATGTATTAAAGTGTAAGAAGTATAGCTATTTCAGTGCATGCTTTTAGGCGCTGACATTAATTTAAATTTAAACAGCATAATCCGAACGCCTAACAAGAACTCTGTAGTTTTGTAAATTATTCAAGTATGTAATTCAACTTTTTTTATTTTTATTTGATGCTTTATTTTATTTTAAGCAATTTTTGAAGCTATGAAGAATTAAAAAAAATATATTCTACACTAGAATTATCTAATTATTTAAAATAATTTAAGGAATATTTTTCATTTACGCTCCATGCTAAACAACTTGCCTTTCATTTAATTTTTTAAATTTATTTTTTATTTATTTTAGTTTTATTTATTTATCTTTTATTTATTTATTTATTTTTTAATTAATTTTTTTTTTTGTATTTTGTAATTTTTTTTATATCTAACTTCTTCTTTAAGAATATATTTTAAAATTCTTATATTTTTAATTAATTAAAACTGAAAATATTAAAAGCTCATTGGAGTCTTTATTTAATTGAAAGCTACCTTAGTAGGAGGGTGGTAACCGAGAAGCGAGTACTTTTATACTTTATGCAAAACAGTCAAAAGTGGAATATTTCATACAACAATCAGGAAGAGTCTCCCGTTGCACAAACTTATATAATATTATTATTTCTTTTTTACTACACATATTTTAAATAGTTTATGTTTTGTTGTAGGTTGGTTTTTTAAGTCAATCTAAAAAAGGTACACATATTTTTTGCAAATCATTGTTAATATTATTGCTCTTGGATTATTGTTAACTAATCTGAAAATCTAGTCTCAAAATCAATTTCATTTTTTTAAATATGTTTAAAACTCTATTATACAAATTATAGTATTTTCAAGCAAATGCCAATTTTTAAATTAAACATTCTGCGTTTCGACTCGAATCAAAATTTTCTTCGTTCGGTGGATTTGGTATTCTGCATTACGTTCCGTTTCGATCAATCTTCGAAAATTTCGATTCTATCCAATTCGTAGTTACGTTATTTTAATTAGTTGGCGGAGAACAGTTCGACTGTATTTTTTCCTGTACTTAAATTATATAGTTTTAACATATATGTAAGTAAAAGATGATTTGATAATTGATAAGTTCATAACGATGTCTTCTTTTAGTTTTATGAGCTTGGTGAGGCTTTTTGATACAACACAAGAGCAACAAGAAAAATTGAGAGGGTATTCTAGTCTAGAATTTTGGAAAATTCGATGTTCTTTTTTTGGGTATATATTTAAAGTTTAGCTATTTAAAAACATGTCTGTAAGAGGATTTTTCCAAATTCAAATTATTTTCGGAGATACAGTTATTTTTCTGAGGCGGCATCCATATCGGCTCCGTCTTTACGCAGAACTTTAAACGCGTTTTTCTCGAAACTACTTTTTTCGAGGCAGTAACCACAATATCTCAAGTTCTAATCAGCCGATTTACTTGAAATTCGACACGAATATTCTTTGGATATCTCTCCATTGCATGTCCAACAAAAATTGAAAAATTGAAATTTGCAAAAATTTTAAAAAATTAGTGAAAAAACGACCTTTATTATTGTGCAGCCGCCATTTTATGAAAGAAAATTTTTTTCCAGTTATGCAGGTTCATGAGATAGCGACATTGGTACTAATTAAGAATCCATCATTGGTTTATTTTTCAGATGTCCACTACGGTAGATATCATGGCACACGTCCTTTTTTTCCTCTCTACTTCCAGGACTCATAACTACACGAAAAATTTATTTTTATTTTTATTTTAAATTACTTTTGTGTACTCTTGAAATATAAAAAAAAAAACAAATGATAAAAAAATGGATAGTAAAAATTTCAAATGTTTTTTTATCAATTGCCAAAAAACGCTCGAAATTCGAACCTTTAGACTGGAATACCCCTTAAGGAAACAGCATTGATCAAATACATTTGATCCACCAGTATTATGCAGTGATTGACACTGTTGTTACAATCGGCCTCTATGTTGGTAACTGCCTTGCGTAGAAACTAGCAAATCACCCGAAAAGTAATTAGGTGGAGATAACCATGTCAAAGTACTTGGTTGAGTTTCTTAAATAAAAATATCCAGGACTTACTTGAAAGCATGTTTATTAAGTCATAGAATTTTTATTATGCACGAAACTACCAATTACAAGCTCAATTTCTGAAAACCACTTCACACTTGCCTCGCAATCCTCATGGAATATCGATTCCATTTAACGTTAAAATCACTTTTTATATCTTTCATGCACACGAAATTATATATTAACTTCGATCCGAAGAATGTAAGTTCCAGAAGGAAATTTATACCTATCGTGTGAGAATCACGAGATGAATTGATATAGCTACATCAGTCAAAAAATCATTCAAGAGCATGAAATTTGGTATTATCCACAAATATTACGAACTGCTGCAGATTGGTACTGAAAATCACCGAAATTGGACTGCTATATTATAAAGCCGCCATATAACCAGTTTTTTCAGATCCTAAATCCGCCGAAAAGTAATCTAAGAGTGTGAAATTTGGTATTCTACAGACGTAAATTCAATTTCATGCTGACACTGAAAATTAACAAAATCGAAGTTTGCAATTAGCAATAAATTTGATATGTTAATGAAAGGTATAAAGACTTTTTTTTTGCTAATTTCAGTTTTTCATTACTAGCAATATATTTTTTTATGCAATATTTTTTTATGTTATTAATAGAACAATTTGTTTCAAAATAACAACCAAGAGTTATGTGCTACACTAACTTATATAATTTTATTTTTTTAATATAAATATTTTTATTATTTTAAATTTTATATTCGGGCTTTGTTCTTTTTTTTATAATTTTTAAAATTGTTACGATCAAATATTTTTTAGCTGATATATAGATATGTTTTATTTTTGTTTTTAGCTTATTTCTAAATATGTAGTGTAAACAATTTTCTTATTGAGGTCGATTTAACTCTCTCAAATATATTTAAGAATTTACTAAGCGGACACTAAAGATTTTTCCATTTCAAACAGTTTACATAAATATTTTTTTATTAATATTTTTTCAGGGGAAATATGTTTTTAATATTTTCCTTCACTTTACTTCAAATATTTATATGACATCATTAAAATTTACTCAAATTCTTGTACTCACCGGCATTTCGCAACGATCCAGCATTTTATAATTTTCTCAGATTGAGAAATATTTTATTATCCTTCAAGGATATCAATTATTATAGTTCAGTTAAAGTAATGTTCCTGCAAATTTTATCGGACACGCGTACATTTGCGATTTGTATATTTGTGGAGAGCTGAAAAGAAGAGGAAGTGAGAAAAAATATTAATTATAAAATTGGATTTTAATGTTTTTCACATAATAGCATTTCTCTTATTTATGATTTCAATTATTGGCCTAATAACTTCAAAGAGAAGCACAATTTTAAAACAATTTAAAAAATTAACAGGCCCAGGAAACGTGCTGTTTCAACGGGTTCGGATCTGATGGAGAGTGGTGTTAGATGAGTTGGGTTAAGTGAGCATGCAAAGTGGATGTTAGTGTCGTGCGGGGATTCGTTACATGAGCGATATGTGTTGGGTATGTCAGGGTCGAGTCTGGATAAGTAAGAGTTGAGCCTGCTACAATATCCAGACCTTAATTGTGCTAGGGAAGAGAGTTCACAAAGGGTTTTACAGACTCTCGGTGAATGGTGTTTATAGCCTGTCTATACGCCGCCCTGCTCATCAGTTCTTGTCTGTATTGCGGTACGGAGTCGCGGTTGTGGTTCAGCTTCCAATAGGTGATGCTGCTGTAGGGATCATCCCACAGATATTGCTTACACAGCATAACATTATGCTCCTTAACTACGAGCATAGATGTTTCACTGTGTAAGTGATGCTCCGACGCCATCAGGAGGTTTCCCGTCACTGTACGAAAGGCGATATTCTGACATGCTTCTTGAACTTCTTCAATTGCGTTTCGCTAGTCCCCTGCGTCCAAATCGGAACAGAACAGTTTGCGACCGGCCGGTCAATTGCCTTGTACGTTGCCAACCACGTTTCTTTGTCTTTACCCCAAGTGCTACCGGCTAGCGATTTGAGGATTTTGTTACGGCTGTGTACTTTAGTGGCAATTGCAGTCGTATGCGGAGTGAAGAAGTGAAGGCTGCCAAATGTGACTCCCAGTAACTTTGGGTTATTTATGGTTGGAATTTGAACATCATCTTCTTTCACATTAAATTCTAGCCGGCACACCTTCGTCCAGCTAGTGAAAAGGGTGGCAGAGGATTTTGCTTGTTGTAAATGCAGATGTCGTGTAGTGAAGAAGTGGGAAAGGCCGGCGAGATAGCTGTTTACTTTCAAGCAAAGGCTATCAATATCCTGGCCAGACGCCAATATCGAACAGTCATCGACGTATGAGATCAAGGGGGCGCCCTATGGTAGTGGAGGAGTCTCAAAACTTAAAAATTAAACAGCATCAGAGAAAGGCCACCAACCTACGGAGACCCCAGTTTAATTTTTAGTAGCTTTGACGTTTGACCTCGATGATTGTCGACCACTAAGGTAATTCGTGGTCCACCTCTTCAACCTAGGCGGTAATGAGGAGTTCTCAATTTCCGATAGTAGCACTGCGTGATTGACCGTGTTGAAAGCTTTCGACAGGTCCGGTGTTACTAGGACAGTTCGCGCATAGGGTCGATTTTAGTTGAGTGAAATATAGTTTACTTAGTTGCAGTTAAATATAAGCGCCCATGACCTCGGATAGAGTCCATTACAAATCAAAATTTAGTTGAAAGGTTTCGATGATTAAATATAAAAAAATTTTACTATGTATTAACGGTTAATGTAAAAAAAAAATTGTATGCATTAAAAATTAAAATGCATGTTTTATCACCTTGCTGCTTATAGCATGCAATGCCTATCTTTAAAATAAATTAATTTCATTTAATTTTTGTCATTACTTCTCTCTGTGTTTTCATTGCAAAAATTTCTAATTTGAAGAAAAAAAAAATATTTTATTGTCCAACCTGCTAGCGACTATATAAGAAACAACAAATAATTGTCAACAACAAACAAACACTACACTTTAAGTGCCATTTGACAAGGTAAAGTTAAAAGTTATGCTGCTATTTGCTTTTGTTGTGGAAAAAGTTTATTGTAAAGATGTGCATAAATACGTTTTGCCAGTAGAGGAAGGGGAAACCATGCAAATACTAATAAATGTATGTATTGCAGCTTATTGATGCTTCAACAACGCATTCAACCAAATGTCAAAGAAGCTGACGTAAACTGTAAGGCAGCTGCCTCGGCGCACAAATCGTGCTGAGCATGCGCATTTGCGCACATTTATTTAACCGCAAAATGGTTGGCTTTTCATTGCTGTGACAAAGCAATATGAAAAAAAAACATTGTCATAATAATGAAATGCTCTGTGCGCAACTATAGACTCATAGCACTTGTGTGGCTCCGTAATGCAACTGCAGCTCATCGAAGTTGATTGTCATTTTGAATGAGTGAATGAGTGAGTGACTGACTGACTGACTCGTTAAGTTTAATGCGCGCTCTGCAATGTTGCTGCGGGTATGTAGCGCGCTCAATGCATTGCTGGCTGCAGGCATCATTCAGTATTGTGGTTGATAGCTTCTCGGCTCAACTCGCCTGGCTTGAATGGTTGGTTTTAATGACTGTTGCTTTTACGCTAAGCGTCACGTAGTCTACTATTTACAGCTGACAGCTGTTGTTCACTTGCTGCTGACTATTGTTTTGAATCTAACTAACAATTGTTGTCTCGCGTAGTTGCTGTTGTTATTGTCTACGCCTTTACTATGCATTTCTCCTAGCTAACATTGGTATATGCTACACCCTAATTGTGTGCTGTATTCTATTGACACACACACAATTACGAATACATTGGATTTTAAAAAATTGCCATAATTACAGTGTTTTGTTTTATAAAAAAAAAGCTGAAAATATTATATTCTTGGAGGTTAGTCAGAAGTTTAATATGAGAAGAAGACGACTCATTTAAGAGAAATATAAGTAACTCATGAGAGCTGTTCATGTGATCATTAAAACTACACCACACTCGTAAGGCCCGTCAATGTGTAGTTCATATTAATTTCCTACAGTGTATTAAGTGACTCTTGGGCACTCGAAATTGCAGTCGAATATCCCTTGGACGACATAAAAACCTGCTATGACGGCAAAGGAAGATAAAAGCAAGATACTCGCTTAAAACTCGATAAGCTGAAGAGCTCATCAAACTAAAAGATTGTTTTACTGAAGTCGCAATAAAAAATTCAACGGACAACAAAGGGATGATCATAAATGCGTAATTTTCTAGATAGCTCGAAAGTAGGTTCATTCCTTCAAACCTAAGCCTCCCTACGCGAGCTGAAACAAAACCGATAAGTAGAAATCTCTCTTGAATGCAATGAAGCTTGGAGAAACTGACATTTACAGTGGCGGACAAAAGTCTACAAACACCCCCTATTTTCGTTGAATTAAAAGTCCAAAAGGTTTATTGGAAAATTTAACGATACAGCTTATTTCAATTATTTTCCTTATCGTAAAAAAACAACAAAAACATTTTTTTTACATAAAATAGTAAAGCTACGACAAGAAAAGCGTAAATCCAACAATGACAAAAGTCTACAAACAATACATACATAACTTATGTTAGCGCATCGAAGCTACTAAATTTATCAATTGTGAGGGAGTAATACTGTCCCAAGCTTCAATAAGACTTCTTTGAGTAATACTAGGCGAGAAATCTGATTTTTTCTAATTTTTCGCACAAAAAGTCTCCCAGACATATTCAATAACATTCAAATCTGGGCTTTCAAGTGGTGTGTGCGTGCCTTGGAGCATGATCAAGCAACCCATCCTTGACAATATGGTCTGTATGATTTGGATCGTTATCCTGGTCAAAGATCCAGTCTGCAACAAGCTCCTAACCGTTCACCGAAGGCTTGAAAATAGCTTCCAATAGTGACTTATATTTCAACCGATCCATATTACCCTCAATAAAAAACAAGCTTTACAACTCCAGATACCGTAACCGCACCCCAAACTATTATGTTACCGTTACCATGCTTCACTGTTGGTACTATATTTTTGGAGTTAAGTGCAGCGTTTTCTTTTCTCCAAATTTTTGCTCTTCCATCGCTGCCTTCGATTTGTCTGCACACAAAACTTTTTGCCAAAAATCCATTGCCCTGTCTAAATGTGCTTTAGCGAACAGCAAGCGAAGTGTTGGAATTGTGCTTAAATGGACACACATTCTTGATGAGTTTGAGATGTTTTCGACTAATTTTGGAGCTGTAACTTTAGAATCATCATAATAAAGCTGATATCTCTTCAAGTTAGCTTCTTCCGGCGGCCAATACGCGGGTTTTTTTTTTGGGTGGATCCATTTTTTTTCCAAAGCTTTTTACAATGGTCTGAACCTTTGGTGGACTTAAGATTTTTTTTAATTTCACCATACGATTTCTTCCATTTTCTGCGCTGAATAACCAAGACTCATACGACAATGGATATTTCTTTTCACGGAGCCATTGAATGTGTTTAAAACACAACTAAATTCAATACTAGCAAATTAGAAAACATAATTTAAAAAAAAATTGTAAAAAAGAGTACCTAACCGTCATAACAACACAGCATATCATCATAACTTCTAGTAAACCTGTGGCGTATTTAGACTTTTGTCGAGGGCATTTTTGACTTTTTTTTACCATATTTGTTTTATTTTTTGTTAGAGAATGGATAGTCTTAATACATATGATAAGAAAAGGTTTTAAAATAAAACTATATACCCACATTTTTCAGCAAAGCGATAGTACTTTCTACACAACGAATACAGGTGGTGTTTGTAGACTTTTGTCCACCACTGTATATCAAGACTGAAGGGCACTCAACCGCCTATAAAAAGGCCAGGTTGAAACTACCGTAATTGTGATCGAGTTTTTATCGGCTTTTTCTAGACTTTTCCTTGAACTGAATGTTCGATTCGTATTTTTAAAATATTAATTGAAAAAAATACATTAAGAATCGTTTTTAAGCAAGGTGAAACAAATTTTCAGCGATTTGAAAGCTAATAAATAAGAAATATTTCTAGGTTGCTTAGAGATTAGATTAAATTAAATGAACTCTTACAATATGGATTATAAGACAGAGTGGAAAGAAACCTACTTTTATATTGTAAAATTTCCCAACACTCGCGTATAATTGATCAAAACCTCATGCAATTGACAAAATACATCTTCATATTTAGCTAACATGGCAGCTGTCAATCGAAATTATCTCTATTAATTACAATTTTAGTTTATGTAAACACATATTTACGTATATACTAAAGTATATACTTATGCTAACATGACATATAAAATGTGTCTAACCAATACTTCAATGTATTTATTTGACTACAAGTTCAAACAACAAAAACAATTGGTATAAATGCTTACTACCTTTTATAAAGTACTAATAATACTCTTTGTAAGTAGCCTATTACCAACCATGCCCCGTCTTAGCGCTCATTACAATACAAATCACGCACTCTGTGTAAGGAAACTAAAATGTCAAAAGTTTTTACCACAATTTCCTACTCCCACAACAAAGAAAAAAAAACTAATAGCAATAAATAAATACGCGGCGCTGCCAAACGGAGCGTGGAACAATTTTATGATACTTTCCAGCGATTATGTATTTTTTCTTTTGAAAACCTCTCATTGATGTTTATATATGAAAATATTTGGCTGTTTCGCCTGTCATTTGATTTGTTCAGCACTCTGTGTTGTTATTGCACGCTAACTTGTCACAAACTGCAGGTAAAACTGTTAAAATATAAAAACAATAATAAAATACGAACAACAAATCAACATGACAAAACATAATGTTTACAACAAATAAACGACAGTGAATGCGAGTTAACCCTTCAACCGGTCGCATGGCAATGCATTTTTTGGTTTTTGTGCGTCATTTCGTAGTAGCGGCGAAGACAGTGAGGGCGAAGGTGGATAATACTGACGAAAGGTGACTGCAAATGAAAAATATGTTTGCGTGCGAATGACAAGAGTTGATTGGCGTCATTGTCGATGTTGTACTCTTTAGAAGTATTTATTTGAGTACAAGTGTGTAAGTGTATATATATTAAATACAATGTAATTAAATGAAATAAAATTAAATAAAATTAAAATAAAATTTAAAAAAATAAAAATAAAATAAAATAAAATAAAATATATTAATATAATATAAAGAAAAATAAAATAAAATGAAATAAAATGAAATAGAATAAAATAAAATTAAATTAAATTCAATAAAATAAAATAAAACAAAATAAAATAAAATAAAATAATATAATAAAAAATAAAATAAAATAAAATAAAATAAAATATATTAAAACAAAATAAAATAAAATAAAACAAAGAAATTCAAAAAAATAAATCAAAATAAATTAAAAAATTAAAAAAATAACTTAATATAAAATATTATAAATCAAATTAAATTAAAATAATAAAAAAATATTTAATATAGAATAAAAAAATGAAATAATTAATGTAAAATAAAACAATATAAAATGAAAAAAAGAGCAAAATTAATTAAAGTAAAACAAGATAAAATAAATTAAAAATGAATAAAATAGAACAAAATTAATAGCATGAATTAAAATAAAATAAAATCAAAATATAGCGAAATAACATAAAATGGAATAAATACTTTAAAACAAAGTAAAATTTATTTAAATAATAAACTAAAAAAAAACATATAATAAAAATATATGACATTAAATTTCATACAACAAACAGATAAATAAAATAAAACAGATACAAAATTTAAGTAAAATATAAAATATTAATAAAAATGAAATAATATTAGGAAAACTACACTGATATAAAAAAAATTTAATTCGAATTTAAACAAATCTAATTAGGGATACTTAAATGAAATTATATTAATTTAAATTAAAAAAATTATCAAGGAAACGCGTGACAGCTTTAATAATTTAAATAAATAAATTTATTTAGAGCATGCTAAAGGCTACAATAGTTGGTGAAAAAATACAAAACTTTACTAATAAAAAAATATATAAAAAATGAGACCCCATTTCAGATAAACACCATAAAATGACAATCAGGTCACTGTGGGCAATAAAACTTTATACGGCAATAATAAAAAATTACCATAAACTCTGCCCGCGAAGCAACAGTTTGATACCTGTTTCATGTAACCAATATCCTCGTTAGACTCTCCTCGTGTAAGAAAATCCCTACAGTTAACCATTGACAATTTGAAACAGCAAGTGAAGGGTTTCTTTACCGTTAAGCAAATAGAGAAACGTTAAAATTGCCAAATGCCAACTATGACAATAAGAATGTAACAGCAATAAAGACAACGAAAACTGTAACAGAAACTAATAATAACAATCACTTCTACATATGTATGTATGCATATTTGTTTATATGAATATAATTAACCTGCCTTAAAGCGTTCCATTGGCCGCGTTTCACTTGCCGGTTATTCACAAAAAACAGAGTGAACAAAAACCAAAAAAAAAAAAGGAAATTGTATAAATGAAGCAGGTCAAAAACACCCTTCACAACAACTGGGACAATTTTACTGGCTATTATTGTTAGCCCGGTTGGCTGACTGGTGGTCAATGTACTCATTTGAAATGGAGGCTTGTTTGGCACTTAGTACATAAGTACATACATTATTTTATAAGTATGTGCAAATGTATGTGTATATAAACGGAAATAGATATATACAAAAACCCTCATACATTTGAATTTAAAGCCGAGGAAAGACTTTGCTCACCTAATTGCTATGAAAACATTATTCAAATTTGTTATTTTAGATTTTTTCTCTTTTCTATTTTCTTTCTAACATTTCTAATGCACCTACTGCATAATCCCATCTATGTTTTGTTTGCATTTCTACCATATTAATTCTCTTGCTGTTGCTAATGTATGTATGTGTACCCTTTGTTATGTCCAGTGGCCTGTGGTGACACTTGAAATGCCCTGTTGGTGTGGAAAAATACCGGAAAAAAAACAATAGAAGTGGCACAAGCCGGTTGAGAAAACAAACCAAAAAATCACCAAATAGTTAAGCAGATGTCGGTAGCAGCGCATTTAGATTCTGTTTGTCAGCAATCGCCAATTTTTTACTGTTACAACAAAAAGCATCACCTTTCTTCTGTGCTTTTGTTTGTCTATTTATTTATTGTCCTAAATTCTAGCACGGAAAGTTGGTGGTACATCCGTTGATTTTGTGGCATTTTTTAAGTCAATATTTTTACATAATTTTAATATTTTTTGAGCATGAAATTGGGCATATACATATTTGCACAACTAAAAAGTATTTTGGTTAATTATTTTGTTAATTTATTTTATTTTACTGTATTACATTTAATTTAAGTTTACATTTCATTTCGTGTTATTTAATAGTAATTTATTTATTAATATAGTATTTTATTTTATTACATTTCTTTTTATTTAGTTTTATTGAACTTTTTTTTATTTATTTTTTTTTGTGTTTTCTATTTTATTATTAAAATTAAATTAAATTTTTTTACTTTAATTTACTTTGTTTTGATATTTAACATTAACATATATTTTTTTATTTATATTTATATTGTTTTATTTATTAATTTTTTAATTAATTTTAATTTTTTAATAAAGTTAAATTAATTCCAATTTTTTTAATTTCTTTTATTTCACTCTTTTTTTATTTTAGTTCATTTTATCTTTTTTAACTTTATTTTAATTACAAATTATTTTATTTTATTTTGTTTACGTTTACTAATTTTTTATTTCTTTATTTTATTTTAATTTTAATTTTTTCCAATTTTTTTATATTATTACCTTTACTTTACTTTAATTAATTCCAATTTTTTTAATTTCTTTTATTTCACTATTTTTTTTTAGTTTATTTTATCCTTTTTTACTTTAGTTTATTTACAAATCATTTTATTTTATTTTGTTTACGTTTATTAACATTTTAAGTTCTTTATTTTATTTTAATTTAAATTTTTTCCCCGTTTTTTTATATTATTACCTTTACTTTACTTTAATTTTATTTTGCTTTATTTCATTTCATTTCATTTGATATCATTTTATTTCTTTTCAATTCATTTCATTTCAATTTATTTCAATTCATTTCATTTCATCTCATTTCATTTTATTTTATTTTATTTTATTTTATTTTGTTAATTTTATTTTATTTTTTTTATTTTATATTATTTTATTTTATTTTATTTTGTTTTATTTTATTTTATTTTGTTTTATTTTACTTTATTTTATTTTAATTTTTTTATTATATTATATTTTATTTTAATTTTTTTACTTTATTTTATTTTATTTTATTGTTCCATTTTATTTTATTGTTCTATTTTATTTTATTTCATTTTTATTTTATATTTTTTTTTTATATTTATATGTCTTGATTTAATTTTATTTTCAGTATATATTTTTTACTTTATTATTAATTTTATTTTAATTTTTTTTTTCATTTTATTAATATCATTTAAATTTTATTTTATTTTATTAATTTTATTTATTTATATTTTTATTTGTACATTTTATTTTAATTTGTTTTCTTTTCTTTTTTATTTTACCTTTTTCATTTTATCTCGTTTTTTTCATCTTTACATTAAAGCTTAGGTAATGATGTCATTGAAATGAAGTTTTTTCATTCGACTGTTTGGCTCGAATTGCTCATGGCATAAAAATTGCACACGTTCTTTCAATGTCAGTGAAAATAAGAAAAAATTTAAAATTCGCTAAGTATTCAGCTGCCCACAATTAGAACCACGCGCTAAAAATAGCAAAACCAAATTAAAATAAAAATAAAAAACTGAAGTAAATTTTTGTAAGATTTGAAAACCTAGTTGCAATGAGGGTTGTAGGTGTCACCGTAATGACTAAAAATAATTTTGGGTTTCATATTATTTTTTTGACTGCATTTTTTTATGAAATGTAATACCACACACATCTTTTATTTCAATTAAAATGTTAAATATTTTCTAGGCCATCAAAGGCTTACAAAATTTTGATGAATGCGATATGCTTCAAGGCATCAAGCAACCTCTATTATTATATTCCGCCTACTTTTTTATTTTCTTACCATATGTTGTGTAGTGTCGCTGTGATTGGTATTTTCATGTTTATATAAATTTTGTGTACATGTATGTAAATATAAACAGCACATTTGTCGCCGGTGGAAAAAATTTTACAAGTAGTTGGTCATTGATTTTTAGTTGCCATAATTGATATCACACTTCCATGAAAACCTGCACAATTAATTTTTTTTTGTATATATTTTTTAGGTCTTTTGTTTTCAATAAATACATTAATAAGTGGTAAAGGGTGATCCAAGAAGATGTACTTTTTTCAATAGCCTTTTTTTGATAGATCACGTGTGTGTCGTGTCAAGCTGTAATGTTATTTTTGGTCAGTATGTTAGGGATTTCATCATGGAAAGACTTATGCCCGAACAACATTTACAAATCATTCAACTTTATTGCGAAAATGCAAGTTGTCTAAAGAATGTGTTTCGCGCGCTTCGCTCAACTAAGCGTACTATTCACAACACCATCACCCATATTGAGACCTAGCATTCATTATTGGATAATATTCGACCGAATAGACCACGTCCAGCACGCAGTGAAGAAAATATAGCGACCTGCAGAGTCGATTCGGCACCGTTCGCAACAACTCGGACTGACGTAGGGAACGACTTGGCGCATTTGACGTGGAGGTATTAAATTGAAAGCGTTCAGAACAAAGCTTGTACAAGAACTACAATCACTCGACCTTCCTAAGCGACATCGCTTAGCACTAAGGGCTCTTGAAAAGTTCCAAGAAGATCCGACCAAAATTTGTTCAGCGATCAGTCCTTTTCTGTCTAAATGGGTATCTAAACAAGCAAAATTGTCACATTTGGGACGAAGAGCAACCTGAAGAGATTCACGAGCTGCCATTTCATCCAGAAAAAAAACGGTTTGGTGTGGTTTGGGGGCCGTTGGAATCATCGGTCCATATTTCTTCAAAAATAATGCCGGTGAAAACGTAACCGTCAATGGCGGCAGTTATCGCGCCTGATAACCGACTATTTGATGTCTGAAATTGAAGTTCGTGATCTCCGCGACATTTGGTTTCGACAAGACGGCGCCACTTCCCAAACATCACATCAATCAATGGATTTATTGAGATAGCACTTCGGTGTGCAGATAATTTCACGTTTTGGGCCGGTCGGTTGGCCACCAAGATCGTGTGACATCACAACGTTAAACTTTTCCCTGTGGGGATATGTAAAGTCTGTAGTCTATGCGGACAATCCCTCTTCGATTCAGGCCTTGGAGCAAAACAGCACGCGTTTAATTCGCCAATTACTAGTCGAAATGCTCGAACGAGTCATCGAAAATTTAACTCAACGGATGAACCATCTGAGACGTAGTCGCGGCCAACATTTTGAAATAGATTATCTTCAAAAATTAATGCCAAATTATGTTCTTTCGAATGATTCCCCATTAAATTTGAATTTTCTGCTTTTGTTTTTCTTTAAAAAAGTAGGGAACCTCGAAATGGATCACCCTTTATATTTTATAGCTGAAAATTATATAAAAAATTTCTGTGTATATGTGTAGATACGTGTATCTGAAGGTATCTTGTGAGTAAGCATACATTGAAAGAAGTAACGGTCTATTAATTGACACTTTTATGGAATAATTTATATCGTTACAACTCAATGTCAATGGCTATTTTACAAGGTTGCCGCAAGGGGCAAAGCAACAATAATAGATGAATTTTTGTAGCCATTAAAGAAAGAGAGAGAAAGAGAGAAAGAACCATTTAAAATTGATTTGCACTTAGTAAATTTGTTTCCTAAAAATTACTAAAAGTTATAGAGATTTTTTTAACTTTGAAATTTCAATTCAGGACGCATAAGTCCTGAATCGAAAGACTTTATATTTACATTCTATATATTTTAAGACAACCACGTGTGGCTTTGTGGCTTTTTAGAGAATTATTTCAAACAGTACAATTCATAGTTGCAAGCTCAAGTTCAATAAAAAAATTTTGCTTAATTTTTCACGAAACTTTCTTATTTGAAGGCTTTAAAATGTATCATATCAGAGTACAGTTATCAACTTAGATAATTTAGTCAAAATTTTCTGTTTCAAAGATTCCCTCCAGAAGCTTTTGCAAAATTATTTAAGTGAAAGTTTTGTGAAAGCTTATTTCGAGTATAATTTCAATGAATGCAGCTCCTCTTCCTACGAGGAAATGCTGTAATGAAACTATGAAAAAAGTTTCAAACTATAAATTAATGAAAGTTTGTGTATGTTTTCACCGATTTGAAAGGAAAAAAAATTGAGTAAGTTAAGAAAGTTTTAGAGCTAGAATGTTAAAGACTGTAATTTGGCTTGCATGCAAAGAAGTAAGTTTGTTTTGTAAATATCCAAACGGAAACACAATTTTAAGGTCAAGAAGTTTCAGCCAAGAATTTTCTTTCCCATTTCATTTTTTTTCTGCATATAATCTTAAAATAATGACAAATTTGGCGCCGCCTCAAACTGGTTCGCGAAACATAAAATTTCAGCCAGCAAAATGAGTCAAGGTTTTTAGCCAACTAACCGGTTGACATGTTAATTACAATGTAATTAATTGTTCCTTGATTTACTTTTTTCATATCCATTTTTTCTTCAAAAAAAAAAAAATATATATATATTTTGTCGTTTATTACACCCCACCAATTTTCGTTTTCATTTAACTTTCATTTTTGCTCCACATTTTCTTTTATTTTTCTTCTAAATCGTCACTACTTGTTTTCGCAAAGGCAATAAACAAAAAAATAAACAAAGTCACCAAAATTGAAAACATGTATCTGGAAAAACGTGCTTTTTGTGCAAAATTAGCAGGAAAATAAATGTTGAATTTCGAATAAATTTGGCTTCTGCGCATGAAATGAAACTTGAACGTGCATGTTTGAAAATATAGTGCACTTTGGAATATTTGAATAAATTTTTTTTTATAAAAACAAATAAAACAGAAAAATATACATAAGCATACTATTTTAACATTGAAAATTCTTATTATAATTTTTCTATTTTTTTATTTTTGACACATTAAGATTTAAAGCAAAGAGCTAAAAATAATATAAAAAAATAGTAGTTTTTTTGCAAATTCCAAAATACGTTCGAACTGCACCCATAATTCGCTAATCCCAAATAATACAACAGAATTTCACATACTATTTGAGACTGTGTTAAATCTTCAGACAACGATTTGACATTTTAACACATCACACATTTTAAATGCCCTTGACAAAAAAAAAGCATTTAAGTGCAAAATAATGCCACTAAATACTTGAAGAATCAAAATCCGCACTTAAGCCTGCACCTACGGGCATAACAATAACACAAAAGACGCGCCATTTACAAATTTCGCACAAAAGCGGGTCAATCACAAGTCAAACAATTGATTTATTTTTGAAAGGTTGACAACTTGTGAGCAAACAAGAAGAAGAAGAAGAAGCGGCAGAAAATATCAAAGGCTCAAATAGTTGTTATATGCATCCATCGAATAAAATTGCAGTCAAGTGTGGCAAGTGCATAAGCAGCCAGAAGATTTTTAGAGATGACACTCCTACAAGTGTCAGTTGTTTGAGAGGAAATAGTAAAAATAAATAACGAATAAAAAAAAAGAAAAATATATTTAAAAAAAATAGTATGCGGCACCTTTTTTTCACTGTTGCAAGTACTGGATGTGTATTTTTCTACTATTTTGTAATTTTTTTTATTTTTTATTTTTTATTTTTTTTTTTCAAAAATTTGCGCATAAAATATTGCTACTGTCCCCAAATCTTTTGATTTGTATAGTTTTGCGGTTTAGCATAAATTATTCAAAGATATTGTTAAAAGATAAACTTTTTGCGACTCAAATTTTTGGTGTGGAAATTAAATGCCAAGAGTTCTTTTAGGAGTCTTACATTTCTATGAATATGGCGGTTTACGCCTCAGCTTTGGTTAAGAAAGATTTTTTTTAATTAGCATTAATTCTTATAAAACATTTTCAATGCAAAAATAATAATTTAATAATATTATAAAAATGTTGAAGTAAATATTATTTAATAATATGATTATTGCTGTAATGCCACTAAAATGACATAACCTCGATTCAGTGCAGAAAAGAGTAATTTACACTTTTCAGAAAGCTTTTGAGAGCTCTTTGTTTGGTACGAATGGATACCTACAGACCTTTAAAAGTTCTAAAAGATACTTCAACGATTTTCAGTCGAAGCGACGTTGTCAATTTTCTTTCTGCCAAGATTGTAAGTAGCCTCATGGGGGTTTTTAGATATTTTTTCTGTAACTTTATTGTAATTTTTTAAACAATTTTTTAAATTTTAAAGTGTAAATAGTTGGGAATCTTTTAAAGAAACGTTTATCTAAAATATATAGCATTTATACCCAGTAGTCGGAAAATATCATAAATGTTCACTCTTTTCTATGTTGAAGCCCTTTATGCTTAGAAAGTTTCTCTTTAAAAATGATTGAGTTCCGATTTTCGTGCAGTAAGATAATAAGTAACGTACTTTTTCACTTAAAAAACTCTGCTATTTTTGGCAACGTTTACAAATTTCACCTTACTTTATTTTCGAGTGTTCAATTTTGTAGTGTTTTTTTTTCTCATTTGCTGTATATTACAGCATATTATTTTCCTCTAAACTAAAGACAATTTCAGTAAATTACTGATTCTAAGATTTTGTTTAAAAAAATTAATATTATCGTACTTCTGAAGTACTTCTGTAAAGAATTCAATTTTATAATTGCTTTAAGGATTAAAGTTAATTTTAAGGTAATTTTACTAACGTTATTAACTGTATGTGACGTCAATAACGGTATTATTATAAAAAAATTAATATGGACTTCGCTTTAAAATTATTATTTTATTTTTGTTTTCACATTTTCTGACTACTTGACATAGAAGACGATTTTGTATGACAAAAAGATAGCCTCGAGAAAATTGACTGGCCATAAATGTGCATATAAATATGCACGCATAGGTGTTTATGGTGTGACCTTTTTTCACAAAAGAGAGACATATAAAGGGTGTTTTTTTATAGAGGTATAGAACTTTAAGTTGGCATTACTTTTCAAGATGGCTACCGATTTAACAGCTGTCAACTGATTTATTCTCAGTTTGGTTTGGCAATTCATCATGAATAGACTCACGCCTGAACAACGCTTGCAAATAGTGCAATTTTATTTCGAAAATAACGGTTCTGTGCGGAAAACGTATCGCGCACTACGTCCATTTAATCGTGTTTAGCGATGAAGCGCACTTCTGGTTGAATGGCTACGTCAACAAACAAAACTGCCGCATTTGGAGTGAAGGTAATCCTCAAGTATATGTTGAAGTACCGTTACATCCAGGAAAACTGACTGTTTGGTGCGCTTTGTGGGCTGGTGGAATCATTTGTCCGTACTTTTTCAAAAACGATGGTGGCCAGAACGTTACAGTCAATGGTGATCGGTATAGAGCCATGATTACTAACTTTTTCATTCCTGAATTGAATAACCATGCTGTCCAGGAGATGTGGTTTCAACAAGACGGCGCAACATGTCACACAGCTCGTGCCACAATAGATTTATTGAAAGACACGCGTTTGGTGACCGCCTAATTTCACGTTTTGGACCTGTGAATTGGCCTCCAAGATCTTGTGATTTAACACCGCTAAACTACTTTCTGTGGGGCTATGTAAAGTCATTGGTCTATGCGGATAAGCCACAAACGCTTGACCATTTGGAAGACAACATTAGCCGTATTATTGCCGATATACGGCCACAAATGTTGGAAAAAGTCATCGAAAAGTGGACGTCCAGATTGGACTACATCCGCGCCAGCCGTGGCGGTCATATGCCAGAAATCATATTTAAAATGTAATGCCACAAGATTATCTTTCGGATAAATAAAATTCATGTCAATCGAATAATCCATCGTTGTTTTATTGCAACTTAAAGTTCTATACCTCTATAAAAAACACCCTTTAGTTAATGCTCAAACAACTCGCTCAACTTAATAAAACAAATTTTAAATTGTCACTTTGGTGTCATAAATATTTTACGATCCCAACGTGTCATAATTTTGACAAGTGCTTACATACAGACTAATGTAAATATGCTGGAGAATAAATAAAAATAATAATGAAAATAAAGGAAAACATAATTGCCATCTTACTTTGATGCCACCATTCGCCGTATACCCAAGTACTCGTGCTTACTACCGGCTAGTTAGCAGCATTTAAACTCAATTGTAATATTTCACACACAAAATTTATGAATTTTCAGTTGTGATCTTTTTAATGTTGGTTATTTATGGCAGCCTAATGACTTGCAAAATTAAATTTTCGAGATTTTTTATGTTTTTATTTTTAATATACATATATATGTATATATATATATACATCTCTTTTTAAATATTTTTTTCTTTTAGCTAACTGTATTTTTATTATTATTATAAATATTTTTTTTTTTTGGGCTCATATCACAACTATTTTTTGTTCTTCTTTTGGGCGCTGAGACAAAAAATAAAAATTGTTGCTGACTACACCAAAATATTTTTTTAAATTGCCGACAACAATTGAAACTTCCTCAATTATGATTGCAGCTACTTTTTATTGGAAGTGCTCGCTCGCATGTGTGCATATGCATGTGTATAAAATTTTTTTTTTTTCGATCGCTTTTTCTGGGGTGTCTGGCTATTTAATGCTAGGTCAACTGATGGCCTTGAATTTGGTTATAAATTTTGATTACTTTGTCGAAAGGCGTACCAAGTAAATTTTTATTGCAAGTAATTGATGAGGAAAAGTTTTTATTTTTATAACTTTTTAACTTTCAGGAGCAATGTTTGGAAATAGCGTACCATAAGAAAAATATTTAAGTGATCCGAAAAAATTATCAGCATCTTCAGTGAAATTCACATAATGTAAGAACATAGTTTTGCAAAAAAAATAAATATTTATACACAAAAAAATATAAATAAAAAAAATTATTCATGAATAAAACTATTTTTTCGCATTTCTTTACGTTTCAAAATCCATAATATAATTAGTCATTTAGGTATCTAAAACTTGCGCCATCCATTTCTCAAAATTTTATATTCCCTTCTAAAAAAAAATTATATTTGAGTTTTAATTATCACTGTATGTATAGCATTAAACTATTTTTAGCTACTTTATATGATTCTTAGCCATAAATTAGAAGATAATTTAATAATACTGGAAGCAGTTGTTGCCAATTTGCGTCTTTCGATGAGCTCGTGCAGCAAATAAATTCAAAAAATATAAATTAAATAAAGTTTGTTCCCATTTGGGCACGGCAAATACTATTTATATATTTACTTGGGTAGTAGTAATTTTGGTTACATTTTGAAATTTATATAAATACATATATAGGGTGTTTTTATAGAGGTATAGAACTTTAAGTTGGCATTACTTTTCAAGATGGTGACAGATTTAACAGCTGTCAAGTGATTTATTCTCTGTTTGGTTTGGCAATTCATCATGAATAGACTCACGCCTGAACGACGCTTGCAAATAGTGCAATTTTATTTCGAAAATAATGGTTCTGTGCGGAAAACGTATCGTGCACTACGTCCAATGATACGGACCAATGATTCCACCAGCCCATAAAGCGCACCACGCAGTCAGTTTTTCTGGATGTAACGGTGTTTCAACATACACTTGAGGATTACCTTTACTCCAAATGCGGCAGTTTGTTTGTTGACGTAGCCATTCAACCAGAAGTGCGCTTCATCGCTAAACATCGCTAAAATGGACGTAACTGAATAAATCACTTGACAGCTGTTAAATCGGTCACCATCTTTAAAAATAATGCCAAATTAAAGTTCTATACCTCTATAAAAAAAACACCCTATACAAGCAAATTAAATTAATTGTGTAGCAAAAATTGCCGTCGACAAAGAATGAAGAACAACAATAAACATTTACTAAAAATACAGATTTGTATCTATTTTAAAATTTAATTTAATTAAAAAAGAATTTTAACTTAAATTTTATTACCCAAAGCAATTTCTTTACTTTAATTTAAATTAATTTTATTCTATTTAATTTAATTTTTTTTTTACTTTATTTTTTTTTAAATTTTTTTTTAATTTTTTTATTTAATTTAATTTAAGTTAATTTAATTTATTTAATTTTATTTAATTTTTTATTTTATTCTAATTATTTTATTTTATTTTATTTTATTTTATTTTATTTTATTTTATTATATTTTATTTTCATTTATTTTAGTTTTTTTCTTTTATTTAATTTAATTTAATTTAATTTTGTTTTATTTTTTTATTTTATTCTAATTTTTTTATTTTTTTTTATATTTTTTTTTATTATTATCTTTTATTTTATTTTATTTTTATCTTTTATATTATTTTATTTTAACTTAATTAATTTAAAATAATTTTATTTTTTGTTATATTAATATTTATTTAATTCTTTAATTTTATTTCATTTCTTTTATTTTCATTCAATTTCATTAAATTCTTTTTTTTTTACTTTATTATTTTTAATTTGTTTTCCTTTATTTAATTTTTTCACAAATTATTTTTTGTAGGGAAATGAGACTTCTTCCAAAATTTCCTGCAGGGTTTGCTGTTTCGGAAGCAAAGTTTCATAGTACTTAACGGAGGAGAAGTGTCTGCCGACAGCGTGCGGCTTCTAAAAGACTTTTGCAATTCAATGACTATTTCCTAGAAGTAAAAATACATAATAAATTAAATAATGAAAGGCAAACAAAAAACAAATATTTTTGGAAATGTCAAGTGCTTCTAATTAATTTTTGTCATTCTTTTTTCTCGACAAAAAATATTCAAAAGCAGACCACTACTGACCTAGATTTATCTATTCCTTTGAAAAAAAAAGATGTATTGTAAATTCTTGCATACATATATATGTATTTGTGTACAAACTATATTATACACTGCCTGCCCAGCACTTAGTTTAATCATTAAAATCAACAATTAATTAATGTAAATGCCAGTGATATCACATTTTGTAAACTTTAACGCCCAATCAAAATAGAAAAAGAAGAAAAACATTGAACCCCAACAACAAAAACAGCTACCGCATATACATATGTATGTTATTATATTTAAATTCTTGTGAAAGTTGTTAAACGATGATATAAATATGTATGTACTAGCTGTCAGCGCTTAAATAGTACTTTTATCATACACATATATATACATATACAAATAAAAATTACATATCTTTCAACACTTATAATACAAATAGCTACAATGCATATGAAACATGTCAATCAAGTGTCAATTGTCACTATTTAAGTCACTCGTTTGAGGCTCTATAGCAGAATTGTGATAAATATGATATGAAAGATACGAGCTTATTAAACTTAAAATGTATATGTACATATATAATTACATACGTATATATCTTTAAATACTTCTCCGCCAGCAAAAGAAAAGCTAGAAAAATCTGTCATCCAAGAGTTGAATGTCCATCAGCACATCAAATTGAATAAATGTACGTAATTGAATGAAGTGGGCAGAACAATGCGGTAGTTAGTTACAATAAATTCTTTATTAATATAAATATGTAAGTGTATCAAGGAATTTAATTTTTTTATTACTTAGAAAAGACAAAAGAATAGTAACAGCATATGTATATGTACATATTATATGTAATAGTGATTGTCCAAGTGTTCAAGAATCATAATTGTAGTTAAACTAATAAACAAACAAAAAAATGCATGCAATAAGTAGCTAAAAAATGTTCCAGTATTATTTTATTTACTACTTCTTCTTCTACTACTAATTTATCCAATACAATTTTCATTTGGCTTTTACATAACTACTGTTAATGTCTTCAAAATATTGACTTTATTTAAATTTTACTATTAATTGTCTTTTGTCTACAAAATTTTTTATTGAAATTTTTGACTCTGTTTTTAAAGCAGTTTTTTCCTTCTTCCATATGTATAAGTATGTATTCACAGGTGTGCATGTACTCGTACAATAGTTGGGTCATAAGATGTCATAAAACAAAATTTAAATTCTTTAATGTAATTTTTAGTGAACAGTTTATAATTCTTTTAATAATTTTATTTCTTTTCTATTTTTCTGCAGATATTTTTCTCCAGCTATTTTCCTACTAATATTTTTCAGCTACCTTTTGCTAATTCTTTTTTGTTTCAAATTTTATAATTTTTTTCACCGATTTTATTTTTCTACTACTATTTTTCTACTACTATTTATCTAATACTATTTTTCTGCTACTATTTTTATACTCCTATTTTTCTACTGCTATTTTTCTACTATTATGTTTTCGCTACCATTTTTGTGATCCTTTTTGTTAATTCGTTTTTAATTGTAATGTAATTTTGCTTTTGGTGTTTTGTTAAAATTTTAAGTGGCGAAAAGAGACGTTATCACACCTTATAAAATAACTGGAATCAAATATATTTGTTTTTTTCTTTCTTTTTTTTATTTTTTTTTTTTTACTTTATTTTATTTTATTTATTACTTGCTTCTACCACCAATACTAAACATTGGCTGCCATTTTCCACTTGTTGGCTCTTTCCATTTACATTTTCCACTGCGCTTGTTTGTTGTTGAAATCACGCGGCTGCAATTATTTTCTATTTATTTCTACCACTTGATTTATATGCAAAGTACTGTTGTTGTTAGTTTACCACAAATTACTCAGTTGTTCACTGTCGTGTAGATATGGCACTTGAATCGATTCATGTTTCAGTGGCAACGTGAATTTCCTCGAAATATATGTTAAATTGTTATGTTTTTGGGAGTGTTGGGGAAAAAAATTTTTTTTTTTATATTTTTGTGTTTCAGTGATTTTTTTTAATTGTCAAATTATTTTTTATTACTTACAATTTTTTTAAATTTTGTTTTAGCTTTCAGATAAATTAACATTTTTGTATTTTTTTAAATTTTAATTTTTTTTAAACTTTTTCTAATTTTTATTTTTTTATTTTTTCCTATAATATTTTTTGTCGTTATTTTTTTTTTCAAATATTTGAAATTATTTCTTTTTTTCATTCATTTAATTTTTTTTATTTTTCGAGTTATTATTTATTTGCTATTCAAATATATATCAATTTCCGATATCTCTTTCTCTCCTCTGCTAACCATCAATTTCAATGAAATTCCCACAAATTCAAGCACAATTTGATTATTAGTCAAAATATACATATAAAAATTACGGCTACATATACATATTTTGTATGTATTAATTTATTAAAATGTAAGACAAAAGGCAATCGAAACTGTTGCCACTTAATTAAAACGTTTTGCTGCGGGATACGGGATGTCTAAACGGGCGCAACATGCTGGACAGCAATTGTACAAAACATAAGAAAAAAAAGTGAGGAGCGGGAAGTAAACAATTTGGGGAGCAGCAGTTTTCAGTTTCTACATATAATATATAATATTTACATTATGTATATGTGTTTGCAGGTGGCATGTTGCAAGGTCGTTATCGTGTGCGCCAAATATGGCTACAAGTTAATTTGGTTAGCTAGACGACGCAGTGGGGAATCTGCACGTTGGATAGAAAATAATTGAATTTCATATGAGATTTGTTTTTTTTTTATGTTTTAATTTACAGTCAAAAGTGGATTGGTGGTAATGAAGATTATCTGAATAAACTATAATTGAAATTTTTTATGCTAATAAAGGGTGTTGCATTACATCAGCTGTATGTCAAATGAAAGGAAAAAATTTAATTTTAATAAAAGAGTCAAAATAAAAAATTTCTATAATTTCTGTATTATTATTATTTTTATATTTTTTTGAAAAATGTAATTAGTTATGCAAAAAAATCATTTTTAAGATAAAAATAAATTTTGTAATTTTTATGTGAAAATGATCAATCATAAATCTAGACCTCAAAACATTTTATAAATTGTAATTTTGGTGAGGTGACCAGTTCCACTGCCTTTTCGTCGTAAAAATATATATGGCATATGTATTTCCAACAACAACAATAATACCAACATTCAGACCAACGATGGCAATGACTAAAGCAGGCGGTGAATTTTGTTAGGGGCAACACCGACGCTTGCTACTGTGTTTATCTCTATAATTGCACGCACTACAACAACAGCAATAAAATGTTGATAGCAGAAAAGTAAAAAAAAAAACTTGTTTTGCAACAAAAACGTCCGATTGCTGGCATTCGCTGTCGACCAGTGTTGGTCAGTTTTGAAGATCATGGTCCAATGCAATTTGTGTTGCGTCCACATTCTTCCTGCCAACCAGTTAACTAACAAGCACAAACAAGTGCGTGTGTTTTGACGAAAAACAATAACAATAATAACAACAACAACTGGTTGAAGAGCAACAATGATGATGGTAACAAGAAAATTGCAACAACAACAACTGAAAAGGTAACGTTGACCGTACACAGTCGGGTACTTGGTTGACTGGTTTTGTTGCATCAATGCAGTGAAGCGTGGCCGAGGCGAGGTAGAGTACACATATGTGTATGTTTTTCCATGTATATGTGTACACTTTGAATGTCCAAATGGTGACTATGAAAAATTGCAGTTGAGTTTAGTTGCTATTGTTGTTGTTGTTTTTGCTGCATGTCGCAAGTAGTTGTTTTGGCTAGAAACATCGTTTGTGGGTATATAATGGTGATTTAGTACTTGCCACTACCATAAATGTTGCAGGTACTGGAATTTCGTTGCTATTTGTTGTTGTTTTTGCTGTTGTTGCGCCATGTTGTGCTGCAAGTGCAATTTTAATGTTACTGCATTTATAATTTTTTTTTGTTCTGTTTTCGTGTTGCCGATGCATTTTGTTGTTGGCTTTGTTTGTTTTGCTTGTCACGGTAATCGACGGAAATTTGTTTTTGTATTTCTCCAACTTTATTACTACTCAGTTTTTCGCGGTCAATGCCCCGCTTACCGGCCGTTCGGGCAATTATGTATAGTATATATACATATATTTATATATATATACATATATATGTTTTATATTTATTCATGTGTTTGCTTACGCTATTTTATAATAATTTTTATATAAAATGTGCATTTACGTTATTAAGTCTTTTTTCTTCTCCGCACGAATTGTTCAATTACTTACTTGTTCAACGACAAATTAGTTTAATTAAATATTAGTTGATATACCGGTTATGTTGGTTTGTTGGAGTTTGTTATAATTTAAAAAATAATATTTAGTTGTTTTAATTATCACTATTTAAATTTAATTACCATGAATGAATACATCCAAATTTAGTTGCTGAAGTTTTTTTTATTGCTTACCTGTAACGAGAGAAAAAACAAAATCAGTGATGATTGTGAATTTAAAACGTAAATATATCTACTTGTATACATTTCTACATATAAAATATATTGATAAAATAAGAAAAATCGGCTGTCTTCGACCATGCCGAAGTCTTTATATCTTTCATGAATATATCAAAATTTATTGAAAATTACAAAATACGATATCGATGATTTTCAGTGTCAACTGAAACTGAAACTTAAGTCTGTAGAATGCCAAATTTGACGCTCTTTGATTCGTTTGGCGGATTTTTGGCCCAAAACCCCATATATGAACTTGTATGGGAGCTATATGATATAGTATTCAGATTTCGATGATTTTCACTCGTGTTATTTACACGAAAAAATCTTAAATCACCATCTTACACAATAAACAACTATAGTCTAGAGCAAGTATATAATTTTGTTGATTTGGGTGTAACAATGGATACTAAACTCACCTTCAATCTTCATATTAATACAACAGTATTGACATCTAAAAGTGCCTTTGCCTTTGTAAAGCTATAGTCTAAAGAAAAAAATTGAGTCTATTTAAAAATAGTTTTTCTTGCTCTTTTTGCGTCATTTGAAATTAGTCAAAATTTTCCTCCGTATATCGGTCGCTTAAAGCTTATAAATCTTCCTACCCTCTATAGCCGTAGATAAGTTTTAGGAATAATTTAATTAGTCAAACTTCCAAACAGACTGATTTGCAGTTCATTTCTCTTAGGTGAAGTAATTTTTATGTCCCTTCCAAAAATCTTGTAAAACAAATTTTTAACTATATGAACCGTTTCTCTGTTTATGTCAAGATTTCAATTATTATTCCAGCACATTCGATGTGACAGACTCACTTTCCGTAACAAAAAATACTATACTAACTTCTCTTACAAGTAACTCACTAAATTGTAGTATAAACAATCTTGTTGAATTTGTTTTCTGTAGCTGAGCAGTTTTAAATCTCGACGCTTAACAAACTCTCGCCTTTACGGCTAGGCAAATTCCATACGTTATGCGTATGGCGCCAATTGTGTCGGTTGGGCGGAAGGAGTGTAACCGTTGGCCTTAATTAAATTAATTAATATGCAATTCACAATAAGTGTGGACAATACCATATTTCAAACTCCTAGATGCCTTTTTAGTGAATTTTTTACCCAAAACCTCATATCTGTGGGGTATATGATATAGTATTCCGATTTCGATGGTTTTCAGTACCAACGTGCCATTCATACTATGTGCTTTTTTTGACGGACTTTTAAATCTGAAAAATCAGTCGTTGATATGCAATAGTAGTGCGATCTGATCGGTTCCGACAAATGATCCTTTAAACGTATCGTTTATATATTTATATAATGTATATTTTAACCAAGTTCGGTTGAAATATCTCAAAAACCGAGAGCCTTGTTAGCGTTCAAACAGACAGACGGACATAGCTAAATCAACCCAGCTCTTTATTCTGATATGAACGACATAAATTTCGTTGGGCCTATCTCTTCTCCTTTTGGTATTTACATACTTCGAGCCAAAGTTAATCTACCATTTCATGTTCATGAAAGGTATACAAATTTAGGATAACTGAAATACTTCACAATGGAAACAGACCACTTAAAGAAATTTATATATTTAAAGGTGCTACTTTGGACTGAGTAGGCAATTGAAACGTAAAGTCCCCTCTCGACGAATCAAAACCAAACTCTAGAAGTCGCTTATTATTCCCATCCTGCTGTATGGTGCAGAAGCACGGAGGCGCAGTAAACACTAGTGGAAGCAAAGAAGAGGATGATATGTACTCCGTTGGAAAGATTAGGTGGAGGAGGGCCTGCCTGCATTTGCTCTGCCAATATCTAGTTTTACTAAATAACAAGATCATATTTTAGAGAGATTATGGGTACCATTTATGTTCATCTACAGCTTCTCATCCTCACATTTACGAATGTTTTCCAGAAAATCTCATACTTTCTATCTTATCCACTACCATTTATTAATTTTTCATTTCAATTCATTTCAATCAGTTACCATTAATCACCGCAAAAGCCAGTCAACCAAAACAGATGCGTCCGACGAGGCCACTGACTGCAATAAAAAAAAACCTGCGCGCCAATTAATTCACAACTAAATAAAAGTAAAGTAAAACATTTCCACGAAAAGAGCGGGGTGGGGGGGGGGGGATTTAAATGTGTTTACACATGTATTAATCTACCATTTTGCAGAAGTGAGTATTAAAATCAATAATAAAATGCAATGGAAAACTCTATCGAGAAAAACGAGAGCAAAAATAGCAACAAAAATATCAAGAGCGGTAATTTGTGTTAGAAAGTTGTTATTGCTCAGCTGAGTGTTGTTGCTGCTATTAATAATTTCAAATTGCCTGCTTGAAAGTGTTTTTCCACACAGTGTGTTTTTCTGTTGTTGTTTTTTTTTTAATTTTTTTTTTTCGAAATTGATTGCAATGAGTTTATACAGCGGTTTACTGTGTTGGCCGGCTGCGCTGCGGCAGTTGATTGCGCTGATAAACATGTACGTGTATGAGAATGTGTGTGCGCTAGAAAGCAACACTGCACACCTCACTGCACTTATTCACATCCATATATATATATATATGCACGCATGTATGTACATATATATGTATGAGTATGTGTAAGTGTGCGCTGATAGGCGAGTGGTCAATGGTCAAAACTTACAACAAAAAAATTAAAAAATGGGCGCAAACGTCGGCAGTCAGGAGTAGGAGCAGCAACAGCACAGCAGCAGCAGTCAAAGTTTAGTAGAGGCGTTCGTCGAGTTGATTGCACTTTTGCAGCAGCGATTATTTTGCATTGCTTGTGTTGTTGTTGTTGTTGCTTGGCTGCCTGCTACTGATTGCCACATCACGATCACACCACTTTTTGCTGCTGCACGCCTATCTCTATGCTGTTGCCACTTAGTTGAGTTTGCAATTCTAAACCCCCAACTTGTTGTTAGAGTGAGATTTTTATTTTTAACTTTTTATAATTTTTATTTTTCTATTTTTTCTTTTTGCTGTAGTTTTATTAATTCATTTCACTGACCAGTCAAGTTTTCCTTTTACGCTCCTCTTTCACACGCTCTGGTTCAGGAGCGCATTGAGGGAATTGACACTAATAACAATAATGAAAGTTTGTTTTGTTTTAGTTGTTGTTGTTGTTGTTATATGTTAGGGGTAAATGAATTGAAGTTGAAAGGAAATTGGGTGAAATTTAAATGCAGGTTGAGAGTGTGTTTTTGTTGCTGCAAATTATATTATGAGTCTAATGGGATAGTGAATTTTAGTTGAGACTAACTGGATGGGGTTATTTTCTATTCTATTCTATTCGAAACATATACCAAAATGCTATTTTCTATATGAAGAGCAGAAGCTTATGTGACTATAAAAAAACGTAAGATACACGCTTTTAGATTTTTCTATATATTGTTTTTTATTATTTTACATTTTTTCTTAACAGTTGGTATTAAAATCATTAACGTTTTATTTTTAACACAATTAGTAAAATAAATTAAAAAATAAACATAATTTATTGTTTAAAAAATAAATAGATCAAAAAAAATAGTTTATACACATAAAAACAACAAAATTATTGATAAACATTTAAACAAAATATATATTTTTATATATATAAAAAATTAAAAAATTAATAAAAAATTAAAATTAATTTTTCCCACTTTATTCCCATTCATAATATGTTAATTTAAAACAAAATTCAAATATTAAATTGAGAAAAAACTTTTAAATAATATTAATCTGTATATTAGTGGAGCTCTCACCAATTTATCTAACGAAGCAATCGGGATTAGTCGAGAATAAGCCAGTGTAGAACCTCAGGCCATCCAATAGATGAAAAACCTTCTGTAGAATAAGGACGGAGTTGAATGCGGTCATATCGACTAGATGAACTAGAACTTGCAGAGAAACTCCTCAAAGCGGTATATTGCTAATAAAATTACTTATACAAACGACATATGCAGCTTTAGTAGTAAAAAAGATGTTCCTGGATACCTTTACTAAGGTGATAGAGTATTTCCCTAAGAACCATACAACGATGGGCAACTCTTGTCAACTTGGAAATAAATACAGAAGAAAAATGAAAATAGTATACTTCGCTAGAACATACAAGGTCTCGGTACGGAAACCTCCCTGCGACTGATCGCAGTGGAGCTAGTAATAAAGGATTACACCAAGTATTTTGGAGTAACTCTGTTTAGTGAACTGCTTTGGAAGCTTAGCGTGGAGAAAAGGGCGAAATAGGTCAGATGCTTTATGCTTGGGCCCTACATCGAGTATATCTGCTAATCTTAAGCACTGCTGCCACACGGCGGTAGTCAAGCCGATATTGTTCTATGATGTTTTCGCGCGGTAGACAGCGGGCAATTAAGCCTCATACCAAAACTCACTGGGAAGATACAGCGGCTCGGTGCGTTATGCAAAACGGGGGTGCTAAAAACTACCCCATTGGCTGCGCTGGAAGGGTTAATTGATCTGCTGGCCATTGATATCACCCTGGAAAACATCGTAGTAAAATCAACTGCATGATTGCTGGCTGCAGGTGACTTTTCTGTAATGACCTTCTGCATAGCAATATAAAGCAATGATAGAGAGGAGAAACCATAAGCAGTTTGAAAACGGAGTTTACAACATTTACACGGATGGATTAGAAATGACAGCTGTGAAAATAACCAATACCGCAATATATAGCATTAGAAATATCAACATATTCGGTGATAGTCTCATAGCATTTAAAGTTTTAATCTCAAAGGTACTGAAGAAAGATCTAAGAGACAGATAAAGGCGAGACGAAATGGCATATTAGATGACAAGACACCCAAGATCATGCGTAAATGTAACGTAGGAAGATACAGTCAGCGTTTTCTCACGCTAACTCGAAAGGACTGGCAGGTCACAACTTATATGCATGTAAAATTGGCATACTTGACAGTGAGAAACCAGAATATATAGGAAAACTGGTATAAGCCAAACGATAGAGCACCTCCTTCGTTTTGAGCGACCTTATCAGGAAGACCACGCAGACATCTAACGATTTCGCAGTTTTGAAAACTGGTAGAAGTCCTAAGCTATTAAACTTCGCAAAAAGCGTTGATGTCCTCAAATATGTATATGACGTCTACTACACTCATCAAATCAGTTTGTGGCTCCCACTGGCACTACAAAGAATAAACAGCTTACATAAGACGTACCTACCAGTCAATATTACCTAACAGAAGCTAACCTCACCACTACGCAATCTAAGGCCTAGTTATCCATTCACAAGTCGACAACTTCACTCATGATGCAACATAACTAATTTTGCGTGCAACAATCTGCAGTCTCATAACTTTTTTACCATTATTTTACTCCGATCAGAGCTTATTTTTTTATTTCGCCTGATTTAGAGGAGTGCCATCTTAATTGGCCAACAAACATTGATTGCCAGAAAGCATAACGAGTATCTCTCTATTATTTATTGCAACTGATTGAGTGATGGCTATTACGTCGTTGCTTTTTTTCATTAAAACATTTTTATTGTATTTTTTTCTTCAAAATGCTTGATCTCGTACGCTCGCTTATCTGATGGGTTCATTAAGGCGCAAAGCTTTGTTGGTTCATTGTCTTCTTTACTCGATTGTAAGCGATGTGTGTTTGCTGCCTGTCTGTCTTTTGCTGTACAGCTTTAACTGATGATTGCTGTAATTGTGGTTGTTGCATTGATTTAATGGCGTTTAAATGATGAGTTGTGTTGCGTCGCATCGACTTGAGTTCGGTTGAGTTGAGGTATTGGCCGTTGCAGTTGCATGGAGGGCTGGCGCAGCGCAGGCTTCGCACCGCTAATCAATACCCATTTAATTAATCTATCAATAAGTGTATGAGATTTTTATTATATATTTTTTTTCAGTTTAATTTTATTGCCTCAACGCTTCATTAAGGTTTTAATGCGTAGATTTTTTTGTGATGCGTCTGCCTCTGATTAACCTTGAAGCTTTCTTATGGTTTCATGAGTTTATATACTGATGCTCTGACAGGTATTGGAAATGTTGCTACTAGCTTCATTTAACCTTTTTCAAAATTATTGTTTGCTCTTATCAAGATCTTAAAACTACTTCTTATTCTTAATAATTACGTTCCACTATCTATTATAATTCGTTAATGTAGGAGGGAAAGGGCGAATCTTTAAATTTCATTATTTCTGGAAGGGAATAAGCAAAAAAAGCTTGAACTCAGTTAAGGCTCCCTTATTTGTCTGAAATCAATGTCCTTTCTTAATTAATTTCTTAAGTAAAATCTAAAAATTCAATGTGATCCCTAGATTATGTTTATGCAAGAGCTACAGGTCAACCTTTCGTGAAAAATGCTCCAGTTAAATTCATTCAAAGCTCTACAAAAGAAAAAACACTCGATCGAAGATTGTCATTTAAGTTATAAACGAAAGCAGAATCGAGCAATACCGCTATTGTTCCAAGCTATCTGACAGGCTTGTTGCTTCTGAATTTTTTCTCGCTTGTTCCGGGTATCCACATCTGTGCTGCGTTTCCTTACCTTTTCTAATACTGTAAATACTGTCGACTAGCAATTTATTATTATATTATTTTGTTACGGCTCTGTACTTTAGTGATATCCGCAGTTGTATGCGATATGAAGAAGTGCAAGCTGTTGTATGTGGCCCCCAGTAGCTTTGAGTGCCAATCTCAATGGACTTTCACATTCAAATCGAGCTTGAACTCCTTCATCTAGCTACTGAAGAGAGTCGCTGGCTGTAATTCCAAATTAAGCAATAGTGGGGAGAGAATGTCACCCACTTTTGTTTATTTTTCCTGAGTTTGGGGTTTTGACCTCCAAATTTTATCGATGACCTCCAAGCGCTCAGGTAATTCAAGGTATTTAAATCGAGCGTTAATAATACTTCATGTCTGACTGTGCCCGAGGCTTTTCAAAGGTCTAGTGGATGCAAAAGACGCTTCGTGCTTGGCGCTAGCTCTAAGCTTGCTATGCGTTTATCGGAAACATCGTTCAGAATGGAATTAATACCCTGTTTCGAGGTGGTCGAGTGTAGTAATACTTGAGATTGAAGTCTAACCTCAAAAAGCATATAAATATTATGAATATTATTTACTTGACTATAAATTATATCAACAAAAAAAAAAGATTGAAAACATATATGAAAATAATTAAAGTTAATGTGATATTTGCATTTAGATACGCGTCGAACCATTAAATTGAAGTTTTTTTTACATAATAAAATTAATAAAAGATATTTTTAAGTCATTATTTTTTAGTATTTTTAAACTCAACACTTTACATTAAGAATAGTGTTTATTGCACCAGCTTTGATAATATAAAATAAAATTTAAATGAAATAACTAAGGTCGAAGAATCGCAAAATAAATTAAAAATTAAAAAACAAAACAAAAAAGACAAAAGATTTTTCACACTTCCAACAATAAATTGAAACAACTTTATAAACAACATTTATGTGCAATCAAAAGTGTTGACATCCCAATCACACAAAGTACTCGTTTAAAGCGTGCCACAAACACTGCTTGAATGCCAACCAGAAAGGCGCATCTATAAGTATTTAATTACACCATAAATATTTACGCATGTGTATGTGCAAATAATTCCAACAAAAAATACAAATCGGACAGCAGTGATATTAATTAACTGTGGCAATTCAATTTAATTTTCATTACCCAAAAACGACGTAGAATGTTGACCTAATAATTTTTGAAATGCAAGTGGCAAGATGCAGAAAGGCATGCAAGCAAGCATGCATAAAGAAATTATTGCATGTATATGTATAAACGTATATACCCTGCAGGGAAAAGTATCAGTTGTTAACTAGAATCCTACTAGTTAGCATTTTTGCGCCAAATAATTCATCTTCCATATATTTCCAATATAAGCAAATTGTCTTTTTAACACGGTGATGTCCTACGAAATGTCATATATACTTATATGTGTTGAATTTCTGATTCACCAAAACTAAAATTCAAAATAGAAAATAAAAATAAAAATGCATTTGCCTTCAGCGAAAATCGAACCGAGAACTTTACGCGTTACAGTGATAATCTCTAACCACTCGGCTATCGTCGTGATTTGAAAATGATCGACTAACTGCGTACTTCAACAGAGTTTATTAGGAATTTAAACTCAGTCGTGGAGTTCTAGAAATACAACAACATAAGTGGAAATTATTATTATTCCGGTTACTGATGAACTACTATACAGTATGCTATGAACCGGTATGACTCCAATCTATTCCATACTAGTATTTACCTCAGTTACACAAGTGAACGTGCCACAAATATTTGTTGCAAACGCGTTGTGCACATGAAATAAGCTATTGAAAAATAAATTAGCAAAAGTAATAGGCAGAATGACTAGAATTATTCTTGTACATCCAGCACAGTCGTATCCATATGTATGCAATGAAAATTGCTTCAGACAAGCAGTAAATGTTACATTTAAAAGCAATTAAACACCATATAGACAGATTTGAAGGCAAAAAGTGATTCTCCTATTGGAAATCAAGTGAATGAATACTTTTTAGAAATAGTTATTTGCTTCAAATGTATTAAAATATACTTGTTTGGGTATAGAAAAATCTTTTTTAGAAGATCTGAAGTTGAGAGAAAGGGGTGTAATACTACGCATATAGCTCTTGTATTTCAGGAATGGCTGATAACTGTAAAATTTTTCCATGCTTATAACTGAGTATTCAAGATTAGATACAAACAAATTATCTAATAACATATAGTTCGTCGTAATAATATGACACACACTTCTCCGACTCTAGTAGTACTCACTCGGTATAAGGGAATTTTGGGTCGGGATTTCAAGCTCATAACAAAACTATTGGTTTTAGAAAAGGTCGAAAAAAGATGTAGTGCGAAGAGGTTTATAGCGTCGAAGTGGAGAGAAGAAATGCTGCTTATTTCTCAACATTCTGATGGACCGCAACGCGAACGGAAATATACCGCGAGTTCAAAAGGGAAGTGCAACGCCTTTGTAGACAGAAACAGAGAGCGATCGAAATAAGTGAGACCAACAGGGAAATTGCTCGGAAAGAGGTTTCAAGATCAGAATTGTTATATGTAGCAAATAGAAACTCAACTCATCTCTTTCTGTGTGAAATGTTTTCGGACGAAAGCATACCTATTCATTGGCACCTGAGTGTGCTGTGCCAAATTTATAAGAAAGGAGCCCCACAGCATGCGACAATTTACACGGAATTATCCATTCAATCTCATATAAAAGGTCCCGTCTGGCGTTTTGTGTGAAAGACTAAAACCCACGGTTAATGAAATGTTTGGGCTCTATCAGTGGCACTTAGGCCTCTTAGATTAACTATTAACCAGATATTCACTGGGGTTAAATCTTGAAAAAAAATCCGTGTTGATGTTTGTTTTGCAAACGATTTATGGTCATTTGCGCATTGGTAAGGGCGATTTATCAGGTCGTACGAATGGATGAAAGCATTATATATAGCTTCGAAAGCATTTGATGCAGCGTGTATTGATGGAAGCAGAGGAATTCGAAGACCTACACTCTGATTGAAAGACCTGGGTCCGATTCTTATTTCAAACTGGCGCCAACCAACGAAAAGAATAAAAGAATGGCTCGCTATTGTTGATTAAGCTATAATCGCGAAAAATGGTGTTTACGGCAATGAAGCAGATCAAAATTGTTTGTTCACTAGATTTTCTAAACTCTAGACTACTTATACTTTTTCAATATTCAACTTTTCGTTTCCAAACTGTTTGTTAATTAAATCGTAGTTTCAATGTTTTCTTGATAAATCTCACCAATCCAAAAGATGTGCGTTTTATGCAAATATCAAACAATATTAAGTATGCAAAATCAATCTGAAAATCCAAGCAAATGAAAAAGTAAAGTTTATAAATAACAAATGAAATGCAAATAGTTGCTGCAACCAACCAACTACCGGCAGCAGCAGCATCAAGATGCAACATTTATCAGCATATTTCATTGCATACACGGACATATGCATACACCACACAGTGCGAATTAGCCAACTGACCCAGTGACCAAGTTATGGCAGCTGGAAACGAAAATTCTTCTGGCCGCCAGTTCAATGATTGCAAAAAGTTCATAAAAAAAATATTTTTACTACCACTTCTTGTTCTTCTTCTGGGCATATTCGTTTCGAAGTTTATTTATTTATTTCCATTTTTTCTTTTTTCCCCTCCCTCACCCTCTCTAATTCATGTTAGATAGTGTTGTCTGGGATGTTGGTGTTGCACGTTCCATTGGCGTTTGATTTACACATATTTACATGCATACATATGTACATGTATGTTTGTATTTGTGGAGCTTACCAATTTGTTTAGTCTTTTGTTTATTTTTTTTCTTTGCATACGTTTATTAGTTTTTACTTCCACATTATTGTTGTTGTTTTTTGTGGTTAACTTTTTCTAATACCACTTTGTTGTTGCTACCTACGGAGTTGTGGAACTGTAGCGTTGCAATTGATTAAGTACGCGGCAACAGCGGGTAGTTTTGCTTAGCAACAACAACTACAGGCGGTTTTGCTAAGGAATCGAGGCATGAATAATTCATTTTTATTTATGGGAATATTTATCGAATGATGGGATAAAAAGAGAGCAAAGGAATTCAGAATCAAATGACCTAAATAATTTATTTTTAGAGATTCTTATTACACTGAGAGTTTAAAGAGAGTAGAAACAAGACTGCTTTTCGCCCACTGAAGAACCTGTTTTATTTTCTTTTCTCTCTACCCAATGATTTCTGTAAACAGAAGTCATTATTCAGTAGTCCTGGTCACCTCGTTTTTCTTGTCTTGTCTTCATATTCTCAAAAGATATTTTACAAATATCAAATTTATAAAAAAATATTTTATGATCTCATATCAGTTTTTTTTCCAATAAACATACATATATTTCTTCTGAACTCGGCGCTATGATTTATCTGACATCAAATATGCTCAAACATGGTTTAGCGGTAGAAGATAGGGCAAAGAAGTATTTTTCTCTACTTATCTGCGCTAAAGATCTTCTTTAACTCAACCCAGGCGAGGCTCTGGCGATATTGGGATCACCAGAGAAAGTGTTTAAGAGCTCTCATCTCCGTCTCACCAAACGCTTCAAACAATTAGATTTGATAAATTTCGGAAAATGGAATAACAGTTTTTCTGGGCTGTGCTGGTATGAGATATTTATATGTTACCTTTTCCAGCGCAACCCAGCAGGACTAACAAAACGGATCTGCCCTTCATACAAACGCAACAGGAAATGACATTGCCAGCATGCACTAAAGTGATCTAAGGCGGTACTCTCATTTAAATGGAAATTAATTTTAAAATATTATTTATTTAGTTCCCACGTAATTTTCCTTTTTTTCAGTTGCAATATTTTTAATTAAATGAGGTGAAGTATGGCAACACCGTGCTAAAAGTGACGATAAAAGCAGAGATGATATACAATGCAGAAAAAACTAGTTAATGTACATTAAGCAGCTGATTAAACGCATAACCTATTGATTACTCTGATTTAATTTATATGAAACCGTTACGACCGAACGCAACGTGAACAGTATGGAGCTGGATGCACAAAGTTGAAGAGGGCAACAGGATACCTTTGGATTTGCGGGAGAGAGCCTCAAATGCAATTGTATGAAGAACTTGCAATGTTAAACAGGGGGGGGTTCTCTACAAAAAAAAATTAAAAAAATTAAAAAAAAAATAGAATTAGGCGACTTTCAGACGGTTTCAAAACAGGAGTTTTTCCTTGTAAGAACAAGAAAGATAATCTGATGGCTGCCGTTCAGATTATATTAGGTTTATATATGTAACACTTCTCCAGCCTGCTTAACTACAGTGAAAATGAAACACCACAATATAGGGAAGCTGAGACGTCTATCGGTGCGATGGTTTAGAGGGTATAGATTAAATACCATCGTCAACAAAATGATTGGACCTTACCAGTGTGGCTTCAGACCTAACAAATCTCTTATTGATAACTAACAACTCCATCAGAATTAGGAAGAACTTCAAAAAGTCGTTGATATTCAAACGAGTTATCTGAATAGGTGAATCTCTTTCCTTGGTGTTCTTCAACTTAATGCTGGATAAAGTAATAAGATTTACATAATTAGATAGAGAAGGTGCGATATTCTATAAGATCGTACAACTACTGGCGTGCGTTGATGATACTGATGGCATTGGTCTTTAAAACTGTGCCGTAAGTTCTACCCTTTCCAAACTGGGAAAGTGAGTGAGGCGTATAGATCGAGTAGTGAATGAGGACAAGAAGAAATATCTCATCTCATCGCACAAAAAATCAATGTGTTCACGCTGCGACGTCCACGTCATTGTTAACTGTCATAACTTTGATCTCGGACATAACTCCGTCTATTTTGGAATTAGCATTAACACCAACAATATTATCAGCCTAGAAATCCAACACATAATCATTCTTGATTTTTTTATCATTCTTGAGACTTTAATTTGCTTATCATTCCCGTCCTGCTATAAGGAGCAGAAGAGTGGACGATGTCAACATGCGATGAATTAGTACTGGGAGATTTCGAATGAAAGGATTTTGTGGACGTGTATGATAAAAATGACAAAGTTCAGCAAATTAAGAGGCAAAACAAATTAAAAATTAACACCTATGGGCGCAATCGAAAATTTGAAGATTATATTAAGTAAATCTTGTTAAATACAGCTGTCATTAAGAGAGTTTCATTATATATTTTGTGATTTGGCAACCCTAGTATTGTAATCTGGCAATTGACAACTTTATCATGAAGTTTGACATTTTTGATGTTATACATACTCAGAACATTTTAACATACGAGCGCTATCTGTGTTTTTTACAGTAACTCAAAATATTCGTCTCAGACAAAAAATGGAATTAAATCGTGAACATTTTCGCGTGATTATTTTTTACAACTTTCATTAACACAGCAACAGTGCATCGATGAACTTAATTGAATTTTTGGTGTCGAAGCTCCATCAAGGATCAGCGTTTATCGATGGTATAGTAAATTCAATCCAGATCGTAGATCACTCCAAGACGAATTTCGTGAACGTCGTTCAAAAATGGTTGTAGTTCTGGAAACTATTGACTCTGCTCGTAAACTAATATTGCAAGATCGACATGGGACCTAACGTGAGATTGAGGCAACTATAGGCATTAGTGGAGCAACATAATTTCAATATTGCATGAACATTTCATTGCAAAAACTAAATTTGTTCACATTGGCTCTCACACAATTTCTCAATCGCTCAAAAAATGCTCGTGTCGATTTGGCCAAGTCGACTGTATGGATGTTTCAAGATTAGCCGAAACCAACGAAAATTGTTGTGGTATACACCCATTTGTTGGCCAGTTGTCTTTCAAGAAATCAGGAAAACCAACCGTCATTAATTTGATAATGCGAACTCTCGCATATCGACTGAAACAACTGAATTTTTGAGCACTCGAAACATGGAGGATATTTTGAAAAACAATTATAAGATTTTCGATGATTATTTGCTTTTTTCTCTAATCCCGAAATTTATTTTCTCATATATTTTCAATTTTTAATTGCACTTTAAGAATGCAAGTAACTTCGCATATTTTTGAAAGCTTAAAAAGTTATATTTGCTGTTTTATTGTATTGTACTTGTATAATAGAAAGTTGATCGTAAAAAAGCTAAAATTATGCATGACTTTATTGATGCTGTTAAATGGATATAATGAAGGACGAACAGAGAGGCAAACCAATACTACGAAGGTGGATTGAAATTAGCAAATGAGCAAAATGTGGCAAGCAATGTGTACTTGCAGGGGATATTAAATGAAAGAAAATCAGGTAAAAAAATATTATTTGCTTTTAATAATTAATTAAATTTAATTTTTTTAATTTTTTATTATTTATATCTGCAATTATGTTTTTTCATTTTTTCGGTTTTTTCTTCTTTTTCTAAGTGCTTTTTATTATAAGAGTACATGCTGTGTGCAAAAATATTATTTTTCACGCATTAACTAGCAGAAAGCTGAACTACACAGCGTAAAAACATGTACTTACAATAAATATTTGCAATTATTAATTTTTTTTCCTTTTCATTTTTTCTTCGTCCACCTTTCATTTCTTGCGTATATTATTTTTTTTTTTACAACGTGACGACTAATTGCAAATTTTCAAAGTAAAGTGTTATTTGGATTTATCTTCTTTTTATTTATTTATATTTTTTAAACTAGTGTGTGCTGTGTGCTTCTTGCATTACTATGGCTTTGCAATTAGATGGCAAAAAATAATAATAATAAGTGCAACTAAGCGAAATAAGTGCAAACAAATGAAATGCGAATAACTAAATATATGCGTTTTACCATTTCGTGCTCCAATTCCGCAAATATTTGTGAGCGCTTCACGCAATCAGACGAAATAAATGAAAACTAGCAAATCACACAAAAAAGCAGTAAAAAAAATTAAAAAATAAAATTAGTTTAAAACAAAAATATTGCAAAAACGCAAAAATACATCAAAATCGAAATAAAATAAAAATTAATAAAAATAAAATTGCAAAAAATGAGATACACACGCAATATAAATGCGCAATTAGGTGTATATTGTTGCACAAAATTTATTAATAACTTTTGATTCCGTTGCTTTGTTTTTTATTGTAAACGCGCGCATTAAATATTAAGAAAAAATATTGCCACATGCAGAAAAAAATAATTTAATTAGTGTCTACAAATGAAATCAAACAACGGCAAACTAAAGCATTTTTAAGTTTTTGTGAAATGTTTTAGTTTATTTCGTTTTATTTGAATTTTTTATTACTATTATAATTTTTTTAATTTTTTATTTTTTATTAATTACGTTTTGTTAAGCTTTTCTCTTAAAGGGCGATTGGCATGTGCGCAACATTTACACTTTCATTTTTTCAAAACGAAAGAAAATATAAAAAATGCCGAGAGGGTACTTCTTATAACACAATATTTTTTCAATTCAAATAAATTATGGTATATTTATATATATTTTTTGCTTATAATTTTCTTCGTCTGATAATGACTTCTACTCGGCAAAAATTTGAGATTTTTTTTTCATATTTAATAAACAAAATCTTTGGTTATTTTTTTTTCTTATAGTCATACTAGCAGACCTCAGAAAATCTAATGTAAACATATATCAAAATAAATAATAAATATCAAAATATTTGTTTTAATCGAAACAAGTTTATTCCTAAAACAGAATTATTTTAATTTTCATTTTTTTCACTTTTTTGATCTAGTGGTTCTCAAGTTATAGCCGTTCATTATAATTTGCATTGATTTATATATATATAGATTATATATATAGATTTCGATGCTATTTGCGTCTAGATGTTTTACCGACAAAGAGGACGTACAGTTTATTCTAAGCTGCCTCTGAACGGCCGATGGATTTTTATGAGAAGCCTTTTATATCTTGTCAGATATACACTCGGCAGGGCTTGATATTCCCTGCCGAGGGTTAACTCCAATTAGAAAAATTTATTTTCTATAATTTTGGATGCCGCTCGAACCTGAAATCGCACCCAGGCCTTCCGTATAGTAGTAAGCAATGATAACCACTCGGCTATCGCGATCGCCAGGAAATTACTGAAAGCAAAAATTGTTTATATTCGCAAGACAATGTAACAATCACCACGCGTTTCAGCTACCTCATAATTTGCCACTGGGGTTTTTGCGAAATTCGCGCGCCTTTTACATACATATATACGTATATATAAATACTCGTACATACATATGTATGATGGATTTTCTTGCCCAACACATTGTGTGTAGTACTAGCGCAGCTAAGGTCGTATTTATTTTTATAACAGAGAATGCAACAGGCGGCAGGCATGTTGTTGACTAAAGAAAAAAGTGGGTTTTCCGGTCAATTCGGATATTCGGTGTTGTGGCAAGTGGCTGACAATGTGTTGAATACTCGTTGTTATTTATATTTACAGGCCATAATAAAGTTAAAAAAAAACTAAATTTGACAAAATTGTAACGGAATTATTTCAAGACGCTTGCAAGCTATTTCGGTAAGTGAATTTAAAAATTAATGTTTTACTTAAAAAACAAATAGCTCTCACTTTTTTAATCACTTGGCATGTACATAAGCAAAAGAGAAATTTTATGTTACGTTTTCTACACTTTAAAGACATGTTCTTTTAATAAAAAAAAGTTTACAGTCAGAGGGTTCTTCAAAAAAAATAAAATTCTGATGCTTCTCGAGTGATCTTTGAAATTCTGGGTACATTTTTTTTTTCTAAAAAAAAAGTATAATACTAAACTCAAACTAATCCTTCCAGGCTGTTCTATAGAAATTATACTCTAGGTGTTCGAAAATTAAAAAAAGAATCTATTATTGTAAAAGAAAGTAATAATTAAATTATATATTACAAGGAAATCTAAGAAAAATTAGAAGGCATGTACACTAGCACCCAACGCAATATCCTCAACACTATCTCGTTGTTCTTTCTTGAGTTAGTTTGCGTATAAGTAGTTAGATATGACCCTGCAAATATTTATGGACCATATTGTCCATCAATATTAAACCAACTCATGTTTCGCAATACGTTCTAAACTCGTATACAAAAAATGTGTGGAAATGAAATTGAATCAGTTTCTTTTCGCTGTTGAACTCTGCTGGTACGGAAAAGACATATTATTATTTCAATGAAGAAACGTAGAACAAATACGCAAACTAATAGCTATTATATATTTATTAACAACAAATTATTAATTTTAATACAAATTTTTATATGTATATTATCTTTCATTAACTTTTCACCAAAGCAGATGGTATTCGAAACTAAAGAGTATGATCGAATGTAATTTTTCGCATATACTCCAAAATATAATCCCCGGTAGGTACTCCATGGAGTACTCGGGTGTTATGCAGAGATGGATGATATGGTACAGCCTAGGACATCACAATGTTAATTAGACCATATTTTTTGTATGGATTGTGGCAGGTTTTGGATTACTCTATTGTCCGCGTGGAGTATATATTTCACGCCGTGCTTGGAGTACTCGCCTTGTTTGCAGGGGACCGCAAGGGGGGGGGGGCGTTATAAAATAAGAAAGACTCTTATCCAGTTATAGTGTATTTCGAATTTCGTTTTGATTTCGAAACACATTACTCTTCTGATCTCCATATTATTTAGAATGGTAATGCAATAAATGAAGTAGTGTCATTGAGTTAAAAACCATGATAAACCTTATCTGTATCTAGTCGATAAATTTATCTTTAGTAATATACACTTTCGAAAAATCTGGCAACACTTTTTTATGTATGAGACATTTTCCACATTATATTTTTTGGATTGTCAGCTATATAACAGGTCAATTGAAAAGTCTCCGGCCTGACACATAGCTTCCGCTACCAAAATTAATTAATTAATGATTTTTAGATAGCCCTAACCTTCAAAAGACGCGTATATTATTTTTTTTCGGATATCGGGTCATTAGTTTGTGAATTATAGCATTTTGAGTGAAGCAACTTTCGTTATTGTGAATAAAAATGGATGAAATTTCGCCTATTGCTAAAATAATCCACAAAATGATTTCGAATGATGGAAATTGAAAGCAGGCACTCTAAAGATATCAACTGAACGTGTCTATAATATCTTTCTCGAATAATTGGGTATGAGAAAACTCTGTGCAAAGTGGATACCGTACAATCTAACTTTTGATCAAAAACAATGACGAGTTGATGATTCGGAGCAGTATTTGTAGATGTTCAAGCGTAATAAACCCGAGTATTCGCATCGATGTGCGACAAAGTCTAATCGCGGAAAAACGCAACAGTCAGCTGGCAAGGTTATGACATATGTATTTTGAGATGCGCATGAAATAACATTGACTGCCTTGGACCGTTTGAACGGAATCGCCAAAAACGGCCGCAATTGAAGAAAAAGAATGTGATGTTTCACCTAGATAATGCAGCGTGTCACAAGTCAGTGAAATTGATGATCAAAACTCCATGAATTGGACATCGAGTTCCACCCACATCCATCGTATTCTCCAGATCTGGTTCCTAGCGACTATTTCCTATCCTCAGATCTCAAAAGAATGCTCGCTGTGAAGAAATTTTCGTCGAATGAAGATGTAACGCCGAAACTGAGGCCTGCTTTGAAGCGAAAGACAAATCGTATCGAAAAGTTGGAGGGTCGCTATAATCAGTGTATCATCCGCGAAGGGATGCTATGTCGAATACAAAAAATGGAATCTGTCAAAAAAAAAAATTTTTTTCTATGGCCAAACACTTTTCAATTGACCTGTTATCAATATATAAAAATCGAAAAGTGTCATTTATTTTTTATTAATTTAAATTTTTTTTACAAAATGTTACAATACCCACCCTAACATGTTTTGTTTTTGATCTCCCTATATAATAAAATTCAGTTTTCATTCTAATTTTCTACTCATTATGCCACATGTCAAAATATCTTGACCCAGTTCTGTTAAATGTACCACAAAATCCACTTGATAAACTCACTAACTATGCAGCTTTATGGCATCATTCACAGATGCACTGTCATATGTTTATGCACTTGAACGAACGATTCAATGACGCAAACTCACAGTTCGATAGTCAATTGCAAATTTTACTTCAAAGAAACGAAAAAAAATCATTTGAAAAAAACAAGCAATTTGCAGTTCTATTTACTGCCAAATGTACACCCATTTTGCTGGCGTTGGTAGTTGTCGATTGCAGCAAAGCGAATTGTAGCTTTTCACGTTTTCCCCCCCGAAAACATACACACTCACGCAGCCATTTTGAAGAAATCAATTTTGAAATCACACCAATTGCACACAAATTGCATTCGGTGTCTCCTCTAAATAGCTATCAAAGTGTCAATCAATCAATGTATCGCTGTTTTTGCTGTGTTGCTTTTGATTTACTATTTTTTCCTCTTTAATTTCTTTTGCACGCTTTGTTTCTTCTTCTTCTTCTTCTCCTTCTTCTTCTTCTAAGTTGTTGTTGCATTGATTTATTGTAGCGTGAATAAGACGCAAAAAAAGTACATTTAATTGAAGGCATCAAATCAATTGTAGATTACGCCAATTCACGCAGAAGAAATGAGAAGAGGAGGACAAACAAGTGGGATAAAACTTGCTCTTTTTACGGCAAAAGAAAGCAGAGATCATTAATGCTTATCTTGATTTCAGTATGCTCCATCATTACAGTTCAGTTCATTTAGTTTCATTTAATTTGCCCACTTCATATATAAATACAGTACATATGTTAGTTACCCTGCAGTGAAAAGTCACACTACTATGTGAAAATTATAGTTATAAACTAGTTGAAATTATACCATTTTGCTTTTCGTTCGCAAATCACCAGGGAAAACAGGGAAAAACAACAATTTTTTTTTAACAGAATGAATTGGTATATAACTACTACGAAGCTGATGACTGTGCGAACAATTGGCATGGCATGATAAAATGAAGGCTAATATTTATTTATTTATATATTATTAAGGGTAATCCAAGTAGAGGTACTTTTTTCAATAGCCTTTTTTTGACAGATAACGTGTGAGTCGTGTCAAGCTGTCATGTTATTTTTGTTCAGTATTGTTTGGCATTTCATTTTGGAAAGACTTACGCCTGAACAACGTTTACTAATCATTCAACTTTATTACGAAAATTCACGTTCTGTAAAGAATGTGTTTCACGGGCTTCGCTCAACTTATGGTCAATATAATCGGCCTACTGAGCGTACTATTCGCAAAACCATCACCCATCTTGAGCCGCAGCATTCATTATTGGATAATATTTGACCGAATAGATCACGACCCGCACGCAGTGAAGAACATATAGTGGCCGTAGGTGAAGACCGTGAAGAGTCGATTCAGCGCTGTTCGCAGCAACTCTGACTTGACACATTTTAGGTCGAGATCTTAAATTGAAAGCGTACCAAATACAGCTTGTGCAAGAACTGAAGCCGCTCGACTTCCCCCTGCCGCACCGCTTTGCTCTATGGGCTCTTGAAAAGTTCCAAGAAGATCCGACGTTTTCGAGCTAAATTTTTTTCAGCGATGAGGGCCATTTCTGGATCACTGGGTATGTAAACAAGCAAAATTGCCGCATTTGAGACGAAGAGCAACCCGAAAAGATTCAAGAGCTGCCATTTTATCCAGAAAAAAAAACGGTTTGGTGCGGTTTGTGGGCCGGTGAAAATATCGGTCCATAGTTTTTCAAAAATAATGCCGGTGAGAACGTAACCGTCAATGACGACCGTTATTGCGCCATGATAACTGATTATTTGATGCCTGAAATTGAAGCTCGTGATCTCCGCGACTTTTGATTTCAGCAAGATGGCACCACGTCCCACACATCACATCGATCAATGGATTTAATGAGATAACATTTCGGTGAGCAGATAATTTCACGTTTTGGGCTGATCGATTGGCCACCAAGTTCGCTTGATATCACACCGTTATACTTTTTCCTGTGGAGATATATAAAGTCTAAAGTCCATGCAGACAATATCGCTTCGATTCAGGCCTTGGAGCAAAACATAACACGTGTCATTCGCCAATTACCAATCAAAAGGCTCGAACGAATCATCGAAAATTTTACTCAACGAATGGACCATCTGCGACGCAGCCGCGGCCAGTATTTGAAAGTGATAATCTTCAACAAATAAATGCCAAAATCTTAAAAAAATAGATTCCAAAGAATGTTCTATCGAATTCATTCCTTATTAAATTTGAATAATCTGTGTGTATTTTTTTTTTTTTTGCTCTAGAAGAGTAGGGAATCTCGAAATGGACCACCCTTTATAATTGTCGATTTGTAAACGCTGAAGCGATTTTCGGCCGAACTCCTCCTCTAATTTTGTGAGTTTGCGTATTGATATTCTTTCCAACAGATAGAGGGACCTACAATTTATTCTATGCCGCCTTGAACGGCCGAAGGATTTTTATTACGAGGTTTTATTTGATGCCAGAAATATACTCGTGAGGGCCTGATAAGGAACTATTAAGTAGTGTAAAAATTTAAACTAGTAGCATTCTAGTCAACAACTAGTATATTTAGTATTGTGTAAGCTCGTGTATCATATGTGTATCTAATGCTCAGCAACTGCCAACTGCTAATTTCTAATTGTGAAATTGTATTGACATTTAATTGTTGCAATATGGTTGCTTATATATATATATCGTACGAATGTACATAAAAATTCAAGTGTGTAACGTAATGTACATAAATCTTTATGCCGAAAGTGGTGATGCTTCAATTTCATTTCTTAGCAAATTCATTTCACATTAAAATCAAGTCTTTCAGTTGTTTGCTTTTTATGTGAAATTAATGTATCATTGTTTGATACTGTTTACTTAAATTGATTGATTTGAAGTGCCCGTATATATGTATGTACAGGAGTATTACATATATATATTTTATACACAAATGAAGTAAATAAACAAAAAGACATGAGTATTAATTTTTCATTTCCCATTAATTTTCAGAATGACTTTGAAATATTAATTTTATTAGATAATTTTTGAAGTGATTTCAATGAAGAGTAACAATTTTCTATTATTTTCTTTCACATTTACGCCATATTACAAGAGCTATTTCGAACAATTTAAAGCATTTAAAACAAAAAATAAATTTTTTCAGCATTCGTAATGGTAGAGAAATTGTAATGAGAGAGAAAACCAGCGAAAAAATAGACACAAATTGTACTGTATCAAATTTAATTAATATTTAGTAGCAAATAAATTATGCATACCATTTAGGTTAGTTTGAAGAACAACAAACTTTAAACTTTTTACTAAAAAAAAACTTTGGTAAGAACTGAAATATATTCATATAAAGGTAAATTATTTTGATTTCATATTTAAATTTTATTGTTTCCTCATTAAATTGTTTTCTATATAAAATGTCAGATATGTACATATATGTATTTTTAAACCTTTTATGTACATGAAATGTTATATTAACACTGAATATATACCGATCGTATTAGAATGAATAAATATAAATCCGTCAAAAAAAATCTAAGAGCGGAATTTTTTTTTCTACATGTATATAATGAATTGCACATTTGTAGTGAAAAGCATCGAAATCGAAGGACAATTGATTTCTGATGATTAATTTTTAATCATAAAATGCAATACATGTAATCAAAGGTATGAAGTCGTCTGCATGTCTATTATTAATCCCAAAGGTTTACCCACCTCCCGCCCATCCGCACGAGGGGCGCTGTCTGCATGACGTACGGAACTTGTTTTATTTTTCATCACTCGGCATTGATACACGATGAAGAGAGGTGTGCTTAATGTCGAGAACTAAAAGAGTTCAGCTACAGAGCAAAATTCATCAGCTGATTTTTAAGAATTATTTCAAATATAAAATGTAATGTAACGTTTAGTTGAGAGTCGACAAAATAATTTTCTTAATATAAAAAAGCGAGTGAGATATGTAAAATGTGCTTGAATGAGAGTTAAAATCAAACGACTAGTATAAAAAGGAAGATTGTACTGAGAATTGAGACTCTCTCGCAGATTTCTAAAGGCAAATAGGAGGATTTATTTTTGAATAGACTCTATCCTGTCAGATTAGATTTGATACCTCGGGTTCCAAATCACCAAGCCATATTCAAGAATAGGTTATATACAAAGCTTTAGTAACATAAGGATCACTAAACTCCTTTGACAGCAATTTTTAATTATTTAATATTAATTTTTGAAAGAAAAATATTAGTTTATCTCAAAAATATCACTTCAGAAAATATTTTCGAGCAAAATTAAAGCTTTCATTAGTCTGGAATCTAACAATAAACTCTCTATTAACAAGAACGGCATTTGGTGGAGGCAAAGTCATCGCCGGTGATATCGCCGTCGCATACAGAGTCAAGTTCCCACAAACTCTTTGTGACTTCATACATGTGCTATTCACACAAAAATTTAAGATCCCCGCTATTAACCCACCGGCACTACTCGGAGTCCAGCTTCGCCTGGTTACGAAGACAAAATTTTCTAGGAGTTATTTTAGACGAGAAACGAAACTGGAAAGAAAACATAAGTCAAAGATACACCCGGGAATATTTTTGCGGATGCATCGAAATTTGAGGGAGAGGAGATGGTTGTGTATTCTAATAAAACCTCCTATAGAACTTTCTTTCAAGCTACCTGACCAGTGCAGTCTCTCTCAAGCGGTATCTGCTATTATGAAGGCAGCAAAATAAACCGAAGCTAACTTTAAAGATAAGGATATATTCGTTTTCAGCAACAGTCATAAAGCAATAAAAGCATTGGACTCGTTTATATTAAATTCTAAGATTGTGCTGGACTGTCGCCGATCTGTAAATGAAATAGCCTAACAGATCAGAGTGCCTCTCGTGTGGTTTTCCTCGAGGGAAACTGTAAGGCGGATGAGCAGACAGGGTACGACAAAACACATTATCCTCGATAAAGAACGCATTTGTATGCCCTTTATAACTTGCAAGCCATTCCCCAGAGAATTCACGTATGAACAGGCCGCGTCAAGGTGGAATGAAACTACAACTTGCAGCAAATCTATGCTAACTTGGCCTAAATGGGGCAGGAAGATATCACGAGAAATGTACTTCTTAAAACGATGGGACGTTTCCAAGGAAATAGACGTTCTGACAGGCCATTTTCTAATAGTTTGTTATGCAGAGAGACTACTGCGCTACTTATAGGAGATGCTGTAGAAGCTGCAAGGATGATGAGGAGGTTGAAAAGATCACGCATCTTTTATGCGATTACCTTGATTAAGGGAGTGCACGATTACGGAATTTTGGGACCACAATGTTGGTTGGTTCATCCAAGATCACCGACTTTAAAGTAATGGATGTAATTAGGTTCATCAGAGAATCGCAGAGGTTGCAAAGTGAAGCTTAATGGTCAAGCTTTGTGCTATCACAATGGGTCTTTTTCAGGCTTTCGCTTGATATCCAAAGGACTCTTAAGACACCGAGCTGGATAATTATATGTTGGTGTGGGCTTATCACTTACCTCTATTATCTCAATTGAAACTATTTATTTTTAATTTTATACTAATTACCTTGGATATAGCATAATATTTTACATATTATAGGGTGTTTCTGCTTACCTGAAAAAAAAATGAAAAAATGTTCAATTAAATATAAGACAGATTTGAGTATACTATTAAACAATTATTAATTTTTAGTTAGAAATGTACCTTTTGGTATAAGTTATATCAAATTATTATTTGAAATATTGCATTTAATAAAAATCTTAAAGTCAGGATGAAACGAAATTTTTTAATAAATATATAAAATTTATATTAGCCTTAAGTTTTTAGTGACCCAAAAAAATTTTCTTCAGGTAGAGAGCGACCTGGTTTCACATGATCCTTCCAACTGGCACCAAACAGCGGAGAGAAAGAACGAGCCTTATTGTTTATTCGGCTATAATCGCATAAACGTTGCCTACGTTAAAGAAAATTTCTCTCTCCAAACACGGCTAAGCCATAGGTTTAGAAGGGGTTTGTAAAAATTGAAACAATTTCGAAAATTAACTAAATTGAACCAAGTTGAAAAATATCTAATTGCAATTCTATACTTTAATTTTTTATACTATTTATTTTATTTTATTAATTTTTATTTTTTATTTTTTATTTTTTTTTTTTTGATTTAGTTTAATTTAATTTAATTTTATTTTATTTTCCTTTTTTTAATTTTATATATTTTATTTTTTGATTTTATTTTATTTTATTTTATTTTATTTTATTTTATTTTATTTTATTTTATTTTATTTTATTTTATTTTATTTTATTTCATATTTTTTATTTAATTTATTTTATTTTATTTTTTTATTTTTTTATTTCATTTAATTTTTATTTATTTTATTTTATTTAAAAAATTTAAATTTTTTCATTTTGTCTCCTAATAAAAAAATTTCAAATTTTCTAATTTACATTTCATGTATTTTATTTATTATTATCTACTCATACATATCTCATCAAAAGAAATAGCCACATTTTCAGCTGAAATTTCATTTTTTTTAGTAACAATAGCATATTTTATTGCCACTAACATTATATTATCACCACTAAATTCTGACCCCAAACACATGCCACCGCGTGTAAATGACCAACCAACTTTACAAAATCAAAATTCCGTAGCAATTAGCGCTGCAATTAATCGTAAAAAAATTTACACATTCTAGCGTCCGCTACCAAATATGAGACACGAGAGATAAAATGCATGGAATAGATATACATTTTTGTTGGAGGCGCGTATAAATTTCCTAATACAAAACAAAAGCAACAAGCGAACAAGCACATAAATATTGGAATGACAAAAAGACAACAACGACTATGTAAGTAGTAAAATGAGAATTGTATGTATATGAATAATACCACTGAAACGCTGACAAATGCAGAAAAGGGCAGAGTGAGGCAACCCACCATGTGCAACATGCCGCAAAGCACAAGCCACAATATGAGCGTTGTTGGGTGAACAAATATGCGTAAATGTGCGGCAAAATAGAACAGAGATTCCTTTATACATTTATACATATGTATATTTATGTGATAAACTTTGCTTATCACCGGCAAATAAGCGGAAAATATAAAAATCTCATTGCAGAAAAAAAAATAAAGCTTTAACGCGTGCATGCGCTTGACTTTATAGCTTTTCTGCATGTTTCTTCATGATGTCAATATGGCAGTGTGTAAGTCAGTGACCAGCACAATAAGTGGGAGCGAAAACAAAACGTTGTTAAAAATTATATTTTCAAATAGAAATTGTGGGGAGAAAAATTCAGAGCATTAAAAAGCGGAAAGTAAAAAAATATATATATTCGCCTGCATTGGGTACGGGTTTTTTCCTATTTTACGCTGAGAGCGTATATATTTTATAAAGTATAGTTTTAGTAATAATATAAATTGTTTTTCAGGCTTTAATTTTTTGAAAATACCGAATCTTTCAGTATTCATTAATTGTTTTTATTTTTCTATTTATTCTATTTACTTATAAAGTAAAAGTATTTATTTTGAATAATTTAATTTTATTTAATTTTTAATTAGTTCTTTAATATAGGGTGTTTTTAATAGAGGTATAGAACTTTAAGTTGGCATTACTTTTCAAGATGGCGACCGATTTCACAGCTGTCAAGTGATTTATTCTCAGTTTGGTTTGGCAATTCATCATGAATCGACTCACGCCTGAACAACGCTTGCAAATAGTGCAATTTTATTTCAAAAATAATGGTTCTGTGCGGAAAAGTATCGCGCACTACGTCCAATGATACGGACCAATGATTCCACCAGCCCATAAAGCGCACCAAGCAGTCAGTTGTTCTGGATGTAACGGTGTTTCAACATACACTTGAGGATTACCTTCATTCCAAATGCGGCAGTTTTGTTTGTTGACGTAGCCATTCAACCAGAAGTGCGCTTCATCGCTAAACATCGCTAAATTGGGCGTAATGCGCGATACGTTTTCCGCACAGAACCATTATTTTCGAAATAAAATTGCACTATTTGCAAGCGTTGTTCAGGCGTGAGTCTATTCATGATAAATTGCCAAACCAAACTGAGAATAAATCACTTAACATCTATTAAATCGGTCGCCATCTTGAAAAGTAATGCAACCTAAAGTTCTATACCTCTATGGAACGCCCTTTATTATTTTAATGTGATATTTTCATTACATTTACCTTATTTTATATTATTTTAATTTATTTTACTTCATTTTATATTATTTCATTTTTTTTTACTTCATTTTATTTTATTTTATTTTTTTTATTTTAATTTTAATTTTTTTTTTATTTTTTTTTTTTTTGTTTTTATTATTTTTTTTTTTTAATTTTTTTTTTTTTTATATTATTTCATTTTTTTTATATTTTTTTTTTAATTTATTATATATTTAATTTAATTTAATTTATTTATATTATATTTTTATTTTTTTATTTTTTTTTATATTATTTTATTTTATTTTTTATTTTTTTTTATTTATTATATATTTTGTTTATTTTTTTTTTTCTTTATTTTTTGATTTTATGTTATTTTAATCCATTTATGTTTTTTTCATTTATGTTTTTATATTTTTATTTTTTTTTCTTTTTATTTTTTTTTTATAATTCATTTTTATTTATTTTATATTTTATCTCATTTTTATTTGATTATTTATTTTATTTTATTTTAATTTACTAGATTTTATTTTATTTACTTTTTAATTGATTTTTTTATTTGATTGTATTTTAGGTTATTTTATTTTATATTATTTTTTTCGCTATTCTTTTTCTTCTCATTTTTTATTTTTAATTTTCTTTATTTTTTATTTTGTTTTAATTTTTAATTTTTCTATATAAATTTTATGTTTTCTTTATTTAATTTTTATTATATTTTTGGATAAATTTTTTTTTATATTTGTTTTTTTTTTTTTTTGGTTTTTTTTATTTTATATTTTTAGCTTGTTATTTTTGTTTGATTTTATTGGATTTTATTAAAAAAAAATCTTATATATTGTTTAGTGTAATGTTATTGCATGCTATTTTATCTTATGTAATTTTATTTATTTTATATTTTAAATATATTTTGTAATATTAAAGTTTTATTTTATTTCTTCTTATTTTTTTAATTTTTTTAATTTTTTTACTATAATTTTTTTTATTTTAAATTTTTTTAAATTCTTTTATTTTTAATATTTTTTTAAATATATTATTTTATTTTGTTCAATTTATATAATTTTTTTTCATTTTTTTAGAAGGAAAAATATTTCATATTATGGATTCGCAACAAAAAAATTCGAGACGGACTCTCATGTTCGCTCCGGGGATGATAGGGTCCAGAATTCCTTCTGAATTCTGGAAAACGGGGATGAGGGGAGGTGCCGAACTTCCACAGCAATCAAAACCTATAATAAATTAAAACCACTTCCTCTCCAAGATGCGTACAAAAAATTAGCGTTTTTGTTTTTTGTGAAATATATTCAATTATATTTTATGATATATATAAAAATTATACATTATAAATTAATGGAGACTCACATTGATGTCGCTGCTACGAAGATCGATTTGAAAAAGAGGACGTTTGTCAGGCAACATTGTCCTTTTATAGATTCCACAGAAAGGGGAAATCGACATGGAATATGTAACGGGATTCAAAACTCCCAAAATGATTTATCATGTTATTTTCCAATGTTGCAGCGACATCTATGGGCGAGGCTGTTGCGACGCAGCAGGGTTGCACACATAAACACTCATGTTTATTTTATTTGATTTTATGTTTTTATTTTATTATATGTACAGTATTATTAATTTTTTTTAATTTGTTATATTTCTGCCCTTCCTTTTTATTCTTAATTTTTTAGTAGAATAAAATGTAGGAAGTTATGAAATTGCAAAAACACTAAACTGGCACATAGTTTTCCTAATTGCACTTAATCATTTGCGAACCCCTATTTCATTTCAACAATGTTCGTTCAAGCTGAATATCACTCCCTTCATGAACTTCTTTTAGGTTTAGCATTTTTTATCATATTAGGGGTATTCTCTTTGTCTAGGAAATTCATGCTACGGTGCACGCATAGGAAAAATGTCTCATCCGTGCAATAGCACAACAACAAAACACATGGAAAAAAAACATATGCTACGATAGGAAAAATATCCTATACCAAAACCTATGTATATTTATTTCCCACAGCTAGCAAGAAGGAAAAAACAACCCTTGTGAAGGAAAAGTAACCCAGTGCCTGTGTGGTTGTTATTGTTTCACTTGAATATGTCACAAATTTGCAACGGGGGTACTCTCGATCTCTAGCACAGTTCCATAGGAAATATTTGCATAGCATGCATTTCCTAGACAAAGAGAATACCCCTATTGTTTTTCACTCAAGCATAGCTAATTAGTTACATGTCAATGGTTTTGCGTTGCTTAGGATTGAATTGAGCTGTGCGTAGTCCGACCGACAGCCGCTGTTTGGTACAATACTCGTAAATTTTGCGTCCAAAAATGGCGCACTTGCTAACTTGAGTGAGTGGAGTTATCGAAACGAGCTAGTAGCAAATATATATGGAGTCACAGCTGTTCTACCACGACAACAGAAACAATGCAGATAACTCTATTGGCCACCGACGACTGTTTGGCTGACTGTACAGCATGCAATGGGGGAATTTGCTTTTAAACCTACATGTATATTTTAATGTACGTACATCGAAACGAATATACTCGTATGTAAGTGCATCTGAGAGGGCATTCACACCATGTGTTCATGCAGTGCTTCGTCTGCGGTCTTAGCGACAGGCCAAAAGCAGCAGATAGCGCTTACATGTGGTTACATTCGCTTATATTCTTATTATTCTCTCATAAATAGATTATTTATACCATACGATGTTACATACATATATCGCTAGCACAGTCAGCCACTTGTACGAGTTTATGTGGCATAAATGTTGCATAATTCCCGATAATGGTTAGCAAATGAAAATGAAATGAAGCATGAAGATAAGTGGTTGCAGAGTGAAATATGGGGTTTATATTACAAAAACATTTAAGAACATATGTAAATTTAAAAAAGTTATAACTCTTTTCAGAAAAAGAAATTTACATTTCTTTAATATAACATAAATAAAAATCTTTATTTTCGGCTAAAATAAAATTAACCTGTTTTTCTATTATTTTTTAGACTTTTTTTTTGTTTTCTATTAGAGCTTTCTTTATAATTCACTTTAATTTTCACTTTATTTTTTTAATACTCAATTTAACGAGAACTGTTGTTTAAAAATACTCGTTAGTAATACTAATTTTCTTCATTTCGTGCAATAAGATAAGTAAAATAATTGTAACAACCAATAAGGAAAAGCAATCCCTGCTTAGGAATTCCTTAGGTAAGCTAATTGGTATTGTGTTCGAGATACTCATTATCTTCAAAGGTCGGGCCTTTTAAATAAAAAAGTTAAAATAAATATAAATAAATAATAATTTAATTAAAAGAAAAACATTAGCATTGATGGAGCAGCTCTATGTAACTTGAACTTATATCTGTTTTTATGCTGAGTAAATATATTTAGCTTTTTCTTTTTTTCCTCTAACTCAAGACTAGACGCATAAGAAAATTTTTTAACATGAAATTCTACATAAAATACTACTAATTTGCTGGCCACTACACTAAAGAAACATTTTGACTGTCAATTCACTTTTTTACTACTAGCGGTATGTATTAGGCATTATCTTACAGAAAATTCGACGATGATAGCCCTAAGATGTTGATGAATTGGGGAAATGCTTTTAGAGCAGTTGTTTGAAACGCGTTGCTTTCATTTCGGAAGAATAAAACTTCATATCGACCGAGCCATAGTATGAGATGGCAACCCACACCATTACAAGTCATGAAAGTAATATTTAAAACCATCTGGTTGATTCAAATTAAAGCATTTCTCGTCATATATATATATATATATATATATATATATATTTTAACATTCTCATGGAATGAGCCCATTGGCACAAGCATTCATTTTAATTTAATAATCTTCCGTAATTAATTACTGCAGATGTAATTCCGCTATAATGAGTGGATTATATAACATATATGTTTGGCATCTTATAACCGCTGAAGCGATTTTTAGCCGAGCTAAGAGGAGGCTCTTTTTTACCAAAAAATGTTTTTACCAAAAAATGGAAGGACCTACAATTTATTCGAAGCCGCTTTCGAACGACTGATGAAAACATACTCGGTTGGCTTGACATTCCCTGCCGAGGGGCGACCGCAATTAGAAAAATTCATTTTCTATAATTTTGGATGTGACTCTAACCTGTATTGTATTACACAATGCTCGGCTATGACGGCTGATTTAATAATATCAGCTTATATGATATGGCGTGTTCCTCTGAGACATTTAAGGTCTTGAGATATGTCTGGGTTTTTGATTGAAATCTTTTTAGAGTTTCTATATTCTATATTTGTTAGTTTAGGCCAAGTAGCTTACGTTTTTTAAATATGTGTGTTCCTCAAGTGAGCTTTTTTTCGAGATATATTAGAAGATACTTAGTATATTTGTTTTGTGGGTGATAAGCTGACAAGTTTCTCGTTTTTGCGCAGACTTATTTTTATTAGACTTGATTCGCCAGCTTTTCAGCCATTTAGTAATTTCAATAAGACCTCTTTGCAGTTTTTGAGATGCTAGATCGAGTAAAGCACATACTAATAGGATAGCAGTACCATGAGCGAAAGTTCCAATAGTGGTTCCTTATAGTAGAGTATGGGGCCAATTACGCTGCCTTAGGGAGTGCTTGCCAAACTTCTAAGGAGTTCAGTCTCTTTCAGTCCATGTTTAACATGGAAATTAATCGGGGAGATTTTTTAATTTTATGGAGCAGTCGGTCGTGCCAAGCACACTCAAATCGAGATATCGAGAAAAGTTGCAATATTTATTTTCCTCAAATTCAGAGTATATTTTCAAGACAAGTATAATAACCTGTTCTTTTGTGCTGTGCTTTTTGATATGGGACTTTCTGTTTAATAACTGGAAGTAAACTTTTTAAAAATAACACTTTGGATGTAATGGATACGAGACTAATGGGTCGATATGATTATACTTTCATTTCAGCAGGAACGATTTCTGTTTTAAATATTGCGATAAATAGAAAAGTTAAAAAAGTAATACCTTCGTGGTACCAGCTAGAAACCTCTCATATTCTAAGGTGCTGTTTGTGTGTCTAGGCAGGCAATAGTCAATGGTCCTTTTGGGATATTCTACAGCAATGTTTTATAGCTTGTACAGCTTCTGTGTGGTATGAGTTCACAGGTGTGTGTTTAATATTTTCTCGGATCAAACTGGCTGGACATCAATGTGCTTTGTTGTCTGAGCCAGAGCATATGGCTTGGCACTAAAAAGTAGCTTTTGTCGGTGAAGTGGGTCGCAGAGAGGAGTAAGTACGTAAATCAAAATAATGGGTCTGAATGAACGCTTTCAGTTCAAATGATTGTTTTGAAAGCCCATTTGTGATTTGACGCATTGATTTAATAAAACAATAGTTTATCTCATTATGCTTGTTTTTTGGGGCTTTGTAGAGTCGATGCTCTTTGGAAGCTCTTTGAGGGCTTGAGAGTAGGACATCTGGGTTGACCACAGATATTTTTATGAATGTTTTATGTGTGACTGCTTTGACTGCATTTTGACTTCATGACCAATAAAGTTGAGTGTGACTTATTTTCCTTTTCGGGGGAGGATATTTGAAATTTTAAAAGTTTTTTAAACTGAGCAATTGTTAGTAATGAGTTTTTTTTTTAATTCTAGACTTTTTGGTTGTTTAGCGCTTCTTATCATTCGGCCTATGGCAGATATATTGGCGTAAGCTCCAAATTATGACTGAATATACGTTTCATTTTTAATTTATATTTCAAAAAATTCAAAAATTAACTAGGTAACAAGATTCCCAATTTTGGTTTGCATAGCTTATCAGCAATTAATAGAACAGTCTGTGAGTATATTCTAATGAGCATATAAAAGCTTCTTCTATTTTTTTTTTTTTGGAGAACGCAAAGCAAATTTTAAATACACCCTAACTGTAGAATTTTGTATGTCTACAATAAAAAAAAGTTTATCTCAGAAACCATTGGACAAAATTCGAAACTATTTGATAGATACTTGTAATTACCATGATTTCATATTAACACAAATCGAATATGTTCGCAATCGGGCAAACAACTACGCGTTTGTCCCGTATAACGAACTTTATTCTTCCACCCCCACTTGACAGTCACATAATAAATCTCTTCAAATGCAATTACAAATTTTCACTGCACAGAAATAGTAGATTGATTAATGCATTTATCTGCGCACATATCAATTGACACTTTTTTTCTTTCAAAGTAAATTTCCGCTGTTTTTTTATATATATATTTTTTTTATACATATATATGTGTATATAAATATTTATTTCATTCTTTAGCTGGGACCTTGAACTTGCAGCATAAATTACACGGAAATTATTTATTGAATTTTTTTTTCCATTAAGCTTATTCTTTCATATTTTTCTTTATATTTTTAAATAAAAATATTTTAATTGAAATTCACTATTTACACTGTTCTCTTTTTATTATAAATAATGATTAATGTTGACAATGGTACAGCAATATAAATTAACTACCAAAAATGCTTTTATACCAAAATCAACAAAAATTGTTTTTAATGTTTACCAACTCGTTTTTCTTGAATACATTGACATTTATTTACAAGTACTTCAGTGTATTGACTTAACATTGAAAAAATTGCATTCTCAGCAGCGTAAATTTTTTTAGCCAAAAAAATGTTTTTTTTTTTGCAAAACTCGGAAGTTCTTTTTAATGCCAAAGTAAATATTTTGATTGCCGACAAATGGCGGCGTAGTAAAAGCCACACAAAGTGATGAGTGCAACCGGTGCAATGTCACCAGAGAATCCGTGTATGAATGAACAAAAGCAAAAAAAAAAATGATTGGCTTGGTTAATGGCATTACTGTCAAGGTGACGGTGACGCTAACGGAGGTTATTTCCGTGCAGTTGTAGCAAGGAAACACAGCTGTGAAGACAAAATAAATGAGTAAATAAAAAATAAACAATTTTGTGTAAATATAAACTAAAATTCATAGTAATTCAAAAGTAATTCTGTTTACTATTTACTAATTCATAGGGAAAAAAATAAATATAATTTTTATCTAAAAAAATTCGAAATTAAATTAAATTAGCTGAATTCATTCAATAATTTAATAAATATTTTAAAATACAATTCCAAAAACTTACTTTCATAACATTTTTTAATAATTATAATAAAAAAAAATTTTTTGTATTTGTATGGCGCTTTTTCCTTTTATTTAATGCCAGCAAAGTCGTTTCTAACTTTTCTCTAAAAGCACTTTTCTTTTCTATTTTTTGCCGATTTACTTTTTAATTTTACTCCAAGTTCTTATAAAAAGTTGTGCTAATTTACCAACTAACCTGCGTAATTGAAATAGTTTAAGTGAAAAAAAGTTGAGCAACAAAGTTGCACATTGTAAAGTATATGTATAAGTATATACAAGTATATACATGTCTACAGTATGTAAGCAAAAAGCCAAGGTAGTTGGCGACAGTTAAATTAATATAAGAATCGTAAATATATTTAGTTTTGGAGTTTAAAACAGTTTATTTTGCAAATAAAACTAAATTTTGATTAGTTTTGGAGCGTCTGAGCCTAATTGTAGGTAAAGTTTTAATTATAATTAATCATAAATGAAAAAATAAGAAAACTGTTTGATTTTTGGTCATATTTTGGTCGTGTAAGCCAACTCTGTAGACAATTTTTTATCACTAATTTTTTACTAAAGAAACACTAAAAAACAATTAATTTTTGGTTTGCTTTAGAACGTCTAAGCCTAATTGTAGGCAACGTTTTATTTATTATAAACTTTTGATGAGACTTTTATAAAAAGACTTTAATTTTTGTTAAATTTCGTCGAAGCTTAATGGTGTTGATTTATTATTTTATTAATTTGGTTATTTTTTTAAATGAAAAAATAAGAAAACTGTTTGATTTTTGTCCATATTTACGTCGTCTAAGCCTAACTCTGGAGACAATATTTTATTTATTACTAATTTTTTACTAATGAAGAAGTAAAAAAAAAATCTAAATTTTGGTTTGTTTTAGAACGTCTGGCCTAATTGTAGGCAACGTTTTATATGTTATCATAATATAACATCATAATTGAAAATTTTATGAAAAGACCTTTACCTTTACTTTGATTAAATTTCGTCAAAGCTTAATGGTATTGATTTATTATCGGCCGCAATAGCTGAGTGGTTAACATTGCGTACCACAATTCGAAAGGCCTGGGTTGGAGCCCAGGTTCGACAACATCCAAAATTATAGAAAATATTTTGTTTGTTAATTGCGGTCGCCCCTCGGCAGGGAATGTCAAGCCTTCAGAGTTTATTTTTGACATGAAATAAAATTTCCTCATAAAAATGAATCGGCCGATAAATTTTGACCATCTAAGCCTAACTGCATGCAACCTTGTTTTTTATTGTATATTTTTGATGAAAACTAAAGAAACGATCTGAGTTTTGGTTAGGTTCAGATAGTGTCAGCCTAATTGTAGGCAAGGTTTTATTAATTAATCACCTTAGATAAAAAAGTTAAATATAGTCTACATTTAGGAGATGGATAAAAATATTGAGGAATTTTTTTTAAAACATTAAAATCTTCAAACGATTAAAATAAATTAAAACCTGGAAAAATATGACATACTAGTAGTTTCCATTAAAAGGGAACCGTTATACATTATCGCAGCACGGACTTTGGCAATTCCAATTTCTCTGCATATTGCCATTATCAAAAATTCTCAATTAACCCAAAAACACATTTAAAAGGATTTTGTGTAATTTTTATCTGTGCCACAAAAATTACTCTTTAAATGTCATGACGATAAATAATAATCCATTGTGTAATATTGTATCGTATTAAGTGGTTGTTTATTGAGCTTCAGTTACAACTGATATGAATTTGTGCAAATATGATCATATGGCAGCAAGCGTTAAAATAGGGGGTGCGTGTGTAGTACAAAATGTATTAATAGAAGTAAAAAATAAAAATTAATAAGTAAATAGATAAAGTACGCATTTTGTTTGTCAACAATAAAAGTAGGTGCTCAAAAGCAGCGACCGGGAAGGTAGACTGAATACGCAAGCCTTTCTACATATAAATATATATATATATATATATATATATATATATATGTGTGTATGTACATTTATACAACGGAATGCATGTTCTGTTATACAAACATAACTTATAAATACCTGCCTGTTTGACGACTGCATGTAGGTCATTGCTGATAAATGACTTATTCAAATAAATCTTATAAATTAAATTTACGGTGGCAAATGTAAAAAAAAGTCTATTTATATCAGAATTAAAGTGCAGTGGCGCACAGTTGTTTGATGTCGACTTAATTAAGTTATGTGTAGATGTTTTTTATTTAAGATAATTTTTTATTTTTGGATTTGAAAAATTTAAGTTTTTTTAATTTTTTTTTTTCAATTATATAGTTTAGTTTAATTTTTCTTGTTGATTTATTGCTCTTTTTTATTATATTATATTTTTTTTTAATTTTTCTATCCTTTTTTATTCCTTCTGCACTTTTTTAATTTTTTCTTTATTTGTTTGTAATTTTGTATTTTTTTTTAATCAACTGCGGCAGCTGCTGCCAAATAGTAGTATGTTAGCTGCCAAATTGTGGCACCTATAGTATAGTAAGTCTTATAATCACATTATTAATAAACATACGGATTCATTTACTAATACATATTTACATTTATCTATGTTTGTGTGTAATTACACTCACTTTTATCGCCACTTTCATAACAATTACCCCGATTACGAAACCTACACTTTTATTTTAATTTAATTGTTTTGGCGTGATGAGATAATAGGGCAATATGTTACACGATTTTCTTGGCGACGTTTTGAGTATTTACAGAAAAAAACACACACACAAAAGTATACACATATGTACATACTCATACAAATATTTACATGTGGTTTTATAAATAGCCATAAAGTACGGCATGTCGGTGAATTTTCTTTTAAACGTTTGACGTTCGCCGGTTTTGTGTGTCAAGCTAAAAATATCAAACGCATTTGGTTTCATTTGTTTGCAGCAAAAAAAAATGCTGGTATTTCGCGCTTTCCTTCTTTTCAATGCAATTTGTAGTGTCTAACATATGCATATATTTATATTGAAGAAAAAATTCTAATTTTCAAAATTTTTTTGCACTTATATATAATTATTAATTATTTTTAGATATAATTTTTTTTAATGAAATATTAATATTGTTTAAAATAATTTTTTTTCTATTAAATTTTTTTATTTTGTATTCTCTAATTATTTTACATAGATAAATATTTTTTCTGCTATAAATAAAACAACTAAGATATACAGTTACATTCGTATAAATAATAACTTTACGAAAGACATATTTATACAAGTATATAAATAAATATATGCCCAGTTGCTTCTATAAATTTTAGTTGCTTAGACGTCAGTCAGCCAAATGGTAGTCACTTGACAATTATATGAGTCTGTCTATTGTAATAATTTATTATGCCTGTATGAGGGTTGTCCTTTTTTCCTTTAATGTACTAAATTTACAAAAAAATTTGGTCTAAATAATTTATACATTTATTTTAGGCTAACAACGTAATGAGCAAATTTACAATTCCATTAAATTAATTAAATTCACTATTTTCAAAATAGCAAAAGTGAATAAGCACTTATTTTTTATAAGTAATAAATAAATTTATATAATATAGTAGAATAGATTGAAATAAATTACATTGGTGTGTAAACTTTTGGAATAAAAAAGAAACAATTTCATACTTAGGCTCACCCTAACTTGTCATTCATACTTTTAGATTGTTTAAGCAAAACAAAGCAAAACAACGGTTAAGAGTTTGCACTTTTACGCGGTATTTGTTGTTGACGTATGCTTACAGCGATTTCATATCCGCCTTCACATTTTCTTTACTTTAATCTACGTTATTTAGATATTCTGAAATACACATCCAGCTCAACGTTAACCAAAAATTTGCATTCTCAGCTTATTATGTAAATGTTGCTCTTTATGGCAAAAAAATATTTTGCATTTTGCAAAAAAGAATAAGAATGCGACTGCAGCAGACTTTTTGATTTTAATTGAAATGTAATTTTTTTCTTTTTTTGGTTTTGTTTATTGTGACTAAATGTAGTATCGAATGCGATTAACAGATCATCAGTTATCGATGACAAAAATATCAACACTGCAGCTTCTATGAAGTAGAAATTTTTTATTTCGTTTTTACTGCAGATTAATATTAGAAATTTAATTATTTAAAATATGAATTAAAAAGTTAACAATTTTTTTTTTAATTTACTTAAAAATAATAACAGGCATCGGTATGAATACATAATGATCTCAATTCATTACAGAAATACTTATATGCGGATAAAGATTAGTTTCGATAACAAGAGTACAGGTAAATAGAAATATCGAACTGAAGCTTTAAAACCCGAATACCGGTCAATAAATTCAAATATTTCATAAACGATTTAAAAATCATTTCTCCAAAATTATACGGATTATTGACAACTAAGCAAACTAAAATGTCTATATGAAAATTATCTTATTTAAATACGCAAAAAGGTAGGAAATAATCAATTAACGGTCGACTAAACGCTTGAAGTAGCCTATAATTGACAGTTTGCGGCTAATTTCTGCCAATCAGTAAATACTTTCTAGTTAATTCAATTTAATTTAATTTATTTTAATTTAATTTAGTTTTTTTTTTTTCAATTT